>CM065696.1:38673186-38690686 GCA_017654935.2 Phymorhynchus buccinoides
ACATTTTGACGCGTTGTAACATTTTGCACGGAAAGCCTGCGACAAAATGTCACAATTTTGTTAATTTGTAACATTTTGCGCGAGGCGCCCCGGGCAAAATGTCACAAAGCGTCTAAATGTTACAATTGAAAACTTTCAATCAAAGGTGGGCGCCTCGTGCAAAATGTTACAATCGTAACAAACTGCGCTTGGCGCCCTGGGTGTCTGGCGCAAAATCTTATATTTGTAACAAAATTGAAACATTTCGCCGCAGGCTTTCTGCGCAAAATGCTATAACGCGGCAAAATGTTACAATTGTAACTTATTTTTGCCGCAGGACATTCCGCGCAAAATGTTGCAAGGCGTCAAAATGTTACAACTGTAACATGTTGACGCGTTGCAACATTTTGCGCTGCCACAAGGGGTGTTTGCCTCCTGTTGTTTTGGGCCAAAAGATGTGATTAGATTTGAAATAGTCTATTCATTCAGTTCTGGGTTATTTTGTACTTTTGTCAACCCATCCCCACCTCCCCTCTCAAATTGTCGCATTGAATAATTTCACGGAGAAGCAACATTCTGCCATTTTGGGTAAGGGGATAGGGTTACGTTCAGCCATAGGCCGTGTACACACATAAGCGGACATTCCGTGCGGAAACCCGTGCGCAATCCATAAATAAGCGTAACAAAGAAGGGAAAAGATTTGCGCACGTGTCCGAATTTCCCCTATATGCGTCAACTTTTATCCTTCTTTCTTCCACTTATTTAGGGTTTTCCGTACGGAACTTATGCGGTTAATGTGAACCCGGCCTAAGATTATTTTCATAAAACTGAAAGAAGCAGACTTTGAGATTGAGGGTCGTAAACATGAGGGGAAGGGGGTTCACTAAATTGCTAGATTACCCAGTTGTGACTGTCAAATTTTAGGTATTTACCCAAACTTAGGGCTCGTATCAACCAATGAAAAAGGTTTAATGATAAGCCATACATCTGGAGGTTCGTATCAACCATACTACTGATAAAAGTCCCCCCGGTGCTTACTGTGACCTAGCACCACGAAAGGGACATTAAGTGTTAAACTGACCATTTTGAGAAAATCATACATTTGAAAACTTCAGCCAATTCTCTTTCTAGTGATACAAGAACCATTCTCCTATCTTTTTTTCCATTCCAGAGTTATGAGCATTTAAAGTTAGTAGGGTGAGTGTCAGCCATTTTGGGAAAACACTGTCTAAAGTCTAGCCTAGCTGAAGAAAATGCATCAACCTCCTCATTTTAAAACACTTATAAGACCATTAAGAGACCATGTTAAAGATCATCCTTTATACAGATAAGATGTTAGAGAACACAAAAATACCCATAACTCAACATTGAGAAAAAAGGAGATTTCCGACTTTCCGAGCCTGTTGTGTGAAACTAGCTCAGCGACTTAATTAATGTCCCTTTCGTGGTGCTGAGTTACACTATCCAGAATTGGATTTCTACCGGGAATCAAGATCAAGAAGAAGATCAAGTCATTTTTGACTATAAGACTTTACCTCAATGATTACATACTTGTACTCACAAGGTAAGCCTTAAAGGGCCACCCTGACGGATGAGTTTTTGCAAGAAACACGTCGAGATCACCAGAAAGACAGCCTTTTCAAGGATCGGAACACTCACTTTGCTCTGGTTTCCTAGAAATCAAACCGTCAAAACGGCGATCCCTCCTTGGCGGAGTTGCCGGAGAGAGAAGCCATTTTGGACAC
This sequence comes from Phymorhynchus buccinoides, assembly GCA_017654935.2. NCBI lineage: Eukaryota > Metazoa > Mollusca > Gastropoda > Neogastropoda > Raphitomidae > Phymorhynchus > Phymorhynchus buccinoides. Next base: position 38,674,911 of record CM065696.1, read on the forward strand.
TCAGAGTGGTTGAAGCTTTTTCTTCTTTGTAGTGCAGTGGGGAACAAAATTGGAGCTATTTCCTTTGTTGTGAGCGAAACTCCTTTTGGTAAACTATAAATAAAAAGGAATGTATTGTGGAAATTCTGTGATTTTGGTCTAAGCGACTCAGGCGGCCATCAGAAAAGAGAAGGACACGTCTTCTCTTTCACTGAAAGAATCTGACTTCCAGCACCTCCGCCAAGGAGGAATCACCGATTTGACTGTTTGATTTATAGGAAACTAGAGCAAAGTGAGTGTTCCGATCCTTGAAAAGGCTGTCTTTCTTGGGATCTCGACGTGTTTCTTGCAAAAACTCATCCGTCAGGGTGCCTCTTTATGGTCTTTTTTTTCAACAGTTTTTTCACGTGTGGGTTTTTTTAATAGTCTTTCCTACCTTGCGTGCCAATCATCACTACTGCTACGAAAAAACCAAATTGGTTTCGTTTTTAAAAAAATTCGCTTCGCTATTTAAATAAGACAAAAAACTATTTGCGAATAGAATTACTTTTTATGATTGTTTTTCGATCAGTAAGAAAATGGAGGGGGAAGGAGGAGGAGGATACGTGTGGAAAGGGGAGAGTTCTGATAGGAAATAAAACGAGCTGAAGAACAGGGGTACTGAACAGTCGAGACAAGGTTTGTTTATTTCTCTGATATGTGCGCACGCGCGTGTGTCAAGTCAAGTCAAGTCAAGTTAAAAATACTTTATTATCACGTTAGGTGAAATTACAGTGTGGTCTCGTACAAGCACAATACAAACAAGGAAACACATTTGCATGCATTCAAAGTGGAAACAAAACTAAGGAAAAATGGATAACAAATCATGCGCGCGCGCGCGCGCGTGTGTGTGTGTGTGTGTGTGTGTGTGTGTGTGTGTGTGTGTGCGCGCGTGTGTGCGTGTGCGCGCGTGTGCGTGCGTGCGCGCGCGCGCGCGCGCGCGCGCGCGCGTGTGTGTGTGTGTATATATATATATATATATATGGACACAAAACAAGTTTTTTTCAAGCAAACTATATATATATAAGAGGAAAGTTTAATGGTGTGGTGTTTTTTTTCTTCTTCAATTCTTGTACGTTTTATATTATACTTGGAAGAAGGAAAGCGCATCAGTCTACCTGATCCAGGCACACCTCTCTACATTCCTCCTCACCGGGAGTATGTTGGTGTTTACTACGATTTCTATGACCTCCCTTATTGAATCCTTCACTGGATCCACCAACATGGCATCCCATCTCTTCTACTCTCTTCGAGGGATTGTAACTTTAGAACATTATTATTTTTGTTATTTTACACAAGATTGTTACCATTTCTTTTTAATTAAGTGCTGGTTTGCTTTTATTGTGGACTTTCAATCTGGTGCAAAGAGGACAACCTTTCTCTTGTAGAAAGTCTTCTAGCTCAGTTTGAATGTTCACTGTGGACATACTTTGCAGGCCGATATGCAGACTGAAGAATCTTTCTCAAAGATGAAACAGCTGTCTTTGCATAGGCATTGTCTATCTCCCCCATTGGGAGAAAAAGTAAATCAGCACATTATTTTCTTTTATTCTTTTCAGAACACAGAATAAATTGTAAAGTTAAAATTAAAGTTATTCAGTTTCTTTCTTAGGCTCACAAACTTAAATATTGGACACAAAACAAGTTTTTTTCAAGCAAACTATATATATATATAAGAGGAAAGTTTAATGGTGTGGTTGTTTTTTCTTCTTCAATTCTTGTACGTTTATATATATATATATATATGTGTGTGTGTGTGTGTGTGTGTGTGTGTGGAGGGGTGGTGGCGATAAAGTGGTGGGTGTGCGTGTGTGCTTACGCGCGCGCGTGCGTGTGTATGATGAATGTTTGATGTGGGCTACATGCCTTAGCACTGTACACGCAATGTCTGACTCTGTTAGACAAAAAAAAAAGCATAATTATTATTATTCCACTCAACACTTCCTAAACCATAAATCTAATCATATTTTTCAATTTAACAGATGGTCCCCAAGACGCCCATAACCTCAGTTCACCCAATACCAATGACTTTAACAGCTATAGAGAAAATTGTGTTCGCCATTGATATTGTACATCTATATTTTTATTCTTAGCATTATTGCTTGATATGACGGTGTTTTGTTTCTTTAATGAAATACAAAACATCATAATAAGACAATAGCGGTGATCCTTTAAAAACAAAAGAAGGCATTATTCAATAGTACGTATACCCATAATGTTCTGGCACCGAAATCATGCGTGTGCCTCTGAAATCGTTAACACCGGTAGTAAGTGGTATGTAAATTAGACCAAATTCTCAAAACGATTGGCAGTAAAGTCTAATTTGCATACTACTACTACTACTACCAGTGTTTACTGTTTAAGACATGGTCATGATTACAGTACCTGGAACCTTGCGCGTCTTTCAAGGCCACGATATATATTTTTGTTAAAGTTCAGCTTCACAAACAGTGCGTTGATATGGCTTGCAGTAACCGTTGTCTCACTCTGAGGCTTACAAGAACGAAATTACGTGAAACCTTGCAACTAAAAACGTGACTGTGTGTGGTTTGTTGTTGTTTGTTTGTTTGTTTGTTTCTATGTCTATTTGTTATCATAATTACTTTCCGATTACCAGAACCTTTAAAGGGGCACCCTGACGGATGGATTTTTATAAGAAACACGTCGAAAACACCCTTTACAGTGATTGCAACACTCACTTAGCTCTGGCTTCCTATAAATCAAACCGTCAAATGGGCGATTCCTCCTTGGCGGAGGTGCTGGAAGTCAAATTATTTCACCCAAAGAGAAGGCGTGTCTCGTCTCTTTTCTAATGGCCGCCAAATCGTTTGCACAACATTTTCGCAATACAAGCCTTTTTATTATTTTATTTTTAAATTTTTATACAGTTTATCTAAAGGAGTGTCGCTCACAACAAAGGAAATAGCTCCAATATTTTGTTTTACTGCACTACAAAGAAAGAAAAAGCTTCAACCACAATGAGTGACCTCCACCCACCCCGTCCAAAATGGCTACTCTCTCCGGCACCTCCGCCAAGGAGGAATCGCCGTTTTGACGGTTTAATGTATAGGAAACCAGAGCAAAGTGAGTGTTCCGATCCTTGAAAAGGCTGTCTTTCTGGTGATCTCGACGTGTTTCTTGCAAAAACTCATCCGTCAGGGTGCCCCTTTAAAACAAAAATTAGAGCGTGAAAACGCTAATTCAACCAGCCGCACGGCAGCATTGTCAGTCCAGTGACCTTGCAGGAACAAACAAACACCCCTGAAACTCAAGTCCGATCAAACAGTCTGCACCCGCACTTTACAGTACCCCTGCGCCACCGAGGATCTCAACTGCAACTCGCGCACTATTGACAGCTAGAGAAAAGCATTTGAGTCAATTTCCCAAGTATGTTTTCTTTCCTTCCCTTGGTCTTTTTCTTTCTAGTTTTGATTGACTCTGAGAAGGGACTACGCTTATCATAGAGAAAAGCAGGTGCGCGGCAGCATTTTCGGCTCCAGTGACCTTGACCTTTGACCGATGACCTTCATGTTCGCACGTGGCCTAGATATCCTAGCCACCTATCCGCATACAAACTTTGAGCCTCCTATGTCCCTCCGTTCAAACGTTATCGTGTTCACATAGTCAGTTAGATGGACAATCAGACGGTCAGCCAGGAACAAGCACAAAACCTTGAAAACATTAACCAGCTTTTCGCTTCACGGGCTGGTTAACTAAACTGATTATAATCGAATCTACATAAATTCTTCTTCTTCTGCGTTCCCAGGCCATATGGCCATAATGGGTAAGGTACGTATGTGTCCGGTTTTCAGTTTTCACTGGTCTCCCCACTAGCGTTCAGCCGACACATTCCGATTTTGGAGGAGCTCAGAGAAGAAAAGTTATTTGGAAGATTTTTTTTTTAAAGGCAGGAGAACAAGTCATAAAGATAGTAGATGATAGAAAGCAAAGGGAAAAGGCAGAGTCAAAGAGAGTGGCAGATTAGAGAAAGTTACAAACACAGAACTTCCAGAAGGTGGGGGAACTATTTTTACGACACCCTCCACACACACCACCCCCCCCCCCCCCCCCCCGGTATCCCGACGGGGAGAGACTCGTGGAGGGGGCGGGGGTCGTCCAGCTCCCCGTATGGAGGCACGAGGCACATATCCACTGCCCTTAATCTACATAAATAAACCACGCCTTATAATAATAATCTCAAACAAAACGCAAGCCATGCGAAACCAACTTATGCAGTGAGTGAGTTCGATGTTGTGTTTTATATATTTTTTTAAAAATATTTGTTTACAGTACACAATATAGTAACGATCCAAGTAGGCTGATGCATTTTCTGGAGGCACGTTATTATGTCTCGGCTTCAGTTCATTATTATTATTATTATTATTATTATTATTATTATTATTATTATTATTATTATTATTATTATTATTATTATTATTATTATTATTATTATTATTATGATGATTATTATTATGATGATTATTATGATTATGATGATTATGATGATTATTATGGTTATGATTATGATTATTATTATTATTATTATTATTATTATTATTATTATTATTATTATTATTATTATTATTATTATTATTATTATTATTATTATTATTATTATTATTATTATATTATTGTTGTAATAATAATAATATCATCATCATCATCATCATCATCATCATCATCATCATCATCATCATTATTATTATTATATTATTATTTATTTATTTATTTATTTGTTTTTTCCCCTCGTAATCTAGTCGGGCTTCTTGGGACGTTTCTTAAGTCCCCATGTCATTAGCGATGGTCGATGGTCGCGTCCGTCTCAGAATGAAAATGGAATCACATCGAACTCTGGCACGCGATTGCTTATTTTTGGCCTTTAATGATATCCTCCAGAGAAATAGCTTTTTTCCCTTGTCTTTTTGTTTTGTTTTGTTTTTGTCATACACAGACGTGCACGGACACACATATTGCACGAGCGCGCGCACATGCGCACACGCATACACGCGTGCGCTGAAATGCACACATACACACACACGCATACATGTACACATACAAACACACCCACACTCACACATACACACACATACACACACATACACACACACACACACACACACACACACACACACACACACACACACACACACACACACACACTGAGACACACACACACACATACACATACACACACACACTCACATACACACTCACACACACATACATACACATACACACACACACTCTGACACACACACACACACACACACACACACACACACACACACACACACACACATACACACATACACTCTCTCTCTCTCTCTCTCTCTCTCTCTCTCACACACACACACACACACACACACACACACACACACACACACACACACACACACACAGAGACACACACAGACACACATACATATCTTTTTATTACAATGAAAAGGTAGACAGGGCAGCAAAACATGGAGCTAAACATGGTTTTCATTCTGAATGCCTTGATTTCCCCCTATCTCTGCACGAACAGTGCAACTTACTTAAGTTGCACATTTGGAAAAAATTCCAATATAACATTAAAAATCGCGATAATCAAGAACAATTCGATATTAAAGGTATTAAACATAATTTTAGTGTCAGTAGAAAGTTACTTGCTTTAATGTATAAATGGAAACTAGATGCCTTTAAAACAAAATACGTTAAAAGCATAGTTTGCATATGTGGAAACAAAATAACTAATAGTCATATTCTATCATGTAATGACCTAAAGACATTTATTCCTGTCTTGTTGCAAAATAGCGCTTGTAGTATTTTTAAATCACCAGCCTTAACGAACAAGTTTTTCGTTAATTTAGAACGCAGTCCAATAGGGAAGTACTTGTAAATAATATCCATTATAATAATTATTACTATTAGGTGGGTTATGATGTTGTTTTTTTTGTTGTTGTTTTTTTTGTGTTGTTTTTTTTGTTGTTTTTTTTTTTTTGTTGTTGTTGTTGTTGTTGTTGTTGTTGTTTTTCCTTATCTTAGAACTCGGTTGCATAGATAATTATTTGTAATTTGTTTCTATTGCTATCATAGGATGATGGACAGGGGGGGGGGGGATGTGTGTCGGGTATGTGTGTGTGTGTGTGTGTGTGTGTGTGTGAGTGTGTGTGTGTGTGTGTGTGTGTGTGTGTGTGTGTGTGTGTGTGTGTGTGTGTGGTGAGTGTGTGTGTGTGTGTGTGTGTGTGTGTGTGTGTGTGTGTGTGTGTGTGTGTGTGTGTGTGTGTGTGTGGTGTGTGTGGGGGGTAATGTTGGGTTTTGTTTTCCAGTTGGGGTGATTTTTGTTTTTACTGTTACTGGTTTTATTCCTATCTTATGTGGTTTATGTATTACTTCTACAGTTCAGTCCTATCCATTCATATTGATTGTGCATACACCTGCATGCACCCACTTTGATATTTCACACACATATCCACAAATTCACATGCACGCAACCACTTTAACATGCATACATTTAAAAAAAAAAAAAATATTTTAAATATTTTTTTTTTACATTTCTTTTTGTCTAATATCACGAGAAGTGGATAGACGTTAAATGAAAGACACACACATACTCTCTCTCTCTCTCTCTCTCTCTCTCTCTCTCTCTCTCTCTCTCTCTCTCTCTCTCTCTCTCTCTCTCTCTCTCTCTCTCTCTCTCTCTCTCTCTCTCTCTCTCTCTCTCTCTCTCTCTCTCTCTCTCTCTCTCTCTCTCTCTCTCTCTCTCTCTCTCTCTCTCTCTCTCACACACACACACACACACACACACACACACACACACACACACACACACACACACACACACACACACACACACACACACACACACACACACACACACACACACACACACACACACACACACACACAGAGGACCTTGTGGCTACATTGCTTTTTTGTGCTTCTCACTTGTATGTACTCTATAAATAATAGAGTACTAGAGTAGTAGGAGGTCAACGTCTATCTCTTTATTTCTGTCATTTCCTGACTTCCCGGGAAGTAAAGCGAAGCGTTCTAGTATCATGCATTTTTCACACAACAGGGAATTCACAAGGCATCACAAATAATGCCGTCTATGTCTGTCTGTCTGCCCATCTGCCTGTCTGTCTGCCTGCACCCCCCCCCCTCTCTCTCTCCCCCTCTCTAATCTTTGAAAAACAATCACCAAAATTAATAATCGAAATTCTCTCAAACTCTCTTTGGCTGTCTGTCTGTCTGCATCTCCTTTTCTCTCTCCTTTAAAAACAATTGCCAAATAATCAAAGCTCGCTCTCTCTCTCTCTCCCTCTCTCTCCCTTTCTCTCTCTCTCTCTCACTCTCTCTCTCTCTCTCTGTTTCTCTATCTCTCTCTGTCTCTCTTTCCTCTCCCTGTCTCCCTCCCTCCTCTCTCTCTCCCTCTCCTCTCTCTCCTCTCTCTCTCTCTCTCACTCACTCACACACACATCCTCCCCCCACCTCTCTCTCTCTCTCTCACTCACACACACACACACACACCTCCTCCCCCCACCTCTCTCTCTCTCTCACTCACACACACTCACACACACACACCCATCCCCCCCACTCTCTCTCTCACTCACTCACACATCCCCCCCCCCTCTCTCTCTCTCTCTCTCTCTCTCTCTCTCTCTCCCTCTCCCTCTCCCTCTTTCCCTGTCTCTTTCCTTTAAAAACAATCACCAACTAATCGAAATTCCAATAAAATAAACATTCATTTCGTTCTGATGGATTTACGATAATCAAATCTGGCATATTGGGGATTTGGTGGTAATGACATTATTTTCGCCCAAGTGTGCACTAAAGCAAACAAACAGACCGTAAAGCTAATAAAGCTGTTGACTCGCTTGCTGTTGTTGTTTGTTAAGATTTGATTTAAAATGTTATTAACCTGGAAAAGAGATGTCAGTAATGCAAAGGACAGACACTGTTGCTTGTTGCTGCTTCTTTAACCTCAATTGAAATGTTATAAGTCTTCATTGATTATATATTTGTGACCCAGCACCACGAAAGGGACATTAAGTCGCTGAGATAGTTTCTGACAACAGGCTTGCAAAGTCAAAAATCTCATTTGTATCAATTTTGAGTTATGAGCATGTTCCTGCTCTCTAACATCTGATATTATTTTGATATTCATAAAGGATAGTCTTTAATATGGTCTCTAAATATTCCAGAAAGTGTTTAACCCTTTCACCGCCAATGTCGCATTTTAGCACCACAATGATTTAACACCCATGTCACTAAAAGGCATCAAATCAGGACCTATAATCCAAAGACCCTGTTTTCTTAATTTTGGGAGGTCAGAATAGGCCTAATGTTAAACATGTTACAGAGGAAGTCCCAATATTGCAGATTTTTTTCTTCTTTACCCAGTTACGTTTAATGGTATTTTTTGGCTGAAAAATAGCTGGCGGTGAAAGGGTTAAAAATTTGTAGGCTGATGCATTTTCTTAGAAGTTTAGACTGTGATTTCTTAAAATGGCCAACAGTCATCTTGCCAGCTTTAAATGCTCATAACTCTATAACAAAAAAGGATACAAGAATGGTTCTTATATTATTAGAAAGAGAATGGTCTGGAGGTTTCAACTATTCCATTTTCTCAGAATGGTCATTTTGACACTTAATGTCCATTTCGTGGTGCTGGGTCATATTTGTTGTTGTTGTTGCTGTTGTTGCTGTTGCTGATGATGTTGTTTGTGTCATTGTCGTTGTCGTTGTTGTTGTTGTTGTTGTCCGGGTTAGTGCCTTTGCTATACTGTTTTTGTGATGTGGTTGTTTGTTTTTTGCTTGAAATGCCACAATGGATGTAGAGCTTGAAATGCCACAATGGATGTAGAGGTTCTCTTTTATTGATTGATACAGCTAATTTTAAGGTTGCGTGTTCAAATCCCTGTTGTTTATTCACGCGTTTCTTTCCTTCTGGTGATTCGATGAAAATACGCCAACTGTTTGAATTGTTTGATTCGAAAGACAGAGAAATAGAGAACACGGAACAGTACTGAACAATTTTTGTTCATGAACAGGCCATAATTATATCTACGTCACTGGGGATGGTTACGAGAAAAAAATGATTAATCGCTATTAAGAAAACAGAAAGACGGAGGGGGAAAGAGGGAGAGTGAGAGAGAGAGTGAGAGAGAGAGAGAGAGAGAGAGAGAGAGAGAGAGAGAGAGAGAGAGAGAGAGAGAGAGAGAGAGAGAGAGAGAGAGAGAGAGAGAGAGAGAGAGAGAGAGAGAGAGAGAGAGAGAGAGAGAGAAGAAGAAGAAAGAACAAAATGCGAATGCGAAATTTAATCAGAGTAAGACAAACCAACATTTTGTTTTAAAAAGAAATCGCACTCAAGTCAAGGCAATGTTATTTTCAAAACCCATACGAGGTACTTGGGAAACAATCGGTACAAATTACATGTAACTGTTTCAACATAGTACATTTCATACATACAGACTGGAGAGAAAAATAACAGCGGTACACGTGATCTCTTAGACAGACACATAACATCCTATATCACACACACACACACACACACACACACACACACACACACACGCGCGCGCGCGCGCGCGTGCGCACACACACACACACACGCACACGCACGCACACACACACGTACGCACGCGCGCACACACACACATACACATACACACACACGCACACGCACATACACACACACACACACACACACACACACACACACACACACACACACACACACACACACACACACACACACACAACAACAACAACAACAACATACAGTATTTATACGGCGCTGAATCTTGATATAAATCAAATCAAAGCGCACACACACGTTAGCATTCAAAGCGCATTCAAACACAAACGCAATACAACGCGAACACACACAGATAACATAACACACACACACACACACACACACTTGGAAACTAAGGCCGTGTGCACACATAAGCGGATATTCCATGCGGAAACCCGTGCGCAATCCGTAAACAAGTGAAAGAAAGAAGGGAAAAGATTTACGCACGTGTCCGAATTTCCCCTATAATGCGTAAACGTGTATCCTTCTTTCTTCCACTTATTTAGGGTTTTCCGTACGGAACCTACGCGTCTAATAATGTGAACCCGGCCTAATACATATACGCGAACCTGTATGTAACTCCCTGTGGAACCACACTACAAGAAAATAAATAAAATAACAATAATTAATAATGCTTATATAGCGCATAATCTTGCAAAGCAACTCAATGCGCTTTTCACTCACCATTCGTACAGACATTTCTAACAAACTGGCCCACGCATCCTCACCATACATCTCTATGAAAATGAATACATATTAGAGAATGCATTGCATATAATCATAACACAACACACCAACACCCACGTCCCTTCAACACCACCACCCCAACCATCCCCCCACCCATCCCCACCCCTGCCCCCCACCCCCACCCCCCCTACTCCCCACCCCCACCGCACGCGTTAACCTCATACTCAACGTACTTGCACTGAAAAGCCACGATAAGAATGAACACACAATATTGGTATAACATTTTGTGTTCCACATTACCTTATTGAAAGGAAGATAATAATTTTAAAAAATCTAGAAAAGGGAAGTCACATAGTTGCAATCTAAATACTCCCAAAAAAATATATTTTAGAATAACCTTTATGAAACACACTAAGCGATAGAGGGTGACTCGGGTATGCACACGCAAGTCGTTCATTAAGTAGTTTTCTTTTGCAGTAAAGTTAGCATGGGGCAAGATACATTAGTAACTAGCATGCCATATCACCATTTGCTTAGACGATTTCGATATTTATTTTTATTTCTTGGTGTATTCTTTGTTTATTTATTATGGCTTAGCACACTGAGATTGATTCTGATCTCTTGCCGCAGACTTGCACTGAAAACAATGCTTTTAAATCTTTATTGTTATAGTTATTATTATTATTATCATTATTATTATCATAGTTATTATTATTATTATATTATTATTATTATTATTATTATTATTAGTAGTAGTAGTAGTAGTAGTAGTAGTAGTAGTAATATTATTAGCAATATTATTGTTAAAATTATTATTCCTATTATTATCATCATCATCATCACCATCACCATCATCATCATCATCATCATATATATATTATTATTATTATTATTATTATTATTATCATTATCATTATCATTATCATTATTTTCTTCTTCTTCTTCTTCTTCTTCTTATTCTTCTTCTTCTTATTATTATTATTATTATTATTATTATTATTATATTATTAGTAGTAGTAGTAGTAGTATTAGTAGTAGTTAGTAGTAGTAGTAGTAGTAGTAGTATAGTAGTAGTAGTAGTAGTAGCAGCAGTAGCAGCAGTAGATAGTAGTAGTAGTAGTAGTAGTAGTAGTAGTAGTAGTAGTAGTTTCTTTCCTAGTAGTAGTAATATGTTAGTGTGTCACGAGAGTTGCTTGTTGCCAAGATGAGTATCATGTTCACATGAAACAGGGATAATCCAACACGATTAATGGATTATGATCTTCCTTCTTCTTCCCTTTTCCAACAGCTAAGCTTATCTCTTTCCAATCTAAAGGTCTCTCCCATCGTCCACGCCCGTCCCTATCTCTGTCTCTCTTCCTGTTTCTTTCCTTGTTATTAAAATCTCTCTTTCTGTTCTGTGTCTCTCTGTCTCTGTATTTCTCTCTCTCTCTCTCTCTCTCTCTCTCTCTCTCTCTCTCTCTCTCTCTCTCTCTCTCTCTCTCTCTCTCTCTCTCTCTCTCTCTCTCTCTCTCTCTCTCTCTCTCTCTTTACGCAAACGCTTTATTTTTTGTATCATTATTGTTGTTTACCTTTGTTTAGCCTCAGGGCTGAGTGTAAAAAAGCACATTGTATGCTTATCCCATAATCCTGATTAAACAAAATTTCGATCGTTCCTTCGTTCGTCTCTGTCTCTCTGTCTCTCTCTCTCTCTCTCTCTCTCTCTCTCTCTCTCTCTCTCTCTCTCTCTCTCTCTCTCTCTCTCTCTCTCTCTCTCTCTCTCTCTCTCTGAGTATGCCGGCCTCGCAATGGACACAAAAACCAACAAAGAAAAAACAACAAACCCGTAATTCTATTCACAAACATCTTCACCCTATCGTTTCCCCATCTTCTTTTGTGATCTATTGTTTGCGCGAGAAAATAATGCGACAAATATACAGACACAAGCTCTCGTGCACACCAACTGGATTCCCCATTGTTTACATACCCAGCTCTATGAAAACGGAGAAACGTTACAGCTTGAAGAATTGGAAACGGGTAGTTTGTCAGTCCGCCGTTCTTCAATAGGCTACGTCTTCCAGTCTATCAGTTTGTTTGTCTGTTTGTCTATTTCAAAATTCAAAAGAGTTACGGCATCTTGGAATATACGTTTGGATTCATCTTCGACCTTCCTTTTCACAGATCTGAAACGGACACATTGGTGGCTGGCTTCACTGTAGGTGTAGTGAAAGAATACAACACCAAGTAGGCCTACACGCGTGTCCGAAACAACACACCTGCCTGCACACAGTAACAATGACCAGTGCGACATGGAGGTTCCTGCAGACAACTGTGAGTCACTGTGCACTGCAGAATGTGAGGTGGATGCGGGTTATCACCTACCTGACTGTGACACAGTAACAATGACCAGTGCGACATAGAGGTTCCTGCAGACAACTGTGAGTCACTGTGCACTGCAGAATGTGAGGTGGATGCGGATTATCACCTACCTGACTGTGACGCTGTAACAGCAACACAGTAGTGGCTGGCGTCACTGTAGGTGTAGTGAAAGAATACGTGGCCTCACTTACTGACCGTACGGGAATCAGTACTAAGGTCGAAAATACATTTCGTCCTAAGGTCGAATATACATTTCGTCCTAAGGTAGAATATACATTTCGTCCTAAGATCGAAAGTGCTCAGTTCGTCCTAAGGTCGAATGTACATTTCGGCCTAAGGTCGACTGAAACATTTCGTCCTAAGGTCGAAAGTGCTCAGTTCGTCCTAAGGTCGAATCTACATTTCGTCCTAAGGTCGAATCTACATTTCGGCCTACGGTCGAATGTATATTTTGTCCTAAGGTCGAAAGTGCTCAGTTCGTCCTAAGGTCGAATCTACATTTCGTCCTAAGGTCAAATCTACATTTCTCTCTCTCTCTCTCTCTCTCTCCCGTCCCTACACATACCTACTCTCCCTCCCTCTCTCTCTCTCCCGTCCCTTCATATACCTACTCTCCCTCTCTCCCTCACTCACACACACACACGCGCACACACACACACACACACACACACGCACACACACACATACGCGCGCGCATGCATCTACCACTCATCACCTGCCCACCCGCTTCACAAATGAAAAGGTGCACCCCACCACCACAAAAAAATGTTACGGGCAGAGCTGAGCACTTTCGACCTTAGGACGAAATGTAGATTCGACCTTAGGACGAAATGTAGATTCGACCTTAGGCCGAAATGTATATTCGACATTAGGACGATCTGAGCACTTTCGACTTTAGGACGAAATGTTGCAGTCGACCTTAGGCCGAAATGTATATTCGACCTTAGGACGATCTGAGCACTTTCGACTTTAGGACGAAATGTTGCAGTCGACCTTAGGACGAAATGTACATTCCGACATTTGTTTTTCGACCTTCGTCCGATCTGTGTATCATTCGACCTTAGGACGAAATGTATTTTCGACCTTATTCCTGTAACCCGACCATACAGTGCAAAGGCACTCGGAACGATCTATTTTTGCAAAGCAGTCGTTATTTAGCAAGAGTGTCATATAACTCACAGGATGTATGGGCACAAATGTGTCCCTAATCGATGAGACAGATTTACGATATTATGGAGTAAAAATCTAGCCATGAATTATGGCAGCCGAACAGTAGTTTGTGACAGTAGATCAAAATAGCTTCCATGACACAAAGTAAAACAAAATGTATCCCTAATCGATGAGACAGATTTATGAGATTAAGCTGTGAAAACTGACTATGAATTATCTCTGCGAAATAGTCCTTTGAGTTAGTAGGTTATAGAGACTGGAGGATCTATAGACGATGATGTGGCTCAAGACCATGAGACAGATTTATGAGGATTGAGGAAGAAACGAAGTCACCACCAATAATAGCCCTTAGCTTATTGGAATCGGGATGGTGGAAAGAGCTGCTTCTTGTTGATGGTCATACATTGTCAGTTCTTTCCCTGCAGGGACATTTTTTCAAGCATCCCCCTCCATTTTCTTTTGGCTTTGCTGTAAATATGATTAGGATTGTAAGCATAAGAAATTGTTATAATCCTGGTTACATTGGTTTATTTGTTTGTTTATGCAGAATTTACATTTGTATTGTTTTATTAGTTTATACTTCAATATTGTTTGAATGTGCACTGTGATGTTTCTTTTTGTGTTTTAAGAATGGCGTGTTTGTGTCCCCAGGTGATTGCTATGTTCTGTTATTGAAATACTGAAGTTTAGTTGATTTAACAGTTTCGAAACAGACTGGCCTAAGTGCTTTACTGTGGCATTACTTAAGAACTAAGTGATTGGTTTTAAAAGTTTGGATGGTATTTCATATATTATTCTGAAAATGTGTTTAGAAAATAATGATTTACATATCATATAAAAACCAGTTAAAGACTTTCAATTGTTTGTTGCTTCAAACTGATTATGTATGATGGGTGACTTCGGCCTCAGTGTTTGGAAATACTGTGTTCCAAGAAATAAATGAAGAATGATATTTTCCTTACAACAAACCAAAAGGTGTGTGGGTGTGTGTTTAGCATCTTCTCAGGCACTTGGTATGGCGCAAAGTCTGCCAAAGGAGGATACATAGGCTGGAACTATTGCATTTTGTCAATAAGCTAGTAAGACGTTTAGATATCCGCCTTTGTAAAGGTAGTCTTGGATAGTAGTGTGTCAAGAGACGGGGTTATCACGGTTAGCTTAAGAGAAAATAAGAATAATTACCTTCATGATTTCATATCTAATCCAAAATATCATCAATGAATATTGAACCCATTTATTTTAGGCAATAACACAATTTCGTCAATTTCTGTTCATAGTGTTCTTGCTACATGACAATAACCACCACTGCAACAAGAACAAGGGTAGCAGCGGCAGTAACCTACCAGCAAAATTTGGTCCCTAACTCATCTGGTCTGTAACGGTGGCATGCTATATTTTGCAGTCGACCGACTCCTCATGGACTCCAGGGAATCAATGGGGTCAATAGGGCCTCTTTGGGGAACCCTTCAATGTTCTTACTCTGTCTGTCTACTAGTAGTAGGTGACTGTATTGTGGAAGGGCCTGGGTTGGCTTTGATGTCGCGGGGGAGACTGATTTATGGCTACCTGATCTAAGTCCAATACTTTGGTCATCGCATCAGTGTCCCAACCTTTGCTCCCCTTTCTTGCTTTAGTCTCTGTCTCTTTCTGTCTGTGGCTCTGTCTCTACCTTTGCCCTTTTCTTTCTTTTTCTTTCTCTCTTTCTTTCTCTTTCTCTTTCTCTTTGCAAATATACAGCTGATTCAGAGTCCCAAAGAGGGGCACAAATTAGCACAAAAACCAGACAATGCTTGAGAGAGAATAGGAGTGCGGGAGAGAGAGACAATAAGGATGAGAGAGAGAGAGATAGAGAGAGAGAGAGAGAGAGAGAGAGAGGGATGGAGAGAGAGAAGAGAGAGAGAGAGAGAGAGAGAGAGAGATAGAGAGAGAGAGGAGAGAGAGAGAGAGAGAGAGAGAGAGAGAGAGAGAGAGAGAGAGA
>CM065696.1:38695686-38703186 GCA_017654935.2 Phymorhynchus buccinoides
TTATTGAAAAGCCAGGGGAGGTGACTCATGGTTGGAGTGGTAAAAATAGACCGCGTGCCACAAACTATTGCGATTTCGCGCTTGTTTGGGTTTGAGTCACCATTCGTTTTGTTTTCTGTTCCTACCCACACATTGTTTACTTCTTCTTATGAAGAAACATCAACGGTTCAAGACGGTAGTCTATTAAAATGGAATGACTATTTCCCCCCCCCCCCGTTTAAGCTGGGCCAGAACGAAGTAATTCATAAGGGGGGTGGGTGGGGGTGGGGGTCCGCCGGGGGTCCAGGGAGCTGCGTTGGTTCTGGGTTTAAAGGTGGACCCTGACGGATGAGTTTTTGCAAGCAACTCGTCGAGATCACCAGAAAAACAGCCTTTTTCAAGGATCGGAACACTCACTTTGCTCTGGTTTCCTAGAAATTAAACCGTCAAAACGGCTATTCCTCCTTGGCGGAGATGCCGGAGAGAGTATTTTCGATGGGGTGGGTGGAGGTCACTCATTGTGGTTGAAGCGTTTTCGTTTTTTGTAGTGCAGTAAAAAACAAAAAGGATCTATTTCCTTTGTTGTGAGCGAAACTCCTTTAGATAATCTGTATAAAAAAGAAAAGAAAAAAAAGGATTGTATTGCGAAATTTTCGTGCAAACGATTTGGCGGCCATTAGAAAAGAGACGACACACGCCTTCTCTTTGGGTGAAAGAATTTGACTTCCAGCACCTCCGCCAAGAAGTAATCGCCGATTTGACGGTTTGTTTTCCAGGAAAACAGAGCAAAGTGAGTGTTGCAATCTCTGTAAAGGGTGTTTTCCTGGTGAACTCGACGTGTTTCTTACAAAAACTCATCCGTCAGGGTGTTCTTTTAAGGGCAATGCCCTTTTGCGGGACCAGGGAGCGAAGACCCTGGATTGTGTTTTGCAATTTAGTGATTATTAATGCAAACATCGAGCTATTGTCTTTAAATGTCTGTAATAATACCAGACCGCGTGAGAAAGATGCAAGAGAGAGGAGGCTAGATTACTTATATTATAGACAAAAGTTGAAAGAATGTGAATGCGCAGGCACGCCTATTTTCACAGAGAGAGAGAGAGTGAGAGAAAGAGAGAGAGAGAGAGAGAGAGAGAGAGAGAGAGAGAGAGAGAGAGAGAGAGAGAGAGAGAGAGAGAGAGAGAGACACTGGACACTGGAAAACTTGAGAGACAGAGAGAGAGAGAGAGAGAGAGAGAGAGAGAGAGAGAGAGAGAGAGAGAGAGAGAGAGAGAGAGAGAGAGAGAGAGAGAGAGAGAGACTGGAGAGAGACTGGAAAAACTTGAGAGAGAGAGAGAGAGAGAGAGAGAGAGAGAGAGAGAGAGAGAGGGAGAGAAAGAGAAAGAGAGAGAGAGAGAGAGAGAGAGAGAGAGAGAGAGAGAGAGAGAGAGAGAGAGAGAGAGAGAGAGAGAGAGAGAGAGATAGGAAACAAAGAGAGAAAAACAAACAAAGCAAAAAAAATGAACAAACAAAATATAATAATAACAAATGTATCTTTTCTTTAAAGGACAAAAGAGACAGAAAAGTGGATTCCTATGATGTGAAAAGGTTAAACCCTAATCACAGTTCTTCAAAGGAAACGTTGTGAAGAAGTCGGAAAAAGATATATTGGTATATATTTGTCACTCGACTTCTTCGTTCATTTCTACAGGACGTGTGCTATTTTGTGATTTTGGGTGGTAAAATGAAACTACTGACCACACCACACGTACCATAACATTGAGACATTCAATATAAATGAGCGCGTGAGAAAGATGCAAGAGAGAGGAGGCTAGATTACTTATATTATAGACACAAGTTGAAAGAATGTGAATGCGCAAGCACGCCTATTTTCACAGAGAGAGAGAGAGAGAGAGAGAGAGAGAGAGAGAGAGAGAGAGAGAGAGAGAGAGAGAGAGAGAGAGAGAGAGAGAGAGAGAGAGAGAGAGAGAGAGAGAGAGAGAGAGAGACTGGACACTGGACACTGGAAAACTTGAGAGAGAGAGAGAGAGAGAGAGAGAGAGAGAGAGAGAGAGAGAGAGAGAGAGAGAGAGAGACTGGACACTGGACACTGGAAAACTTGAGAGAGAGAGAGAGAGAGAGAGAGAGAGAGAGAGAGAGAGAGAGAGAGAGAGAGAGAGAGAGAGAGAGAGAGAGACTGGACACTGGACACTGGAAAACTTGAGAGAGAGAGAGAGAGAGAGAGAGAGAGAGAGAGAGAGAGAGAGGGAGAGAGAGAAAGAGAAAGAGAGAGAAGAGAGAGAGAGAGAGGAGAGAGAGAGAGAGAGAGAGAGAGAGAGAGAGAGAGAGAGAGAGAGAGAGAGACTAGTGAAACAAAGAGAGAAAAACAAACAGAGCAAAAAAAAAAAGAACAAACAAAATATAATAATAACAAATGTATCTTTTCTTTAAAGGACAAAAGAGACAGAAAAGTGGATTCCTATGATGTGAAAAGGTTAAACCCTAATCACAGTTCTTCAAAGGAAACGTTGTGAAGAAGTCGGAAAAAGATATATTGGTATATATTTGTCACTCGACTTCTTCGTTCATTTCTACAGGACGTGTGCTATTTGGTGATTTTGAGTGGTAAAATGAAACTACTGACCACACCACACGTACCATAACATTGAGACATTCAATATAAATGAGCGCATAAATGATACAGAGATGAACATTACTCATCCATGTCTGTATCTCTGGCTGTCTGTCTGTGTCTCTCTTGTGTCTCTGTCTCTCCCCCCCCCCCCCCCTTATTCTGAAGAATTGTCAGTTGTCTCATACTTGTTCCCTTTTATTTCGTAATGAATTCAAACCACCAACTCAAGTTCACCATTGCTCAGTATTATCCATGTTTGCTTTCATTATCATTTTGATTCGTTTTCCATTATTGCATGTGCCAAGTTTTGTCGTTTTTTGTTTCATGTTCTTGACTTGATTGCTTTTTAATGGCAATCGTTATTTTCTTGAAGCATGGTGTGAGTGTGTGAGTGAGAGAGCAAGGCGCAAATAAGCTATTGTAGCTGATCCTTTTTACCCCCAATAAAACATTCGTATTCGTATTCGTATTCGTATTCTCCCCCCCCCCTTCTCTCTCTCTGTTTATGTATGTCTGTCTGTCTCTCTATCTCTCTCTGTTTCTGTCTGTCTGTCTGTCTCCGTCTGCTCTGTCTCTCTCTGTCTCTGTCTCTGTCTCCTCTCTCTCTCTCTCTCTCTCTCTCTCTCTCTCTCTCTCTCTCTCTCTCTCTCTCTCTCTCTCTCTCTCTCTCCAATCATGGCTATTGTAAATGACCACCACCCACATAATCATTTATCGGTCAATTATTAACTTTCCTCGCTCAAGTAGCTAAGAAGGTGAAAAGAAGAAAGCAGAAAAAAGGAAAAGGACAGAAAAAGGAGACTTAAGCCGGTGTCACGAAAAATAGTGACCCCCTGTGTAAAAGTGACATCATGGTCAATAATCTTCTGAACAATTTAGACCCAGGTCAGCCTGATACAGTTTTCCCCGTAGATATATAATGTACTATTAAAACAAGCGCGGAATCGCAATAGTTTGTGGCACGCGGTCTATTTTTACCACTCCAATCATGAGTCACCTCCCCTGGCTTTTCAATAATTTTAATCTGTAAACCAGAATGTTATCTCTGCACCATTTCGTAACTTTTTATATCTTTTGGAAAACATTTAAAACTATTTATCCTACTTATGCTCATCGAAAGAAGCACCGCATACTCGCCGTGTCTGTTGCAGTGTCTGTATTACGTATGTTTATTATTTTGTACGCTTTAAAATACATCATTTTAAAGAGCAGCCTCATCATTTTTCTTCTTCCTCGATTTGAAGTGCCACAATTTTGTAGCCTCGATTTGAAGTGCCACAATTTTGTAGCCTCGATTTGAAGTGCGACAATTTTGGACCGACAGACCGACCGACCGACAAAGTGAGTTATAGGTTTGTGGCTTGAGCCACAAACAAAAAAACCACGTCACGTGTCACATTCCCTCTTATGCTAGGAAGATTTCTTAAGATTTCCTACCAGCTATAAGAGGGAAAACACGCGAAAACCGTGATTTTGGCACGTGACGTGGTGGGTCTTTTAACTATAGAAAAATGGCCCGGCGTCGCGTGAAATACGTCCCGTTTCCTGTTTCGAATTGTTTGCTGTTTATGGAATCATTGGCCCCTGAATGCATTCAGAGACGTCTTGAGCAAGGAAAAAGAGCAGAGGATTCATCATTCAATATTGAGAGGTCAGTGATATTCTTTTTACTGACATTTATTATTAATAGTATTTATGTTGATTTTAATGCATGTTTTTCATCTTCCAATGTCGCTTTTGTAAAGCGCATCGAGCATACTACTGTGCGGATTTTAGCGCTATATGAAATTTAAAAAAACATTTTGTTTTTGTCTGCGTGGGTGCTTGGTGACCTCGTCCGCCATTTTGGAAAAAGCCGAAAGCAATTGCCATCAAGATGTGCCACCCACCCCCTACATTTCTCGGTTGTCTCCACTTTTCCGTTCTTGCCTTTCTTACCCAACATTAAGCTGTATTTTATGAACCTTTTCAGATAATTATCTTTGTTGAATAATTAATCGCAGTCATGAAAAAGGCCATTATCTAATAGGAGGACCCCCCCCCCCCCCCCCTATGTAGTGCAGTACACACAACAGCCGCGGAGCATTTGTCACAGTCCTGGTTCATTGCGTTTTTCCGTCTTGCCTTTATCTTCTACTATTATTGAATGCATGTGTTTCATTATGTAAATGGATGAAAATTAGTGTGAAATATAGCAAACGATAGAGGATGAAGTACTCAATCTGCAGTAAGAAAGGCAAGAACGGAAAAATGGAAACAACCGAGAAATGGAGGAGGGGGGGGGGGCGCATCTTTACCTTTAACTGATTGTTTTTCCTCTTCTCGGCAAAGATGTAGATGCACACCCCCCCGCTCAATTTCTCGGTTCTTTCCGTGTAGATTGAGCACTTTTTTGTTGTTGTTGGCATACCTTGGCTAACAGACTCCAGGGATCATCCCAACAGCCGAAGCCCTAATTGAACACTATGGTACAAATGCATCAGCTAGTAATAAGAACAGTACGCGCGTGACCGTTTTTGATTACCCCGCCACGTAGGGCAGCCACACTCCGTCTTCGGGGGATATTGAGCACTTAAATCTCAATATTAACCTCCCAAAAAGTTATCGTTACGGTTGTAGTGCAGCGTGCATATTATTAATAATAATAATAAATACAGATTCTATAGCGCTCTTCGATGATAACAAATAATCCTCAGAGCGCTTTACAAATATTACGAGAGAAAACAATCAAGAACAAAAACATTAGTACAAAACAATATGAAGAAGTAAATAAAATAAAATACTTTTTTTTATATATAAAACTTACAGTGACAGGGGACTTATTTCATGGGGTGACTTATTTCTCGTGACACCGGGTCTACTTCCTCCGGAGACTATTGACCAAAGGCTCACTTTTCTGGGTCGATATTTCTCGTAGCACCGGCTTATAGCCCAATGACGTGTCTAGCTTGCAGGAACAGCCCCCTTCTAGGATCCAACAGATCCATGAGATCCGACAGATCCGACCCAATTGAGGAAGCAGGCAGATTTACGGAGACAAGGGAGATTGAGTGGATTTTGCACCTTCCCTGCGCAGCTCTAGTGCTTTGTCGCCATGATCAAGAAACTTGTCGATAAAGTGAGACCAAAAATCCGCTGTTTTCTTCTTCTTCTTCTTCTTCTTCTTCTTCTTCTTCTTTCTTCTTCTTCTTCTTTCTTCTTCTTCTTTGATCGCCCAGAGAGTTTCCTGTCAATTATGAGCGCAGATGCGCCATGCTGCCGCTATGCGCCTAGCTACCAGCAAGTCCGACTTCGGCCGGAGGAAATATTTTTTGAATGCAGCTTCGTGAAAAACAAGGCAGGAGAATGGACCGGTTAGGCAGAAAGATAGTAGATGACAGTAGACAGAGGGAAAAGGCAGAGTCAGAGAGAGCGACAGATTAGAGGAAGTTACAAGCACAGAACTTCCAGAAGGTGGGGAAACTATTTATGCAAAAGACCCCCCCCCCACACACACACACACACACTATCCCCACGGGGTGTGTGTGTGTGTGGGGGGGGGGGGGGGGGGGGGGGGGGGGGGTGAGTAGGGCCGTTATATTGCCTAGTTTGTTGCATAATATTATCAGGCTTATCTTATCGTTAATTAAAGTTTACAACACACACACACACACGTTCAACTGACACAACAAAGAATATTGTCAGGCATATCTTGTCATTATATATTATGGTATGGGTTCTTGTATAATAATGATCGTCAGGCATATACCCCCCCCCCCCCCCCCCAGGGGATACTGGGGCAACATTCAGCGCAAATAGTTTACCCATCTTCCGGAGGTTCTGTTCAAGCAACGTCCTCTAATCAATTCACTCTCTTTCACTCTCAAAAAAACAACAACGCCTTTCCTGTTTCTTATTGTCATCAACTAGTCATTTTGTTTCTGACGTTTTTGCTCGTTCTCCTGCCTTTCGAAAAAAAGTTTGAAATTAATGTTCTTCTTTGAGCTCCTCAATGGGAATGACAGTAAATACTACTACTACTACTACTACTACTACTACTACTACTACTACTACTACTACTACTACTACTACTACTACTATTGCTGCTACTACTACTACTACTACTACTACTAATAATAATAATACTGACAATTTTTATAGCGATTATTCTCCTTACGGGGCTCTAAGCGCTTCACAAACAAGTTAAAAATCTGAGAAAAACAAAAACAAAACAAAAAAACCTACTACTACTACTACTACTACTACTACTACTACTACTACTACTACTACTACTTTGCATAACGCCTCTTACAAAAGGGCTCTAAGCGCTTTAACTCTTTCGCCGCCAGCCATTTTTCAGCCAAAAAATGCCATTAAACTTAACTCGGCAGAGAAAACAAAAATCTGCAATAATATTACGAATTCCTTTGTGACATGTATAACATCAATACTACTACTACTGAACATTTGTATATAGCGCTTTACTCCCTTTGCAGGGAGCTCAAAGCGCTTTACATGGACAATACAACACAAATAAGTTAACATTATGCACATGTATAAGACTCACTACATGTATACAATCAAATATACGTAAAATAACATTACTCAGGCCAATCATTGCCTCCTAAAATGAAGAAAATAAGGTCTTTGGATAACAGGCCCTGATTTGATGCCTTTTAGTGACATGTATGTTAAACCATTGTGGTGCATAAATGAGACATTGGCGGTGAAAGGGTTAATAACATGAAAATGAAACTGGCTTTTTAACCCTTTCACCGCCAATGTCGCATTTTAGCACCACAATGGTTTAACATCTCATGTCACTAAAAGGCCTGTACGTGATCCAAAGACACTATTTTCTTCATTTGGGGAGGTAAGGATAGGCCTAATGTTATAATTATATGTCACAGAGGAATTCGCAAGTTTAA
>CM065696.1:38718186-38720251 GCA_017654935.2 Phymorhynchus buccinoides
ACACCCTCAGGGAGATCAAGACAGAAACAGAAACACGTACAAAGCTGACAGAGTCAGAGGGGAGAAATGCTACGGTGACGTCAAAGAGAGAATACGAATACGAATACGAAAACGAGATACTCTCTACGAATCTCTATTTCTTTCTTTCTCTCTAAGCTACAATAGCTCTCTTTGCGCCGTTCCCTCTCACTCTCACTTTCACGCCTCTCTCTCTCAAAGCCAAAGTTCTCATCTCTTTCTTCTCTCTCTCAAGAAAATCTCTCCCTTCTCTCTCTCTCTCTCTGTCTCTTCTCTCTCTCTCTCAAAATGGGAATTAAAAGAGAGCAAGCGTGAGATAATAATGAGACAGATGGTGAACTGGATTTGGTGGCTTGAGACGATAATTACGAAAGAAAAGGAAAACAATAATGAGACGAAATGACAATTGTTTCCAGAATAATGGCATTTTTAACGGGAATTATTTTTTATAGATAAGGATGATGAGGAGAGAGATCGAGAAAGAGAGAGAGAGGGGGGGAGAAGGGACACAGAGAGAGAGTGACACAGAGAGAGCGGGAGGGGGCGGGAGGTAAGAAAAGCGGCATACTACAGAGACAGTGACAGCGAGACATAAGAGATTCAGAGAGTCATAGTTTGTTGTCATAGTTTGAGGCATGGTAATGCTTGTAGATACAGGGCGAGATAGGAGAGAGAGAGAGACGAGGAGAGAGGAGAGAGTACATGAGATCGAAGAAAGAGAGAGAGAGAGAGAGAGAGAGAGAGATGAGAGAGATGAGAGGATAGAGACTCGAGAGGGAACCCACCTACAGCTTGTGCATAAGACGATTTGCCATTACACCCATTGGCATAAGTTCACGCACATTGGTAAGGCCTGTGGAAAGTTCAATTAAGAATTACAGAGATCCCCGAGAAGAGAGGAGAGACCAGAGTTGACAGAGACTCAGAGACGAGAGAAATCGAGGGGAGAGAGTTTAATACAAAATTATTGGAACAGACATACAGAGAGACATATGTATTTTGACAAGATAATGGCATCAAGTTGATAGTACATCATGTAATGCTTGTGGGGTAGAAATTTCACGAGAGAGAGAAATGAGAGAGAGAGATGATCTCTTTTTTTTTTTTTTTTTGTTTTTTTTTTTTTTTTTTTTTGGTGCTTTTAGAGAGAGAGAGAGAGAGAGACGAGGAGCTGAGAGAGAGAAGATACTACCACTCCTTGACAATCGAACAGACATGTTTACATAACTAAGACTTTGCAAGAACATTCGCTAAGACTGGCATTTGGTAAGCTGTGTATTCACTTAGGGATAGACACATCAGGAGAGAGGGAAAAATTATTCACAGTGAGAGAGAGTGAGAGAGAGTTGGAGAGAGAGAGGGAGAACGCAGTGGATAGAGAGAGGAGACGAGACGAGAGAGACGTTAGTTAGGGAGACAGATTTATACAGAGAGAGATAGAGAGAGATTTGAGAGAGAGATAGATGGCATAGAGTTGAGAGAGAGATTGAAAAGAGAGCTGTAAGTAGGAGAGAGAGAGAGGGAGAGAGAGAGGAGAGTAGAGAGAGGGAACAGACATACAGAGAGACATAAGAGATTTACAGGAATATTGGCATAAGTTGATGGCATTGGTAATGCTTGTAGTAGAGAGGGAGAGAGAGAGAGAGAAGAGAGAGGAGAGAGAGAAGAAGAAGAGAGAGAGAGCGAGAGGGAAACAGACATACATAGAGCATAAGAGGATTTACAGGAATATTGGCATAAGTTGATGACATTGGTAATGCCTATGTAGTAGAGAGGGAGAGAGGACAGAGAGAGAGACAGAGAGAAGAAGGGAAGAGGAGAGAAGAGAGATAGAGAGAGGAGAGAGAGAAGAGGAGGGAGAGAGAGAGAGAGAGGGAACAGACTACAGAGAACCATAAGAGATTTGCAAAATATTGGCATAGTTGATGGCATTGGTAGTTTATGCTTGTGTAGAGAGGAGAGAGAGAGAGAGAGAGAGAGGAGAGGAGAGAGAGAGAGAGTAGGAGAGCAAGAGAGAGAGAGGGAGAGAGAGCGAGAGAGAGGAGGA
>CM065696.1:38720751-38723251 GCA_017654935.2 Phymorhynchus buccinoides
GGAACAGACATACAGAGAGACATAAGAGATTTACAAGAATATTGGCATAAGTTGATGGCATTGGTAATGCTTGTAGTAGAGAGGGAGAGAGAGAGAGAGAGAGAGAGAGAGGAGAGAGAGAGAGAGAGAGAGAGAGAGAGAGAGAGGAGAGAGAGAGAGAGAGAGAGAGAGAGAGACAGACATACAGAGAGACATAAGAGATTTGCAAGAATATTGGCATAAGTTGATGGCATTGGTAATGCTTGTAGTAGAGAGGGAGAGAGAGAGAGAGAGAGAGAGAGAGAGAGAGAGAAGAGAGAGAGAGAGAGAGAGAGAGAGAGAGGAGAGAGAGAGAGGGAGAGAGAGAGAGAGAGAGAGGGAACAGACATACAGAGAGACATAAGAGATTTGCAAGAATATTGGCATAAGTTGATGGCATTGGTAATGCTTGTAGTAGAGAGACGAGAACGAAACGAACGAAACGAAATTTTATTTAACCAGGGAAGGGAGAGAGAGAGAGAGAGAGAGAGAGAGGGAACATGAGATAAGCAATTACAATAAGAGATTTTTTTCCACCCAGCCCTGGGGCAAATAGAACATTCAATAACAAAAGTTAACTAAGTTAACTAACGCATGCAAAAGTGAAAAGGCAAATGGGTTATACAAAAAGAAAGAAACGCTTGGGGTAGTTACAGGTGAGGGGGGAGGAAGGGGGGGGGGGTAAGGAGGGGGAATAAGGGGGAAGGGAGGGTATACTGAAGCATGTCACAACACACATAACACATGAGTAATAATAGTAAAACATAGGAGGGGGGGGGAAGTTTTTACATTTTTTCTTTAAGATTTTGAAATAGAATATTTTTATATGCCTTTTTGAAAGAATTCATGCCAGCTATTTGTTTTAAATTAGATGGCAAAGAGTTCCATAGAGTCCCACCCGAGTACGTTAAACTGGAGAGAGAGAGAGAGAGAGGAGAGAGAGAGAGAGAGAGAGAGAGAGAGAGAGAGAGAGAGAGAGAGAGAGAGAGAGAGAGAGAGAGAGAGAGAGAGAGAGGAGAGAGAGAGAGAGAGAGAGAGAGAGAGGGAACAGACATACAGAGAGACATAAGAGATTTACAGGAATATTGGCATAAGTTGATGACATTGGTAATGCTAGTAGTAGAGAGGGAGAGAGAGACAGAGAGAGAGAGAGAGAGAGAGAGAGGAGAGAGAGAGAGAGAGAGAGAGAGAGAGAGAGAGAGAGAGAGAGAGAGAGAGAGAGGAGAGAGAGAGAGAGAGAGGGAACAGACATACAGAGAGACATAAGAGATTTACAAGAATATTGGCATAAGTTGATGGACATTGGTAATGCTAGTAGTAGAGAGAGAGAGAGAGAGAGAGAGAGAGAGAGAGAGAGAGAGAGAGAGAGAGAGAGAGAGAGAGAGAGAGAGAGAGAGAGAGAGAGAGAGAGAGAGAGAGAGAGACGCACAGACAGAGAGAGAGACAGAGACAGACAGAGAGAGATAGAGACAGAGAGTGACACAGAGAGCGGTACAGAAACCCGAGGGGTTCGTGGAGGCACACTATGTTTTAAGCAAAGAAAATGCATCTCCGCATGAGCACAAATGGCTGACAGACAAGAGCAGGAAATTGGCTGTGACGTGATTTCCGGTCAGGGAGCGGTCACTGTTACAGACATTGTTTTTACGTCCCCTGACCTTCCCTTCCCCAAATGTCCAACCAAATTAGTGAGATAACGATTTTATATCCCCTATCAATCTGTATCTCCCCCCCCCCCCCCCCCTTCCCAGGGCCCCCCCCCCCCCCCCCCCACCCCCCCCCCCCCCCGAGTCCCCCCCCCCCCCCCCCCCTTCCCCTTAATTTCCTGGGAAACAGACAAACTGACCTTCTGTTCCTTCGTTTCTATTTTCTTTCTACCCCCGCATCCGCCCCAACCTCCCCTTTTTGTTTCTTGTTAAAGAC
The DNA here is from genome assembly GCA_017654935.2 of Phymorhynchus buccinoides. Taxonomy (NCBI): domain Eukaryota; kingdom Metazoa; phylum Mollusca; class Gastropoda; order Neogastropoda; family Raphitomidae; genus Phymorhynchus; species Phymorhynchus buccinoides. The sequence goes on from CM065696.1 coordinate 38,722,693, forward strand.
ACACTGAAGGCACCACGATTAAGTCCTTTGGGGGGTTTTCTGGGTAGCTGTGACCACACATACAAATGTCCCCAAATAGTCAAACATGAGGCTTCTCTTTAAAATAGATTTTTTGGTTTTCAATTTGGGGGGCACCCTGCAATACTGGAATGCCCCGGTCGAAACAAGATTTCTTACCAGCTACACCAGCTATAAGAGGGAAACAAGATGAAACCCGTGATTTTGACACGTGACTTGGTGGGTCTTTAAAGGAAACAGGGATGAATGAGGGGATGAGATGAGAGGGGAGGGAGGGGCAGGGGGGGGGAGGCGGAGGGCGGGAGAAGGAGAGAGAGTGAGAGAATAGACTACAGAGCCCCAAACTATTCTAGAGCTCTCTTTTCATAAGTTGATTTACAGGTTTTGTTGGGGTTGGTTTTTTTTTTGGGGGGGATGTATCCAAACTTTCGCGCTGCAATACTGGAAGTTCAACAGAAGTTTTTCACATACTAGAAATTGGAAAGGGAAGTTGGCAGAGTGGTTTTATAAGACCTTCGCCAGCCAATTTCAATGTACGGAA
>CM065696.1:38728251-38733251 GCA_017654935.2 Phymorhynchus buccinoides
ATTCCTTTCTTCCTTTCATTCCTTTCTTCCATCCATCCTCCATCCATCCATCCTTCCATCCATCCATCCATCCATCCATCCATCCATCCATCCATCCTTCCATTCCATCCTTTCCATCCATCCATCCATCCATCCATCCATCCTTTCCATCCTTCAATCTTCCTCTTTCTTCCTTTCCATCCATCCTCCATTCATCCATCCATTCTTCCTTTCCATCCATCCATCCATTCCATCCTTCATCCATTCCATCCATCCTTTCTTTCTTTCTTTCTTTCTTTCTTTCTTTCTTTTCTTTCTTTCTTCCTTTCTTTCTTTCCTTTCTTCTTTCTTTCTGTCCCATTTCTTTCTTCCTTCCATCCTTTCTTCCATCCTTCATCCCATCCCATCCCATCCCATCCCTCCCATTCCATTTCCTTCTTCCTTTCTTCCCATCCATCCCATCCCATCCTTCCATCCATCCCATCCCATCTTTCCATCCCATCCCATTCCTCCATTTCCCATCCCATCCCATCCCATCCCATCCCATCCCATCCCTTTCATCCACCCATCTGTCCATCCATCCCATTCCATTCATTCATTCATCCATCCATTCATCCCATCATCCCATTCATCCATCCCCATCCATCCATTCATCCATCCCATCCCATCTCATCCATCCCATCCCTCCCCTCCCATCCCATCCCCCCCATCCCATCCCCATCCCTCCCATCCCTCCCCCCTTCCCCTTCCCTTCTCTTCCCTTCCCTTCCCTTCCCTTCCCTTCCTTCCCTTCCCCTTCCCTTCCCTTCCCTTCCCTCCCTTCCCTTCCCTTCCTCCCTTCCCTTACTTCCCTTCCCTTCCCCCTTCCCTTCCTTCCCTTCCCTTCCCTTCCTTCCCTTCCCCTCCCCCTCCCCTCCCCCCTTCCCTTCCCTCCCTTTCTTCTTTCCTCTTCTTTTCTTTCTTTCTTTCTTTCTTTCTTTCTTTCTTCCTTCTTTCTTCCTTCTTCCTTTCTTTCTTCCTTTCCTTTCTTTCTTTCTTTCTTCTTTCTTTCTTCTTTCTTTCTTTCTTTCTTTCTTTCTCTCTTTCTTCCTTCTTTTCTTTCTCTTCCTTCTTCTTTCTTTTCTTTCCTTTCTTTCTTTCTTTCTTTCTTTCTTTCATTCTTTTCTTTCTTTCTTTCTTTCTTTCTTTTCTTCTTCTTTCTTTTCCTTCCTTTCTTCCTTCCTTCTTTTCCTTCCTTCCTTTTCTTCCTTCCTCCTTTCTTCCTTTCTTCCTTTCTTCCTTCCTTTCTTTCTTCTTTCCTTCTTCTTTCTTTTCCCTTTCTTTCTTTCTTTCTTTCTTTCTTTCTTTCTTTCTTTCTTTCTTTCTTTCTTTCTTTTTCTTTCTTTCTTTCTTTTTCTTCCTTTCTTTCTTTCTTTCTTTCTTTCTTTCCTCTTTCTTTCTTTCTTTCTTTCTTTCTTTCTTTCTTCTTCTTTCTTTCTTTCTTCTTTTCTTTCTTTCTTTTTCTTTCCTTTCTTTTTCTTTCTTTCTTTCTTTCCTTTCTTTCTTTTTCTTCTTCTTTCTTTCTTTCTTTCTTTCCTTTCTTCCTTCTTTTCTTCCTTTCTTTCTTTCTTTCTTCTTTTCTTTCTTCTTTCTTTCCTTTCTTTCTTCCTTTCTTTCTTTTTCTTTTCCTTTCTTCCTTTCTTCTTCTTTCCTTTCTTCCTTTCTTTCTTTCTTTCTTTCTTTCTTTCTTTCTTTTTCTTTCTTTCTTTCCTTTTTCTTCCTTTCTTTCCTTTCTTTCTTTCTTTCTTTCTTTCCTTCTTTCCTTTCTTTCTTCCTTTCTTCCTTTCTTTCTTACTTCCATTCTTTCTTTCTCTTTCTTTCTTTCTTTCTTTCTTTCTTTCTTTCTTTCTTCCTTTCTTCTCTTCTTTCTTTCTTTCTTTCTTTCTTTCTTTCTTCTTTCTTTTCTTTCTTTCTTTCTTTCTTTCTTTCTTTCTTTCTTTCTTTCTTTCTTTCTTTCTTTCTTTCTTTCTTTCTTTCATTCTTTTTTTCTTTCTTTCTTTCTTTCCTTTCTTTTTCTTCCTTTCTTTCTTTCTTTCTTTCTTTCTTTCTTCTTTCTTCTTCTTTCTTTCTTTCTTACTTTCTTTCTTTCATTCTTTCTTTTTCTTTCTTTCTTTCTTTCTTTTCTTTCTTTTCTTTCTTCCTTTCTTCCTTTCTTTCTTTCTTTCTTTCTTTCCTTTTAGCAAAAGCTATAAATTTCAGCGACATAAACCTGTTGGTCGTTAAAGACCCACCACGTCACGTGTCAAAATCACGGTTTTCACGTGTTTTCCGTCTTACAACTGGTAAGAAATCTTAAGAAATATTCCTAGCATAAGAAGGAATGTGACACGTGACGTGGGGGGTCTTTAAAGACCCCCCACGTCACATGTCACATTCCCTCTTATGCTAGGAAGATTTCTCTCTTATCAGCTATAAGAGGGAAACACGTGAAACCCGTGATTTTGACACGTGGCGTGATGGGGTCTTTGAAGACCGCACTATTACCAATTAACGCATGCACTTCCAGGTAAATGAAGGCAACTGAAGCGCATTGGACCGAGTTATTGGGAAGCACTCTGCTAATAAGTCCCATGGAAATCAATTCACTATTTTAGGCTGCTGCCATTGAACAATCGTTTTACTTTTAAAAGAAAAATACAACACGTAGGGGGCAGAGAGAGAGAGAGAGAGAGAGAGAGAGAGAGAGAGAGAGAGAGAGAGAGAGAGAGAGAGAGAGAGAGAGAGAGAGAGAGAGAGAGAGAGAGAGAGAGAGAGAGAGAGAGAGAAAGCGAGCAAGCGAGCGAGCGAGAGAGAGAAGAGAGAAGGAGAGAGAGAGAGAGAGAGAGAGAGAGAGAGAGAGAGAGAGAGAGAGAGAGAGAGAGAGAGTAAGCGAGCAAGCGAGAGAGAGAGAGAGAGTGAAGAGAGAGAGAGAGAGAGAGAGAGAGAGAGAGAGAGAGAGAGAGAGAGAGAGAGAGAGAGAGAGAGAGAGTAGAGAGCAAGCGAGAGAGAGAGAGAGAGAGAGAGAGAGAGAGAGAGAGAGAGAGAGAGAGAGAGAGAGAGAGAGAGAGAGAGAGAGAGAGGAGAGAGAGAGAGAGAGTAAGCGAGCAAGCGAGAGAGCGAGAGAGAGAGAGAGAGAGAGAGAGAGAGAGAGAGAGAGAGAGAGAGAGAGAGAGAGAGAGAGAGAGAGAGAGTAAGCGAGCAAGCGAGCGAGCGAGAGAGAGAAGGAGTGAGAGAGAGAGAGAGAGAGAGAGAGAGAGAGAGAGAGAGAGAGAGAGAGAGAGAGAGAGAGAGAGAGAGAGAGAGAGAGAGAGAGAGAGAGAGAGAGAGAGAGAGAGAGAGAGAGAAGAGAGAGAGAGAGAGAGAGAGAGAGAGAGAGAGAGAGAGAGAGAGGAGAGAGAGAGAGAGAGAGAGAGAGTAAGCGAGCAAGCGAGAGAGCGAGAGAGAGAGAGAGAGAGAGAGAGAGAGAGAGAGAGAGAGAGAGAGAGAGAGAGAGAGTAAGCGAGCAAGCGAGCGAGCGAGAGAGAGAAGGAGTGAGAGAGAGAGAGAGAGAGAGAGAGAAGAGAGAGCGAGAGAGAGAGAGAGAGGAGAGAGAGAGAGAGAGAGAGAGTAAGCGAGAGAGAGAGAGAGAGAGAGAGAGAGAGAGGGAGAGAGAGAGAGAGAGAGAGAGAGAGAGAGAGAGAGAGAGAGAGAGAGAGAGAGAGAGAGTAAAGCGAGCGAGAGAGAGAGAAGGAGAGAGAGAGAGAGAGAGAGAGAGAGGAGAGAGAGAGAGAGAGAGAGAGAGAGAGAGAGAGAGAGAGAGAGAGAGAGAGAGAGAGTCATATCGACAGACAACAAGAAAGATTGTCAAACAGACAGACATGCATAAAAAGAATATAGAGGGACGGACTAAAAAAACAGACAGACAACAACAGAGACAGACAGACAGACAGACAGACAGACACAAGACATATTTATCCACTATTGTTCATTTTCACAGTGAGCTCATATTTTACGTCAAGGAACTCACTATGTACAGAGGAATGCAAATCTTGTTGATGCACGTCAGCTAACAGACTGTTATGTGCACACTACCTAGAAGAGGTTTGACAGACAGAACAAGAAACACAGAAGACCACAGCAATAGTGTCATCGCAAAGTACACCGTGGGTTTTGTATGTAGGCCTACTTGGAACAAAACAAAAGAGTCAAAACCACATTGGAAAAAAATGCAAAAACATAATTATATGCTTACTTATTGTAGTTAAATGAACGTTTGTCAAAATATTTGTGTGTGTGTGTGTGTGTGTGTGTGTGTGTGTGTGTGTGTGTGTGTGTGTGTGTGTGTGTGTGTGTGTGTGTGTGTTTGCATGTATGCGTGTGCGCGCGCGCGTTTGTGTTATGTGCGCGCGCCTATATTTGCGTCGTGTGTGCGTGTGTGTGTGTGTGTGTGTGTGTGTACACGCGTGCGTATGTAGAATGCCTGTGTGCATGTGCGCGCGCGCGTGCTTCTGTATGTGCGTGTGTGTTCCTGCGCGCGTGCCTGCGGGTGTGCGTGCGATGCGTGTGTGCATGTGCGCGCGTATGTGCGATGTACATGTGTGTGTGTGTGTGTGTGTGTGCGTGCGCGCGTCCTTGTGTGTGTGTACGCGCGTGTGTGTGCGAGCGTGCGATGCATGTGCGCGCGTTTGTGTTTGTGTTGTGTGTGCACTCGCGTGCGTGCGCTCGCGTGCTTGCGTGCTTGCGTGCGCGCGCGCGCGCGCGCGCGTGCGTGTGTGTGTGTGTGTGTGTGTGTGTGTGTGTGTGTGTGCTTGTGTGCGTGCGCGCGTGTGTGTGTGTGTATGTGGATTTGTGTGTGCGTGCGTGTGTGTGTGTGGTGGGTGTGGGTGTGTTTGCTATGTAGTGAAATAAACAAACAAACTCACCACGTCAATAATCTTGAGGCTGAGAATCATGACAATCATGGTGACAAGAAACAAGTAGCTCACTCTGTCTTTCCCTCTCCCTCTCCCCCCGCTCTTTCTCCT
>CM065696.1:38750751-38760751 GCA_017654935.2 Phymorhynchus buccinoides
AGAGAGAGAGAGAGAGAGAGAGAGAGAGAGAGAGAGAGAGAGAGAGAGAGAGAGAGAGAGAGAGAGAGAGAGAGAGAGAGAGAGAGAGAGAGAGAGAGAGAGAGAGAGAGAGAGAGAGAGAGAGAGACAGAGAGAGAGAGAGAGAGAGAGAGAGAGAGAGAGAGAGAGAGAGAGAGAGAGAGAGAGAGAGAGAGAGAGAGAGAGAGAGAGAGAGAGAGAGAGAGAGAGACAGAGAGAGAGAGAGAGACAGAGAGAGAGAGAGAGTGAGAGAGAGAGAGAGAGAGAGAGAGAGAGAGACAGAGAGAGAGAGAGAGAGAGAGAGAGAGAGAGAGAGAGAGAGAGAGAGAGAGAGAGAGAGAGAGAGAGAGAGAGAGAGAGAGAGAGAGAGAGAGAGAGAGAGAGACAGACAGACAGACAGACAAACAGAGACAAACAAAAACGTAGAGAGCATTACTGGAAAGAGAGAATGAATTTGTGAGTGACATAATGGTAATAACACCCCCCCTCCCACACACACCTCCACCCCCACCCCACCCCCCTTAAATCTGAAAAAAAGGACCGAGGCAAGTGTGCTATAAACGTGACGATGTCATGCCAACCTTCCTCTGAACTCACTCCCTAACACACTCTCTCATTTTCAGCTTCCAGGGCATCGTGCATACTTCGCGTGCTTCAAGTTGGAACAACGAAAGAACAACGTGCGTAGAAAGAAGCATAGAGGAAGAAGTTAATTAGAAAGAGAGTATTCACCCTTTGTTCAATTTTTTTTACAGAGAAGAAGGTTTATGGTTAAAACAAATACGTGGTATTTTGTACGAATGGACGAAAATCTGCGTAATTAACGTCCTCCGCTCTGGAACAAACACATAATTATGGGACATTGGAAGACATAAAGATGGTGGGAACGATCCTGGAGGCAATGCACGGAGGCAGTGCAACTACCAGTGCTTATTGTAGCTTAACAAAATATATCATTAGTTCGTACTAAATATTGTTTCGTGACATTCGGTTTTTGAAAACTCGTGTTTTTTATTACTTGCACGATAGTTTACTGTCGTAGTTGAAAATACTTTCCATGGCATTATCTAAACAAAAAACAAAGAAGAAGAAAATATGGAGTGATTTTGTTTAAAGGTGGACCCTGACGGATGAGTTTTTGCAAGAAACATGTCGAGATCACCAGAAAGACAGCCTTTTCAAGGATCGGAACACTCACTTTGCTCTGGTTTCCTAGAAATTAAACCGTCAAAACGGCGATTCCTCCTTGGCGGAGATGCCGGAGAGAGAACCATTTTGGATGGGGTGGGAGGAGGCCACTCATTGTGGTTGAAGCGTTTTCTTTTTTTCTTTTTTTTGTAGTGCAGAAAAAAAAGGAGCAATTTCCTTTGTTGTGAGCGAAACTCCTTTAAATAATCTGTATAAAATGTAAAAAGAAAAGAAACAAGGCTTGTATTGCGAACATTTCGTGCAAACGATTTGGTCTAAACGCAGGCGGCCATTAGAAAAGATACGGCACATGCCTTCTCTTTGGGTGAAAGAATTCGACTTCCAGCACCTCCGCCAAGGATGGTTTGATTTCTAGGAAACCAGAGCAAAGTGAGTGTTGCAATCTCTGTAAAGGGTGTTTTCCTGGTGATCTGGACGTGTTTCTTACAAAACTAATCCGTCCGGGTGGCCCTTTAATGTTCATTTCTGATGCCCAAGCAGTTTTCCTCATTCATTTTGTTACGCTCCCCCCCCCCCCCTCTCCCCCATTATATTCATATTGTTAGTAATCTAATGAGCCATTTTACTCATATTATAGGAACTTATAATTAATGAATATTATTTCGAAACACCCTTTTCCATTAACATAATCATATATGGTGATAATATTAATGATGTTAGTAATGGCATTCTTTTCCAAACTGTTTCTGTCAAGTAGAGTATGAGGTTGTCTATTATAAACTAATGTAATATTGAAAGAGTTATAAACGGGGCTTAAACATTTAATTTATATTTTGCATTACATTTGAACTGGCATTTGCGTAAAACGATTTTCCTTTTTCCTTTCTTGCTTTCTGCCGTTTAGCTATTTAACAGAATATTCGTAAAATATCTAAAAGAATTGAATGCGAGTAATATTTTTATTATTATTATTATTATTAGGTATTTTATAGTCATACAGGCGTCTCTGTGAAATTCGGGTTACTCCCACCTAGTACCTGGAGAGCGCGTCGCAGCCAGAGGCGCGCCACTCTTTTGTTTTTGCATGCGATTTTTGTGTGACTGATGGGGAAAGAAGGGGGATGGGGGTTAAAATTTGACCAAATAACAACTTTTTCGTTGCCACTGGGTTTAACGTATGCTAAGTGCATGGGCACACTCTCGGTTTAACGTCTCATCCGAAAGCTTAATGTTTCAGAACTTTCAGTGCCAAAAAAATGAACGCTAAAATGTCGAGCTAAAAGTTAATTATAGCGGTAAATATGATATTTTATACACGAAAAAAGGCCAATGAAACAAATGTGATGTTGGGGTTTGGATACCATGAAATGAAACGATGACATCAACGATCAATATTAATGTGGTCACGATAAATAAAACACGGAACACTCGTCGTGTGTGACTAAACCTTCGTGACACGCCACGCGCTCTAGGGACCCATTAAAACTTTTAACATTGTATTGGTTTCAGTAAAAACCAATGCGATAGCTTCGGCTTATTTTAAAAGACAAAAAATGGTCTTTGGCTCGTGACACTCGCTGTCACGTAGTCAAAGATTAGATGTACAGTTCTTTTAACCTTTTTTTGGAAATAAAGTATTTTGTGTAAATAAATACGCCCTCTTCGCAGGGCAGACCTTAACTGATTTTTAAACTTTTGGACTTCATTTTAAAATGGTGGTCCTGGAAATTTTAATCTGAAGATGCTCGAACACAATTTTATTATAAATTTTAAAATACCAAAATAAAAATTATAACTATTAGCTAGCTAGCTAACGGGTCAAAATAATACGAGCCATGGCACTTAAACTTTATTCTAAAAACAAACAAAAAAATTATTTAAAAAAACACACACAAAAAAACTTCAATATTTTTCTCTCTCCCCCCCATCCCCAAAACTTTATATATAAGTAATGTCCCATATGTTCTTTTAAAGAGCGGGAGGACGTAAAGCATAACTGACCACGCGCTCCAAAACTTGGCGTAGGGCCGGGCAGCTCTTGTGTTGGTAGGACAGGAGGGGTAGGCGCGTTTTTGTGTGTGTGTGTGTTCCTTTTTAACTCCTTAGAATTTGTCTTTCTCATGTTGTACAATTACTTCTTTTAAAGGTGGACCCTGACAGATAATTTTTGGCAAGAAACACGTCGAGATCACCAGCAAGACAGCCTTTTCAAGGATCGGAACACTCACTTTGCTCTGGTTTCTTAGAAATTAAACCCGGCCTCAAAACGGCGATTCCTCCTTGGCGGAGATGCCGGAGAGAGTAGCCATTTTGGATGGGGTGGGTGGAGGTCACTCATTGTGGTTGAAGCGTTTTCTTTTTTTTGAAGTGCAGTATTAAAAAAAGGAGCTATTTCCTTTGTTGTGAGCGAAACTCTTTTAGATAAACTGCATAAAATTAAAAATAATAAAATTAAAAAGGCTTGTATTGCGAACATTTCGTGCAAACGATTTGGTCTAAACGCAGGCGGCCATTGGAAAAGAGACGACACACGCCTTCTCTATGGGTGAAAGAATTTGACTTCCAGCACCTCCGCCAAGGAGGAATCGCCGATTTGACGGTTTTATTTCTTGGAAACCACAGCAAAGTGAGTGTTGCGATCTATGTAAAGGGTGTTTTCCTGGTGATCTCGACGTGTTTCTTGCAAGAAATCATCTGTCAGGATGTCAGGGACTAATACAGGTTGCAGAGTGGCTAAGAAAAAAAAGTTCGCCTGCCATATCAGGCGTGAGTGATCCGGGTTCGAATCCCTGTCTCTCGCCTGTTCTTTCCACGTTCGACGGGAACATCGCTGAGTCTAAAGGGGAGCCATGGGCCAGAATGATGTCACTCCAGGTGGAAATGAAGTATTTGTATTGGTATTATTTGACCGACTGGCTAGACTGAATGACAGCAGATTAACACACACTTGGACAATGACTGAGCACAGCTGTATGAACACACAGTTACTCATGCACACTGTGACACAGCCAACACACCTGACCTTACTTCATGGAACGGTGTGGAAGGGTTCAGGATGGCACCACACCTCATCAGCCTCACAACCAACGAGGAGCACAAACTACCCAAGTACAACACTGTGAGCCGCAACTGTGGTGTATGGTCACAGGGGCGATTGCGGACACAAGTCTGTGCAGTGGTTTATCACCCCCACTAACCCCAAGCTACAAACCCGCTAATACACTACTAGACTACAGTACAAGTACCAAAGATACTCATTCGAATCCTTGTCTAAACCTAGCCCTAACCGTCCCTACACTCGAACACCTTACGTGTAGATCAACTGTCCTATCCTTATGTAAGTAACCTTCCCCCCAGTGCTCAGACTAGGCCCCACTAAACGCTCCACAGCCCCTTGCACTGCCGGCGGGAGTATCTGGAGACAGGTCGTTCCTTAAGGGGCTCGGTACACGTTAACATATTTCACAAAATATCACTATTTCCCCGTAGCAACACAGTGAGTTGTAAGTCATATTATGAGTGGTCTAACACTGTGTTGCCACGGGGAAATAGAGATAGTTCGTGAATAGTGTTAAGGTCTATAGACCTTTATCGGGGGTGCACATCCAGACTGACTGCTGTTCCTAACTCTGACCACTACGAGTGCAGGCCGTATGACAACAACTCACTCGAGAACGTCGTGCAACAAGACAACGCACGCATTTCCCCATGTAGTCCATGGTCTAGAATAATGATGCCAAAACGAATAGGGGAAGACGGGGTAAAAAGCCCACGGTACCAGGGTAAAAAGCCCTTCGTGGGATGAAAAGCTCCAGTCAATTATGTGAGCAAAAATAAGGAAATGTCTCAAATGATGGGGCCTTTACCCCACCCACACCTTTTCCCCTATCAATACCAAGTACATTTGGTGTATGTTGTACAGCGAAGGAGTGACCGGCAGTTATTCAGCTGACCACTGCAGTGCAGAGAGCAGTGACCATTGGTGACCATGGGTCACTCTACTACTACTACTGCAACGCTCCTCCTCTGCTGCGCAGCCATCGTCACCACCCTGGCTGAGAAGAGTAATATGATTTCTACAGTTCTGTGTATAATAAAGTGCAAGATTTTTTTTTCATGGAGTTTAGGAAAAAGGAATATAAAATAGGATACACACCTACGCACCTTTCTAATGATACAAGAATCATTCTCGTATATTTTCCCGTTCCAGAGTTATGCGCATTTAAAGTTAGTAGGATGAGCGTCGGCCATTTTGATATAACACAGTTTAAAATCTAGTGTAGTTGAAGATAATGCATTGACCTACTCGTTTTTTAAAACTTATAAAAAAGACCATTTAGAGACAATATTAAAGATTATTCTTTATAAATATGAAAGATAAGATATAGGAGAACACGAAAATACCCATAACTCAAAGCTGACCCCCAAAATTAGATTTTTGAAGGAGACATCCCGCTATCGCTACGTATTGATGACACTACCAAGATAAATCAGTACGGTTATGACTAAGTATCGATAACACTACTGGGCTAAATCACTACGGCAATTAAGGGTTCTGGTTAGGGCTACAATAGGGTTAAACTTAGGTAAGGAATAGGGTTGGGTTAAGAAAAGGGTTCGGGTTAGGGTTAGTCTGTCGGAATTCAAACTGACAGATTGGCACAGTCGTTATTCATTTTTCTCTATGTGTCGTAGCGGTAACAACGGGTTGTTCTTTCGATACGTAGTGAAAGCGCTACGCACCCTTTGTGACTTTCCATCCTACTCGCGACTTAATGTCCCTTTCATGGAGCTGGGTCACAACATAATTAGACCCTTCGAAATGTGGATCGGTCTGACGCATGTGTGCCTTTTTGTTCTGACAGAATGCGATGACAAGTTCTACAAAGCCGACGGAAAATGCGTCAAATGCAAATCTACGTGTCTGATGCAACGCTGTGACAGCGAATCAGGAAAATGTAGAAGTAAGTCGAGTTTTTTTAAATTTTACTTCGCGAAGCCTATCAACGAGCAAGCAAGCAATCAAACAAAATGACAAATAATCACAGCCAAACAAACTGAAGCCGATGGACTCTTTTCAGTTGAGTTTCATTATTTTACGAAGCATGTCAATGAGCAAGGGAAAAAGGACCTGAAACCGATTAACTGTTTTGACAGAAAGGTTAAAGGTGGACCCTGACGGATGAGTTTTTGCAAGAAACACGTCGAGATCACCAGAAAGACAGCCTTTTCAAGGATCGGAACACTCACTTTGCTCTGGTTTCTCACTGTGGTTGAAACATTTTGTTGTAGTGCAGTAAAAAAAACACCGATTGGAAATATTTCCTTTGTTGTGAGTGAAACTCCTTTAGATAAACTGTATACAATTATAAACAAATAAAATAAAAAGGCTTGTAGTGCGAACATTCCGTGCAAATGATTTGGCGGCCATTACATTTGGGTGAAAGAATCTGACTTCCAGCACCTCCGCCAAGGAGGAATCGCCGATTTGACGTTTTGATTTCTAGGAAACCAGAGCAAAGTGAGTGTTGCAATCTCTGTGAAGGGTGTTTTCCTGGTGATCTCGACGTGTTTCTTACAAAAAATCATCCGTCATCCCTAAGGGTTGTTTTTAATATGAATTTATTTTGCTACACTGTAAAGCGCTCAGAGCTTTAAGAGTAAGCGCTGTAAAACGTTTTCTTTATAAATAAATACATTCGTGGAATTTCATGTACCAATACGGCTGTTAATCCGTGTGACTTCCACACAATAATATGTTAATGAGCAGCACGGTTTGTTTCACATGCAAGCTGTCTGCGTATGTGTTAAAAACTTTGTGTTTAATTTAAGAAACTAAAACAACGTTATTCGTTGGATGTGTGGCATCCTCAATAAACCAGAGACTAGTTGAGTATAAATGTGGGAGCTACCCTAATACTCCGTGGTGAAATACGCATTTCTCTGTTGTTGTACACAACTGCTATATATCAATTATTGGTTGCTTTCCACTGCACAACTCGTTGACAGTTTTGGGTGTTTAACCCTTTCACCGCCAACGTCGTATTTTAGCACCACAATGATTTAACACCCATGTCACTAAAAGGCATCAAACCAGGGTCTGTTATCCAAAGACCATGCTCTCTCAATTTTGGGAGCTAAGGATAGGCCTTACTGTAAATATGTCACAGAGGATTCCCCGATATTACAGGCAGATTTTTTGGTCTCTACCCAGGTAAGTTTAATTGACATTTTGTGCTGAAACATAGCTGGCGGTGAAAGGGTTAATGATGTACATTAATTAAACTCTGTTTGTGTAGACTACAGTTCTACTGATGTAGAAGTAACTCTATTGTTAGAGCAATGAAGAAGCAATAATTGTATAGCTTGTCTGTGCTGATATAGATGTGATTCATTGCTGTAGATTGCATTCATATATGATTTGTATTTAGTGGATATTCCTGGCCTACTGGTGAAGGCTTTTCTCTTTTATCAAGTGCAATGTTGATATACAATTTGTGCTCCAATACCACCAATCAATAATACAATAAACATATATGATCATTCTTTCATACAATAAATAAGAATTATTAACATAAACAAAAAAAGGAAAAAGACACACACGCAAAAACAACCAGATTTGTATGCAAACAAACAAAACTTCAACTTATACTATCAAAACATTTGTGAAAGAGCATTATCCCTGGGAACAATGTACTGATAAACATAGTGTGCACATCCTGACTCTAATCATTATGATTCAAATTATTAGCCTCTGATAAGCTGCTTGTATGAATACTACCTCCCTTCCATTAAAGGTTAGGATACCATTGCGCTATAATAATATACCCAGAAGTGAAAGAAATTGCGAAAAGTGTAGCGTACATGATGTGGCAGATGAGTTCTATTATTTAATACTGAAAGAAATAGATATCTTCCACGGTACTTGTTTGTGCGACCAAATGCGTATAAATTTAATGCTTTGTTTGCCTCAAAAAATAAGAAACTTTTGATTAAACTTAAGCACTTTGTTACAGTTATAAACAGTTCTTGTCGATGATTTGCATGGACAAAATGTAACATGTTTTGTTTTTAGTAATATGGTATAAGTATATTTGTCCTAGTTATTTACTTGTCGTTCATAATATAGACATCACTCTGTTTTGATGTTCGATTGTTTATCTATGTGTGTACTTTGTTTTATATTTCTGTGCCCCAAGTGGGTATGAAATAAAACATTTGCCTTGCCTTGCCTTGCCTTGCCTACTCCTATTTAGTCCTTTTCTTAAAAGTCTGGCAATGACATTGCTGTGTGTCATTCATTTAACGTCTATCCACTAATCGTGATATTAGACGACATGTCTGTATATTCTATAGAATGAGCATACTATGTGCCCAATCTCACTATTACAGGGTTCATAGGGGCCTTACCAGTCCTTATAAGTCTTGATCAATTGAATTCTCCCAGTAAGGCCTTACGAGTGCTTACATTCACTTCAAGGTCCTTACAAGTCCTGACAGCTGCTGCCCAAAACTGCCCTGAGCAGCAAGACCATACTCAAAATAGATCGCAGAAGCAGCACTTTTACACTTGAGAAGCATCGCTCAGCACCTACTCCACCTTACCCCCCTCCCCCACCTTCCCGTTTCAACTGACCGCTTAGCAGACAAACGATGCATCACGAGTTGTCAAGAGAAATTGGACTGAAATCTCGTTCTTTATTCTGGTGTTTTGCGAGAAAACACGTATATCTGTGTCAGTCATAGTTTTTGTATCTGCTTAGACATTGTTCACAATGCTGGGAAAGTGTTCCTTTCAAGATCGTTGGCTAAATGATGCAGATTATCCTTAGGTCTACAGGTCCTTACAATGTCCTTACTTGGGGATAGCTGAAAGCCCTGGGAACCCTGTATTAGTTATGCCCTAGTTTGATCAGACAAAGTTGATGCCCGTTTTGCTCCGTTGTTTTAGATTGCATCGGAGGTTACTACGGAGACCAGTGTGACAAGACGTGTCCAACGAAAAACTGCGACAGATGTGACCGGGACACTGGGAAGTGTACAATGTGTAAACGCAACAGCAAGCTGATAGCTCCAGCATGCACAGGTCAGTTGTATATGACACGGTGTGTTTATACACATTGTGCAATGAACAGTATACAACAAACAAGGAGCGTTAGACGCGTGCGTGTGAAACCTCCTGTGTTTACATATTATGTGTGTACAAATCATATGTCACCCGGCACCACGGAAGGGACATTAAGTGTCAAACTGACCATTCTGAGAAATATATACAATGGAAAACTTCAGACCACTCTCTTTCTAACGATGCAAGAACCATTTTTTTAATCTTTTTGTCGTTCCCGAGTTATGAGCATTTCAAGTTAGTAGGGTGAGAGTCGGCCATTTTGAGAACACGCAGTCTAAAGTCTAGCCTAGCTGAAGAAAATGCATTGACCTAACTCGTTTTAAAACACTGCTAAAACCATTTAGAGTCCATAGTAAAGAGTACCCTTTACAAATATGAAAGATAATATGTGAAAGAACACAAAAATACCCATAACTATAATTGACAAAACAATGAGATTTTGTTACTTTGCGTAATTTTAACAAAGCATTTGACATTTTAAACATGCTGAATTCAATTACTTGTATTTTACTATCCGCTTTCAGTTTCATTGCATTCGTGCGATTACTTTTGATACAGTAGCTCACCAAACACCCTCTCCATCCCCACCCCCTACACCCCCACCCCCCCAAAAAAAAGAAGGGGGAAAAAAGATAGAAAATAAAACGTGTCAACATTGCGATGGCTTGGAATCAAAACGGACTATCTTTAGATAGTCCATTGACA
>CM065696.1:38765751-38775751 GCA_017654935.2 Phymorhynchus buccinoides
TTGGACGCTAATCTCACCTTGTGGGTTTTGTTTTCTTTGTGTGTGTGTTTATTTGGTGGGGGGAGAGGGGAGTGGAATGGAAGGAATGAGATGGGGGTCCGCCTTCCAATATTGACACAGTGAATGATTAATTGAGTTCACAATCACGTTAATGGTCATACATGATCGTGGTGCAGATTTAAAAAAAAATCCTATATAAATGCTCTTTATTGAATGAAAGTTTGGATTTACGTCAACTCGGCTGCAAAACAGCACATATGAGACAAACCATCAATCAACCAACCATGTTGAAATTTTCTTCAATACTACTACTACTACTAATAATAAAAGAGAATTGCGTCGTTGCTGTGCTTGTGTTCAAAACTGCTGTGTTTATTTTATTGCGAAGATATTTCTTTTTTTCCTGACACTGTTCATTGCTTTAAAAACATTGCTAGTAATTAAATGGACAAGGGACTCATCAGTCATCTTCGTACCCAGCCCACATCCTGAACCCTCTGACATTGGAACTGTTGGCGGATGGTCTTCATCCCTCGGGACGGACGAACAACGAACATCAAGGGAAGAAACTCTCCATTAATTAACTCCCTTCCCCAAAAGTTATTTTCGACATCACCGCCTAGCACAGTATGAGCAACAGTCAAAGGGTAGCAAGCCTGAAAAAAAAGGATGAGCCAAGTTTTTCTACAATATGACCATCACACACAAAGTACGCAACAGGCAGTGGTGGAGAGAATTGTGTACAAATAAATCAACATTTATTCCAGAATGGCATCACAATTACAGGACAGTTTCCTCCCTTTATTCATTTCACTATCTCCTCTGCTAGCCTCCCTTTTCTCAAATGGCTTGTATCATTGGTTGGCATTAGCCTGTAGCAGGGGCCGACAGTAACATGAGAGCTGTACAACTGATGGTTTTCTACAGTAAATGAAAATCATGGTACAGTTTAGTCTCTTGTTGAAGACTATGACTCTCAAACGAGGGGGCCTTGGCACCGGCTCTGGTGCTGCAGCCAGCTGTGTCCTCAAATCTCTTTGGCTGAGAGAGTGGGAATGTACCCTGGGCAAGGAATCTCCACTATGAACACATTCTAGCCCAGCCCGCCAGAATAGCATCTGCCACCCCCAACCCCCTCTGGTATCTGGTAGTCATAGTCGGAAACGACCGACTAGCATACACATACACATCTCCTTTCCTAACCTCACTATTGCTGGTGATAGCTATTTCTTAGTTAGGCGCATATAACGGCAGCATGACGCATCTGCACTCACAATTGACAGGGAACTGTCTGAGCGATCGAAGAAGAAGCCTCACTATTTCTTCCCGTTGCTATTGTGTTGCAGCGTGTGTGGGCGGTTTATACGGAGAGCATTGTGACAAGAAATGTCCTCTCCAAGACTGCAGCCGCTGTGATCAAACGTCTGGCGTCTGCAGAGTGTGCAGATTGAACCTCGCTCCTCCGAAATGCAAAGGTCATTACCTTTCGTCATTCATGTGGTGTGATGTGTGTGTGTGTGTGTGTGTGTGTGTGTGTGTGTGTGTGTGTGTGTGTGTGTGTGTGTGTTGTTGTTGTTCAATTAATTTAACGTCTTTTCACTTAGAAGTGATATTAGACATGAAAATGTGTGTGTGAGTGTGTGCACGTGGGAATGTGCATGTGTGTCTGTAAGTGCTTAAAGTGCATATTTATAAGTAACATTAGGGGATGTATGCTTAGTTAAAACAGTTTTTTAAAAAAATTAAAAAAATTAAGAAATGCAAAGGTCATTACTTTTTGTCATTCATGTGTGTGTGTGTGTGTGTGTGTGTGTGTGTGTGTGTGTGTGTGTGTGTGTGTTAATGCGTGCGTGCGTGCGTGCGTGCGTGCGTGCGTGTGCGTGTGCGTGCGTGCGTGCGTGCGTGTGTGCGTGCGTGCGTGTGCGTGTGTGTGTGTGTGTGTCTGTGTGTGTGTGTCTCTGTGTGTCTGTGTGTATGAGCATGCATGTGTGCGTACATGCGTGCGTGTGTGTGTGTGTGTGTGTGAGAGAGAGAGAGAGAGAGAGAGAGAGAGAGAGAGAGAGAGAGAGAGAGAGAGAGAGAGAGAGAGAGAGAGAGAGAGAGAGGGGGACTCGTGGTACTTTTTACGCTTATAGTTTACATAAATGCGTGACATTATTCCATAAAATGAACGAAAAAACAACCCCCCAAAACCCCGAATGTATCCACAGAAGCACTGGCCTCACCTGCCCTACCAACAAAGGAGCATCCCCACACCAAATCTCTACCACAAGCAAGCCGTACTCCCAGAATAACAGACATAATAATAATT
The DNA here is from genome assembly GCA_017654935.2 of Phymorhynchus buccinoides. Lineage (NCBI taxonomy): Eukaryota > Metazoa > Mollusca > Gastropoda > Neogastropoda > Raphitomidae > Phymorhynchus > Phymorhynchus buccinoides. The sequence goes on from CM065696.1 coordinate 38,768,063, forward strand.
ATGGGACAGGACGCAATCCCCAGGGTTGTTGTCCTTGGCGTTTTCCTAAGAGTTTCTTTATTGCTACTTTGTTATTTGAAGCAACACGGACTCCACTGGAGCAAACCAGCTATGAATTAGTGAGACTCAGATCCCATACAGTCCATCAGGTAGACCCCCAAAATAGGAGTTTCCATTACCACCTGCGGGGGCAATAGGGCATTTGCCACGAGTGTTCGTTCTCTATAGACTACTAATGGTCAACCTATGGCGATATTTTTCACGCCAGAGGGCAGTCAATGCACTAGGGGCTTATCACGCGATTTTCTTACTTGGGCGTAGTGAGAGAGAGAGAGTGATGGTAGGACCACTCACTGTCTCTCTCTCTTTCTTTATCCCCAACTAATAATATAGAGAGGATTAGCCCCACACGAGCGTCATGCCCTCTGGTGTGAGAAAAATCGCACTAAGTCTCTCATTTGCTCGCGCTCGTTCTGCCCGAGTTACGCTGACCTTTCTAATTTAACTCCCTAAATTCAACTCGGTGAACTTCCAGGTCGCCGGCACACGGCAACTGCCCCTTTCCTCTTTTGCTGTCATAATTATATTTTTGACATTTGAAATTCCCACTTTCCGAAAAAAAATGTATGATAGCAATGTGACAGATCTCATACACAATGGTGGTTTTTTTGCTCCAGACTATAAGGCGCAACTTAGCATAAGGCGCACCCTGCGCCCGACTCCCAAATTTGCCACAAATTCAGATGTGATAAGACTTCTTGTCCTTTGCCGATCTACGATCGCAAAGGAGTCAGTTTTCATTCGTATATGTTTCTTTGTGTTGTTTTCCTGTCTGTCCCAAGGATATCTCCCGAACCGCTTCAAATTTTGTGTGGTGGTGTGTTACCATGAGAGGAAGGCATCCGCGCATCAATTATCGCCGTCGTGACCTTGACCTTGGCATATGACCTTGAAAACCGGAAAATCATTAAGGGGGTATACCTTCCACACCGTTAGTCTTAGAGTCTTCAAACTTGGCATGTAGGTACTTTGTCTTATGGTCGATCTGAGGATGACATACCGATCAAGGTCAAGGTCAAGGTCAGGGAGATCGGTAGGCCTTGAAAGTGGTAGGGTCTGAAAATTGGGTGTCAATGCATATTTTCCACATTGGTGCTTGACAGAAGCGCTTTAGATTGTGTGTGGTACTGTATAGCCTAGAGTAGAAAACATCCAAGCATGAATTATTGCCATGCTGACCTTGACCTTGAAGTGTGACCTTGAAAACCGACATTTCCTTCTTTGCGTTATATATTTTTTGTCCAAGCTGTATCTCGTGAACTAGAAAACAGAATCCCTTCAAAGTTTGTGTCAGGATGTGAGACGAACAATGTAGCACACTCGTACATAAATTATCCCTCGGAAATACAATGTCGCCGAGCGGCAGACATTTTCCCGGTTTTCTTCACCCTCCTATATCTCCTAAAATAAGAGTAGAAGACATTGCACTACACATTATGCCACGTGGGATTTCAATGTCGCCGAGCGGCAGACATGGCTCCTAGATAAGGGTGTACACCCTATTGATTAAGGGTGTACACCCCACTAGTTAAGGGTGTACATCCTGGTAAAGGAGGGGGTCTAATGCTAAAAGTAAAAGACATCGTACCACAAAATGTGCCACGTGGGGCTTAAATGTCGCCGAGCGGCAGATATGTCTCGGTGTTAAGGGTGTACACCCCTCCAATTAAGGGTGTGCATCCCGGAAAAGTATTTGCACCCAGTCAAGGGTGTGTAGGTGTATCACCCAAAGGACACAAGGAGGACGGGGGCCTAACATGTGAGGGGGAAGGGAGGTACAGGGCGGGGCAGGTACAGGGCGTAGCTGGCAAAGGATATATCTGCCGCTCGGAGATGCCCTTGTTCATACTATTCTAGTCAAATTAACAGGCGTAGGTGTCTCAGTGACGAAAATAACTATCGCCTAACAGGGTTCCAGGAGCTTCATAGGTTCCATGTTAAGGGGCAGTAGGCCTACTCTTTTGGGGGCCAGGGAAGAGAGGGGGAGGGGGGGGGGGGGGGCAAAGTCCCTTGGATATCTTGCAATTAAGTGATTATTAAGGCACAAAAACACCGAGAAATGTCTTACTTTTAACCCTTGTACTATAAGGTATATGCTTTGTTCAGAGGGGAGTGGAGGGGTGGTGTTTCCAGAAATCAGGACCCCTCCTCTCACACCCCCCCCTCCCTAGATCCGACCCTGGTCCATAACATACGATATATTTAATTGTGTGTGTGGTGTGTTTTTTTCAGACTGTGCTCCAGGCTACTACATGGGGAATGACTCAAAGTGCATCAAGTGCACGTGGAAATGTGCAGATGGAACAGTGTGTGACAAGACCACGGGCAAATGCGTCATCTGCCCGCCCGGCAAGAAAGAGGACCGCTGTGACCAAAGTACGGTTTACTCTTGCCCTCCTCCTTTTCTCTCTCAATATAAGGGACCGTAACGCTGCATTCGAGTCGTTCCACTGCAATCCGATTGTCAGGCATGATTCCCATGACATTCTGCTGTCTAAAGGAATGTGATGAAACCCTGCTATGCTATGTTCACCATATTTGATGCCCCCCACCCCCACCCCACCCGCACACGAATCTGATGCAATATCCGTATTTTTGTCATCAAACATTTCATGTCATTCACGTATCATGGGCTGCATGAGAATAGTGAACGAACATAGTAGAATTATTTTCAGACGGACGTATTTCACGAGAATCATGCCCGACCGACATCGTCAAAATCGGATCGCAGCTAGATCGAATCGCATGCAGTGGGTCGTCACCTTTAGGGTGGGTGGGATAGAAAAAAGGGGGGGGGGGAGGGAAAGAGCGGAAGGGGTCCGGGGTGTGAAGCCTCTCAGAAGCTGAGTATAATTTGAACGTCGAAGAGGCATTGCGAGCAAATAACAAGGTTTTTAAATTGCTCTTCCCTAAACTTTGTTTTGGCTTGGAATAACAAATTAGAGGATGTACATCATGAAATCAAAAGTTTCAGCGAACTAGGCATGGACCCCGCCCTAATGCTTAGTGGAAGGTGTGTGTGGGGGTGGGGGTGGGGGGGGGGTGGGTGGGGGGTGGGGGTGGGGGGGGGGGGGCTTGGAACCCGTGTAACCCACCCACCCTCCACCCCCACGCCCTCGCCACCTCTCCTCCAGGATGCATCTCTGAGGTTAACAGGGAGGGGGTGGCGGGGAAGGGGGTGAGGGGGGGGGGGAGAGGTGTAGAGTGTGCCGCAGAGGAAGAGGAGCTAAGTATCAGTATCGCGTCTCTTGCGTATAGGGTCACTCAGACTTTAGGCGATTTAGGATAACGGATACGAAAGTCCTGTATTACCATGAATGCGCTTCATAGATAGAAGTGCGTCCTCGTGACATATGGCCTTAGAGACAAGTTCTTCTGGCGTGTTTAGTCTTTGATCAACAGTGGGCTGATTCTGGAGGTACTGCAATATCAGGTCAGCCCGTGGCGGTTTGTCGCCGTCGTCTAAACATCAGATTGATGCTAAAATGCTTTAATTTTCATAATAGCTTCTCTCTCTTTTTGCTACATTTATTTTTAACAGATTGCGAACCTGGAAAGTTCGGGCCGAACTGTGGAACGAAATGTGGCCAGTGTTTGAACGATAAGCCCTGTAACCCAGTGACAGGGAACTGCACGAGGGGCTGTAAGGATGGCTGGAGAAAGACAGCCCTCTGTAAGGAAGGTAAGACTGTTATCCGCTTATGTAATGATGGAAGGAAGGTAAGACTGTTATCCGCTTATGTAATGATGGAAGGAAGGTAAGACTGTTATCCGCTTATGTAATGATGGGAGGAAGGTAAGACTGTTATCCGCTTATGTAATGATGGAAGGAAGGTAAGACTGTTATCCGCTTATGTAATGATGGAAGGAAGGTAAGACTGTTATCCGCTTATGTAATGATGGAAGGAAGGTAAGACTGTTATCCGCTTATGTAATGATGGAAGGAAGGTAAGACTGTTATCCGCTTATGTAATGATGGAAGGAAGGTAAGACTGTTATCCGCTTATGTAATGATGGAAGGAAGGTAAGACTGTTATCCGCTTATGTAATGATGGAAGGAAGGCGGCAGAGTGGCTAAGACGTTCGCCTGCCAATGTCAATGCAGGAGTGACCCCGGTTCGAACACTGGCTCGCCATTTCTTTCCAGTTTGACGGGGGAAAATCGAAACTGAATGTCTAGTCCTTCGGAGGAGGACTTAAATCAAATCTGACCCGTGCGCTTTACGCACGTAAAAAGTCCCACGGCAATTAAAAGTCGGTAAGAGAAGGAAGAAATCACGCTGCCTGGTATGACCAAACTGATAGCAAGGTTTCCAATGTCTGGTTCCCCTCCCGCACCCCAAATTTGTGTGTTTATGTGTGTGTATGTGAGCGCCTGGTCTCCATTTCTATCTCTCGGTTTTCTACTTTTCCCTTTAAAAAAATGCTACTGAATAAATCGCTACTAATCTAGGTTTAATGAAAACAATTCCTACCACAACAGCTCTTTACATAGCTACTACCATTAAAGTTACCTACTCTGTAGTTGACGATTGGCTTTAAAACATAGGTATCAAGCAGTTTGTTTCCCCGTTGATTTTGTCAAAGCGTCTGACTGCATTAATCACTGCTTTCTCCATAGAAAGTTAGCTTCATGTCGATCATCTGCTGGCACTATAAAACCGATTTAAACTTTTCTAATTTTAAAGTAAACAGTAAATATTTAATTAACATCTCTTTAAGTTTGCCGGATGGGGTGTTCCACAAGGCATTATATTTGGTCCTCCCTTAGTTTTAACATGGTTTCCAAACGGAGTGCGAAATTTCCAGAAGCCACTTATGAAAATCTAAGTAATCTTTCTAAACTGGAATCGTGAATAGTTTCGTTTTCTTTCTCGCGAATGCCAGTCTGATCATTGTTTAATCAGAAGAAATGTTAATCTGAAGAATGTTTTATTGTTGGAAAATGTTAATCTGAAGTAAGTTTAATCGTTGGAAATGTGTATTCTGAAGAATGTTTTATTGATAGGATTTTTTATAATCTGAAGCATGTTTAATCGTTGAAAGTCTTAATCTGAAGACTGTTCAACTAGTAGAAAAAAGTAGGAGAGTAAAGTAATGTGAGATGAAGATTTCTGTGTTGTGTATTTTTGTGTAGTAAGAGAGTGAAGTAATGTGAGATGAAGATTTCTGTGTTATGTATTTTGTAGTAGGAGTGTAACGCAATGTGAGGTGAAGATTTCTGTGCTGTGTATTTTGTAGTAAGAGAGTAAAGTAATGCGAGATGAAGATTTCTGTGTTGTGTATTCTGTAGTAAGAGTGTAAAGCAATGTGAGGTGAAGATTTCTGTGCTGTGTATTCTGTAGTAAGAGAGTAAACTAATGTGAGGTGAACAAAAAACAACCTAGTAGAAAATGTCATTGTGATGCTGATGGTTTCAGAGTGCAGCGCTGGTACGTGGGGTCCGGCCTGCGCCAATACATGCGGTCATTGCAAGGAGAGAATGGCGTGCAACAGGGTCAATGGACGGTGTATCACCTGCGTACCAGGATACATACCACCCCTCTGTTTCAAGCGTAACTAGTTGTGACCCAGCACCACGAAAGGGACATTAAGTCGCTGGGCTAGTTTCTCACAACAGGCTTGGAAAGTCAAATATTAATTTTATTTGTCAGTTTTGAGTAATGGGTAGTTTTTTGTTCTCTAGCATCTTATCTGTCATATTTATAATGGATATGTTTTTAATATGGTGTCTAAATGGTCTTATGAGTGTTTAATACGAGCGGGCCAATGGAGTGTCTTCAGCCATGCTAGACTATAAACTGTGCTTTCCCAAAAGGGCTGACACTTACCCTACTACCTTTAAATGCTCATAACTCTGGAACGAAGAAAAATACAAGAATGGTTCTTGTATCATTAGAAAGATATTGTCTGCAATTTCAAACGTATAATGTTCTTAGAATTGTCAGTTTGACACTTAATGTCCCTTTCGTGGTGCTAGGTCACATTTGTTTCCCTTCTCAATGCTTCCTATGAAACAATGTTGCTTATCACTATGCATGTCATCGACTGTAATATGTCACTTCTTCTTGTTTCCCCTTTGTATATCTGTGTACCGCTGTTTTTGTTTTTGTTTGTTTTTGTTATAGATTTATGTAATTGACCAGCCTCTGCATTGACAGGAGTTAGAGGCAAGAGGTTTGTGCTTTCAACAGGGGAAGTAGGTTGGGTGTAGCATAGAGTAGAGAGATGTAAAGATGTCAATGATTTGAAGAAAGATCAGTACGCTTCGTTAGTTCTCAGCATCTTAATGCAAACTCTTTCAATGGTTGTGTTGTTGCCTTGTTGTGTTAGACAAAGGTCGTAGCATGTATCTGCTTGGTTTGAGTTCGCATTTTAGATTATATTATAAGGCATTTGATTCATCGTTTTATCATCCATGTATACAGCTTTGTCGTCGCAGTTCTGGGTTTGAGATCTATCGAAATGAAATAACTCTTTGAACTTTGCAGAACACTGTCTACCTAGTGATTCATAGCGATTTGTCTGCAACAAGTTTGCTTACTTCATTTACTACTGTTTGTTTGCATGCAGCGTGCCCTGACGGGAAGTATGGCGACAACTGCAGAATGCAGTGTGGATATTGTGCAAATGGTGCAACCTGCAACAAGGTCACTGGCCAATGTTCAGCGTGTGTCAAGGGGAAACAGCTTCCACTGTGCGCTACAGGTAGTTCAATAACCATTATCCACTTTGTCTGAAATAAAAATAATCTTCCTTATTCGTTTCAGTTGTGTCCGTTTTCCTACGACGTTTTGACACGAAGGATTTTTGTAGCTAGTTAACACCCCCCACCCTTCCCCCGTCTCTGTTGCTTTGTATCCTATTTATCCTCATATTTAGTGTGCAATGTATGCATGAGAGAATTCAGTTGCTCCAAGTTCTGAGTTATGAAGATTTTCAGAATGAATTCTGATTCCACGCACATAAATGTGTTTCAAATGAGATCAGTTTTGAATGTTTCTACTGAAGGGTACCACAGCTTGCTGAGAATCTATGTGATTAAATGATGAGTGTTTTGTTTGTTCTGCTATTTTGACGGATATTACATTTCCTTCATGTATTACTCTCAATGTCAATGAATGTGAACTATTTGTCACAGATTGTGCATCTGGAAGCTACGGTCAGAACTGCTCGGAGCAGTGCGGCCACTGTTTCAACGGTACAGCCTGTCACGCGGTGACAGGGAAGTGTGCCCAGGGCTGTGAGGATGGCTGGAAGGACACGGACCTCTGTAATGAAGGTAGTTAGCTGAGGACAGACAGAAGGACTCTGACTTTCGTTGGTACAGATAGTGTTTGGTCGCGCACTGTGGTGGACATTTGGAAATCTCTCGCTCCCCTTCTCCCCTTTCTTTGTTTCAGCTCATTAGATGCTTATATGACTTTATGACTGTATACTTTCAAAATCTTCTTCGCGCGTGATGAAATACGACACAAAATAAGTTTGGGGTCACTCGATAGCTTGTTGTTCCTTTCACATTTGACTGTTTACTTTGTGGAGGCATGGTTACTTGGTGTGCAAATGTATCCACTCAAAATAAGCAGTTCAGATGCATGGTGCAATTTTCTGTAAAACTCTGTATGACGA
>CM065696.1:38780751-38785751 GCA_017654935.2 Phymorhynchus buccinoides
TTCCTCTCTCTTTCTCTCGTCCCCCCGTTTCTCTCTCTTTCTCTCCCGCTTCCCCCCCCCCCTCTCTCTCTCTCTCTCTCTCTCTCTCTCGCTCTCGCTCTCTCTCTCTCTCTCTCTCTCTCTCTCTCTCTCTCTCTCTCTCTCTCTCTCTCTCTCTCTCTCTCTCTCGTAGCTATTGACATTAAATCATCAATTTGTCAAATTTCTCTCTCTCTCTCTCTCTCTCTCTCTCTCTCTCTCTCTCTCTCTCTCTCTCTCTCTCTCTCTCTCTCTCTCTCTCTCTCTCTCTCTCTCTCTCTCGTAGCTATTGACATTAAATCATCAATTTGTCAAATTTCTCTCTCTCTCTCTCTCTCTCTCTCTCTCTCTCTCTCTCTCTCTCTCTCTCTCTCTCTCTCTCTCTCTCTCTCTCTCTCTCTCTCTCTCTCTCTCTCTCTCTCTCTCTCTAGCAATTCAATTGTTTCTCTTCTACGCAAGGACAGACTGCAAGAATAGGGATCTTTATCCTTGGTAAATAAAGTGTTTCAGTGTTGGCTTCAACGTTTTTGTTTGATTCAACAATTTCAAATTATAAACAAGTAATGAGGTAACAGGGTAACAACAAGCAAGTGTTTCAGTGTTCAGTGTTCTCCCTCTCGCCCTCGCTCTCTCTCTCTTTGCCTTTTTGTTCAAATTGCATTCATCATAAAAGAGATCACTTTTTAAATAAATTTGGCGATTCTACTGGTGTAACGGTGTATCAATTGCAAAATCATTGAAAGGGTAGGGTAGGAGAAGCTCTCGTAAACAAATGGCTTTCTTGTGTTGAGATATTTAATTGCAGCAAAAAAAAAGTATCCATAACGTTATGTTTTGTTTTATGTTTCTAAAACTACCTGCACATTAACACTACTATGGAAACTAAATGCAGATCATATAATACTATTACTAGGAGGCTTGTGTTTGCCTTTGAGAGCAAACATGACAGGATTCGCAACTCAAACAGCCCTTTGCAAGTAATTCAATGCTAACATTTGGCCATTTCGTCCCCACTTCCGGTTGGCTCTCCAAAGTATTGCAAAATGTAGGGAAAATACTATTGCAGTTGTAAGAAGGCTTCTTGTTCTCCTTTTGTTTTCTTTTCCTTCTCCCTTCTTTTTTGTTCAATGTGGCTGACATTTTCAGGAAGGTTGCAGGACCATGGGGATATTAGAAAGTGGAAATATTAAATGATTTCGCCGATTTTGGGGGAAAATATGGCCTACAAACCGCCAAATCGGTGAAATTTCAATCTTGAATATCTCAAACTCATTATTATTTTCAGACTTGACTAACAACTAGATTTGCAACACTACCAGTATAAAACTGAACCGGAAGTGCTCCAGCTAGGAACCTTCAGCTTTTATTTGGCTCACGGAATGGCCAAAACCGGAAGTGGCGTCACAAAGCTAACTACTGGGGATTAGCCCTTATGTTGGCCCAGGTCGGAAATGAGTTTGATTATGATATGTTCAATAGTTTGGAAGTTATTGAAACTTATGTAAATTTGGTTATGTCACTTTCACTTACTTCCATTTATGGAATTTTGTTTCCATCGAATTTCGCTGACATTTGTAGGAACATTGAAGGACACGTAGTCCAATACTACATTTCCAATATTAAACCGAATGGCCAAGATTGGGGCGAAATATGGCCAAACATATCCAATTTGGGCGAAATTTTAATTTTGAATAAATCAAAAACAGCTGCACGGAATAATTTCATATTTTCAGTATTTACTATAGACTAACATTGCAATAATATCGTTATAAATTCGAACCGGAAGTGCCAACCGAAACAAGGAACGTAAATGGCCAAGTTTGGCCAAATTTTAATATCGAATATCTTGCAAAGAGCTGTTTGAGGGGATAATCATGTCATGTTTGCTCTCACATGCAAACATAAGCCCCCTAGTAATACGATATTCAAGTCATCACATATTGGGACTATCATGCTTTATATTTACTTTTGAAATATGAAACCTGTGGTCAATCTGATGAATCTAAATTCAGGTTTTGAAATGAAATGCCACAGCAAAGTCCAATATTTCCCATCGAAAACCTGTTGGAACCCCTTTTTCAGAAGAATTGGGACGGTGAAGGGTTTCCTGTATGACTTGTTTGACCCTTAAAGAAAGGAAACAAAATTAGATGGCACAGCTAGCCCACTTCTTCATCTTCTTCTTCTGCGTTCTCAGGCCATATGGCCATAATGGGTAAGGTACGTATGTGTCCGGTTTTCAGTTTCCACTGGTCTCCCCGCAGCGTACAGCCGTCACATTCCGATTTCAAAGTTAGCCTACATCATGGAAGTGTTGATACGACGTGATAAACAGCACTGAACAGATACAAGGAGAAAGGTAATACACCACATTGGATTAACCCTTTCACCGCCAAAGTCGCATTTTAGCACCACATTGATTTGACACCTATGTCACTAAAAGGCATCAAATTGGGGTCCATTATCCAAAGACCCTATTGTCTTAGTTTTGGGAAGTAAGGATAGACCTTATTTTATATAAGTCACAGAAGAATCCCCAATACTGCAGATGGAATTTGTTCTCTACCCAGGTCAATTTAATGGACATTTTTGGCTGAAATATGGCTGGCGGTGAAAGGGTTAACGTTTGTGAACAGGCAATATACAGATTTTATGAGTTCCAAGAGAACAAGGAGGGACAGAGAGGAGTAAGGGGGATTTAGGCCTGCATTGGTATTGGTAGGGCCTAATGCTATTTGGTATATTCTAGACTTATCTCTGTAAAATTCGGGCTGCTCTCTCCTGGAGAGCGCGTCGCCGCAAGCGCAGCACATACTTTGTTTTCTTCAGGGGGGTGGGGACAAGGGTGAGGAGGGGGGGGGGGGCAGATTTGGAAAACATAGCTATGAATTTGATGATACCAGGCAGCGGGAATTTTCCCTGCTCTTACCGACTTTTAACCTCCGTGGGAATTTTACGTGCGTAAAACGTACGGGCCAGACTATTGCTTTAAAGACACACTGACGCACCACGATTAAATCCCTTGTTTTTTTTGGGGGGTAGCTGTGACCCACATACAAATGTCCCCAACTTCAAAGTGAAGCTGCTCTTTAAAATGATATTTCGTCCTCAATTTGGGGACATTTGCATGGGAGTAAAACCTGTTCAAAACAAGATTTCCTACCAGCTATAAGAGGGAAAACCCGTGAAACCCGTGATTTTGACACGTGGTGACCTGGTGGGTCTTTAAGTCCCCACTCGAAGGACTCGACGTTCAGTTCGATAACTTTTGTGCCTGTCGAACTAGAAAGAAAGGGCGAGGCGAGGATTCGAACCCGGGTCACTCACGCTGAAGTCACGCATTGACAAAAACGGCAGGCGAACGTCTAAACCACTCTGCCACATTCTAGGCATCCAAAACAAAACATGGGTTACTAAAGCAATAATTAGAAAAGAACAAAATACCGCATCGCACACAAGTCTGAAACCAAACTTCTAAATCTCCATTTTCTATCCAATTTGGTGTTTCGGTTTTTCTAGTGATTCTGAATCTGCAAGATAAAAACCAAAAAGAAAACTTGTGAGGCTCGGCTGAATCTTTCTGAGCAAGAAAAAAACCCTTGTCAGAGTTAACATGGTTTCCCCCCACCCCCCACCCCAATTAGTGTTGACAACAGGGGAACAGGGCTGGCATGGAATGGATACAGATTGCTTCTAGATTGCCAAGGCATCAGCAGAAAGGGGCCCATAATTCAGTTTCTTGTTGCCCGCTGTTTGTCTGTCCTTGTCTGTCTGTCTGTCTGTCTGTCTCTTTCTCTTTCTCTCCCCCCCCCCCCTCTCTCTCTCTCTCTCTCTTTTCTCTCTCTCAATCTCCCCCTCTCTCCCCTCTCTCTCTCTCCCTCCCCCTCTCTCTCTCTGAAAGACCGAGACTGTGTTATTATTGGTTTGTTACTTTTTTTTTTCTTTTCTTTTTTACCAGACTGTCTTTTTCAAGACGAAAATTTGTTGTTTTTGTTTGTGTGTTTTGACTTAATAATCATAAATAGGCTTCGCCTCAAATTGAAAATAAAGTTTATTTTTCAATTTTTATCAATGACTACTATTTTACTATCATCATCACATGATAAAAGTTTTCAGTGTTAAGCTCTCTCTCTCTCTCTCTCTCTCTCTCTCTCTCTCTCTCTCTCTCTCTCTCTCTCTCTCTCTCTCTCTCTCTCTCTCTCTCTCTCTCTCTCTCTCTCTCTCTCTCTCTCTCTCTCTCTCTCTCTCTCTCTCTCTCTCTCTCTCTCTCTCTCTCTCTCTCTCTCTCTCTCTCTGGAGTGACTCTCTCTCTCTCTCTCTCCAAGTGACAACAACCAACAATTCTTTACGGCGTGTAGGGAGAACTGCCACTGGTAAAGACAGCTTCCATTGGGCGTAGCCGTATCATTTTAAAGACCCACCACGTCACGTGTCAAAATCGCGTGTTTTCACGTGTTTTCCCTCTTATAGCTGGCAAGAAATCTTAAGAAATCTTCCTTGCCCCACATGGCCGAAAGGCCAAAGAGGGCGTAAAACATTATTTCTTCCAAGAAATCTTCCTAGCATAAGAGGGAATGTGACACGTGACGTGTGTGTGTGTGTGTGTGTGTGTGTGTGTGTGTGTCTTTAATATTGGCCATGGGTCAATTTCGCTTGCATCACATGTACAGACACAGCGAATAGCCAAGGACTATTGGCTGGGAGGCGGCTTTGTTATGACACATCTTGTCGCCGATCACATTTTCAACTTCTGTACGTTAGAGAAGGGTAAATCTATCTCTCTCTCTCTCTCTCTCTCTCTCTCTCTCTCTCTCTCTCTCTCTCTCTCTCTCTCTCTCTCTCTCTCTCTCTCTCTCTCTCTCTCTCTCTCTCTCTCTCTCTCTCTCTCTCTCTCTCTCTCTCTCTCTCTCAAAAGGACAGATTGGAAGAATAGAGTTCGACTAAAATAGCCTTCGCCTAAAATCTTCATCCTTGAAAAAATT
>CM065696.1:38790751-38835751 GCA_017654935.2 Phymorhynchus buccinoides
TACTACTACTACTACTACTATTACTACTACTACTACTACTGACAACAAGAACACATTTTTATTTCACAAAATCAGTTGAATTGTCATTTTCAAAAGCCATGATAATTTCATTTCTGCTGATATTGTCAAATTTTTAATCTTCTTGTCATTAGAAATTATACATGGATGCGTTCTTTAATTTGCTCATCTTGGTTTTACGTGAATTAAAGATTGCGCAAACAATAGATCCAGATGTTGCTAGTTAAAAATAGATATTCTTAAAAACAACAACAACGAAGAAATAATACTGCAACGTGTATTGTTAGATTGTTTCCGGAATATATATGTTTTCATCATGTTTAATATCACAGGGTATTTTAATTATGACTCAACAAAAAGTCCTGTTTAACATCAGTATCCTTCTGTCGTTTGTGTGTGCCTTTAAAAAAAATGATTAGAAAATTTGATCTTCACATCTTTGTTTATCTGCAAATGTGCCTAGTCCCATATACACGAAGCAATGTATACGTTTCATTTTTATATGGTTCTGATGCAAAGTAACCCTTACAATCTTTTGACGAGGAAAGTCAGGCCTATTTTGACCCCAAAAATATATACCATGCTAAACTGATTTGCTGTATTTCATTAGAATGTTCATTACATTCCAAAGCATTTCAATCTTGACACACTAAGGAACTGACATATTTCATTTCCTGGTTACATTGACGGGATTATTCACCTTACACCCAACTAAGTAGCAATACTCTTTTATAGCCCACAGTAAATCTTTTGTTCAATGGTAATACTGGATAACAGTCGATTCTTTTCATATTCTTTAAAATGATCCAACCAATTTCAAATGTCTTACTAAAAGAACGGTTTCGCTTCACAAACACACATGTAAATTGTAGGATTTGGTTTGTTACGTATATTAAATCTCGCGCAATAAGCTAGGGGCGCCAGAATAGCTTGAACTTGAAATAAGCTATTCTTGTAAATCCTTTTGACATTTCATCTTCTGGGAAGTTTTTCACCGACTTCACACTGCTTCTGTTCACGGGTTTGTCCAAAACGCTTGTCAGCTTGTAATCTTTGCAGTGGACCATGGGATGCTGAGTTGTGGTCGTTCGTCTCTCTAGGAGCCTGTAGGCCTGCTGCTCCTGCCTGGCCAGAGAACATATGGCTTCGTAACAATTTCCCTCTGGTTTGACCCAGATTTTCAGAGTGAGACCTCACGCGCCCATGTACATAATCCGATACAGCAGGTCTGTTTAGGTTTTGATCATGCGAACTTGGTCCTGCTTGTAACTTGTAGTGATCTGTTACATCTTCCTCATCAGTATCTTCAAGGAGCTTGTGCGGAGGTGTAGGACGCTCTATAGGATACATTACCGCAGCTGGAGTCTCCAAATATTGCTTCGACTCCAATGGAGGTAAAGGGGAAACTTTGTATAATTTCATTGGGTCGTTCGACATATTATTGAACCGAACAGGGCGAGATTGTGTCTGATCTGAGGAGGACCTCTGTCGGTACCATTTCCCGTTATATTTTGTGTAGGGAGGTTGGAACTCCATAAACGTTTTTTCTTCCTCAGATGGTTTGGAATTCCTTCTCAATGGTTGGCCTTCGCTTTTCATAGATGACGATTGTGAATCTGTTGAAGCTAGAGAACAGGCCGATGGAGATAGTGCACAATTGGGTGGCGAAATTGACTGGGGACTTTGATCTGATGGCAAAGCGCTTCTGGACATTGATCTGAATGGCATAAGGTTTTGAAAAGGGAGTTTAAATTTGGCACCATCAGTATCACCTGCTTCAGCCTCACCCAGTTTCACAGCATGGGATGAAGATGTTTTGCGTTCACTCATTTCATAATTTACCAATTGACTCTGGACACTGCTACTGTCATGTGTGCTTATATCCTGTAAACAGTTATTTAAGACATCTTCAACTCTGTTGTCTGCCTGTGCATCGTGACTACGAAATTCTGGATGGTGAGCTAGGTTTTGAACGACTCCTTGGAGCTCTTGTTTAAGACAGTCCACTGATGTATGAGTTTTTGGAAATGTTCCTTCCATCTGGTATGGTATTGTTGGGGGATCTTCATTGTGGACAGCTTTGCCTGATGTGGATGATCCTTTCCCATATCTTGTGTGGCGGTCATAGCTGGAAACATTTGAAGTACTTGGGTTCTTCACCTCTTCATAGTCGGAAAGACTTTGAGGAGAGCTCTGCAAGTTTTCTGAAACAAGCGAAGACTTTGGTGGACTAGTATGGTGTAATGCTTGAAGTGGCGATCGCTTTTGATGAACAGGGACAGAAATTGCTCGAACTGGTGAAACATCTTTCACTACCTGAAACTTTGCATGAACTGACCCGTAGCTGTCTAGACGAGGAGGAGCATTTTCATGGTCAGAGCTGGGACTTCCCAGAACCGGATTGGGTGTTTGTGGAGCAGAGGTAAACACATCAGAGATCGGAATAGTTTGAGGTCGTGTGGTCGCAACAGTTCTACACGAACCCGACTGAACATCTGGATAACTGTCCCCAGGGAAATGGGACACTGGCAGACTAAAAGTGCACGTAGTTGACGGGGCAAAAACTGGTCTTTTGTTATCTGAGCCAGAGATTCCTGACACTAAAGGCAAATCCGGAGGACTGTGTAGAGCCTGGGTAGAACGATTTTGAGATGCCTGTGGATAGGGCACTATGGGATCATTGTGACATGTCTGACGGCCATCGACGTTAGAATAACTTGCTCCACCCAAAGGGCTGATAACACCGAGAGGGTCTTGAGAGCCAGGGTTCTTTTCAACATCTGTACGAATATGGCCACCGTTCGTACGCCCTGGTGCACTGTTATTCTGGACAGGGTCAGAGTGATGTGGGTGACTTGAGGAACGATGAATCCCAGCAGAATCTTGAAATAAGCGGGCCTGAATGGGAGGCAGTTGAGGTTCAGGCACTGTTGGTGAATGGTCATTAGAGACCTCTTCCTGTCCCAGGAGGGGGTTGTGGAGATCCTCCCGTGGAGACCCACTCTTACTGGGCGAGTTTGCTTGAGAAGGGACGTGTTGCGGAGTCAGAGGTACTGTTGAGGTAGTCCCTTGCCTCTTGCTCCCCACTCTGCCTGAATCTAATGATTAAATAAATGAAAGAACGACGAACGAATGAACGACTGACTGACACACTGCTTGACTAAATGGATGAATACGAGAATGAGTAAGCTTACGTTTAACAATCATTCAATCAATCCATTGATCTACCTTCGACCATTGTCTGAAAACTGTTGACCATTGTCTGAAACATTTTGACCATTGACTGAAAACGTTTGACCATTCTGTGCAAAAGACATACATCGATACATTTCACAACATGGAAGCACATTTAAACGATGCCAGTAAGGTCTAAGTATGGAGTTGCAACAAACATGGGAACAGCCTGGCGAGCAACACATGTGCGTACACTTCTTGAATGTTACATTGATAGAACATAGAATTATGCTGTCTGCGAGTGTAAGAGTGTTCACCGTACCATATACTAAAGAATAAAGATGCAATACAGGAAGCAATGTATTGAGTTTGAGCAAATTTAGCGTGACTTAGTGACAAACTTTATTAGCACCGTTGTCGTTGTGCGAGAGCGAGAGGGGGGGAGAGAGAGAGAGAGAGAGAGAGAGAGAGAGAGAGAGAGAGAGAGAGAGAGAGAGAGAGAGAGAGAGAGAGAGAGAGAGAGAGAGAGAGAGATAGAGAGAAAAGTAAAGGACTGGAAAGAAAAGGGCGGAAGTTACGAAACACAGGTTCGGCATTCTTCGTGTTTTCCTAGGTAGATTCTGAAATTTCCGACACAGCACGGCGACGCAGACAACACAAAATGTCAAGGAAATTTAATACATTTTGCCTTCAAACTCAACTTTCCAAAGCAAAATTTTGAACCAGACATAGCGGAATCGCGTCCCAACGCGTTCTTCTGGAACTGTATGGCAAGCAACAGTCCGACATTTACGCGGTATCCGATAGTGTTTACGTTCTTTTACACTTCGGGCCTTAGCGCATTATATTATAGATTAATGTCTGTATCAATTTTTGGCAACATACAGACCAGCTTATCGCAGGATGCTATATTCGAGGTATCATTATGTAATGATTATATTCCTGGTCATTATGATGATCATCATCATCGTCATGATCAACATCACAACCACCATCGTCGGCGTCTTCATCGTCGTCGTCTTTGTATTCGTCATCGTCGTCATCATCTTTATGGTTGTAGCTCTGTCACCAACTTCATGGCTTTCATCATCATCACCATCATCCATCATCACCATCATCATCCATCACCACACATCATAATCATCATCATCGATCATCATCATCCATCATCCATCATCATACATCATCATCATCATCATCATCATCATCATCACCATCACATCACATCATCATCATCATCATCATCATCACAATCATCATCATCACCATCATCATCATCATCATCATCATCACCAAATCATCATCATCATCATCATCATCATCACCACACATCATCATCATCATCATCATCATCATCATCATCCATCACCATCATCATCATCATCATCATCATCACAAACATCCATCACCATCCATCACCACACATCATCATCATCATCATCATCATCACCATCATCACAATCATCCATCACCATCATAATCATCATCATCACAAACATCCATCACCATCCATCACCACACATCATCATCATCATCACAATCATCCATCACCATCATCATCATCATCATCATCACAAACATCCATCACCATCCATCACCACACATCATCATCATCATCACAATCATCCATCATCACAATCATCCATCACCATCATCACAATCATCCATCACCATCCATCACCATCCATCACCACACATCATCATAATCATCACAATCATCCATCATCATCATCACAATCATCCATCACCATCCATCCTCATCCTCACCACCATTATCCTAGCTCAATCATCAATGGTTACCTTCACCCCCCACTGAAGCTGGACCCGCCCCCTGTGCCCCCTGTGCCCCTCTCCCCGCCCTCCTTCGCCTGCGCCACCACCCCAGCAGAGCCAAGGCCACCACAAGCACCGTCACGACTGCCACGACACTGTCACACACAAGACAGGAAATGAAATGAATGGCAGGACATCCTGTACGTTTTGTGTTTGCATCCTATTGATAAATAAACAAGCTGAACACACACACAAAATAAATGAATGGGAGTGATTGTTTTTGCTATGTGATGGTGTTACGCTGTGACAACAGCTTTGCTTTTTTTGATACTGTGCGGTCATGTACCATTAAGCTACTAGAACATTATCTCAAAGCGTTCATAAAACACAGAGAGAGAGAGAGAGAGAGAGAGAGAGAGAGAGAGAGAGAGAGAGAGAGAGAGAGAGAGAGAGAGAGAGAGCACTGAACGCTCAACACTGAACATGTTTTATTGTACTTTGGCCTTAGGCCACAATGAGAGAGAGAGAGAGAGAGAGAGAGAGAGAGAGAGAGAGAGAGAGAGAGAGAGAGAGAGAGAGAGAGAGAGAGAGAGAGAGAGAGAGAGAGAGAGAGAGAGAGAGAGAGAGAGAGAGAGAGAGAGAGAGAGAGAGAGAGAGAGAGAGAGAGAGAGAAGAGAGCACTGAACACTGAACATGTTTTATCGTACTTTAGGGAAGGGAAAATAACAGAAAAAAAGAAAATGAACAGCAAACACAAAAATCAGCTATCACACATACTTGAATTGACTTGGGTCCAGTAGAGGGGAGAGAATATCAGATGCAGCAAACAAAATAAAATATCCTAATTCTGGACTGGGATGGGCATATCTACAGGTAGCTGCCGGAAGCTACTAATTTCCACACGACGTTCGCCCCCAGGAAGCTGGGAACTAGCCGATCCTAGACACTCCATAAGGCAGTGCCCAACCAAAAGGACAAACAAAGACAAAGAAACAAATCCCTAACTACTAAGGTAAACAAAATGGGGATGGCGATAAAAGGACTGGGATGGGGGCGTTTGTTCAGGGTGTCATTGCTGGGATGTGGCTGAAAGCCCTGCTGATGCTGGCTCTCCTCCAGGGTCTGGGGCGTTGGTCCCCTTCAGATGGTGCTGAAGCCTGGAGTCGAAGGATGCCAGGGACGGTGCAGCGACGATGTGTTCGCCGGGAGGCAGTTCCACTCCGGGATCGTGAGAGGGAAAAAGGTTCCCCGACGGTACTGTGTTCTGCGCGATCTGATATCTCCTCTCTTCTTCTAGCATATTATAGCATCCTCCATCGACACATGGATGAGTCTGACGCTTAGTAAGCTTACTCAGGGGTGGGTTAAGGGGGTAGGGGGTGGTCCAGTAAATAACAGACTTTGTGTAGGTTAATTGCTGCCCAGGTAATCAGCTTCCATGAGAGATTGGAATGGAGGGAGGGAGGGAGGGAGGGTGGTGGAGGGACGGACGCAGTTTGAGGGAAAGGACTGGACAGGGAGGGAGGGGGTGAGGTAAAAGAAGGACGAGGAGAGGGAGGGAGGAGGTAGGGCGGAGGGAAAGGAGGGGGATCGAGGAGGGAGCGGGGTTCAGATCTGGGATTTTGAATTCCTCCACCGAGGCTGAGGTTATTGCCTCGGGTGGAAGCGAGTTCCATTCACACACCGCCTTGGGAAAGAATGACAAACTTCCTGTAATGTAACACACACTTTCTCCCTCTACGAATTGTATTATCTTACGGGGGTAAACGTGGGTATTGCCATAATTCACATTTCTGACCCTAGGGGAGATAATTACTTTAAGACACAAAAGAGCTATGTCCACGTTTTCGCCCGTTGGTAGGTAGGTAGGTGGGTAGGTAGGGACAGGCTTCAGCCTTCAAGCCTCGTGGCTTAAAAAAACGTCCCATCCAATTGAAATTCATTTTGATGGGTTTGCTTATTGCATGCGGTAACACATACGATTTGAAGTCAATCGTCAAAAAAGTATATATTTGGCTATATTCACATTTAGGCCCGTCAACCCGGTCAAGAACGATAATCTGTTGACTGAAAAAGCAATTGCTTTTGTTCTTTTCTGTTACAAATTATCGTTCTTGACCGGGTTGACGGGCCTAAATGTGAATATAGCCGCTCTTTACGTCATCATGTTATCTTCTCCTACAGGCAAAAATGTGGATTGTGCCCAATATTTTATCCTACATTATATGATCCCCTAAGGGCAGAGAGATCACTATTTTGAAGACACCAAAAAGCGAAACATGTTGCTCTTTCCGTCATCAGATTATCTTCTCCTACTACGGGCGAAAACAATGTGGAGCTTTGCCCAATATACTTTACCCTCCAACTATGGCGCCCGCGTGAGTAGTCTCTTTCGGGGGTTGGACAATCGTAGTGTTTCCGAAGTCGTAGTAGTAATCAACAGTCAGAGACATGGTGTTCGAGTTGTTCTCACGTTGATCTCCCAGCACCATGTCCCGTCTTACACACACACCCTCGGATCATGCACATTCGATTTTCGATTTTCAAATCCAAAACGTTGGATGGTTTGATTTCAGTATACAATTATTTTTGGGGACACTCCTGAATGTCTCAGTATTTCATTCAAGAACAAAAAAAGAGTTTCTTTTTTATGTTTTGTTGAATACGAAAGACACACACGGCGACCCCAAAAATGGTTACAACTCGCACACACGGGTGGGTGTGCCTGGATGGAGGGAAATGCTGAGAGAGAATGAAGATCATTTATTCTGTAAAGGTGAATGGTGTTCAGTTTAAGGAAAATGTGTGTGTGTGTGTGTGTGTGTGTGTGTGTGCGTGTGCGTGCGTGCGCGCGCGCGTGTGCGTGCGTGCGCGTTGTGAAATTATATCATTTCATTGATTGCACGATCCAAGTGCACGAGCATGTTTGGAGGCGTGCACGTTTTTCGTGCAAAACGCGTGTATTATGGGCGGGTAGGAGTGAAGGGTAGAAGGGGTGTGTGTGTGAATGTGTACGGGGTGGGTGAGTGAAGGGGTTTGGAGTTATACTGGTATCATGCGTGTGCATACGCATGTTTCTGGTTTATTATTGTGTTATTGTTTTTAAGAAAGCGAAGCAAAGGGGTGAGGCTATAGATGCCATTCCATCCACACATCGATCCACACATTCATCAATCCTTACATCGATCCATCCATCGACCCACCATCCATCCATCAATCCACACATCGATCCAACTATCCACACATTCATCCATCCACACATCGATCCATCCATCCACAAATCGATCCATCCATCCACACATTCATCCATCCATACATCGATCGATCCATCCATATATCGATTCATCCATCCACACATTCATCCATCCATCCATCCATCGACCCACCATCCATCCATGCATCGATCCACCCATTCATCCATCCACCCACTCATCCATCCATGCATCGATCCATCCATCCACCCATTCATACATCCATACATCGATCCATCCATCCATACATCGGTCCATCCATTCATTCATCCATCCATCTTCTATCCATCCATCTGTCGACCCACCATCGATCCATCCATTCATACATCGATCCATCCATCCACCCATCCACACATCGACCCAACATCGATCGATCCATCCACCCATCCATCCAAACCCACCCATCCATCCATCCACCCACTGCCCATCCACCCAACGGTACATATAATAATTATATTCATCAATCCGTTGGTTTCGTTCACCTGTCCATCCATTCATCACATAAACACACCCAGTTCTTAGACTGTGAATACTGATAGTCTTTTTTTTCTGACGACATTTTTACAGGGTTAGGATATTACCCAATTAGCAAACCCTTTAATTAACTTCTGGATTTCATTTCGGTTGGCGTAATTATGCGCTCAGATGTGAGCTTTATCACACGTAATACTTATAGAATTCGTCCATGTAGTTTTGTTGTCAGCATCGGATGATGTTTAATCCACCCGTGCTTTCTCTATCAAAACACAACATACACAGATGACCGCTTGACTGACTACGGAAACTCAGTGCGATGAGGATAGGGATATGGAGAGGTCGTGGTGTACGGATACGGATAGGGATAAGGATACGGGGGAGGATATGGATAAGGTTTTGTCAGCATCGGATGATGCTTAATCCACCCGTGATTTCTCTCTCAAAACACAACATACACAGATGACCGCTTGACTGACTACGGAAACTCAGTGCGATGAGGATAGGGATATGGAGAGGTCGTGGTGTACGGATACGGATAGGGATAAGGATACGGGGGAGGATATGGATAAGTTGTTGTTTGTGGATATGGATTAGGGTAGGCGGCGGGATATGGATTATTGGGAGTTGTTGATGGATACGTGAAAGGAGGATAATACGAGGCAGTGGTTCCGTCGGGCTCCCCCCATTGAGACCAGTCCAGGAAGTGTAGGCGAACTTGTTCACAGTCCACCATGCCGTTCCTTCACGCACGTACATAGCAAACACACGTGCACACGCACGCGCGAACACGTACACATACAGACACACATGTAAAACAAAAAAGAGCTAACTTAACTGCTTATTCAATGTACCATCTGAAAATGAAAAAAAAAAGACTTTGACTTTGACAAACATATATTCAGTCAAATGCAGACACACATGCAGACAGACACACACAGGGGCACGTGCCCACGCGCACGCACATAAACACGCATACATATACAGCAGACACACCCACGTGCGAATCACACACACACACACACACACACACACACACACACACACACACACACACCGAAATAGAAGATGAGTTACACCTTTTGAATACCTGCGTTATGTATAAAGAAGATCGTTACAAATTGATGGAAAATGTAGACAAACAAAGTTTAGAATCAAATGTTCAGTCTCCATCAGATATGATGATGTTAGATGAACTACAGCCATTTGTGGCAAAATATGTTAGTATTTGTTTTAACAAAAAGCATGAATAGTATTTTGCGTTGTTTGTAATCTTAACCTGTGCCTTATAAGCCTTTGTTTAGGTTTCATGGCAATAAACCAATGTTCAATGTTCAATGTTCACACACACACACACACACACACACACATACACACACACACACACACACACACACACACACACACACACACACACACACACACACACACACACACACACACACACACACACCACTTAAACATGCTACCAACAGGGACAAAACCATGAACACAATTTAATTTGTCTATAATTATTTCACCCAGAAACGTGATTGCGAAGGTTTTGTTCTCCTTTTTGAGCTATATCGCTGCAACATTATTAATATTGCGTTTTCTTCTTCTTCTTCTACAAACTACCAATGTAATATTTTCTGTTTAATTGCATAATGTCCTTTTGCGTTGTAACCTGCAATTAACTTGGCAATTGGCGTGAACAAACTATTCTAAGCCCAACCTAAAATCACGCATTTACACTTTTTTTGTTCCAACGAACCTGGCGAACTGGCATTGTTTAAAAGTGGACCCTGACGGATGAGTTGTTGCAAGAAACACGTCGAGATCACCAAAAGGACAGCCTTTTCAAGGATCGGAACACTCACTCTTTGCTCTGGTTTCTTAGAAATTAAACCGTCAAAACGGCGATTCCACCTTGACGGAGATGCCGGAGAGAGTAGCCATTTTGGATGGGGTGGGTGGAGGTCACTCATTGTGGTTGAAGCGTTTTCTTTTTTTGTAGTGCAGTAAAAAAAACAATAGCAGCTATTTCCTTTGTTGTGAGCGAAACTCATTCAGATAAACTGTATAAAATATATATATTTTTTAAAAGGCTTGTATTGCGAAAATTTCGTGCAAACGATTTGGCGGCCATTAGAAAAGAGACGGCACACGCCTTCTCTTGGAGTGGACGAATTTGACTTCCAGCACCTCCGCCAAGGAGGAATCGCCGATTTGACGGTTTGATTTCTAGGAAACCAGAGCAAATTGAGTGTTGCAATCTCTGTAAAGGGTGTTTTCCTGGTGATCTCGACGTATTTCTTACAAAGCCTCATCCGTCAGGGTGGCCCTTTAAGGTTTTAGAAGCTGAAAAGTTGCGAAGCATTGATCGTATTGATTTGCAAACATTTTATTTAGAAATGCACCACACAAAGTTTGCTTCCGTTCGATGAAACAATTAATTAAGACACTGCGCAATAGCCAGATGACACCTAGATACAGCAAGACATGCTCTAATGTCACATCGAAGACTCTTATGGGAAATGAGCACGTTCGATGTAAACGAAGAATGCTGTGCATACGCCTAATTTAACTCGTGGCTAAATGCAGACTGCTCTAGTTGGTGTAATGGTGCTCAGTTGTGTAATACTAATTGATGCAATGATGCTGAATTGTCGATGCTCGGTTGGTGTAATATGATGCTCAGTTGTGTAATACTAATTGATGCAATGATGCTGAATTGTCGATGCTCGGTTGGTGTAATATGATGCTCAGTTGTGTAATACTAATTGATGCAATGATGCTGAATTGTCGATGCTCGGTTGGTGTAATATGATGCTCTGTTGTGTAATACTAATTGATGCAATGATGCTGAATTGTCGATGCTCGGTTGGTGTAATATGATGCTCAGTTGTGTAATACTAATTGATGCAATGATGCTGAATTGTCGATGCTCGGTTGGTGTAATATGATGCTCTGTTGTGTAATACTAATTGATGCAATGATGCTGAATTGTCGATGCTCGGTTGGTGTAATATGATGCTCTGTTGTGTAATACTAATTGATGCAATGATGCTGAATTGTCGATGCTCGGTTGGTGTAATATGATGCTCTGTTGTGTAATACTAATTGATGCAATGATGCTGAATTGTCGATGCTCGGTTGGTGTAATATGATGCTCAGTTGTGTAATACTAATTGATGCAATGATGCTGAATTGTCGATGCTCGGTTGGTGTAATATGATGCTCTGTTGTGTAATACTAATTGATGCAATGATGCTGAATTGTCGATGCTCGGTTGGTGTAATATGATGCTCAGTTGTGCAATACTAATTGATGCAATGATGCTGAATTGTCGATGCTCGGTTGGTGTAATATGATGCTCAGTTGTGTAATACTAATTGATGCAATGATGCTGAATTGTCGATGCTCGGTTGGTGTAATATGATGCTCAGTTGTGTAATACTAATTGATGCAATGATGCTGAATTGTCGATGCTCGGTTGGTGTAATATGATGCTCAGTTGTGCAATACTAATTGATGCAATGATGCTGAATTGTCGATGCTCGGTTGGTGTAATGGTGCTTAGTTGTGCAATACTAATTGATGCAATGATGCTGAATTGTCGATGCTCGGTTGGTGTAATATGATGCTCAAACCTTGATGCCGCTCTATAAGTGGTGCGATTGATGATGCTCAATATTCTGGATGCTTCCGTTAGTGTAATGGTGAACTCAGTTCTCAATACTCTTAGTTATCAATGTATTAGTGGTGCAACCGACCTCAGTTCCCAATGAGTTCATGCAACGATGCTTAATTCTTGCTCCTGTAGTTGGCGTATGATGCTCAATAGAGCCTTTGGCACGCGCCGGTGACCTTGAATTTCACTGAGTTGAATTTAGAGAGTTGAATTAGAGAGGTCAGCGCAACTCGGGCAGAACGAGCTCGGGTAAATTAGTAGTCTAGTATAGTGAACGAACACTCGTGGCAAACGCCCTATTCCTGTTGATCTGGTTGGTACAATCGTGACCAGTTACTGATGATGCACGTACTAGTTGATGCAATGATGCTGAATTGTTGATGCTCCATTGGCGCAATGGTGCTCATTTCTTGATGCTCCAGTGGTACAATGTTGCTCATTTCTTGATGCTCCAGTGGTACAATGGTGCTCATTTCTTGATGCTCCAGTGGTACAATGTTGCTCAGATCTGGATGCTCCAGTGGTACAATGGTGCTCATTTCTGGATGCTCCAGTGGTACAATGGTGCTCATTTCTTGATGCTCCAGTGGTACAATGTTGCTCATTTCTTGATGCTCCAGTGGTACAATGTTGCTCAGATCTGGATGCTCCAGTGGTACAATGGTGCTCATTTCTTGATGCTCCAGTGGTACAATGGTGCTCATTTCTTGATGCTCCAGTGGTACAATGGTGCTCATTTCTTGATGCTCCAGTGGTACAATGGTGCTCATTTCTTGATGCTCCAGTGGTACAATGTTGCTCATTTCTTGATGCTCCAGTGGTACAATGTTGCTCATTTCTTGATGCTCCATTGGCGCAATGGTGCTCATTTCTTGATGCTCCAGTGGTACAATGTTGCTCATTTCTTGATGCTCCAGTGGTACAATGGTGCTCATTTCTTGATGCTCCAGTGGTACAATGTTGCTCAGATCTGGATGCTCCAGTGGTACAATGGTGCTCATTTCTGGATGCTCCAGTGGTACAATGTTGCTCAGATCTGGATGCTCCAGTGGTACAATGGTGCTCATTTCTGGATGCTCCAGTGGTACAATGGTGCTCATTTCTTGATGCTCCAGTGGTACAATGTTGCTCATTTCTTGATGCTCCAGTGGTACAATGTTGCTCAGATCTGGATGCTCCAGTGGTACAATGTTGCTCATTTCTTGATGCTCCAGTGGTACAATGTTGCTCAGATCTGGATGCTCCAGTGGTACAATGTTGCTCATTTCTTGATGCTCCAGTGGTACAATGTTGCTCAGATCTGGATGCTCCAGTGGTACAATGGTGCTCATTTCTTGATGCTCCAGTGGTACAATGGTGCTCATTTCTTGATGCTCCAGTGGTACAATGTTGCTCATTTCTTGATGCTCCATTGGCGCAATGGTGCTCATTTCTTGATGCTCCAGTGGTACAATGGTGCTCATTTCTTGATGCTCCATTGGCGCAATGGTGCTCATTTCTTGATGCTCCAGTGGTACAATGTTGCTCAGATCTGGACGCTTAAGTTAGTGTACCGATGCTCAAGTTCTCAATGCTCAAACATTTATTGGTGTGAATAGAGCTCAGTTCCTGATGCCATTGCTGGTATAATGATGCTCGATTGCTGTTGCATTTTGGCATAATGATGCCCACTTCTTGATGCTGATGTATTGAGACCCCGTTATTGATGCACCAGTTAGTGTAATGACCATCCAGTTCTTGATACTCTAATTGGTGTACTGACGCTCTGTTCTTGATACTCTAATTGGTGTAATGACGCTCTGTTCTTGATACTCTAATTGATGTAATGACGCTCTGTTCTTGATACTTTAATTGGTGTACTGACGCTCTGTTCTCGATACTTTAATTGGTGTAATGACGCTCTGTTCTCGATACTTTAATTGGTGTAATGATGCCCATTTCTGGATACCTTAATTGGCGTAATGATGCCCATTTCTGGATAATTTAATTGGCGTAATGATGCCCATTTCTGAATAATTTAATTGGCGTAATGATGCCCATTTCTGGATAATTTAATCGGCGTAATGATGCCCATTTCTGAATAATTTAATCGGCGTAATGATGCCCATTTCTGGATAATTTAATTGGCGTAATGATGCCCATTTCTGAATAATTTAATTGGCGTAATGATGCCCATTTCTGGATAATTTAATCGGCGTAATGATGCCCAGTTCTGGATAATTTAATTGGCGTAATGATGCCCATTTCTGGATAATTTAATCGGCGTAATGATGCCCATTTCTGGATAATTTAATTGGCGTAATGATGCCCATTTCTGGATAATTTAATCGGCGTAATGATGCCCATTTCTGGATAATTTAATTGGCGTAATGATGCCCATTTCTGGATAATTTAATCGGCGTAATGATGCCCATTTCTGAATAATTTAATTGGCGTAATGATGCCCATTTCTGAATAATTTAATTGGCGTAATGATGCCCATTTCTGGATAATTTAATCGGCGTAATGATGCCCAGTTCTGGATAATTTAATCGGCGTAATGATGCCCAGTTCTGGATAATTTAATTGGTGTAATGATGCCCATTTCTTGATACGTTAATTGTTGTAACAATGCTCAGTTGTTGATACTTTCATTGGCGTAAAGATGTTCTTGATGTGTTAATTTGTGTATCAATGCTCAGATATTGATACTTCAATTGATGTATCAATGCTCAGTTCTTGATACTTTAATAGGTGTAACGATGCTCATTTCTTGATACTCTGGTTGGTGTAAGGATGCACAGTTCGTGATGCCGTAGATGATATTACGATGCTCAGTTCTTGATACTCTGGTTGGTGTAATGATGCACAGTTCGTGATGCCGTAGATGATATTACGATGCTCAGTTCTTGATACTCTGGTTGGTGTAATGATGCACAGTTCGTGATGCCGTAGATGATATTACGATGCTCAGTTCTTGATACTCTGGTTGGTGTAAGGATGCACAGTTCGTGATGCCGTAGATGATATTACGATGCTCAGTTCTTGATACTCTGGTTGGTGTAAGGATGCACCGTTCGTGATGCCGTAGATGATATTACGATGCTCATTATTAGTTTAACGCGATGCACCAGTGGTGTGGTGATGCTCGATTATTGACGCTACAATCAATCTAATGATGCTAACTTCTTCACCCTGTAGTTGGTGCAGTTTGGCTCGGCTCTTGATGCACTCACTGACGTAATGATGTATTGTAGTACTTGATAAAATCGTCGACGTTGAAGAAGCTTTTCACTAATGAGATGAAAAGGGGGCATTGCGCCATTGCTCCCAGTCCAAGAAATCCCGTCGTATTTGTTTGCAATCCGCCACACCGTTGCTGCACAAATATAGAAAACCCCTCATGAAGTGGGACGATTATTTCAAGCAGTAACACGGCACTGAAACAAGCATATTATGCAAAAATGTGTATAATATACCAGGGATTTATGATGGGCATGAACACCTACACACACACGTGCGCGGACACCCGCACACGCACACGCACACACACACACGCACACACACACAGAGAGAAAGAGAGAGAGAGAGAGAGAGAGAGAGAGAGAGAGAGAGAGAGAGAGAGAGAGAGAGAGAGAGAGACAGACAGACAGAGACAGAGAGAGACACAGAGAGAGAGAATTGAATTGAATTGAAGGGATTGTATTTATAGAGCGTAATAGAATAAGCAAATAATACATGCATACTATTGTTTTTACATCCAACCCTCTTAAAAATTAACAAAGCAAAATAAAAAGCATGCAAACCAGCCATACATATTACCAGAGTAAAATCGAACCTAATCTTACATGCACACACGCATGCTGAAGCAAACGAAAAAAATCTATAAAGATGATGCAGAGAGAGAGAGAGAAAAAACCCTTGAAAACTTGAAAACTTAAACTTTATTTTCCAAGGATATAGATTTTAGGCAAAGCCTTTTCTTCCAATCTGTCCTTGATACAGAGAGAGAGAGAGAGAGAGAGAGAGAGAGAGAGAGAGAGAGAGAGAGAGAGAGAGAGAGAGAGAGAGAGAGAGAGAGAGAGAGAGAGAGAGAGAGAGAGAGAGAGAGAGAGAGAATGAGCAGAGAGAGAGAGAGAGAGAGAGAGAGAGAGAGAGAGAGAGCACTGAACACTGAACACTGAAATAGTTGTATTTGCACATTTGCCTTGGGCTACAATTCAAATGGAACGGACGAACGGGTCAAAGGGAGGACAAATAATAACTCTATCGAAAGGGGAAATAATAAAATAATCATGCCATAATTGTACACTCATCGCCAGATCAAAAGTAGCAACAGTATGCCTTTAAACATTACTTGAATACAACAGGCAAATACAGTTTTACGATCCATTGACCGCACTATGGATAGAACATGTGAAGAATTATCCTAAGAGAGCTAACAACTGACTCAAGAACCCGTAACAGTGATTTAAAAATACTAACCCAGTATAGCCGAACTAATATTAGAAAAAAATTCTTTTCTAACAGAGTAATAAAGTTTTGAAATACTCTTCCTACACATATTAAACGAGCACAGAATCTAACACAATTCAAAAACCTCCTTGGTGGATACACCAACATATCAAAACTACAATATGAGCATGACTAAAAGGCAGATTTGCCGAAAACAAAATACAAAAACCTCTCAGCTGTGCAAAAGTTCAAACAAAAATGACAGGACAGTGAAGAGGCCGCGAGGCCTAATGTCCTAACTACCTGACCTGACCTGAGAGTTAAGAACACATATACAATACCAACAAAAAAACGAACGTCAACATTGACAGCATACTTATGCAAAAGAGAGAGAGAGAGAGAGAGAGAGAGAGAGAGAGAGAGAGAGAGAGAGAGAGAGAGAGAGAGAGAGAGAGAGAGATGGGGGTGGGGGTGGGAGCTATGGCCTATTATCATCTAGATACATCATCTAGACAACTGTTCGTGAAATGAGCAGTTTTACGCCCAATCCATGAAATTGCTCATTTCATGAAATGGGCAAAATGGTTTGCCCAATTTATTAAATGGACAATGTATATAACATTTTTGAATCCCCATTCACACAGGTGTTTAATAAGATTGATTCATTGTTGTTATTATTACCACTTCCTTACTATTATTATTGCAGTGGTTGCGGTATTGTCATCATTATGCTCATTATTGTGACTGCTACTGTTATCATTGTTGATATTGTTACTATCATCATCATATTTGTACTGTTGTTATTGTGTTGTCGCTGTCATCATCATCTTTATTTTTACAATTGTTATCATTGTTTTTTGGGGTTTTGTTTGTTACCATCATCCCTATTTATTATCATTGTTGCTGTTCTTGTGACCTATGAGTGCTGTAGATGCATAATTATTGTCATTAATATTGTTGCCTCTAAAAACACAGCTATTATTCTGTGATTGTGTGTGTTCCACTAAATTTGTAAAAATGATAAAAAAAATGTTTAAAAAAATAGAAAATTGATTCAATGGTATCACACTTCTACATTGTATTTGCACCACTATCCTGCCCCCCAACTCGACCAGATGCTAAGCTGGGGCATACCTGAGCCACATGTTGAATCAAACGTTTTATCAAATTAAGTCTGAATAAAAGAATTTAAACTCAAAACAAAAAAAGTTCATGAAGAGACGTAAAATTTGAAGCATGCACAAACGAATGGGTATATTGCGTTACAATAAACAATAAGAATGCGTTATTCAACCCATTCCATTCACAGCTGTTTCGTCGCACACAAAGTCAAGCTATTTAGCTAAAAGACTGAATCTACAATTCTTAGATAAAAACAATCACGCTAAGCATATCCCTATAAAATATTTTGTCTGTATGTTCTAAATGATATTCTAAACGTATTTCTTCCATCGAATTAATTGTAAAAACTTTCTTTGTTGAGCAGTATCACAAAACATATCTAGCAGAGAATATTCTTAAATAATTCACTTAGTATCGCAAGCATAAACAAAATCGCCCATGAGTGAAAATCTAGCAATGTCCACTGAATACAATTAATTGAGCCACATACTACAGCATATGCTTGACTGTTATTTATGAACAGTTACTTATAGTAAACTAAAGTTGGCTTGACAAAACTGAAAATATGGATGAACTAAATATTCCTCCCAAAACAGCTGTGCATTACCAACATAAACAACTGAGATCTGTCGGATGACCACCAGATGCTGTGCTCATGATCACAGAGAAAAACAAAGCATAGCAAGGCAAATAAAAGCAAACAAGCAAAACACGATTCAGTTACACACAAGAAAGCAAAACTTACCCTTGAAATATACGCCATAATGTTATGTAATTTGTTTCTATACCACCCTTACGATACTAATATACAGACTTTACTTTCAAAACCTACTGGCAGATGGCTATTTTGAATAACCATATGATTCATTTCAAATTTGAACTCCATCTTTAGCGGTTTAGTGATGTCCATTATTATCAGATGAAAAATTGACTGCAGTACATTTTGGAGATCAACATAAAAATGATGGGTAAAAATCCCAAGGTACATGTGTAATGGAAAACTCCAACGTTTTGTGCCTTTGGCACTTAGTCATGAAGTGAAGTCAGCAAACAAAGTTGACAGGTTGTAGAGTTTCTTCTTGTGAGCATAGTTCACAATCAGTCCAAAGGTCAGTGGGAGAGCAATAGTGGGAGTAGTGTCCATTATGTCATACATCCAGACGAGTAGGAGTGCTTTTAGGCCAGGAATGAACGGGTGGGCAGGATGTTTTTCGTGTGTGTGTGCGTATTATGTTTGTTTTCTTTTAAGCAATAAATGTATACAAACTTATAAACAACCTTGTCAATGATAAAACGAATTTTATAACAGTTTCACTCAGCAAAACCTTGTCAATGTTTGCTCTATTGTGTGTAACCTTTACGCATTTCCTAAAACACATAACCCTCCTCGTTGCAAGTGCAAGTGAGATTTGAGTGCAGCAGTATATTCGAAGCATTAGGAAAATTATGATTGAAAATTATGAGGAAAAATAAAAACGTTTACCCCAACCGTTAAAGCTGTGCCAGTCCAAACATGCAAAACAATTCTGAACAAGTCACACTTGTCCTTACCTTATGTTCGAAAGGTATCTCGTCATGATGTGCCAGTCCAATGTTCCTCTTCTTGCAAAACAAGTTGTGTACAATAAATTGATTTCTTCGTCTGTCCAGGTGCATTATTTTGACGTTGATAGGAGAGTCACCATTTGAAAGGCCTGAAATACGGGTATCTCTCCTACATTAAGCTTAAAGAAATTAACGAATCCAAGCCAGCAGGTTCAAATTATTTCCTTGGGTGCTTAAATGGTGTGTCGATGGAGGTGAAGCTTAGTTGCCAGGACAGTTGGAAGTGCTGTGAATTCTTCAAACAACTTAGGTTCTTCATTCTAACCCTTTGGTCCTCTTTCCTGGACCAATGATGTAACTTCAAATTACAAGAGAACCGTCTCCACTGACAATGGTCAGTCGGAAGAGCTGTGAATTCTTCAAACAACGTAGAGGTAGGTTCTTCCTTCTAGACTTTTGGTCCTCTTTCCTGGACCAATGATGTAGCTTCAAATTACAAGAGAACCGTCTCCACTGACAATGGTCAGTCAGAAGAGCTGTGAATTCTTCTAACAACGTAGAGGTAGGTTCTTCATTCTAGACTTTTGGTCCTCTTTCCTGGCCCAATGATGTAGCTTCAATTTACAAGAGAACCGTCTCCACTGACAATGGTCAGTCGGAAGAGCTGTGAATTCTTCTAACAACGTAGAGGTAGGTTCTTCATTCTAACCCTTTGGTCCTCTTTCCTGGCCCAATGATGTAGCTTCCATTTACAAGAGAACCGTCTCTACTGGCAGTAGTCAGTTGCATTTTTCATGATAAAGGTAGTTTGCTTGACAACTGTTTTGCGTTGACCAAACAGTGGAAGCGATTTGTCCCCCAATTGTTTCACTCCCTCAAATATATCCAAATTAAAAAGTTGTCAGGATCATCGCGAAATTCACAACCACAGAGTTCTACCCAGATTGTAAAATAAAACGTCAAGAGAGAGCTGATAATTGTATGGCGGGGGCAAACTCATGAAGCTGGTTGTTGTACTCGTTGCTCACTTGCACTTGCAGAGTGGGGGGGATACAGTAACATTTATAAAGGTTCCTTCATTCATCTTCAGTTAGATATTGCAGCACCCAATTTGTGGTATACTCAAGGTCTTGCCTGGTTTAGATTTTTTTCTTGAAAAATTATGTTGTTGCTTGTTTTAGCTTAGTAGTATTAGATTTTGTCTGAAATTGTACGAATCTCAAACTGTGTACATTGAGATGTGATTATTATCCCTCCACCACCCAAACCACAAATGTATTGTCCCACATTGGTTCACTGTTCTTTTGGTTTGTTGTTTTTGTTTTGCTTTCTTTAAACTGGGCCTACAAGGCATAACATGTCTAGATTGAAACTTGTTTGTGGTAAGTTAGATTTCAAAATGCATGGCAAACTCATACAAGTCGAACACATTCTACTAATTGCATACTATTGCAGGCAAACTGCACTGACATGTAGGGGAGACTTATTGATATAGTGGGCCTACATCTTAAGGATAGATATCTCTAGTATGTCAATGATCCGATAGCTATAAAATGTTCAATATGAATACTGCTGGTGAAGGGCTATAATTTTATAGTATGATGATAAAGATAAGGCTAAATTATTCTTAATAGTAAGAATATTTTTTTCTTCAAAACGTACAAGACCTGTTGTGTAATTCGTACCACCTGGTTACTGATATCGCACCGATAGCAGCAATTCTACGGTAGAGTGCACGTGACTTCGATTAAGCTATACTCAACTCTTTCTTCTAAATTTGCCTGTTCGTCTCTGTGACGTCTATTCAATTCCTATATCATTTTCTTACCAACCGTGTGGTGTTACATAAAACAGGCTTCTGAACGCGTGGTGCAAAAGACGTAGGTGGTTCGATTAAGCTGTCTGTAATATCATTATCAACACGGAGTCCAATCATTTTTGCTTCAAATATTTCCACCTACGTATTATGGATATTATTGACCCTAATATTTTTAAAGATTTTTAAGTGGCATGTCCAGTTTTAATAATTATTTGTTTTGGTGCATTGATTAACAAACAAAAAAAGCGTTACCCAAAATAGCAAAGGAGTTTCCATTTTGTTGCATTTTGGTTGCTGATATAAAATACTTCTCTTCCCCTGTCCAACACTTCACACACAAATATTGCCCCACCCCC
The DNA here is from genome assembly GCA_017654935.2 of Phymorhynchus buccinoides. NCBI lineage: Eukaryota > Metazoa > Mollusca > Gastropoda > Neogastropoda > Raphitomidae > Phymorhynchus > Phymorhynchus buccinoides. Next base: position 38,812,391 of record CM065696.1, read on the forward strand.
ACCCCCCACCCAATCTTATAGGACAGCCGGTGGTACGAATTGCGTGACAGGTACGATATCAGTGATTCTCCCCTACTTTGATACTCACAATAGGGAGGGCTCCTCGAAGCACCGCCTCTGCAGTTTCTGGAAGAACGGTTTGTCAGAGAAGAAACACAGCACGTGCGCCAAGGTCACCCTCCGAATAGAGACCAGCTGACCTGAAACCGTAGAAGCCAGAGAAAGCGTGATAACGAATGTAATAAACGTAATACAGAGTCCGCGGATTGGACCAAGAAGATTTCTGGCCTTCGAAATCATTTCGCTTCCATGAATTTTGGTGTTTAATTTTTTTAATTTATTTTTTCATTATAACAAATGTAACTGAATCACTGTTGGCTATGTTCACAAAGTGGCGGAGTGGAAAGGTGGCAGAGTGGTTAAGACGCTCGCCTGCCAAATGTGCGTGACTGCAACGTACGTGAGTGACCCGGGTTCGAATCCCGGCCTCGCCATTTCTTTCTAGTTCGACAGGAAAATCGAACTGAACCAAAGACACTGAAAAGAAAAGACTAACATCCGGTCACTTTTCCCTATATGAGTAGTGAGGACAGAAACACTGGTTATGTCCCTTTTAAACGTGACACATTTAGGTTAAAAACACGTCGATAGGCCAGTTGAATTATCCGTTCAAATTCCAGTCTGAGTCTTTGGATAGTCGCGCCACTGTGAATGGTGTAACTACCCCACTAACGATAACTCTATCAGCCCGGCTCGCCGTAACTCTTAAGTAGTCCGTCTTACCCTTTTAGAGTCTTTGAATGAACGTCGAGTCCTTCGGATGGGGGACTTACAGCTAGTCTGACCCGTGCGCTTTATGCACGTAAACATTCCACGGCAGTTGAATGTCCGGGTAAGAGCAGGGAGGAATCCCGCTGCCTGGTATGGCCAAATTGATAGCTAGGTTTTCCAAGTGTGCCCACACCCCCTTTTCACCCTGTGCCCCCCAAAAAAATAATTTAAAAAATGTAGGCGCTGCACTTGCGGCGACGCGCTCCCTGGGCGAGAGCAGCCCGAATTTCACAGAGATAAGTCTATGTGACTAGAACATTTTATACCAAATACCAAAATACCAAAGTTTCGCTTCGTAGACCCCTCTGTGTGCCAATGTGGGGCCGCTGACATGAATGTTGAACATCTCCTCTATTTGGTATTTGGTATAATTCTAGTCACAGAGACTTATCTCTGTGAAATTCGGGCTGCTCTCCCCCGGAGAACGCGTCGCCGCAAATGCAACGCCTACCCAATGTTATTATTTTTATTATTTTATTTTTTGTACTATCGTACTTTCCAGAACCTCAGAGACGAAACGTGGCCGTCCGAAACAAACGTTCGGGGGAAGATCTTCGGCTCTTCGATTGTTGTTGTTGTTGTTGTTGTTGTTGTCGTACCCTGGCTAAAAGACTCCAGGGATCATCCCAACAGCCGTGTCTGACCGGGTGTTTTGTTACCCCGCCACGTGAGCAGCTACACTCCGATGTCGAAGGATTTTGGAGACTGGTGATGTTATGCTAGAAGCTTGTCGTGGCTAAAGAAAATCCCCACATAGCTATTCAGAGCATAACAGCATTTTGATGTAGCCTTGGTGTTCTGGCATATGTCAATTGGTCTGACACAGCCGTAAGCTAAGGTGAAGCCTTCGTTTGAGCCACTAGCGCTCCTGTTTGAGCAATCGATGAACGGATGAAGAAGAAGAATCCCAATCCTAACCTTCTCCTTGTGAATGCTAGTCCGTGGAATGCAAACGCCAAATATTGTATCGAATGTTAATTAAGTCTGAACAAATAATGTTATGATCATCGATTAGTGATTGATCAAATGTGTGAACCAGTTCCAGACCTCTAGGCCTATTGTGTCTGTAAATGGATTATTTTTCATAATAATACAGCATTTTGCCCAAATAGGCAAAGTTGCTATTTCATGAATGGGCAATATGGCTTGCCCGTTTCATAAAAGGGGCAATTTCACGGATTTGGTTTAATTTAATATGCGCATTAAACCACTGACCATCAGTGAAGCCTTCGGGCCATCGGTCGTTCTCGAAGAAGAAGCGGTCACCGAACTTGAGGGCGTGGAACTGAGTAGCCTGGATGCAGGCGAAGGTGGCCCCCACGCACCCCTGCTCGGTGGGGAGCTCCAGCATGCCCCCCGTGAACAGATCCACGTCGTCGACAGAGCTGGAACAAACCAAATAATACAATAAGGGGTGCCTGCCATAATATTATATTTGGGGTGTCTGCCAGAACAGTCTATCTGTGTTCTTTATTCCTTTTGAGATAGACTGTTCTGGCAGGCACCCCTCGCACGGTGAATGCAAAACTCACCAAGATCACATATCATCTATTGAACTGTTTTTAACCAAAAAACCTAATACATATTTTTGCGAGGATGTGTCATCTTCAGCCACGTGTAACACACCAATAGAGACAGACCCCCCACCCCCCACCCACCCACCCACCCAAAAAAGAAGAAGAAGAAAAGTTTTCGTAATGTATTGAACAGTCAACAAATCAATGCATAAGTCAGCAAGATCGTGTCATCAACAATGCAATGCATACTTATTGTTTTAGAACTGCTAACAAACCAGTACAGATCTCAGCAAGATCCTGACATCCATTGAACTGTTAACAAACCAGTACATAGCTTAACAAGATCCTGACATCTACTGAACTGTTAACAAACCAGTACATAGCTTAACAAGATCCTGACATCTACTGAACTGTTAACAAACCAGTACAGAGCTTAACAAGATCCTGACATCTACTGAACTGTTAACAAACCAGTACATAGCTTAACAAGATCCTGACATCTACTGAATTGTTAACAAACCAGTACATAGCTTAACAAGATCCTGACATCTACTGAACTGGTAACAAACCAGTACAGCGCTTAACAAGATCCTGACATCTACTGAACTGGTAACAAACCAGTACAGAGCTCAGCAGGATCCTGACATCTACTGAACTGGTAACAAACCAGTACAGCGCTCAGCAGGATCCTGACATCTACTGAACTGCTAACAAACCAGTACAGCGCTCAGCAGGATCCTGGCATCTACTGAACTGGTAACAAACCAGTACAGAGCTCAGCAGGATCCTGACATCTACTGAACTGTTAACAAACCAGTACAGAGCTCAGCAGGATCCTGACATCTACTGAACTGCTAACAAACCAGTACAGCGCTCAGCAGGATCCTGGCATCTACTGAACTGTCAACAAACCAGTACATAGCTCAGCAGGATCCTGACATCTACTGAACTGTCAACAAACCAGTACATAGCTCAGCAGGATCCTGACATCTACTGAACTGTTAACAAACCAGTACAGAGCTCAGCAGGATCATGACATCTACTGAACTGTTAACAAACCAGTACAGAGCTCAGCAGGATCATGACATCTACTGAACTGTTAACAAACCAGTACAGAGCTCAGCAGGATCCTGACATCTACTGAACTGTTAACAAACCAGTACAGCGCTCAGCAGGATCCTGACATCTACTGAACTGGTAACAAACCAGTACAGAGCTCAGCAGGATCCTGACATCTACTGAACTGTCAACAAACCAGTACATAGCTCAGCAGGATCCTGACATCTACTGAACTGGTAACAAACCGGTACAGAGCTCAGCAGGATCCTGACATCAAGCCTTGGCACCTTGAGTCCACAAGGACTCAATGTCAGGGAGTAACACCTCATCCAAACCTTCATCTCCCACTCCCCACTCCCTCGCCCCCCCCCCGCCCCCCCACGCCTCTACTCCTTCAACCTCCCTTCCCACCCTACCCTGCCCCTTTCTTTTTGCCCCCAACTTGAGAACTGTATTCACCCCCCCCCCCCCTTTTTTTCCGTCCCACTACTCCCCACACTTCCCCGCTGTGAACTGTAATCACTTTTCCATCCCAGTGCTGCCCACTTCTTCAACCACTGCCCTTTCAGGTCTTGAACTGTGCTCACTGACTTCAAATATGAAAAAGCCTTCCAGTCAACGTTTTCCTGCATTCCCAGTCGAAGTGTTTATGACACGAAACGTCGGTTGCCCCCCCCCCCCCCCCCCCCCCCCCCCCCCTCAGGTACTTTTCCCTTCACCTTGTTTTTTTACCCATCTATAGAACTGTTCATAAACCAATACATAACTCAGCAAGATAATGTTATGTGTAGTATTTTTTATAACAAAAATCAATACCTGATTTAGCACAGAAGCGCATTATTATATGTGACCCAGCACCACGAAATGGACATTAAGTGTCAAAATGACCAGTCTGAGACAATGGTCCAGTTAAAATCTTCAGACACTTCTCTTTCAAATGATAGAAGAACCATTCTTGTGACTCTTTTTTCGTTTCGTTTTAGAGTTATGAGCATTCAAAGTTGCTAGGGTGACTGTCGGCTATTTTGAGAAATCACGGTTTAAAGTTGAGCCTAGCTGAAGAAAATGCATCAACCTACTCATTTCAAAGCACTTTTTGGAGAATTTAGAGACCGTAATAAAGGTTACCCTTTACTAATATGAAAGCTGATATGTTAGAGAGCAAGAAAATACCCATATCTCAAAATTTATAAAAATGAGAATTTATTAACTTTGCAAGCCTTGTATGAGAAAATAGCCCACCTGACGGATGAGTTCTTGCAAGAAACACGTCGAGATCACCAGAAAGACAGCCTTTTCAAGGATCGGAACACTCACTTTGCTCTGGTTTCCTAGAAATTAAACCGTCAAAACGGCGATTCCTCCTTGGCGGAGATGCCGGAGAGAGTAGCCATTTTAGATGGGGTGGGTGAAGGTCACTCATTGTAGTTGAAGCGTTTTCTTTTTTTGTGTAGTGCAGTAAAACAAAAAAGGAGCTTTTTCCTTTGTTGTGAGTGAAACTCATTTCGATAATCTTTATAAAAATTAAAAAAGAAGAAAAAAGGCTTGCATTGCGAAAATTACGTGCAAACCATTTGGTCTAAGCGCAGCGCAGACGGCCATTAGAAAAGAGAAGGCACATGCCTTCTCTTTGGGTTAAAGAATTTCACTTCCAGCACTCCGCCAAGGATCAAGGAATCGCCGATTTGACAGTTTGATGTTTAGGAAACCAGAGCAAATTGAGTGTTGCAATCTCTGTAAAGGGTCTTTTCCTGGTGATCTGGACGTGTTTCCTACCAACAAAACCGCATCCGCCAGGGTGGCCCTTTAATGTCTCTTTCGTGGTGCTGGATCTCATATGTACACTTTAAAAAAAAATGTTACCTTCATACATCATACTTTACTATAACAAACTAACACCAACATTACCTTCACACATCATACATTACTATAACAAACTAACACCAACATTCACTTCACACATCATACTTTACTATAACAAACTAACACCAACATTACCTTCACACATCATACTTTACTATAACAAACTAACACCAACATTACCTTCACACATCATACTTTACTATAACAAACTAACACCAACATTACCTTCACACATCATACTTTACTATAACAAACTAACACCAACATTACCTTCACACATCATACTTTACTATAACAAACTAACACCAACATTACCTTCACACATCATGCTTTACTATAACAAACTAACACCAACATTACCTTCACACATCATACTTTACTATAACAAACTAACACCAACATTACCTTCACACATCATACTTTACTATAACAAACTAACACCAACATTACCTTCACACATCATACTTTACTATAACAAACTAACACCAACATTACCTTCACACATCATACTTTACTATAACAAACTAACACCAACATTACCTTCACACATCATACTTTACTATAACAAACTAACACCAACATTACCTTCACACATCATACTTTACTATAACAAACTAACACCAACATTACCTTCACACATCATACTTTACTATAACAAACTAACACCAACATTACCTTCACACATCATACTTTACTATAACAAACTAACACCAACATTACCTTCACACATCATACTTTACTATAACAAACTAACACCAACATTACCTTCACACATCATACTTTACTATAACAAACTAACACCAACATTACCTTCACACATCATACTTTACTATAACAAACTAACACCAACATTACCTTCACACATCATACTTTACTATAACAAACTAACACCAACATTACCTTCACACATCATACTTTACTATAACAAACTAACACCAACATTACCTTCACACATCATACTTTACTATAACAAACTAACACCAACATTACCTTCACACATCATACTTTACTATAACAAACTAACACCAACATTACCTTCACACATCATACTTTACTATAACAAACTAACACCAACATTACCTTCACACATCATACTTTACTATAACAAACTAACACCAACATTACCTTCACACATCATACTTTACTATAACAAACTAACACCAACATTACCTTCACACATCATACTTTACTATAACAAACTAACACCAACATTACCTTCACACATCATACTTTACTATAACAAACTAACACCAACATTACCTTCACACATCATACTTTACTATAACAAACTAACACCAACATTACCTTCACACATCATACTTTACTATAACAAACTAACACCAACATTACCTTCACACATCATACTTTACTATAACAAACTAACACCAACATTACCTTCACACATCATACTTTACTATAACAAACTAACACCAACATTACCTTCACACATCATACTTTACTATAACAAACTAACACCAACATTACCTTCACACATCATACTTTACTATAACAAACTAACACCAACATTACCTTCACACATCATACTTTACTATAACAAACTAACACCAACATTACCTTCACACATCATACTTTACTATAACAAACTAACACCAACATTACCTTCACACATCATACTTTACTATAACAAACTAACACCAACATTACCTTCACACATCATACTTTACTATAACAAACTAACACCAACATTACCTTCACACATCATACTTTACTATAACAAACTAACACCAACATTACCTTCACACATCATACTTTACTATAACAAACTAACACCAACATTACCTTCACACATCATACTTTACTATAACAAACTAACACCAACATTACCTTCACACATCATACTTTACTATAACAAACTAACACCAACATTACCTTCACACATCATACTTTACTATAACAAACTAACACCAACATTACCTTCACACATCATACTTTACTATAACAAACTAACACCAACATTACCTTCACACATCATGCTTTACTATAACAAACTAACACCAACATTACCTTCACACATCATACTTTACTATAACAAACTAACACCAACATTACCTTCACACATCATACTTTACTATAACAAACTAACACCAACATTACCTTCACACATCATACTTTACTATAACAAACTAACACCAACATTACCTTCACACATCATACTTTACTATAACAAACTAACACCAACATTACCTTCACACATCATACTTTACTATAACAAACTAACACCAACATTACCTTCACACATCATACTTTACTATAACAAACTAACACCAACATTACCTTCACACATCATACTTTACTATAACAAACTAACACCAACATTACCTTCACACATCATACTTTACTATAACAAACTAACACCAACATTACCTTCACACATCATACTTTACTATAACAAACTAACACCAACATTACCTTCACACATCATACTTTACCATAACAAACTAACACCAACATTACCTTCACACATCATACTTTACTATAACAAACTAACACCAACATTACCTTCACACATCATACTTTACTATAACAAACTAACACCAACATTACCTTCACACATCATACTTTACTATAACAAACTAACACCAACATTACCTTCACACATCATACTTTACTATAACAAACTAACACCAACATTACCTTCACACATCATACTTTACTATAACAAACTAACACCAACATTACCTTCACACATCATACTTTACTATAACAAACTAACACCAACATTACCTTCACACATCATACTTTACTATAACAAACTAACACCAACATTACCTTCACACATCATACTTTACTATAACAAACTAACACCAACATTACCTTCACACATCATACTTTACTATAACAAACTAACACCAACATTACCTTCACACATCATACTTTACTATAGCAAACTAACACCAACATTACCTTCACACATCATACTTTACTATAACAAACTAACACCAACATTACCTTCACACATCATACTTTACTATAGCAAACTAACACCAACATTACCTTCACACATCATACTTTACTATAGCAAACTAACACCAACATTACCTTCACACATCATACTTTACTATAGCAAACTAACACCAACATTACCTTCACACATCATACTTTACTATAGCAAACTAACACCAACATTACCTTCACACATCATACTTTACTATAGCAAACTAACACCAACATTACCTTCACACATCATACTTTACTATAGCAAACTAACACCAACATTACCTTCACACATCATACTTTACTATAGCAAACTAACACCAACATTACCTTCACACATCATACTTTACTATAGCAAACTAACACCAACATTACCTTCACACATCATACTTTACTATAGCAAACTAACACCAACATTACCTTCACACATCATACTTTACTATAACAAACTAACACCAACATTACCTTCACACATCATACTTTACTATAGCAAACTAACACCAACATTACCTTCACACATCATACTTTACTATAGCAAACTAACACCCACATTACCTTCACACATCATACTTTACTATAACGCACCCGCAGCAGCACGGGTTTCTCACGTTAGACCTAATTCTATTTTTCTCGTCATGTTTTTTTTATTGGCAGCGATTTAATGCTCCAAAAAATAGATGATTTTGACAAAAAAACAGATGCTTGTGGCAAAAGAAAAGACCATCTAACCCTAACCCTATCCCTAACCCTAACCCTAACCCTAACCACGGAAAGAACCAAGAAATAGAGCAGGAGGGTGTAAATCTACATATTTGCCGAGAAATCGATGTACAAAGCCATACACTTATACTATTTGTTTGCTGGAACCATTCCTGTTTTTGGTTGATAAATTTAAAGTCTTTTTTATTTCTTTACCTTTCCTTTCTAACCACTCTCTGTGACTCACTCATTGTCCTTTGCCGATCTGTTTTCGTTCGTGTATGTTTTTTTGTTTTTTTGTTAGTCCCCGAGCCGAAGGTTCGGGGAACTATTGTTTCTGTCTGGTCCGTCCGTGCCTCCGTCCGTCCGTCCGTCCGTCCGTCCGTCCGGCTATTCGTCCGTTTGTCTCAAAAACTATTCAGTCTATCATCATCAAATTTGGTATACTAGTTTGCTAAGATGCAAGCTATCCACTGATGTATTTAGTTTTACATTAAGGTCAAGGTCGCGCCAGGTACGGGGTTCAACCCCCAAAACACATAATCGCTAATATCTCGCGAAGTTTTGCATGTATTTCAATGCAGTTTTTGTCCCCCACATTTCGTGATGAATGGTCTATAACACAGTTGTCATGAATTTTTCTGTGGATAAGCCCGCTGTGCCCTAGGCCCTTTGTGTCACAGGCCGGATATGTCCCATCCGTCCGTGCGTGCCTCCTGTTTTCAGTTATCAATGGTCTCCCCGCTGTGTGCACAGCCGACACATTCCGATTTCGGAGTAGATCGGCGATGCTGCGAGGGGACTTTGCAGCCGCTCGGCGTTGCACTTGTTTATTTTTTTGTTTGTTTTTTGGGTTGGTTTTTTTCTGTCTGTCCCAAGGATATCTCCCGAACCGCTTGGCCGAATCGCTTCAAATTTTGTGTGGTGGCGTGTCACCATGAGCATCCGCGCATAAATTTCGCCGTCGTGACCCTGACCTTGGCGTATGACCTTGAAAACCAAAACTCTTTAAGGGGCCATAACTTCCACACCGTTGGTCTTACAGTCTTCAAACTTGGCACGTAGGTACTTTGACGTATGGCCGTTCTGATGATGTAATACCGATCAAGGTCAAGGTCGGGGAGATCAGTAGGCCTTGTTCAAGACTAATTTATCGACCTATTGTACAACTTTGCACTTACTCATACAAGGACTGCAGCTTGTCGCCAACCACGGGGCCGAAGTGGTAGAAGCTGTCCAGGGGAGGCAGCCCACACAGACGACGGTAGTGGTTGTACGGGGGCAGCCCGTGGTCCCTCCCTCGCTGGATGTTGAGGGCGATCAGGTCCAGGCCTTTGCTGGGAGCGCCGTCCGCCTGGTCCTTGGGCTCGAAAAGATGATCTGTTCAAATTAGGTGAAAGAGTAGGTCAGTTCCATAGACCGTGAGAAAATCAGCAATCTTCTTGTTCTTGTTCTTCTTCTTCTTCTTCTGTTCCTCCTTCCACTACTTCGTAGGCCGGGTTCACATTAGACGCGTAAGTTCCGTACGGAAAACCCTAAATAAGTGGAAGAAAGAAGGATACAAGTTTAAGCATATAGGGGAAATTCGGACACGTGCGCCAATCTTGTCCCTTCTTTGTTTCACTTATTTATGGACTGCGCACGGGTTTCCGCATGGCATATCCGCTTATGTGTGTACACGGCCTTATTCTTCTTCTGTGATCCCGATTCACGTCTAAATCGTCAAGTTGGCCCTGTGAAACATGTACTGAGCGTAAGGGCTCCCCTCCCCCCCCTCTCTCTCTCTCTCTCTCTCTCTCTCTCTCTCTCTCTCTCTCTCTCTCTCTCTCTCTCTCTCTCTCTCTCTCTCTCTCTCTCTCTCTCTCTCACTCTATGTTAATACTGAACACTTAACATACATTTACAATCTTTGTATTGAAAAAAGTCATTTCCCACAAGCTTTTAAAGATGCAAAAGTACTGCCACAATTTAAATCAGGTGATCCAAACGATTGTTCAAACTACAGACCTATTTCAATTTTATCTATTTTGTCCAAACCTCTCGAAAAACACCTTAAAAAACTGCTCCAGCCTCATTTTGACACACACAGTCTGTTTCACCCTAATCAAAGTGGCTTCATAAAGAATCATTCCTGCCACACAGCACTTACTAACCTCATTGAACAATGTCATATGAACATAAATAACGATCTTATCACAGGGGCTGTATTTGTAGATTTTGCAAAAGCATTTGACACCATTGATCATAACCTTCTCCAAAGAAAGCTAACGCTATATGGTCTGTCAACAGAATCGGTTAGTCTCATATCATCTTTTCTATCCAACAGGCGGCAATTGATCCATCGGGACTGTAAATCATCCTCATTAATATCAGTAAAGTATGGTGTGCCTCAGGGCTCAGTCTTGGGTCCCATTCTTTTTACTATTTATATAAATGATTTACCTTTACACATCTCCTGTCCCTGTGAACTTTTTGCCGATGATACTACTTTACACGACAAGAACAAGACTGCTGACTTAGTACTTACCAACTTACAAAATGACGTGAACAACTTAGTGACATGGACTGAATATAACCACATGACCCTTCATCCTAAAAAATCAAAGCTTATGCTAATTACCACAAGACAAAAGCGACAGAACATAAAGTCTGATTTACCAAAAATTAAAGTACATGACAAGTTTATAGAAGAAGTGGACTCGCATACTATACTTGGTCTGGGTGTTGACAACAATCTTTCTTGGTCGTACCATGCCTCTATTCTCACTCGTAAGTTATCTAAAAAAATATTTCAACTAAACAGAATCAAGCACTTTCTTGATATTCACACCAGAAAACTCTTCTTTCATGCATATATTCAGCCAGACATTGATTATGTTTCAACTTCTTGGGATCAAGCAAGCAAAAACTGTCTAAGACATTTAGAAAGTATTTATAAACGTGCAATTAAACTAATTCTTCTTAAATCATCAACACTACAAATTTCTGATTATAAAATTGTTAACATACTTCCCTTCCACTCCAATTGCCAATTTAATAAGGGTGTATTTATGTATAAAATTTTAAATGGACTCGCACCTCCTTATTTATGTAAAAGATGTCCTGTAACTCAGGTGCGGAATAAAGAAACCATACTCCTCCCCCGACCTAGAACAGACTTATTTATGTCATCGTTAACATACTCAGGTGGAAGGTTGTGGAATGAAATCCCTGAGTGCATAAAAACTAAAAGCACATTGCTGTCATTTAAAAGATGCTTTAGTAAATATTTATTCGAAAGGTTATAACAGTTCATTCCCCTTTTCTAAACTTATCTATTGTGCATGTTATAATTTTAGTAAATGCGCATGTCTGTAGCTTCTGCTCCTACTATCTGATATTGTAAAATTGTCAATTGATTACTTGTCTAACTATGATTTATGTGTGTGAAATGAATTGTGAGAATGTTGATTTCTATGTCATATTGCCTTTGTTCTTTGGATTTGTTACATTGTTTACTTTTGAACCATTTGAGTTTGTTTTTATTTATTTATTTATTCATTTCATATGTCATTATTTTAGAGGACCTGATGAAAATAAGCTATTTCTGCTTACTCAGTTTATCCTCATTAAAAATTTCGAGTTCGAGTTCTCTCTCTCTCTCTCTCTCTCTCTCTCTCTCTCTCTCTCTCTCTCTCTCTCTCTCTCTCTCTCTCTCTCTCTCTCTCTCTCTCTCTCTCTCTCTCTCTCTCTCTCTCTCTCTCTCTCTCTCTCTCTCTCTCTCTCTCTCTCTCTCTCTCTCTCTCTGTGTGTGTCTCTCTCTCTCTCTCTCTCTCTCTCTCTCTCAACTCTCTCTCTCTCTCTCTCTCTCTCTCTCTCTCTCTCTCTCTCTCTCTCTCTCTCTCTCTCTCTCTATCTCACTCTCTCCCTCCATATCTATTTCTATCGTATACCTGACACCTCCCGGACTATGTGACCGTCAATTTTCTGGGCCATGTGGCCCTTCTTCATGAGAGCCTCCAGGCAGCCAAAGAAGTCCTCGAAGATCAAGTCTGGACAGTTGAACACCTTCCTCAGGGACACGTTCCTACAACCAAAAAACGCAGGGTTTCTCGCTGAATCTGCCTCCCCCCCCCCCCCCCCCCCCCCCCCCCTTCTTTCTGTCATCTACTATCTTTCTGACTAATAGGAATTGTTCGGAAATAATTAAGGGGAGTGATTTCATGGTGTGTGGGAGTGATCTGGCCTAGTTCAATCGGTCAAACAGGGGAAGTTACTCTACCATCAGTTAAATCCCCAGCCCTCGCTTCGTGTGTTTGAGGAGACACGCAGCATGTAGAACGCAGTGCGTCATTCTGAAATTGGTGTCATTTTTGTTTTTTACCTCACAGTTCGCAAGTTCTATCACTTTGTAGCAACTGGCCACCCCTTATTTTAAAAATAAAAAAACCGTTTGCATGTCGCTGACTGGCATCCTGCGGTTTCAAGCTTTGATGCCATGCCGCCATGGTTGCTATAATTTTGACCGAGTAAGTCGAGGTAATCAACTCTAATTTTCACGAAGTTCTCTCCCCTAGTTTTTTTCTCTCCCGAAAATCGTCTAGATTGGCCCATTCGCTTGCCTTTTTTTTTTCCAAAAAAAGAAAACTCTGCAACATAATTTTCTCTTTTGAGCTTCTCCAAAATCGGAATGTGTCGGTAGAATGCAGCGGGGAGACCAGTGGAAAGTGAAAACCGGACACATACGTACATTCCCCATAGGCCTATGGCCTGGGAAAGCAGAAGAAGAAGAAGAAAAAGAAGAAGAAGAAGAAGAAGAAGACGAATTGATAGTTTAGGTGCAGTTATCCTTAGCCCTTAGCCCTTGACACGTCACAGTCCAAATTTCATTTAGAGGTAACCGTTTCCCAGAAGCCGCACGCGCGCATGCTCACACACACACATTTTGTTCTCTCTCTCTCTCTCTCTCTCTCTCTCTCTCTCTCTCTCTCTCTCTCTCTCTCTCTCTCTCTCTCTCTCTCTCTCTCTCTCTCTCTCTCTCTCTCTCTCTCTCTCTCTCTCTCTCTCTCTCTCTCTCTCTCTCTCTTCTTCTTCTTCTTCTTCTTCTTCTTCTTCTTCTTCTTTCGATTGGGGATGTTTATCCTGCCCCACGCCCAAACTCTTCGTTTAGACTGCTATTGGCGCACAGGATGCATGATTTGTGAGTTCGTGTCATCCATTCCACCTACCCGAACCTACCCGAACCCAATAGTGGACTGGGACGGTATTCATGTCGAGATAGCATGAGACTTAGCATGATGCTAACTTAGAAGCTCTTCCAAAAGTCCTATTAAATCCTATTGGACATTGGAAGAGCTTCTAAGTTAGCATCATGCTAAGTCTCATGCTATCTCGACATGAATACCGTCCCTGGGCTTTAACGTGCTCGTAAGATCTCTCTCTCTCTCTCTCTCTCTCTCTCTCTCTCTCTCTCTCTCTCTCTCTCTCTCTCTCTCTCTCTCTCTCTCTCTCTCTCTCTCTCTCTCTCTCTCTCTCTCTCTCTCTCTCTCTCTCTCTCTCTCTCCCCCATCTCTCTCTCTCCCTCCCTATCTCTCTCTCTCTCTCCCCCATCTCCCTCCCTCTCTCTCTCTCTCTCTCTCTCTCTCTCTCTCTCTCTCTCTCTCTCTCTCTCTCTCTCTCTCTCTCTCTCTCTCTCTCTCTCTCTCTCCCCATCTCTCTCTCTCTCGCTCACTTTCCGCCGATGTTGTAGTGCTCAGGGATGAGCGAGTGTCCGAAGCGGAAAGCCGCCGTGGAGAAGGAGTTGAGGATTCGAGGGTCCACGCTGCCAGAGTAGGCCATGCGTGTCCCCGTGTGCAGCCCGTAAAGCGACATCACTCTGTCGCCTATCACCAAGGGAAGCCACTCCCCGTAGTGGATGTTCTGAACAATGGCCACCACGATCCGGCGCGTTTCTTGGAAGAGCGTTTCGTGGTCTCTCTCTCGGAGGAAGTGCCTCAGCCGGTGGGCAATTCTGTTTTTTGAAGACACGTTGGTAGGGTGTTATTATTGGAAGTACCTAACGGTGTTTGGGTGAGCATTCGGAATCGTCATTGTATGTGCTATAATTTGATGTATGCCTGAAAAGCCGCCTCCCGGCCAATAGTCCTTGGCTATTCGCTGTGTCTGTACATGTGTTGCAAGCGAAATTGACCCATGGCCAATATTAAAGACTCCCCCCCCCCCCACGTCACGTGTCACATTCCCTCTTATGCTAGGAAGATTTCTTAAGATTTCTTGCCAGCTATAAGAGGGAAAACACGTGAAAACACGTGATTTTGACACGTGACGTGGTGGGTCTTTAAAATGATACGGCTGCGCCCAATGGAAGCTGTCTTTACCAGTGGCAGTTCTCCCTACACGCCGTAAAGAATTGTTGGTTGTATCACTCCAACGGGGTGGAGTGAATGTGTGGGAGGCTCCATGAATGGAGCGAAGCCCCCTGATTCAGAAGTCGGAGTATGGCGGGGCCCTTTAAAAGCAGCCATACACGTAATCTTCCCACCCAAGGCCATGCGAAACGTAAAGAATTGTTGGTTGTTGTCACTCCAACGGGGGTGGAGTGAATGTGTGGGTGGCTCCATGAATGGAGCAAAGTCCTCTGAAGTCGGAGTATGGCCACCCATGTGGTGGGGCCCTTTAAAAGGGAGGATCGAGAAAGGAAAACAAACAACAACCAACAACAAAATATAGCCATGTCAGATCATATTATTTCGCTGTTCTTCATATAGCAAATAGCTGTGTCTGCACACTCGGTTCAAGGCACTCTGCTACAGAAAGTGGAGTAATCTATAATCAAAGCTCATTGTGAATGAACAAATTATAAGCAATTTCAAATTGACACGAAGCTAGAAATGTCCTGGTACAGTGGAACCTCCCTTATAAGACCTTCAAAAATCATCCCAAATGAGGTCTTTATAAGGGAGGGGGGTTCACATAAGGGAGGCAGCGTTAATACTTACAAAGAAGGGCAATGTCTCAGAGAAGTAGTTCTTATGTGGGAGGGAGTCTTATAATGGGAGGTCTTATAAGGGAGGTCCCCTCCCCCCCCCTGGCGGGATTCCACCTTTCATGGTGGGGGTGGGGGGGGGGGGGGGGCTTACGGAGAGTAGCCCAACAGCCTCCTAAAGTCCAACCACACGTCCTCGTCGTAGGAGGCGGGCAACGGCTTAGGCTGGCTTATGTGGTCATGGCCCTCCCGTGGGGATACCGGGGGGTCTTTCAGCAGAAATAGTTCCCCCTTCTTCTGGAAGTTCTATGCTAGTAACTTCCCCTACTCTATCACTCTCTTTGACGCTGCCTTTTCTCTTCCTTTTGCTTTCTGACGTCTACTTCTTTCTGCCTTATTGGTCCATTCACCTGCATTTTGTCTATAAAACCCTTCCACGTTTGTCCTTTTTACAATTTATGACATGCCAGGTGTTTTTTTTTTTACATTGTACACTGGCATCCATGCGTGATAATTACGCACTTGAGTGGGCACCTGTTGTCCATTCTGCAGTGCATATTAGCTTATTTAGCATTTTTTTAAATTTTAGCTTACTAGTATGTATCTGTTAACCTTTTTTTACTTTTCTTTTTATCCTGGATCCGATAAATGCGAGTATGGTAGCTCCACGTTTCCAGCACTGTGTGGACTTATGAGCTATAGGGTATAATGATGGAAGTGTCATGTTATGAATTATACTACATTTTTGGTTTTCAGGTTTTGTACGTTGTTAAGATTCATGGATTTGTGTGTTGCTATACGCGATGGATTTTTATGCGGTGACAGTCCTGAGATAACCATAGCTGTTGACGGGACTATAACAGACTAACTAACTAAGGGAGGTTCCACTGTACCGACGACAAGAGAGGCCTACTTGTTGTGCAGTTTGCTCATCACGATGTGCAGGGCGGTCAGGCCCACCTGCTCGTTCACTCTGGAATCACCTGCCAGGAGGCATGATCGTTTGGCATTCTTCAATAACAGCATTGCAAAACAAAACACACCCCAAAACCGAGCAATAGAGAAAGAAGAGGAAGAAAAGGGTGGAAGAAGGAGAGGGAGGAAGACGAGGAGCAGGAGGAGAAGAAGAAGACGAAGAAGGAAGAGAAGGAGGGGGAAGAGGAGAAGAAGAAGAAGAAAAAGAAGAAGACGAAGAAGAAGGAGGAGGAGGAAGAAGAAGAGAAGGAGGAGGAAGAAGAAGAAGGAGGGGGAGGAGGAGAAGAAGGAGGAGGAGGAGGAGGGGACGAAGAAGAAGAAGAAGGAGGAGGAGGAGGTGGGGTAGGTGGAAGAAGGAGGAGGAGGAGGAGGAGGAGGAGGAGGAGACGTAGAAGAAGGAGAAGAGAAAGAAGAAGAAGAAGGAGGAGGAGGGGGAGGAGGAGGAGGAGGAGGAGGAGGAGAAAAAAAACCCAACTATTTCTGCAGTCATTGTTTGATACAAGTTATTAGTTTTAATAATACAAAGTCCAATAATACGTCAATGGAAAGATAGTCCGTTTTGACTCCAAGCCATCGGTATGCCAGTCAGTCGTTTCCTACTATAACTACCAGACAGCAGAGGGGGCAGGTGCTATTCCGGCGGGCTGGGCTAAACTTTGTTTATAGTGGAGATGCTTTGCCCAGGGTACATCCCCACCCTCTCGGCCAAAGGGATTTGAGAACACAGCTGGCGTTGAGGAAGATCCCCCAAAGGCCAACCCACCCCTCTGGCTGCAGCACCAGAGCCGTTGCAAAGCCCCCCTCCCCCACTCGTTCGAGAGTCATAGTCTTGAACAAGAGACTAAACTGTACTTTGGGTTTCAATTACTGTAGAAAAACAATCATCACTTGTACAGCTCTCATGTTACTATTGGCCCCGACTACAGGCTAATGTCAACCAATGATAAAAATCAATATGAGCAAAGACCTGACGTGTGTACGATAATATAAACAGACAATTTATTTAATTATTTTGAATGAAGCATAATTATTACTTAAATCCGTCAATATTCTCTGGGATATGCACTTTTTCTTATACCGAGCACGCCATAAGCATAACCTTGTTGTTGTTTCAGTTTTGTTGCTTTGTATGTTTGTTATGTAAAGACAATAAAACGTTAAACCAGAAACAGACAACACTGGCAAAACAGAAAAGAAACAAAACTTCTTGTCTTCTCGACGGAGGCTCAAAACTCGCTCACCGGCCTGGAAGCAGTAGTGTTGTGGTGCGTGCATGCACTCACTCTCCGATGATCTGGGCAGAAGGCCGTTGGTTTTGTTCATCCTCAGGTATGCACCTGTCAGATTTTAATGAAAAACACGCACGCGCGCACGCGCACAAACACATACACACACGCACGCACGCACACACGCACACGCACACACACACACACACACACACACACACACACGCGCGCGCGCGCGCGCGCGCACACACACACACACACGCACGCACGCACGCACGCACGCACGCACGCACGCACGCACGCACGCACGCACGCACGCACGCACGCACGCACACACGCACACGCACACGCACACGCACGCACACACACACACACACACACACACACGTAGGAGGTTTGAGATGTAACTATTCTAAGTAAAGTTTGTGCTGTGTGTGTGTGTGTGTGAGAAAAGAGATATTGTAGTAGGAGGGGGTAGGCTGAGGAAGAGAGCGGTTGGGTATAAAGAGCGAATTGTGTATGAAGGTATGAAGGAGCGTGTTGTGGGGAATGGGGAAGACTCAAAAGTACACTGGCTCTGTGTGTTCCCTAATGTTGTTCATGCTTTGTACGCAACATGGGAGGGGGCGGATTGAAGAAGAAGGGGAATAATGGTTGGGGATGAGAAGTGGATGGGAAAGATTTTATTGATAAGATGGACTTTGCTTTTATTTCCTTGTGTACCTCGATTTTTTTCTCCGTTCCTTTCGTTTTGTTCAAATGCATGGATATTTTGTTTTCTGTTGCCCTTGTTGTATCATGAGACCACAATGTAGTTTCTCTTGTTGAGATAATGAAGTAATTTTGACTTTGACTTTGACTCTCTCTCTCTCTTTCTGTGGCGATATTGTTGTGGCTTTCCGCAATTTCATAAGCTACTATACGTCACAGCTTACCTCAAGACACCAAATGACGTCAGTGTCACTTTGCGTCACTGTAACACTCTGTTATGACATGCATACTCTAAATAGCATTCTATGCATTTTGAGTAAATACATTCGAAAATGTTTGTCCCCACTTCCAGTTGGCACTTCTAGCTCATTTTCATATATCGGAAGTGTTGTAACGATACTCGTTAATAAAAGTGAAAATATGAATGCATTCTACGAAGCCGTTTTCGAGTTATTCAAGATTGAATATTGGCCGTATTTGGTCATTTTTAGCCCATATTTCGGCCAAAATTTGGCCAATCGGCATAATATTGGGAATTGAGCATGAGAATAGTGTCCGTCAATTTTCCTGTAAATTTAAGCGAAATCGGTTGACAAATTATAAAAATGGTGAAAGTACCTCAATCAAATTTACATATATTTGAATAACTCCAAACTATTTAACATATCGTCAACAAACTCCTTTCCGACCTGGCCCAGAGTAAGGGCTACAATATCCAATAGTTAATTTAGTGACGTCACTTCCGGTTTTGGCTATTCCATGAACCAAAAAGAAGCTGCCTGACCATAGCTGTGGCACTTCCGGTTCGTACTTCCGGTTGGGTTTTATGCCGGAAGTGTTGCAAGTCTAGTTTGCAGTAAATTCTGAAAATATGAACGACATCCGTTTAGCCGTTTTTGAGATATTCAAGATTGAAATTTCGCCGATTTCGCGGTTTTTCGGCCATAGTTTGCCGACCATTCGGTGAAATCATTTAATATTTGAAATTGCATATACCCATAAGGTCCTGCAACTTTTCTGAAAATTTTAGCCAAATCGGACAAAAAAGGGGAAGAAACGAAAAAAGAAAAAGAAGAATTTTGACCAATGCATGGAGAATCATAATAATTAGCATTTATAGCGCCTAATCTTAAAAAAGCCCTAAGCGCTTTCAATAACAAATGAATAAACCGGCAAGCAATATGAATAAATAAACGACAACAAATATATTATGCACACACGCGCGAGCGCACGCACACACGCAAGCACTAAACACAGACACACTCACGCACTAAGCACACACACAGAGTCAGACAGACAGACAGACAGACAGACAGACAGACAGACACACACACACACACACACACACACACACACACGCACACGAACGCACACACACACACACACACACACACACACACACACACACACACACACACACACACACACACACACACACACACACACACACACACACACACACACACACACACACACACACACACACACGCACGAACGCACTACACGCACGCACACGCACACACACGCACACACACACACACACACACACACACACACACACACACACAAACAAACACGCATGTAAGTAATATGTTGTGGATTTCAACCTGTCTACTTACTATCAGATTGTAACTAATTTGTACTATCACTACGCGGACCTACTTTTTGTGCGGTAGCGGACTTTGCGCTGGACTTTCTTGCTGTTGCCGTAAATGGGAGAGCCGTCGATGAAAGCCGTCATAGTGTTGACCTGTTCTCGAGGAACTGGTGAAACAAAATCATGAAGCAGCTCTAAACTATAGGTACGGTGCCAGAAGAGTTAGGCCGGGTTCACATTCGACGCGTAAGTTCCGTACGGAAAACCCTTAATAAGTGGAAGAAAGAAGGATACAAGTTTACGCTATTATATAGGGGAAATTCGGACACGTGCGCAAATCTTTTCCCTTCTTTGTTTCACTGATTTATGGATTGCGTACGGGTTTCCGCACGGAATATCCGCTTATGTGTGTACACGGCTAATATAAGGGATATGTGCACGCAGCCGTTCGCGCATGTATGTAAACGCATGCATGCGCGCATGCGCACAGTCACACACAAAAACACACACACAAGCGCGCGTGGAGCCTACGCACATAATATTTATAGACACACGCACTCAGTCACATCACACACAGAGACGCACGCGCACGCGCAGAGAGAGAGAGAGAGAGAGAGAGAGAGAGAGAGAGAGAGAGAGAGAGAGAGAGAGAGAGAGAGAGAGAGAGAGAGAGAGAGAGAGAGAGAGAGAGAGAGAGAGAGAGAGAGAGAGAGAGAGAGAGAGAGAGACAGAGACAGAGACAGAGACACAGAGAACAATGAACAACATTGAACAATGAACAGCTGTTTATTGACCAGGCCATCTGCCCATGTCACGTGGGAAGAGGTAGCAACGGGAAATCTTAACAATGCAAACGATTAAGCATAATAAATAGTATCAAGATAATAAGAGAAAGAGAGAGAGAGAGAGAGAGAGAGAGAGAGAGAGAGAGAGAGAGAGAGAGAGAGAGAGAGAGAGAGAGAGAGAGAGAGAGTCGCAGATCTTCGTTCCCAACCCATGCATTCCTGTCATTACAGAACTGGGAGAGTATCATCTGTAATATGGCTGTTGCGCGTAAGCTAGTTAAGCCGCCGCTAAGCAAAAGCCGCCATAACTAATAAACGTTTTCACTGCTGTCTGTGCCTTGCCCCGACTATCTACCTGCCTGGCTGACTAGGTTAAAACACGATAGCGTTTGAACGGAGACACCTACAATCCTAGCATGTTGCATGCGGATAATATTGTGTAGTTACGATATCTAAGACAAGTTGCGAAGACAAAGATCAATATTATATATACCGATCTTCAAGAGAGGTAAAGAAAGCTGCCAAGCGTGGGATATAAAATCATAACTTCACATAGCATTATTATCATTCGCGCATCTTTAGCCCATAGGCTTAGTGTAAATGTACGTGAGAAAAAGGTGTAAGAATACACTGTTGCTAAGAAACTTGACGTCACAGTTATTTATCTTCACAGTCATAGCATTATTATCATCACCGTCTTGTCAACGCGAGCTGTTCCTACCAAAGGTGAACCCAGACTTTGACAAGCTGTGCAGTGCTACCCCAAGGATTCATTCAGCGCTGACAACAAATGCTGGCACACAACGAAGCCACTCTCAAGAAGATTCATGGCTCGACTGAATCAACAGTGCCAGCTGTCACAGATCTACACAAACCATTCTGTGCGAGCCACTTGGAACGTCTAGCCGTGGGTCTAGGCCTAGGCTATGACAAGCCATTCGCGTTGATATTAGCAGACGATTTGAGCTATGCAAATTCGTCACAGGGAGAGTCCATGTTGATAATGTAGACGTAGTACTGTCACAAGAACAGCTCGAATTCATCTTCAGTCCGGAAATAAAAACGAGCCGACTGAACCTGTGCAAAGAGCTACCGCGCGCACCTCCGTTAAAAACAATGCGTGTTTTCCGGGCCTGTGATTGACGTTCTTGTCAAAGCTGACTCCCTTCTTTTTCACGGTGTGTTGAAATTGACTCGCTCTCGTTAACTGTGCACGTTTTATTGTTGGTGTTTACAAGTTTAAGTAACAGCAATTGTCGTTAGTGTTTCAGTTTAGTGCTTCTGTTTGTGTTTATCTTTATACGTTACATTTTGTCACCACATCTTATGAAGTACATTTGTGCTAAAATGTTCTATTTTGTTAAACTATATTCTTTGCACAAAGATGCGTGTTACAATGTGAGTGCTGCGATCATTGTTGTGAAAATGAATGCGCTTTCATTTTTCTGCAGATCTGAGCCTGATTCTTCTTTCTTGCTTTTCTGTTGATACATATCAGTATATATATCCGTTATTATGACTTTGGAATGGGATATTTCTTTTATAAAAGCAGTATCCCCCTCCAAAGTCATAATAACTGATATTGACCAGAAGTTAAGGTCACTGGAGCCAGCAAACAAAAACCAACTGCCATGCAGATGCTTGGTGTAGCGTTTTCTCAAGCTGTAGTTTACCTTTCATGTTGCCGGAGGGGTCTTGGGCGGCGATGGATCTGGTGAACTCCATGCAGCTGTTGAGGAAGCGGGGGTCGCTGTCGCTGAGCAGGATGGGGAAGCAGATGCCCTTGGTGTCCACCACGTGGGGCAGACAGCAGTAGGGCTCAAAATCGCTCCCTGGTTCATGTTTATATTAATGATTTCATACCAGAGCAGCAGCGAGAACGTGTAACAGGAATGAAGACTGACAACCACACGTCATGACGGACACGGTGCCGCGCATGATCGCGAACCGGCACACTCGCGCACGCAAATACACACACACACATATATGCGCGCGCCCTCACACGCGCACACAAATACACATACACACACACACACACACGCTCACGCACAAACACGTGCGCGCGCGCGCTTGCACGCACACGCACACACGCATACGCATACACATACACATAAGCACACACACACACGCACACGCGCTATGTAATACACATGAAACATACTGAATCACGTGAACTCAG
>CM065696.1:38838251-38848251 GCA_017654935.2 Phymorhynchus buccinoides
TACGGGCACATGGATACAGAGGGAAAGACAGACAGACAGACAGACAGACAGACAGACAGACAGACAGACAGACAGACAGACAAACATATAGACAGACAGAGAGACAGACAGACAGACAGAGAGACAGACAGACAGACAGGCAGACATACATACAGACAGACAAACATATAGACAGACAGACAGACAGACAGACAGACACATAGACGAGCTGCTCTTACAATCTAGATACTGAGGCGGCCACAGCTGTTCCGGGAAGAAACGTTTAGTTTCATGACTTTTTTGTTCAAGTGAACTTCACACGAAATCCTTTTCATAAACAACAGTCAAGAATAATGTTAGACCTATAGTATGTAAGACAATGAGTTCTCTTCAGGATCCCGTGTCAGATTTTCACTCATGAGCATTTTTATTTATGTTTGCGATTTTAAAAATGTATTTAAGGACATTTTCTACTAAATAAGTCGCATGGTATTTTTTTTTTTAAATCTGTGGGTTTTTTTTACCACATTATATCTGATAGAAGAAATATATTACAAATATTACGAAGAACATACAGCCAAACTATTTTTAAAGGTGGACCCTGACGGATGGGTTTTTGCAAGAAACACGTCGAGATCACCATGAAAACACCATTTACAGAGATCGCAACACTCACTTTGCTCTGGTTTCCTATAAATCAAACCGTAAAATCGGCGATTCCTCCTCGACGTGTTTCTTGCAAAACCCCGTCCGTCAGAGTCCACCTTTAAGAAGAAATGCTTGGTGCAGTTTTTATCTAAGATTTCTAGATTCAGTCATTTAACTAAGCAGCTCAATCTTTGTGTGCAACGGAACGAACAGCTGTGATGGCTGCATTCTGACGATAGAGGCATACACAGCAGGGGGCAGACACACAGACTGACATACATGTGGTCAGACACACGGACACACATCTTCTCTTCTTCTCTCCCGTTGAGTATCCACAATCATCAGTTTGATTTTATGATACTATATGTGGTCGAGGTCCGAAGTCGGGCATCACAAAGAGACATATTAAAAAACAAAAACCTACTCTACGAAGATGACCCAGCCAGTCGGGTCTCGCTGATCGAGCCCCCGACGTGATGCTGAGTCGGCAGGAACACCTAAACTAGGGGGGGGGGGGGGGGGGGGGGGGGGTTATTTGTATTTGCATATTGATGGAGGACTAGAACGAGCCGGCTGAAGAGGCAGACACAGCCTCCTCAGGTAACGAGTTCCAGTCTTTGATGGTGCGCGGGAAGAAAGAACTTCTCCTGTATTCAGTCCGGCACTGGATGGTGGATAGTGGCCGGCTGTGTCCTCTTCTTAGGCGAGTTGGAGCTTACTTCAGTCTGGTGTTGTCGACTTTGACAATGCCGTTCAAGATCTAATAAAGCCTGGTAGACTTTCTGCGGTGCTCAAGTGTGGGCCGTCCTAACTGAGAAAGCATATCAGTTACACTGGAGGTGGTTGGTTGGTTGCAGGAAGTTTTACGTCCTCATAGCCGTAGCTCTTAGGGACAAGTAGTTCTGGTGCCGTAGTCTTCGATGTAGCGGGTACACCTGGAAATTGGTTCATCAACGTTGTTCTTTGGAAAGGGTCGGGTGGGAGGCGCTGGAGTAGAGTCAGTTGGAGTCTTGTCTGGAGGTGTTGTGGTAGCGGTTTAGCACGAGGCGAGCTGCCCTTCTCTGTACGCCCTTCACAGGGACACGAAGATACATAGACAGAACGATAGACCAGAGTGGTCGTACAATCTTCAGTCTGAGTGAGATGTCAGCAGTCTGATGACGAGACGTCTACACGCATCAGAGGATAGACTCACAGATTTACGCGCGAGCAGACGGACGGACATGCGGTGTCAGAATGACGAACAGAGTGAACGATCGATAGACAAACTGGTTTGACAATCTCCTTGTTGAGATGACAGCAGCAGCCGGACTCGTGATAGACACACGACATAAGATAGACACATAGGCCTAGATTGACAAACGCATAGGTAGACATACGTACACATGGACATACAGACTGATAGACAGACAGACAAACTGGTTTGACAATCTCCTTGTTGAGATGACAGCAGCATATGTGTGATAGACACACGGCATTATTATGACATACACATGGGCTAGATTGACAAACGCATAGGTAGATACAGTGGATTCCTGATAACTCAAAAACACTGGGAAACTCACAATAGTTTTCGGGTCCCAGTTTAATTATCGTTATGATACAAATTCTTTTAAACTCAAAGTATTGACTATCTCAAAATACAATTACAGCCCCTCCAATTTTGTCCTAAGCGATTTTCACTGTATATACGGACACATGGACATACATACTAATATACAGACAGACAGACAGACAAACTGGTATTACAATCTCCATGTCGATATGGCAGCATCCAGGCTCATGATAGACGCAGCGACATAGGATGGACACATAGGCCTAGATTGACAAACGCATAGGTAGATGAAAGGGACATTAAGTGTTAAAATGACAATTCTGACAAAAAATATACAGGTGACAACTTCAGACAATTATCTTTCCAATGATACAAGAACCATTCGTTCCAGAGTTATGAGCATTTGGAGTTAGTAGGCCGAGCGTCGGCCATTTTGATAAAACAGTCTAAAGTCTAGCCTAGAAAATACATTGACTTACTCGTTTTAAAGCGTTTTTAAGAGCACTTAGAGGCCATAGTAAAGATTATATCTCGTATGCTGATTGGTCAGAGGTATACACACTCTGACCAAGTGAAAACGTGAGATGCGCGCCCGCCGGATTAGCCAGTTCGCGCCAGGATTCCGGAGGTGCCAGACAAAGCCAGAAGTGCTCCGTAGAATATAAGATTTCTGTTTTAGTTATTGTCCCATCCTAAGTTGTTTAAGCTTGTAAAAATGGTCTAAATTCTATGTGTGTGTGTTTGTGACGTTCTACTCGTCGGAAATCAGGTCAGTGTTTTCATTTCACATTTCAAGAGACTGCTTTATTCATTACCATCGTTTGACTCACGCTGGGAATCTAAATTGGCCGGTCGGCTCTTCTCAGAAGCCTACTGAACTAATAACCGGTCGACCCTATTCAGCGGTCAATTTCGTGGCTCTACCAGAAGCCATGGATTCTCCGAGTTCGCGGGAGGGCATTTCCGAACCCATAGCCCCGAAACCCGGGGATATTATGAAAATGGTGCAAGAATTGGATGCAAATTGGTCAAAGAAATTCGAGGCTCTCGGCAACCTTGTTCATCGCGCCATCTCGGACGCGCACGCGGGCCCAAGTGACCCAAAGAAAGCGCGGTCGTTTCGTTCATCTGAACCGGACAACACCATTGTTGTCAATGATGAAGAATCGAATCTTGACGATTTAGAAGAGAACCTGGTGAAAACATACAGCACTCAAGAACCGGACCATCAAGAAGTCGATCACGACATTGAATTGCTAGAAAGGATCGCGGCAGAGATCGATTCGGAAGAAGAGAAACTTGGTGAAAAAGTGCTACCAGGACTGGCGAAAATAATTGACGGTCGCTTCAAGGAGAAACTCAAAGCTGCAGACCAAAAGAAGAAATTTGAAATCTACAACAGACCGGAAAACTGCGCACGCCTCGTTGTGCCAATTGTCAACCCGGGAATTTGGAACAAACTTCCAGACGCGGCTGTGAGAACAGATTTGAAGTATCAGCATATTCAGCACGCGATCATCAAAGCTGCCACTGCCACTGCGCGAGCGTGTGACGTCATTCTCTCTACAGACTCGAAACTGAGTGAAAAAATGGCGGGTGCGGTACAGAACTGCACAGACTCTATTGCTCTCTGCGCACATGCGTCTCGCGAGATATCCTTCCGCCGTCGCCATGCTCTTCGACCGTATCTCAGCAAACCAAAACTTTGTGACGAATCGGTCCCCATCACGTCACAGCTCTTTGGGGATGATCTAGGCATTTCGCTCAAAGAGATCAAAGAATCTGAACAGATAGCAGCGAGCTGTACCCAGCCAGAGAAGCCATACCGACCCCAAGGCGGAAATCAAGCCCACGGCTCTGCACAAAGCGAAAGTGGTTTCAGCCGGCGTGGCGGTTTTTTAGGGAAAAGTCGGGGGTTTCCCCACTACAAACAGCAGCAGTGGGGGCATCACAAACGTTGGCGAGGCCACTACAAGGGCCACAACTCCCGCTGGTCTCCCTATCACTAGCTGAAAAGGTGAGAAGCTTGATACGATCTTTTGAGGCTGATGTGGATAGTTTTGTGGCAGGAAAGCTGATGTTTTTTCATCATGAATGGGCACAGATTTCGTCTGATTCTGAGATTTTGCAAATGATTCAAGGAGCCAAGATAGAGATAAATTGTCCTGTAGGAACTCTTGGTATCTTGTCTTGTAACAAAACGCCAGCTGTCAGTCCTAGTGAATGCCAGATCATTGACTCAGAAGTCACAAAACTCATTTCAAAGCGTGTCATCTCCCAATGTAGTCACACTGAAGGCCAAGTACTCTCCCCTGTGTTTACTAGAAGCAAGAAAGATGGAACACATCGTATGATTCTGAATCTAAGCAGACTCAACTCAGAAGTTTGTTACCACCATTTTAAAATGGAAACACTCAATACAGCTCTGACTCTTATTCATAAGAACTGTTTCATGGCATCAATAGATCTTAAAGATGCATACTATTCAGTGCCCATTCATGAGGAACACAAAAAATTCCTGAGGTTTGTGTGGAAAGACCAACGTTTTGAATACAATGTACTACCAAACGGACTAGCTCCGGGACCTCAGTGGTTCACCAAACTGTTGAAACCAGTGTTCGCTTGGCTCAGAAAGGAGGGCCACATATCAACATCTTTTTTTAGATGATTCATTGCTGGTAGGGGCTACAAGACAAGCCTGCATGCAGAATGTCATTGACACTGCTACTCTTTTTCAAAAGCTGGGGTTCATTGTGCATCCAACAAAATCAGTATTTGAACCAAGTACAAAAATCCAGTATCTAGGTGTAATAATTGACTCAGTGGATATGAAGGTGAGACTCACTGAGGAAAAGAAGACAGGCTTGCAGAATGATTGCGAGAAGCTTCTAAGGAGAAATAAATGCAAGATCAGAGAACTGGCCTGAGTCATTGGGAAAATGGTGGCCAGCTTTCCGGCAGTCAAATTTGGACCACTTCACTACCGCCAGCTAGAAAAAGAAAAAAACTGCAGCTTTGAAAAAGAGTAGAGGAGATTTTGATCAGTTCATGCTCTTATCACCAGATAGCCTTTCAGAGCTACAATGGTGGACCGGGAACATAGGAACGGCAGAAAATGACATTTGCAAAGGTGAACCCGACATTGTGGTCACAACAGATGCTAGTCTTACAGGATGGGGCTGTCACTGCGAAGGCGTATCTTCGGGCGGAGAGTGGTTGGTTGGTGAAACCGACTTTCACATAAATTACTTAGAACTGAAAGCAGTGTTGTTTGCCTTGAAATGTTTTCAGAGCACTGTGAGCAATAAGCATGTCAGACTCATGATTGACAACACCACCGCAGTGAGCTGTATAAACAAAATGGGTACAAGCCACTCTGATGCTTGCAATGACATTACAGGAGCCATTTGGGCATGGTGTGTGAGGCATAATGTGTGGTTGAGTGCTGCTCATATTCCGGGTGTTTTGAACACTGAAGCTGACAAAGAATCTAGATGCACCAACCTGGACGCAGAATGGAAATTGGATGAGGCAGCCTTACAGGATGCTTGCCAACGCTTGCAGGTCTCACCAGAAATTGATCTGCTTGCATCCAGGAATAACCATCAGATGAAGAGATTTGTTTCTTACAGACCAGATCCCGAAGCAGAAGCAATTGATGCATTTTCATTCTCTTGGAAAGACTTAAATTTCTATGCTTTCCCACCTTTCAGCATCATCAGTCGGGTGGCACAGAAAATTCAATGGGAAAAAGCCACGGGGATCCTGGTAGTTCCAGATTGGCCAACACAACCCTGGTACCCCGTGATACAACGCCTCATGTGCAACCGTCCTGTGAAACTTGCGGGTCGTCACAGGCTTCTTCATCTTCCAAGCCACCCCACAATGATCCACCCACTTCTTCAGAAACGCCGACTGGATCTGCTGGTCTGCAAAGTCTCAGGCCTGTGCTCATGAAAGCAGGATTGACCACAGAATGCACCAATCTAGTCTTAAACTCATGGAGGCCTAATACTCAAAAGTCGTACAACACTTACATTAATAAATGGCTAGAATTGGTAAGAGAAAATGAAATCACAAACCCTAACTATGTGCATGTCTCTAATTTCCTCACAAAACTGTACTCAAACGGTGCTAGCTATAGTACGGTTAATCTTGCTAGAAGTGCTATCGCTGCGTTTATGAACCCCAAAGACTCTGACTCTATTGGAAACCACCCTGTTGTTTGTAGAGTGGTAAAAGGTGTGTTTCAAAATAGACCAGCACTACCAAAATACAGTGAAACATGGGATGTAGATATTGTTCTAAACACGCTTGAGCAGTGGCCATATGCAGAACAATTGACTTTGCAAAGACTCACTTACAGAACAGTCATGCTCCTTGCGTTGTTGTCAGGTCAGAGAGGGCAGACAATCCACCAACTGACCATAGACGATGTAAAAATGTACAATAAATGTGTGGTTGTATATAGTTCACTACTTAAACAATCCAGACCAGGTGTCCATGTCAGGCCACTGGAAATAGAAGCTTTTGAGAACAAAAAACTATGCATTGTTCATCATCTGAAACTGTACATAGACAGGACTGCAGAGTTGAGGGTTGGAAAACAACTTTTTATCACTTGTGTGAGACCATACAGGGCTGTGTCCAGGGACACCATTTCTAGATGGATTAAAACCGTATTATGCGTTGCTTGTGTGGACACAGCAAAATTCACTCCTCATTCAACTAGAAGCGCAAGCACCACAGCAATGATAAGCAGAGGCGTATCAATGGACTGTGTCCTCAAGGCCGCTGGCTGGTCAAATGCAAGCACTTTCAGTAGATTCTACCACAAAACTGTGCAAAGCAGCAGAGAGGAGAGTGCAAAAGAACAAAGGAGGTCCTTGAATCAATTAGTCTTGGATAGCTTTGTTGGCAAAACCACTTCGAAATAAGTTAGCAAGGTGAGCTATGACAAAAAGTGTGAGCACGTATATGTTTGTATATTAAATACATGTGGTCCCCGACTCTGAAGTCTCACGTTTTCACTTGGTCAGAGTGTGTATACCTCTGACCAATCAGCATACGAGATATAATTATAAAGTTAAACGAGGCTTACCTGAAGTCGATGTTTAACTGGAATTATATTGAGTGTGCTGATGGGAAGAGGTATACACATACCTACCCTTCAGATATTTAAATCCCCACCCTTAGATCTTTATCAGGGACCACATGTGGCTAAAGTCTGGCTAATCCGGCGGGCGCGCATCTCACGTTTTCACTTGGTCAGAGTGTGCATACCTCTTCCCAATTAGCACACTCAATATAATTCTAGTTAAACATCGACTTCAGGTAAGCCTCGTTTAACTTTATAATTATCCTTTATAAATATGAAAGATACGATGTTCGAGAACACACAAATACACACGACTCAAAATTGATATAAATGAGATTTTTGACTTTGCAAGCCTGTTGTGAGAAACTAGCCCAGCGACTCAATGTCCCTCTCGTGGTGCTTGGTCACATATGCGGACACATGGACAGACAGACAGACAGACAGACAGACAAGCTGACCCTACCATCGCCATACTGGGGCGGCAGCATCCGCGTGAAGGGTGTGTTAGCCATGCCCAGGTTAAAGACGTGGTTACACGAGCCGTCCGCCGTGCGATACCGCACCGTGGTCTTGTCAGTACATACCTGCGTGCATAAATCAGAAGTTTTAAGATTAAGATTAAATTATAGCCCCGTCGACAACTAAGGCCATGTCAGGGCTGTCACCACGTTAAATCTTACCACGTATTAAAAAGGGATAAAAACACAAGGTAAAAACAAAATCAGGGTTTTTTTTGGTCAAAATACATTTGTTAAAAAACATCAATCAATCACAAACTTAGCAAGTAAAAACATGACTCGTCTAGAATTAAAAACATCACAGTAGCTTACATCAAGTGAAAAAATATGAATGTCTTTCAAGTAATAAAAGATCGTGTCAGGCGGAACGTTACGGAGATCAGAAGAGTAAATGCCGAACATATTTATTTTTCATCTCTTTATAATCCTATTATTCTGGAAATGTTGATGTTGATCATATTCATACACACACACACATACACACACACGCACGCACGCACGCACGCACGCACGCACACACACACACACACGCACGCACACACACACGCACGCACGCACACACACACACACACACACACACACTGACACACACACACACACACGCACACGCACACGCACACGCACACACACACACACACACACACACGCACGCACACGCACGCACGCACACGCGCGCACACACACACACACACACACACACACACACACACACACACACACACACACACACACAAAATCTGCTTAACGTCCTCCGGTCTGGAACAGACGCATCATTTAACATTAGTAGACAT
Source organism: Phymorhynchus buccinoides (assembly GCA_017654935.2). Lineage (NCBI taxonomy): Eukaryota > Metazoa > Mollusca > Gastropoda > Neogastropoda > Raphitomidae > Phymorhynchus > Phymorhynchus buccinoides. Next base: position 38,846,841 of record CM065696.1, read on the forward strand.
AAAGATAGTGGGAACGATCCTGGAGGCAATGCCCCGAGGCAGTGCAACACCAGGAAGTCCCGATATTTTCGTAACAATACAGATGACTGGTTATGTTGTTGTTGTCGTTGTTGGCTTACCCTGGCTAAAAGACTCCAGGGATCATTCCAACAGCCGAAGCACTTGAACTCTATGGTACAAATGCACCAGCTAGGGATGAGAACATTACGTACATGACCGTTTTTGATTACCCCGCCGCGTGAGCAGCCATACTCCGTCTTGGGGTGGGTGTGGGGGCGGGATTATTGGTTAACATTTTGAATGATTTTTGTTTCTTTCCGCATCACACTCTGAATCGTTTTCACCCTTGTCCTTGCATGTAAAGCGCTTACAGTGGCACAGAGGTAACGCGTTCGCCTCGTGTCAAGTAAACCCGACTTCCAACCTGGGTACAGGGGATTTTTCCTCTCACTTGGCACTAGGCCTAACGGTCTGAACGTGGAGTCTATCGGATGAGACGATAAACCGAGGTCCCGTGTGCCCATGCACTCAGCACACGTTAATCCCAGTGGCAACGAAACAGTTATTTGGTCGAAATCCCCCCCCCCCCCCCCCCCCCCCCCCACTCCCCCCATTCCTTTCCTTCCTAATCAGTCACACAAAAACCTCTCGCAATTTTAAAAATAATAAAAATGGGTGCCTCTGGCTGCGATACGCTCTCCAGGTAGGAACAACCCGAATTTCACATCTGTGACTATAAAGTACCTAATAATTAGAGAATGTGTAATGGATTATTGCGCTGTAGAAATTTAAAAAATAATCATTATTGAAACAAGGTCAAGGTCACGACGGCGATAATGTATGCGCAGATGCCTTCCTCTCATGGTGACACACCACCACACAAAATTTGAAGCGTTCCTGTCAATCGGTTCGGGAGATATCCTTGGGACAGACAGAAAAGAAGAAAAAAATAGACATACACGAAGGAATTCATACTCCTTTGCGATCGTAGATCGGCAAAAGACAATTAGGATGATTACCGTGCGGTAGTCCTGGTGGAGGGAGTACGGCTTGAAGTGGATGGCCCCCGTTCCCATGGACTCTATGAGGTCCGGGGGTCCGCCCATGGTGGACGCTATGCAGGGACACTCGTCAGCTCCAGGGTTGGCTGAGGCCCAGAAGAACATAAAACCATTCAGAGACCATATTAAAGATTATCCTTTATAAATATGACAGGTAAGATGTTAGAGAACACGAATATACCCATAACTCAAAATTGACAAAAAATGAGATTTTTGATTTTCCAAGCCCGTTGTGAGAAACTAGCCCATCGACTTAATGTCCCTTTCGTGGTGCTGGGTCACATATGGGATTTGCCGACACGCCATCACGCAACCTATTAGCCTAGGCTAGCACCTCCCTTTTTCGCTTT
>CM065696.1:38853251-38858251 GCA_017654935.2 Phymorhynchus buccinoides
ATTTCACCTAGTTTCAGCGCCACTCGCCGAGAAGTCCCCGGGAGCGTTAATATCGAAGTAAAGTAAGTTGTTAGGGTTAGGGTTAGGGTTAGAGGGTTAGGGTTAGGGTTCATTGATCAAAATGGAATGATGTCTTTTACGTTTGACACCAGCGTCCTGCTATACTTTGAAATTGAACATTGAAATCTTGGCCGAAACTGAAATGGCGCTGAAACGAGGTTACAATGAAGGGCGCTGAAACGAGGTGCAGCCTTGCATACAACCGAATCCAACTGCGACCCGATTGTGACGTTGTCTGTGAGTCATGATTCTCGTGAAATACTTTCCCGTCTAAAATACAATTCTACTATTTTTGTTCACTGTGCTCATATAGACACAATACGCAAAACACAAAATGTCTGACACAAAAACACAGATATGTCCTAAGATTCGTGTTAGGCGGACTACATAATATATAATGATTCAAACTAGTAGGATTTCAACAGATTAACCCTTTCACCGCCAATGTCGCATTTTAGCACCACAATGATTTAACACCCATGTCACAAAAAGGCCTCAAACCAGGGTCTGTTTATCCAAATAACCTATTTTCATAATTTTGGGAGGTAAGGATAGGACTTACTTTATGCATGTCATAGAGGAATCCCCACTATTGCAGACACTTTTTCTTCTCTACCCAGGTAAGTTTAACCCTTTCACCGCCAGCCATTTTTCAGCCCAAAAATACCATTAAGCTTAACTGTGTACATAAAAATAAATGTCTGCAATATTGGGAATTCCTCAGCAACATGTATAACTTTAGGCCTATCCGTACCTCCCAAAATGAAGAAAATAGGGTCTCTGGTCCCTGATTTGATGGTCTTAAGCGACATGGGTGTTAAAACCATTGTGGTGTTAAAATGCAACGTTGGCGGTGAAAGGGTTAATGGAATTGTTTTGCTGAAAAATGGCTGGCGGCGAAAGGGTTAAACGGTAGAATTTCACACAGATCGAGTTGGCAAAGTTCTTCATTGAAGCACACAAGAACCTATAGACAGACACGAACGTAACTTCGATGTCCAAAACGAAACATCATAGGCTTTTCAGCGACAATGCTTATTATTAGGCCTATTGTTTGTTTCTGCTACCAGGGACAGAGTCATGGAGCAACAGCATAACAAATGCAACGTCACGGGATTGAAAAGAAGAAACTATCTACTACGTTCTTCGACTTGCTACGGGTGCATGTGGAGCAATTAGATGTAATGATAGGGGGTCGATCCTGGAGATCCTGCAATACCAGGAAACATCCGATTTTTGGGGGATTTTTTTAATAATAAAAGTACACCACATGAGTATAATTGGGATTGAATTCGCCATCAGAGTTTAATAAGGATTTCCGGTCCTGTCCCAAAATGGAGTTTTCGTTGTCTATGTGACATAATCATTGTAAACAAAATTTTTTAAGCACATACCTGAAGTCACTAACCACTAACGTTTTCTTGCACGATAACCAGTCATTCCAGAATTAAAACAAAAAAGGCAGTGCATTGTCTGTTGCGATTTTATTAATAAAAAAGTATATCTGTATAAATCATCGAGAAGACATCCAATAGAAAATCAGAAACATGCATCCAAAATATTTAAGTACAGATAAAATATTGAGAGAGAGAGAGAGAGAGAGAGAGAGAGAGAGAGAGAGAGAGAGAGAGAGAGAGAGAGAGAGAGAGAGAGAGAGAGAGAGAGAGAGAGAGAGAGAGAGAGAGAGAGAGAGAGAGAGAGAGAGAGAGAGAGAGAGAGAGAGAGAGAGAGAGAGAGAGAGAGAGAGAGATCATAGGCAACACTAATTGTACAACTGTAGGCCGAAGGTCAAAGGCTAGCAACAAATCAACAAATCAACAACTTCAATGCCAAGTGTCATCGTGGTCAGTGGGGGCCTTGGCACCAGAGTTGGCACCGTAGTTGTAGTTGACGTTCATGATGATGTTCTGCAGCAAGGGTCTGGCAGCCAGGCCCTTCACCAGACTAAGCAGCCAGCCCCCTGGGCTCTGCGATGTGGCGGGTGTAGTGGGCACTGCAACAGAGATTCATTATCTAATTGGGTATGTCTATATTACTGGATTTGCTTACTTCTTTGATTGTCTTCAAACTTTCTTGGTTTTTTTTGCTTTGAAATGGGGATAGGCCTATTCCATACTTCGGCTTTAAAAAAAATGGAACTAGGCTTATTTCATTTTGTGTAAAAAAGAATTCCAAACGAGGATAGACCTACTTCCTACTTTGTGTAATGGATATAGGGCTGTTTCATACTGTCACGAAATCCCCCCGCTCGATCTTGATCAGAGATCGGGAGAGGTAAAAACGCGAAACCCCGACGCGTGCGCCCATACACCATGTCGGACCAACGATACATCGGAAGAATGCCACGTGAGAGAAAGAGAGAGAGAGCGATAGAACCTAAAGATGCATTCACCCATACAAAATCTCTCTCTCTCTCTCTCTCTCTCTCTCTCTCTCTCTCTCTCTCTCTCTCTCTCTCTCTCTCTCTCTCTCTCTCTCTCTCTCTCTCTCTCTCTCTCTCTCTCTCTCTCTCTCTCTCTCTCTCTCTCTCTCTCTCTCTCTCTCTCTCTCTCTCTCTCTCATGCAATGTTGCCTAATTGGGGTATGTTACTTTGTATATTATTGTTTGTCATAATTGTCAGTTGAATTTCCTTTCTTTTGTTGATCATTTCCTCATGTTTTGTTATTTATTTTGCTTTGAGGGCAATGGTGTAAAAAAGCTACCCAGCTTATCTGTTTTTTACCCTCATTAAAAACATTCGTATTCGTATTCTCTCTCTCTCTCTCTCTCTCTCTCTCTCTCTCTCTCTCTCTCTCTCTCTCTCTCTCTCTCTCTCTCTCTCTCTCTCTCTCCCTCTCTCTCCTCTCTCTCTCCCTCACTCCCCCCTCTCTCTCTCTCTCCATCTCTCTCTCTCTCCATCTCTCTCTAACCCCTCTCTCTCTCCCTCTCTCTCTCCCTCCCTCTCTCTCTCTCTCTCCCTCTCTCTCCCTCTCCCTCTCTCTCTCTCTCTCTCTCTCTCTCTCCCTCCCTATCTCTCTCTCTCTCTCTCTCTCTCTCCATCTCTCTCACTCTCTCTCTCACTCTCCATCACCCCCCCCCCCCCTCCTCCCCCTCAGCAAACTAACCATGGGGCTTAGCCGTAGCGGGCTGGGGCCGTGGCCTCAGAGGGGTGGTAGGGTAGTCCCGGAAGACCATCTTGGCGGGGTTCTCCCCGGGAGCCGAGCAGGACCTCATGGCGGAGATGAACCTCACGATCCAGTAGTCGTGGACGTTGTTGGTGCCCTGGGTCTCCATGTAGCTCCAGGCCTCCCTCAGGCACTCGTTCCCCTCCAGCACGTCTCTGATGGCCCCTGGGCACTCCGCGCGGCAGATGGAACCCGAGGAGTCGCAGTTCTCCAGAATCTGTGGGTGGGTTTGGAGAGAGAGAAGGGGAGAGAGAGAGAGAGAGAGAGAGAGAGAGAGAGAGAGAGAGAGAGAGAGAGAGAGAGAGAGATGGAGGGAGAGAGAGAGAGAGAGAGAGAGAGAGAGAGAGAGAGAGAGAGAGAGAGAGAGAGAGAACACTGAACATTGAATTGCTTAATGAATAGTGGGCGGTTACATAAACAGAAAACCCCCATTTCAAGGGCATTACAATGCATGAATAAATTCAAACACATGTAATTCACACATACACACATATTTACACACACACACACGCACACAATCGCGCGCGCACGTACGCACACATACATATTCGCACGTATAACTGTTGTTATAATAAAAATCATAATAAATAATAAAAAAAATTTAAGTAGAAGTTATTTTTGTTGAGCATTGTTTTTGGACAAGAAACATCTATCATGATTCAGTATTAAATATGTCACGTAATTGAAATGCCCCTGCAAAGAGAGAGAGAGAGAGAGAGAGAGAGAGAGAGAGAGAGAGAGAGAGAGAGAGAGAGAGAGAGAGAGAGAGAGAGAGAGAGAGAGAGAGAGAGAGAGAGAGAGAGAGAGAGAGAGAGAGATTCGGCATTCATTTGTTTATGTGTCATTGTCTGCAGCTTGGTCCAGAAGTAACATGCCAGTAAGAGCCGTATTATACTTGAATGATGTAATTTGCGTAAAAGAGATAAATGAGATTGAGAGCTGTGTGGTGTTTGGTTTTCCGAAGCAATGGAGAATGATAATTTACAGTTTAGTGTTTATTTGTTTACTGATGAATCGAGTTTTGCTGTCCCATTTTCTGGGCCGTACAAATTAATGGCGTTGCTCCCACGGTCGCTCATTCCGAACCCCAACTCGCAGCCACGCCCTGGCTGGTCAGATCGCCGAATCCGAAATCAGCAATCCAAGGGAAATAATCGAATCTTTGTTATGCTCGTCAGGAGGCAAACAGCCGAGGAGACGCTGCACTACCGCTGGAGTCACTTCGGTGGAGTTCCGTGGAGCCTGTTCTGGGCTAATACACGCAGGACGCCAGGGAAGTTGTGTAAAGTACAACATCAGACTCGATGGCTTGGAGTCAGAACTATCTTTAGATAGTCAATTGACGCATTACTGGATTCATTACAAAAACTAATACCTTGTATCAAACAATGGCTGCAGAAATATAAAAAAGGGGTTTTTGCTTTTTATATTTCCACAGTCTTTTTTTTATACAAGTTATTAGTTTTTCGTAATAAGGTTGATATGTCAATGGACTATCTAAAGATAGTTCGTTTTGACTCCAAGCCATTGATTTAATAACCTCCGAGTTGAAAGGTAAATTCCCCTCACCTTCGTAATAAACGCAATGGTGGTAGGGTTGGACGTGTTGTAGACTTGCTCGTCGCAGACGTCACCTAGAATGCACTGGTCGACGTCCTTGTAGTTGGAGCAGGAGAAGCCCTCCTGGCGGGTGGACTCGGGGTAGTAGAACATGAAGGCGTAGCACATCTCATCGTAGCTGCCCAGCCCGTACAGTGTGCTCCTGGTGCGGTCCA
>CM065696.1:38868251-38875751 GCA_017654935.2 Phymorhynchus buccinoides
TCTATCTGTCGGTCGGTCGGTCCAAAATTGTCGCACATATTGTAAAAGAGAAAGAAAAGCGTGCCACAAACGATTGCGAATCCGCGCTTCTTTTCCATTACTGTAGAAAAATAATATATTGTCGGCACAGCTCTCGCGTTGATGTTGGCCCATACTACAGGCTAAACAATTATATAAAAAAGCCATTAGAGCGAAGGGCCAAACTATCATTCAACGCACCGTTAAAGAGAAAACAACCGGATCCCAGGGATCGGGTCGTTCTCGCCAGAAAAGCTCTGCCTCGCGGTGGCTCGCACAACAGGGAACAAAGAAGGGCGAACCGTCTCTCTCGCCAGCTGTGATTCAAATGCGGAGCGCGCTCAACGCCTCCCCTCTTTTATAGGCCGGCTGTGCCTTTAAGCTCAATACCTGGGTGTGAGATGCCCGTGGTCAGTTGAAGGAGTCAGTCCTGGTGTCCACACACACTGAGGGGCCCCCATTATTAGTTTCTGAACAACATAGTACACTATCATACAATGCACCATTGAACGCAATACCTGGGTGTGAGATGCCCGTGGTCAGAGCAGGGGTCAGTCCTGGTGTCCACACACACTGAGGGTCCCCCAGTTCCTGTCCGTTGGTCCGTCCATCCCCGTCACTGTCCGCGCGACACAGAGCCTCTGTCCACTGCGGTACAGTATAATGCAGTGCAATTCTAGAGACTAAGAGACACTGGACACTGGACACTGGAAAACTTTATTTGACACAGAGGCGGAGAGAGAGAGAGAGAGAGAGAGAGAGAGAGAGAGAGAGAGAGAGAGAGAGAGAGAGAGAGAGAGAGAGAGAGAGAGAGAGAGAGAGAGAGAGAGAGAGAGAGAGAGAGAGAGAGAGAGAGAAGACAGAGACAAAAACAGATGGAAACATTGACAGAGAGACTAAGAGCAGAGAGAGAGAGAGAGAGAGAGAGAGAGGGAGAGAGAGAGAGAGAGAGAGAGAGAGAGAGAGAGAGAGAGAGAGAGAGAGAGAGAGAGAGAGAGAGAGAGAGAGAGAGAGAGAGAGAGAGAGAGAGAGAGAGAGAGAGAGAGAGAGAGAGAGAGAGAGAGAGAGAGAGAGAGAGAGAGTGACCGAAAGAAAGACAGAGGCTCAGAGAGGTAGTGAGAGAGAGAGACAATGAAAGAGCAAGTAAAGCAGAGACAGAGAGAAAGCAGACACACCGAGAGAGAGAAAGAACCGAGACAGAGAGACAATGAGGGAGAGAAACAGTGAGAGAGAGAGAGAGAGAGAATATAGATCCAGGATACGACATGCAGGTGATTGTTTTAACCCAGGGAAAGATTATTATAACATAACACAATGCAACGCAATTCGTTGCCATGGAGTGCCATGGAGTACCATGCAGCACAGCACGATTCAGCACAACGCACTCCGCCCAATACAGCAGTGCAGCATGATGCAGCACAGTACCATTACAACACTATACGACACAATACGTACTAATTATAATATACTGGTCTCCAAAAGTTAAGGGCCGGCTTCTGTTTTCAGTAGCTTGATATCTATTTATTGTACACTAAGACAACAATGGAGAAAATGGCAAAACTTAGGCTACTCAATACCTTTCCTCCCTGTTGCACGTGCCTGAACCAGTTTTGCAGACAATGCAGTACAGCAACAGCGTTTTCAGGTACGCTTAAAATGTGGCAAATTCACGAGAATTTCACGAAAGTTTGGTCTCTTTTCGCTGAAGAATCAGGGCTGATGCAGGTTTCTTGCCTATTGCACGTGCAAGGCATGACTGTAGTGAACATTGCTGAGCAAAGGTTAGACACGAATGTGTATTTAAGGGCGGCAACTAGAGCTCTCAATAAGCATGCCTCCAAGACAGAAGATCATTCTTCCGACCCTTAAAGTTTGGAGACCAGTATACAATATAGCGTGCGATACAAAACAAGACATTAGAATGCAATACAGTGCAATATAATGTACTTTTGTATACGTATATAGAGGTATACTCTGTGTACTTTGTTGTATTTCTTTCGGCTTCATCTGGAATCGACCCGGCACGTGTCATGCATTATCTGGCATTATGTTACAGGAATACCACCAGCTCATTATTAATTGTTATTTTCATCCGACAGGACATTTACAGTTTCCTGAATTAGCCTTCGAAATCGTGATAGTGCAATAGAATTGTTTGCGACGCGATTGCATGAGAAGCGATAACATAATATAGCATGCTATGGTAGTATAGCGATACCGTACGATGCGATATATCGATATATGATACGTTACGGCAGTATCCCACAACAAAATCGAACGCAACACAAATCCAAGCTACACAAAACAATGCGATACAATCCGATTCAATACGATATGATACAGTCCAGCATAGCGCCAGTCAATGCAATATCAAACAGTTATGTTGTGAAACTTTCCGGAAACATAGCACTCAATGGTAATGTACTCCAACTGCTGATCCCACTTCAACAATGAATGACTAAGCTGTTGCATGCCAGTTACGTTTAATGCTAATGCACGGTCAGCTGAACCCTTTACTTCGAGATAACATTGATCTCGTGTAGGTTTAAAGGTGGACCCTGACGGATGAGTTTTTGCAAGGAACACGTCGAGATCACCAGAAAGACAGCCTTTAGGAAAGATCGGAACACTCAGATTGCTCTGGTTTAACTAGAAATTAGACCGTCAAAACGGCGAATCCTCCTTGGCGGAGATGCCGGAGAGAGTAGCGATTTTGGATGGGGTGGGTGGAGGTCACTCATTGTGGTTGAAGCGTTGTTTATTTTTGTAGTGCAGTAAAACGAAAAACATGGAGCCATTTCCTTTGTTGTGAGTGAAACTCCTTTAGATGAATTATTAAAATAATAAAAAGGCTTGTATTGCGAAATGTTCGTGCAAACGATTTGGTCTAAACGCAGGCGGCCATTAGAAAAGACATGCCTTCTCTTTGGGTGAAATAATTTGACTTCCAGCACCTCGGCCAAGGAGGAATCGCCGATTTGACGGTTTGATTTCTAGGAAACCAGAGCAAAGTGAGTGTTGCAATCTCTGTAAAGAGTGTTTTCCTGGTGATCTGGACGTGTTTCTTACAAACACGCATCCATCAGGGTGGCCCTTTAAACATTGGTTTTGCCTTTCAAACTGTCGCACAACATCACAAACCGGTAGTAGTCAGCAAAAGTGATCATAATAATTATGCCTGGCTATTCGCAGCGGACAGCCACATCACAAATACATACCGTTTCGAAGAACATTTAGGATCAACATAACCGTGTAAACATTTTCATCATGCTTGTTCCCATTTTTAAACCCCGTGTAGGGTAAGTACTGGTTAACATTATTTTTTTGTTGGAGTATTTGACATTGAATAATAGAAAATGATTTCGATAACAAATTTCGCAATAGGCGTATAACGACGTATTCTTTACGAAAATAGGTACAACTCCACCAACTCTACCCTGCCCTACAAACACAAGAGCAAGGAGCTTACCTGAAGTCCATTGGAAGCAAAGCCTTCTCCTTTCCGGTGAAAACCCATCAACCCTACCCTACTTTCAACCGATGCCCACTAGCAACACACACAACACAACCCCCCCCCCCCCCCCCCCCCCCCCCCCCCCCCCCCCCCCCCCCCCCCCCCCCCCCCCCGCCCCCCCCCCCCCCTGATGGGATTTCCGATGAAACCCCGTCAACCCTACCTTACCCTACCAACACAAGAGCAAAAGAAGCTCACCTGATGCCCATTAGCAACAACATTCTTCTCTGAAGGGATTTCTAGCAACCATCTCCCCAATGGGAGTTCCGGTGAAACCCCGCCAAACCTACCTTACCCTACCCTACCAACACAAGAGCAAGGAAAGGAAGCTCACCTGATGCCCACTGGCAGCGAAGTCTTCTCCGAACGGGTTCATGGCGCCGCCTCCCTGGGAGTTCTGGTGGCCCACCCCGTGCCACGTGACGTCGGTCTGGCACGGGTTGGGCACGAGGTCTCCGTTAGGGATCCTCTCTTTGTAGAAGGAGTAGGCATCCGCCAGCAGGGGCAGGGCGACTACAGCCACCAACAACACTGCCCTGGAAACAAAGAATACAGTGAGGTCACCTCGACCAAACAGTATCAAAAAATCAAATTGTTGATTGTGGATACTTAATGGAAGAAGAAGGAGAAGTGGTAGAACTGTAAGGGGGGGGGGGGACATTCTTCTTCTTCTTCGATCGCAATTATGACCGCATATGCGTAATGCTGCCGTTATGCGCCTAACTAAGAAATAGTTAGGCCCAGCAAGTCAGACTTTGGCTAGAGGAAATCGTTTTGAAAGTTTTTCTTGAAAAAAGGCAGGTTAAATGGACCGGAAAGGCAGAAATATAGTCGATGATGTAAGCGAAGGGAAAAGGCAGAATCGAAGAGAGTGACAGATTAGAGGAAGTTACAAGCACAGAACTTCCAGAAGGTGGGGGAACTATTTATGCAAAAGACCCCCCGGTATCCCCACGGAGGTGGGGTGGGGGACATAACTCGATATATGAAATATAAGAGATTTGGCACGGGAGTGCTTGTAAACATTGTTTTAATGCGCGCGTTTGTTTTGTTGTTATCATGGAAGTTCAGTTTAACGTCGTGTATCGGCTTTCGCCATGTACGACGGGCTGAACAAACCAACCAGGTATAAACAAAAATTTATGTTCCTGAATCACTGTCTTAGCCAAAAGGCTGAGAAGCGATCAGTTGTCTGAACATCAATTTGTGCTGTTTCTTTTATATGTGTGTGTGACTTGCTGCACGAAAACTATCCTGTACTTGAGGACATAATAAATTATTGATTGATTGATTGATTGATTGATTGATTGATTGATTGATTGAGACTGATTGACTAAGGCGGTGGTATTTGCGTGGCGTTGTCGACCTTAGTCCCGTGACCTCCAGGTGGCGTTTCATTTAGAGGCAGTTGTCAAAAAGGAAGGTGGTGGCAGAGTGGTTTAAGACGTTCGCCTACCAATTTCAGTTTTTGAGAAAATCCTGGTTCCAATCCCGCCGGCATCGCACATTTCTTTCTAGTTCGACGGGAAAATCGAACTGAACGTCGAGTCCTTCGGATAAGGACTTATTAAGACAAGTGTCGCCCAAGCGCTTAACAATCCCGAGGCAGTTTAAAAGTCGGTAAGAGTGGTGATAAATCCCGCTGCCTGGTATGACCAAACTGATAACGAGGTTTCCCAAGTCTGCTCCGCAATTCGCCACCACCACCCCCACCCCGAAGAAAGAAAGATGGCGCTGCGCTCGTGTCGACTCTCTCTATTGGCCACTGCAAAGAACATCTTTCGCAAGAGTGAATGCCCTTGGTGGGTGGGGGAAGATGATTGAGTACTGACCAAACAAGGGATTAACTCTCGCCAATAACCCCATTTGAGGCCACGTAATGGCTGCCTTTTTCAAGAGTTAATGCGCTTTTGGATACTGATCAACAAGGGCATAACTCTCGCCAATAACCCAATTCGAGGCCACGTAATGGCTGCCTTTAGCAAGAGTGAATGCCCTTTTGGATACTGATCAACAAGGGCTTAACTCTTGCCGTCAAGGGCGTTAATAACCCTAGTTGCAGTGGCCAACAGGTGGGAGCAGCCCGAATTGCACATTTTTATACAAGGCTTAGTGACTAGAATATAATTGTACCAAATAAAATAAAACAATAATTAAAAAATAAATAAAATAGTTTTCTATCCCGCGCACGGCTAAAGCTAGATATTACTTCTTAGTGAAAAAAATGGAAGTAATGTGAAGCGCTCGTTAATATAATGTGTAGTGTGTGTGTGTGTGTGTGTGTGTGTGTGTGTGTGTGTGTGTGTGTGTGTGTGTGTGTGTGTGTGTGTGTGTGTGTGTGTGTGTATGTGTGTTTGCATGTGTGTGTGTGTGTATGCATGTGTGTGTGTGTGTGTGTGCTTGTGTGTGCATGTGTGTGTGTGTGTGTGTGTGTGTGTGTGTGTGTGTGTGTGTGTGTGTGTGTGTGTGTGTGTGTGTGTGTGTGTGTGTGTGTCCAAAGAAGCTATTGTAGCTAATCCGTTTTACCCTCAATAAAACATTCGTATTCGTATTCGTATTCGTACTCTCTCTCCCTTTTAGATGTCCTTGCACCCCCACCCCCACCCCCACCCCCTCACTCGTATCTTCGTTTATTCACCCACTTGTCTTTTAGAGGGTTGAGTTTCCCTTCAGAGGTCCTTAAGAAGCTAAGCTAAGCTGTCTTATTATGCATACATAAGGAAAGTAAAGCCTGCTATGCTTATGTCAATTTGATCTGAAACTGCCATGTCATATGCTGACAAACCTAACATGGAGGACGTTGACCAACTTTCGTCAATATTTAAATGGCAAGACACAGAGAGAGAGAGAGAGAGAGAGAGAGAGAGAGAGAGAGAGAGAGAGAGAGAGAGCGGATGGGGGGAAAATAATAAAGTGGGTGAAAATGGAAAGGGTAGTGGGGGGGGGGGGGGGGGGGGGACTGACATTGTCGATGAAAATGAAAGAACAAAGGGACGAATAATCTCCCCATTGCGTGCACGAGAGAGAGAGAGAGAGAGAGAGAGAGAGAGAGAGAGAGAGAGAGAGAGAGAGAGAGAGAGAGAGAGAGAGAGAGAGAGAGAGAGAGAGAGAGAGAGAGAGAGAGAGAGAGAGAGAGAGAGAGAGAGAGAGAGAGAGAGAGAGAGAGAGAGAGAGAGAGAGAGAGAGAGAGAGAGAGAGAGAGAGAGAGAGAGAGAGAGAGAGAGAGAGAGAGAGAGAGAGAGAGAGAGAGAGAGAGAGAGAGAGAGAGAGAGAGAGAGAGAGAGAGAGAGAGAGAGAGAGAGAGAGAGAGAGAGAGAGAGAGAGAGAGAGAGAGATTTTTCCCTCTCGAAATCCACGAGGTTTATTATAGCGTTTTACATAGTTGAATGGAACTGAATTAACAAAATAATTACTTACAAGAACGACTTAATCTTGAAATAAAGGAATATAATTTGAAAACAACGAAACAAACAAATAGCAAAAATAAGACTTTCATGATGAAAATAATAATTTTAGTTTTGTAAAATTGCAAATTACATTACATGTCAGTCTGTCAATCAAATGTAGGTGACATGCAATAGGGAAGTCTTTTTTTCTTTTTTTTGGCAAAAGTCTCCATTATCATTCTGTTAACCCCTTCAGGACTTCACTGCCTTAGGTAAACTCCATTACTGGCCTGGGGCTGCCTAGGGAAAAAAATGCTATAACAAATAAAAAGCGCAACAAAACTCACACTGTCGATGATTCAGTTTTGACAACATTACTGGTTGATCCGAGTTTATTTTTTGCTTTGAGATCGTGGTTACTTGCATTCAAATCATAATCATTAGTCTCCTTATCACTGTTAATGTTAATGTTAATGAACATGTATTGGAGTTTTTTTCTGAGGCTTGTCTAGGGCCGATGTTTTTAACATAAAAAAAAGAAGATAGAAGTAGCAAGCATAAGCAAAACGACAGCTGGAACAG
>CM065696.1:38885751-38893251 GCA_017654935.2 Phymorhynchus buccinoides
ACAGCCACAACACGCACGCACGCGCGCGTACACACACACACACACAATGTGGGGAACATAATTTTAAGGCATGAAACAGGACAAGGAAGAAATCAGAGGTATTGCCGGAAGAGGTGAGTTTTAAGAGCGGTTTTGAAAGATTTAGCAGAACGAAGTTCATATGGTAGGGTGTTCCAGACAGAAGGGGCGCTGAAAGAAAATGAACGTTCACTATTTGTCTTAGTGTTTGTACAAGGAATAGAAAGGATAAGTTTGTTAGAAGAGGAACGGAGAGACCTGGAGGGTGAGTACAGGTGAACGAGATCAGAGAGGTAGGCAGGACCAGATGAATGGATAGTATTGAAACAGAGGCAAGCAATTTTATACTTTATTCTTGCCTCGACTGGAAGCCAGTGTAAGGTATTGAGGTGGGGTTTGATGTGGTCTGTACGAGGGACTTTAAGGATTAACCGAGCTGCATTGTTCTGAACTTTCTGAAGTTTTTTGATGAGGGTTTGAGGACAGCCTACAAGTAAGGAATTGAAATAATCGATGCAAGACAGTACAAAAGCTGATACTAGAGTCTTTGTGGCTTCGACTGTGAGATAGTGACGAATGGCACTAATATGACGGAGTTCAAAGTTCACATTACGAATCAGAGTCATGACATGAATGACCATAGTTAGCTGACAGTCGAGGGTTACACCACGATTTTTAGCTGATTGACAGAAAGGGACGGTAGCATCGCCAATGACAAGAGAGTCAGGAAACTGAACAGAGGTGGAACTTCTCTGAGTGGAAACGATCATTGCCTCAGTCTTATCTCATTGAGTTTTAATTTATTGGAGGTCATCCATGACTTGACATCTGAAACAGTGTCCTGCATGGACAAAACTAGATCATCAATTTCATTAGGCTTAGCAGACTTCTGCAGTTGGGTATCATCAGCGAATGAGTGATGGAGAGCTGAATGCCTGGACATGACGTCTGAAAGAGAAGTGTAGAGAACAAATAGAACAGGCCCAGGATTGATCCCTGTGGCACACCACAGGAAACAGAGGCTGGGGCAGAGTTGGTGTCCTGAATGGAAACAATATGGGTACGGTTAGAAAGATAAGAGGTGAACCACTGGAGAGCTTTACCACTGATGCCGAAGACAGATTCCAAACGAGAAAGAAGAGTGTTGTGGTCAATGGTATCAAACGCTGCTGAAAGGTCCAAGAGAGTCAGAACGGAGAGTTTTCCTTCATCAAGAGAAAGAAGAAGATCATTAACAACCTTTACTAAAGCAGTTTCAGTACTGTGACCTGGTCTGTAAGCTGACTGAAAAGGACTGAATAAATCATTAGAATTGAGATGGCCAGAAAGCTGTGAGAGAACCATCTTTTCCATGATCTTTGACACACAAGATAGATTTGAGACAGGTCTGAAACTTTTTAAATCATTGTGGTCTAGTGAGGGCTTTTTGAGTAGAGGTTTGACAATGGCAGTTTAGTAGACATGAGGAAAGAGACCAGAAGACAAAGAATCATTTTGGTTAGTACAGGTAACACAACATCCAAACATTCATACAGCAGAGAAGTGGGAATGGGGTCAAGGTCACATGTTTTGGGTGCAGACTTTTTCAAGATCTTCAACACATCTTCTTCGGTGACAGGAGAGAAGTGAGAGAGTGAATTGCCAGTGAAAGGTTTGCCTAGTGGTTGATAATCTGTCAGTTGTTTATCAAGTTCATTTCTGATTGTTTCAATTTTCTAAAAAGAAATCAGAAAAGATGTTAGGCAGAGTGGAAGGGGGATAGATAGTGGACAGTTGGGAAGATTTTGTGCGAGCAGACAAGCTGTTAGTAATATGATAGATTTATTTGCTGGATTTGGCCTCAGAGATCTTGCTAGTGTAAAAAAGAGTCTTAGCTTTGCCAACAAGAAAAGAAACAAAGTTCTTAGCTTTAGTGTGGATGTGTTTGAGAACAGTCAGTCCACCCTTTCCCTGCTTCTCCGCTCGTCTCCGCTGATCCTCCGCACGTCTCCGCTCCCTCTTTGCTTCCACAAGCTCGTCACCGAGAAGCCCGAACCAGGGACTGGTGGCCTTTTTCAAGGACACCACACGGCTTGACGAAGGCGCATGACGGTCCAACACGGCACTCAGGGACGCGTTGTACTGAGCGGCTGTGCAGTCCTCGTGGGACCCCAGCTCAGCCTGCAGATCCTCTTGGAATGCCGCTCTGTCGATGGCCCGGATGTTGCGGCGAACAGGAACAGCAGATGGCAGTTCCATGCTGAAGACAGCAACAACACAGGAGTGATCTGACTCCAGACCACAGTTCACCTCCGTTGACTGGAGGACTCCGTCGCTGGGTCTGTCAATGACCAGATCCAGGGTATGTCCACGCTTGTGGGTTGATCCCTCTACAGCCTGACGAAGATTGTACATGTGGAGGAGTTGAAGGAATTTCACAGCACTACGATCATCGGAGGAGTCCACATGAAAATTGAAGTCACCCAAGACACAAAGGTTGCCATGGAGTGTGTTGCAGTGGTCTAAAAGTTCAGGAAACTGATCAAAGAACACAGACTCAGTTAACTTGTTTGATTTCGTTGGCGGCGGACGATACACACACATGAAGTCACACACATATGTCACCGAGGAATTTGCAATATTGCAGAAATATTTTGTTCTCTACAGTTAAGTTTAATGGTATTATGGGGCTGAAAAATGGCTGGCAGCGAAAGGGTTAACATGCTATTTAACAATAAAGATAGCACTCGATTCAAAGTCACAACCTGTGACAGTAGAAGCTAATCCTCTGTCAGAAATTCTTAATCCTCTGAAATTTGCAAATCCTCTGACAATTCTGATGCCCGATTCCTGAAGAAGAAACCTTCGTGCTTTGAAAGCTTGAATCTGCCTGCACTAAACTGAAAAGACGAAGGTAGACTACGTAATTGTAGCCATCAGTGAAAAGAACTGAAAACGTTGTTCAGTGTTCAGAAACACGATTGTTACCATTAATTTATTCTTCTAAAGAAAAAAGAATTCAGATTTTTAAATCGAGCAAAAATAAAAAGAAGCTTGAATCACGATGTTTGTGTGGTTAGTTTGCGAAACATTCCTATTCGTATTTCGTATTCGTGTTCGTATTCGCAGTAGCAGTCACACGGTGTATGGTAAAAGCACCCGGCAGGAGATGTGCTTCGCCTTCCTCACTTACTTCCCAGCGGAGAACGTGGCCCAGGGCTTCTGCGGGCAGTGGAAAGACCGGGACTTCTGTGAAGTGCAAGAGAAGTGCCTTCTGCCTGTCGAGGCCACGGGTGACTCTGGCAGCATTTTGAACGCGTCCCACCCTGCCACTGTGGCTACGGTTAACAAGGTTGGTTGCTGGTGATAACAGTGGTGAAAGAAGCTCAGTACAGTGCATAATAAATGTGACCCAGCACCACGAAAGGGACATTAACCTTTTCACCGCCAAAGTCGCATTTTAGCACCACAGTGATTTAACACCAGTGTCACTAAAAGGCATCAAATTGGGGTCTATTGTCCAAAGACCCTATTGTCATAGTTTTGGGAAGTAAGGATAGACCTTATTTTATATATGTCACAGAAGAATCCCCAATACTGCCGATGGATTTTGTTCTCTAACCAGGTTAATTTAGTGGACATTTGGCTGAAATATGGCTGGCGGTGAAAGGGTTAAGTCGCTGGTTTAGTTTATCACAACAGGCTTGCAAAGTCAAACATCCTTCTTTTGCTTTAATCAATTTTGAGTTATGGGTATTTCCGTGTTCTCTTTCATATTGTATAAAGGATACTCATTGTTATCGTCTCAAAATACTCTAAAAAGTGTTTTTAAATGAGTAGGTTGATGCATTTGCTTCAGCTAGGTGCTACTCTCTAGACTGTGATTTATCAAAATGGCCGACAGTCACCCTACCACATTCAAATGCTTATAACTCTAAAACGGAAAACGTTATAAGAATGGTTCTTATATCATTTGAAAGAGAAGTCTCCGAAGTGTTTAACGGTACCATTATCTCAGAATGGTCATTTTGATACTTAGTGTCCTTTTCGTGGTGCTAAATCACACACAAACAATTAACACAGCACAACAGAAAGCAGCAGAGCACAGCACAACATAACATACCACAACAGACACACAGGACACGACAACACCTCACGTACAGCGGAACGCATCACAACAGAATATAGCACAACTCAGCACAACTCAGCACAACTCAGCACAACCAAAGATATTCTAAAAGGGTAAGATGGATTACTTAAAAGCTCGGCGAACCGGGCTGATAGAGTTATCGTTAGTGCGGACGTGTACACTATTCACAGTGGAGGCTATCCAAAAACTCGGACTGGAACTTGAACGGAGAATTCAACTGGCCTATCGATGTGTAAAATGTGTCACGTTTCAAAGGGACATAACCAGTGTTTCTGTCCTCACTACTCTTATAGGGAAAAGAGACCGGATGTTTATCTTCCCCTGTACAGTCTTTGGCACAACTCAGCACAACTCAGCAACGCATAACTAAACAGAGCAGACTGTGAAAACACGACACGACACGTACGTCGTCACTCTAAACATCACAACACAACACAACACAACACAACATTACTATCACGGTACGGTACAGCACAACTCCGTACAGCATAGCACAGCACATCACAACACAGCACATCCGGGACACAACGCAGCACAGCACGGTGAAACACATAGCACAGCACATCACAACACAGCACATCCGGGACACAACGCAGCACAGCACGGTGAAACACATAGCACAGCACATCACAACACAGCACATCCGGGACACAACGCAGCACAGCCCAAAGCAGCACAACACGGTGAAACACACAGCACAGCATTCCACAGCACAGCACAACCGAACAAAGCACAGTACAACACAGCACAGCACAGCATTCTACAGCACAGCACTACCGAACAAGGCACAGCACAACGCAGCACAGCACAACACAACCGAACAAAGCACAGCACAGCACAGCACAGCACAGCACAGCACAGCACAGCACAGCACAGCACAGCACAGCACAGCACTGCACTGCACTGCACAGCACAGCACAGCACAGCACTGCACAGCACAGCACAGCACAACACAGCAAAGCACAGCACAACACAACACATCCGGGACACAGCACAGCACGGCAGAACACAACATTCCACAGCAGGGCATAACCGAGCAAAGCACAGTGCAACACAGCACAACACAGCACAGCAGAACACAGCAGAACACAGCAAAACAGAACACAACATTCCACAGCAGAGCACAACCGAACAAAGCACAGTACAACACAGCACAACACAACACAACACAGTACAACCGGGACACAGCACAGCACAGCAGAACACAGCAAATCAAAACACAGTAAATCAGAACACAGCATTCCACAGCAGAGCACAACCGAACAAAACACAGTACAACACAGCACAGCACAGCAGAACACAGCACAACCGAACAAAGCACAGTACAACAGCACAGCAAAACACAGCACAACCGAACAAAGCACAGCAGAACACAGCACAACCAAACAAAGCACAGTACAACAGCACAGCAGAACACAGCACAACCGAACAAAGCACAGTACAACACAGCACAGCACAGCACAGCAGAACACAGCACAACCGAACAAAGCACAGTACAACACAGCACAGCACAGCACAGCAAAACACAGCACAAACGAACAAAGCACAGCACAGCAGAACACAGCACAACCGAACAAAGCACAGTACAACACAGCACAGCACAGCAGAACACAGCACAACCGAACAAAGCACAGTACAACAGCACAGCACAACACAGCACAACCAAACAAAGCACAGTACAACACAGCACAGCACAGCAGAACACAGCACAACCAAACAAAGCACAGTACAACACAGCACAGCTCAGCAGAACACAGCACAACCGAACAAAGCACAGTGCAACACAGCACAGCACAGCAGAACACAGCACAACCAAACAAAGCACAGTACAACACAGCACAGCACAGCAGAACACAGCACAACCAAACAAAGCACAGTACAACACAGCACAGCTCAGCAGAACACAGCACAACCGAACAAAGCACAGTACAACAGCACAGCAGAACACAGCACAACCGGGACACAATGCCACAAAAACTGTTTGAATAAAACCTACTTGCATTTCTAATCGGCTGGTGGAAATGCTGGGGAAAAGAGTGAAGGCAAGGGAAACAGGCCTCACTCAGCTGGTGAGTTTTTTTAAGTTTTTTTTTATAACTTTCATTAAAATAGTCAGTAAAACATGATGTTGTTGCTGTTTTAAAATATTAGGTTGCATTGACCATGAAACGATGAATGAGTTAGATTTTTTTATTTAAAGTAAACCAAATAAAATCCAACAATTAAATGTATAAACAAACATAAATAAAATTGTTCTGAACCATTCAAACACTATCAATCATCATTCCAAAATGTGATTCATGATACATGCATTACACACCTTGCATGTCCATTGTACCCCCCCCCCCCTCCCTCCCCTGCCCCCCTCCCTCCCCTCTCCTGCCCCCCTCCTCCTCTCCTGCCCCCCTCCCTCTCCTGCCCCCCTCCCTCTCCTGCCCCCCTCCCTCTCCTGCCCCCCTCCCTCTCCTGCCCCCCTCCCTCTCCTGCCCCCCTCCCTCTCCTGCCCCCCCTCCCTCCCCCCTCCCTCTCTGCCCCCCCTCCCTCTCCTGCCCCCACCCCTCTCCTGCCCCCACCCCTCTCCTGCCCCCACCCCTCTCCCTCCTGTTTTATGTTGAACAGTCTTCACCCTTCCTCTAGGCTACTTGCTTTTGTTCCTTTGTTGTTGTTCATGTCAACATTCCTTTTTTCTTTAGCATTATATGTAATGAAGATTCACCAACATTTTTTTTTGGGGGGGGGGGGGGGGGGGAGGGGAGGGGGTGGGTGATCGATCAACACTTTCCATTCTCTTTCTTTTAATTGAACAGACAAACAAACAAGACCAAACAACAGTAGTATAAACAGCACTTTCTCAGTTTTCAATTTAACCCCCCACCTCGCACGCGCGCGCGCGCGCGCACGCACGCACGCACACACGCACGCACACGCACACACACACACACACACACACACACACACACACACACACACACACACACACACAGAGACACACACACACACACACACACACACACACACACACACACACAGACACACACACACACACACACACACAGACACACACACACACACACACACACACACACACACACACACACACACACACACACACACACACACACACACACACACACACACATACAAACTAGTTATTCAGGGGCGGATCAGTAAGACATGGAAAAGGGGGGGGGGGGGGTCAAAAGTGGCTAGATGGGGGAGGGGGGGGGGGGGTCTGGGTTACATTATGGCATATCATTACATTTCTCCGTCTTTTTCTTTCTTGTTTTAAATTGCTTTTTTGAGGGAGGTGTGTGTGTGTGTGTGTGTGTGTGTGTGTGTGTGTGTGTGTGTGT
>CM065696.1:38898251-38900751 GCA_017654935.2 Phymorhynchus buccinoides
TGTTTCTTGCAAAAACTCATCCGCCAGGGTGTTCCTTTAAGGACAAGGACAAACTTCGAATGAAACGTTGGGGGGAAAGAAGTCCCGGCTTGTTGGTGTGCTATTGATACGAAGTTTGTCATTGTCTTATAATATTCTCTCCGTTTCTTTGTTTTAGATAACCCATATAAACCCATATAACCCCTATAAAGGCTTTGTCCGACGATGCTTCCTCTCGATCACCTGCATGGTAGCGCTGTTGCGTTGTGAGAATGGGTGTACACTCTCGCGAAAGAGCGAGTGATTGCAACGTCAGACTTTGCCTTTAAACGACGAATGTTTTTTTTATATATAACTTTCTTGTTTTCTAACACAAATGCCTGATGTTTGGGGTGAACATGCTCGCATCGTTTATTGACAAAGTCATAAAATTTCAGCAAGATTCTATGAACAGTTTTGAAAATATGAGGCCAAAAGTAAAAGTATGGGTGCAAACACACCCACGGGGCACGGGGAGGGTTAAAGACCCACTGACCCACCACGATTATGTATGGGTGCAAACACACCCACGGGGCACGGGGAGGGTTAAAGACCCACTGACCCACCACGATTAAGTATGGGTGCAAACACACCCACGGGGTACGGGGAGGGTTAAAGACCCACTGACCCACCACGATTAAGTATGGGTGCAAACACACCCACGGGGCACGGGGAGGGTTAAAGACCCACTGACCCACCACGATTAAGTATGGGTGCAAACACACCCACGGGGTACGGGGAGGGTTAAAGACCCACTGACCCACCACGATTAAGTATGGGTGCAAACACACCCACGGGGCACGGGGAGGGTTAAAGACCCACTGACCCACCACGATTAAGTATGGGTGCAAACACACCCACGGGGTACGGGGAGGGTGTAAAGACCCACTGACCCACCACGAATAAGTATGGGTGCAAACACACCCACGGGGCACGGGGAGGGTTAAAGACCCACTGACCCACCACGATTAAGTATGGGTGCAAACACACCCACGGGGTACGGGGAGGGTTAAAGACCCACTGACCCACCACGATTAAGTATGGGTGCAAACACACCCACGGGGCACGGGGAGGGTTAAAGACCCACTGACCCACCACGATTAAGTATGGGTGCAAACACACCCACGGGGTACGGGGAGGGTTAAAGACCCACTGACCCACCACGATTAAAGTATGGGTGCAAACACACCCACGGGGTACGGGGAGGGTTAAAGACCCACTGACCCACCACGATTAAGTATGGGTGCAAACACACCCCCACGGGGCACGGGGAGGGTTAAAGACCCACTGACCCACCACGATTAAGTATGGGTGCAAACACACCCACGGGGCACGGGGAGGGTTAAAGACCCACTGACCCACCACGATTAAGAGCCTTGTTGGGTTGTTGTTCTTCTGGGGAGCTGTGACACATATACAAACCCCCCCACCCAAACGCTAGCCTTGACCCCTAACCCTATTGCTAAGCCCTAATCCTTATATTACCCTAATCCGAGGAGACACGTGGGCTTAGAGACGGAGACACATTGAGACGGGGGCACTTTGAGATGGTGGTACATAGAGACGGGGTCACACGGAGCCGGGGACGCATAGATTCAGAGACACACAGAGACAGGGACTCATAGAGACGGGGGCACAATGAGGGTGACACATAGAGACGGGGGCACAATGAGGGTGACACATAGAGACGGGACACAATTAGGGTGACACATAGAGACGGGGGCACAATGAGAGTGACACATAGAGACGGGGACACAATGAGGGTGACACATAGAGACGGGGACACAATGAGGGTGACACATAGAGACGGGGGCACAATGAGGGTGACACATAGAGACGGGGACACAATGAGGGTGACACATAGAGACGGGGGCACAATGAGGGTGACACATAGAGACGGGGGCACAATGAGGGTGACACATAGAGACGGGGGCACAATGAGGGTGACACATAGAGACGGGGGCACAATGAGGGTGACACATAGAGACGGGGACACAATGAGGGTGACACATAGAGACGGGGGGCACAATGAGGGTGACACATAGAGACGGGGGCACAATGAGGGTGACACATAGAGACGGGGGCACAATGAGGGTGACACATAGAGACGGGGGCACAATGAGAGTGACACATAGAGACGGGGGCACAATGAGGGTGACACATAGAGACGGGGGCACAATGAGGGTGACACATAGAGACGGGGGCACAATGAGGGGTGACATATAGAGACGGGGGCACAATGAAGGTGACACATAGAGACGGGGACACAATGAGGGTGACACATAGAGACGGGGGCACAATGAGGGTGACACATAGAGACGGGGGCACAATGAGGGTGACACATAGAGACGGGGGCACAATGAGGGTGACACATAGAGACGGGGGCACAATGAGGGTGACACATAGAGGGGGGCACAATGAGGGGGACACATAGAGACGGGGGCACAATGAGGGTGACACATAGAGACGGGGGCACAATGAG
>CM065696.1:38905751-38913251 GCA_017654935.2 Phymorhynchus buccinoides
TTACCATTATTTGCAACCACTCCACTATAATTATAATCTATAAGCCTGTCTTTAAAGAACAAAAAAAAAGATAAAGATAAAGAAAAGATCAGAAGATACGAAATCGTCTGATAAGGTTATTACGAAGACGTGCTAAACTTTGATTGCGTTCGCCATTTCATGTTAAAGAATCAGTCGCAAAGGGCTCTTTGTTTTGTGTACCCATGGTTACACCGCATGCATGACTGCACACATCCCCCTCCCCCACCCCCTGTCTTTCCATACCACCCCCGGTACCGGTCCCACCCCCCACGCCATTCCGTCCCGTCCCGTCCCGTTTCGCTATGGCTCATTTCGCTCTGTTCTCCTCTCGCCCTGACGATTACGGCAGTGTCTTTTCATCGTGTTTCGTTTCGCCCTGTTCGTATTTTTGCCCTGCCTCTCTCTCTCTCTCTCTCTCTCTCTCTCTCTCTCTCTCTCTCTCTCTCTCTCTCTCTCTCTCTCTCTCTCTAACCTGAGTAACGTTTTCTAGACATGCTCAACGTCTTTTGTTGCACCCTTGTTTAACCCTTTCACCTCCAGACATTTTTTCAGCTAAAAAAAATACCATTGAACTTAACAGGGTAGGCCTAGAGAGGACACAAATGTTATCTTGCAATATTGGGGAATTCCTCTCTGCCCTGTATAACATTAGGCCTCTCCGTACCTCTCAAAATGAAGAAATTGTGGTCTTCAGATAACAGGCCCCAGAATATGGGTGTTACACCTTTGTGGTGCATAAATGCGACATTGGCGGTGAAAGGGTTAAGGTCTCTGTACACGTGAACATTGTCCACTCTTCCCCCGTGGCAGGCAACGCAGAGACATGCAAGCAATCTTATGACTGGCACAGGGCACGGATCTACAGCCCCCACCCTTTTCCCTCAAAAACCTTCTATTTGTTCAACATATTTGATTTGTCAGTTGAGGAGGAATATTATACGTTATCTAGATCTTCTCGAGTTCCAACCAAAACCAATATTCGAAGGCAAAAAAAAAAAAAAAATCTTGGTAATCACTAAGCTATTGCTATACAAAATCTCCAACCTTCTCATTTTAACACTATTATAAACTCACTCACTCATGCACACTTTCATTAAACTCTAAAGCACAAAGAAACACTTTAGATTGTAAATGGAATTTATTGTTTGACTGATTCATATATTTATTAAGCATGTACAAATTATATTAATTAATATGCTTAGGATTGAAAAATGCATGTTGATGGATGAGTGTGTGAGAGAATGTAAGGAATTGTGGAGTGGAGGGATGAGAGAGGGAAATTAAAATTAAATTTTTTTTAAAAAAATCGAAGGCTAGATCTAGATGAATTATATCTCGACCAAATGCAGTTTATAGTTATTGAAACCACTAGATCCCATTGCAAGCAAGGCCCACTGACGTTCTCATCTGGTTCATGCGCAACGAAATTAAGTTCCACTGTTCCAAATATTTATGTTTGGTGTTAATAGTTGTTTTTTGCGTAGCACAAAACGCTTCATTTTGCTGTATCGTCTGCCGTTGACATCCAATGGATTGATCCTTCCGCGAAGCTCAGATCAAATAACGTTATACTTACTGTTATCTCGTGCGGTCACATGGGTCAAAGAAGGAGGGGTGGAGATATAATATATGAATTGCCACGTGTATTTGTATGTTATGGTCGTTCCATTTAGTAGGGCAGTGTGGAAGCAGCGTGGTGTGTACTTAATGGTTCAAAACGTGTTTCAATAGGGGTATGAACAGTATGGCATTAGTCCTTTATTTCATGCCCAGATTGCCATTTTGCTTCTCGGATTTAAACATTTTCGGGGGGGGGGGGGGGGGGGGGGGGGGGGGGGGGGGCGCTTTACATCTTCGATGATTAGCCCCCACCCCATAAAAACGTAGGTCCGGCCCTGTCCCAGCACAACTGTATTGCCATGGGGAAAAAGTCAATCAAATGTTAACGTGTATTCAGTCCTTAATCAAATAACAATAGTACATTTATATAGCACCTCACCCAAAACGACAATCAAAAAACAGCATTCAAGAGTGACACCAACTAGCAACAGCGCATATACAAAGCAACTCTCTCTCTCTCTCTAACACACACACACACACACACACACACACACAATTATCGACGCCAACTCGTTCATACCCCATTCGGTAAGCCACAGCAACCGAGCCGCATGGACTGACCACATACACCAACACACATACACAAACACCCTCGCACACAACGTACGCACGCAGATAGACACACAGACACGCACACAGACACAGACACACACACACATGCGTGCACACACAACCCACAAAACCAAAATACACACAAGCACACATGTATGCACACATTCATGCTCACACACACACACAACACACACACACACACACACACACACACACACACACACACACACACACACACACACACACACACACACACGCACACATAATGTGTTTCTTGATTATTGATAATTCTATTTAGTTCATGTGAATATTGTGGTTGTGAGCGGGGTTGGGGGGTGGGGGTGGGGGTGAATGGGTGTGTGAATGTGTATGATGCTTTGATTCCTTATATAACTATATGGGATGTTGTACGTGCATTATTTGATTTGATTTGTTTCTTCCCTATTCTTGTTGATTATTGGAAGCTTAGTTATATATTTATATTCTTTTGTTCGAGGGCAAGATGTAAACAAGCCCATTCTTCTCCCTCAATAAGCAAGTAGTTTCAAGTTTCAACTAACTCTCTCTCTCTCTCTCTCTCTCTCTCTCTCTCTCTCTCTCTCTCTCTCTCTCTCTCTCTCTCTCTCTCTCTGCCAACATGTTTTCTTGCTAGAAATAGTCTCTATGGAAACAGATGTTTTAATGCTTGACACTGGAGCCATGGAAACAGTGTGTGTGTGTGTGTGTGTGTGTGTGTGTGTGTGTGTGTGTGTGTGTGTGTGTGTGCTTAAGTGATCGTGATCTTTACGTTACATTTCAATGTGATTTCCTCGCGCATTTTGCCTTTTGTTTTGGTCATGGTGAGCACTGATGATGATGACAGTCTGCTGAACGCAACATCCTCCGGTCTGGAACAGTGGGACATTAGTAGATATAAACATGGTGGGAACGATCCTGGAGGCTATGCTCGGAGGCAGTGCAACACCAGGACAGTCCTGAATTTTTAGCAATACAAGAGGGTGAGAACTGATGTTTAGTGTTTCCCGTCTGTAGTCCTACTCCATCGGCACTGGGTACGGTATCTAATCATGAGTGAGACTTGAACCATCAACACGGGAAGCGACATGTACATTAGAACAAACTGCCCATGCAATTGGTCGTGTGTGCTGGGTTGTTGGCTAATGTACATGTCACCACCCGTGTTAAGTGTTTAACACGCGCTCATGATTGCCGTGCCTGATCGTCTTTGTACCTGTGATTTTCAGAGGATTGGACTTCAGACGACAATTCTGATGCCTGCTAACTCGGGATTAACCGAAAGACAGACAGACAGACAGAGAGCGGCCACTGCAGAAGACAAGGATTGATCTTCATTTTTTGTGTACCATGTTGCCGGTAAGCACACGCATATGCACGCACACAGAAACGCACGCACGCACACACTCACATGTGGTAGCAAACATTAGGCTATATATTAGTTTTCACCCAGATTATTTATTTATCTTGCACGCACGCACACACACACCCGTGCGGTAGCAAACACCGGGCTATATACTAATTTCCACCCGGAGTCTTTTGTTTTCTTTTTTTTAAATCTTGAGATACACGTAGAAGAACATAACTTGGTGTGAGAAGGAAGAGAATTCCAAGTGACGTGGAGGAACCCGAAAATGAAAACTTGACTTATAAAAATAAAAAAATTTTATTTGTCTAGTCAAGGCTGCTGGTAACCATGTGAGGCCAAAGCAACTATTTGTTTTAGGTATTATGGGGCTAAGTCGTTGTGTAGCCTAATTTGTTAATGAGTATGACTTCATTGTAGTTGAGCTGTGAGTGCAATGGAAGTGTGTTTAATTTCGCTAATGTATCAGATGTGGTGAGTTCAGGGTCAGGGAAAATCATGTGTTAGCCGTCCTTTCTAGATAGAATCGAGATTTAGTAGGTGACAATTTGCAGCAGAATCCCAAAGTAAAGAATGATTGTGACGAGGTAATGCGCTAAAGGCTAAGTCTCTAGGGGTAGACCTTTAGAGTGTAACATTTTCCTTTAGCCCACTTCTCTAGGGTGTGGGAGGTGAGCAACTTTCCCGGCCCCTTTTCATCTAATACAATTATATTTTTGCCCGGGTCCTGGCTCGTATGAATGAATGAAATACAAGTGGTAGATTTGCTCTAAATGACAGACAGAGAGAAGTAGGTTTTTACATGAAAATTACAAAACTTCCAATCAGTCTGACCAAAGGGTTCAGAATTATTTGTACATTTTATTTACTCACAAATCTGCATAACAAAGTAAGCAGCAATAAGAAAAGCAGCTCAATGGCGCCAAAACAAAATATGAATGAAAAACAATGAAATCCGAAAGGATTATGCAAGACTAAAAGTTTAGCCCCAAGCCGGAAGGGTCACTAATATTATCAAGTGTCCAGAGGTAAGTTCGAATGATTTGCACTATCCTGTGGACTTAGCTGTGTTAAAGTTCCTCCATAGGGATCGGCGAGTGCTGGGGTGACTAGGCTTGCCCTTCAGGTGAGGGTAGTGCCCAGTCGTTCTGGTTGAGGCGTCGCGGGATGGCACGGCACAGGCGTGGTCTCCTCACGGATTCTGGGTGCGGTGGCGTCTTGGTGGCGGCCCCGTCTTTTTGCTTGTGAGTCAGGGATAAAGCATCCTGACCACGATGCCCTGCTGAATATCACAGGAGAATATGGGTGTAGATCTCTATGGATTAGAGATATGGGCTTCAGCCGGCAGGGAATTAGTGGATCCCAACCAGCTAGAAGGCCGCCCTTGTACAATAGCACTTTGACAAATAACCTGAATTTCAGATACCAAACTGAAATCAGTAAAGCCATAAAAGGAGTACTGGAATCAACTGTTATGATTCAGTAACCCAAGCCAACAAATATCACTCTCAGTCCAACACCTGGAAAGGAATGTAACCAAAAGCTGCAAGTTTGCAACCACAAACATACACATAGATAAACAAAAGTACTAGGAGGCATAGAATCCGGTTCTTGTACCAAAAGATTTAGTCAAAATCAAACACAAGAATAAATAAGTGCACATAATTAGAACAGCATGTTTACCAATTCTTTTCACTGACACCTCTGCTACTTATTCAACATGGAACATAGGATCTAGATCAAAAATAGAATCAAACAAAAACAAACCTCAATCAAGTATTTTACACACCAGCCACATTCAATAGTACTCACGAGTTGGGCTAATACTACTAGTAATAGTATGACTGGCAGGTAACAGCAGAGGGTTTGTTCCTACAGTGTTTACTCAGCCAGGTTTAGCTTGCTTGTGAGTAAGAGAATGTTATGCAGACTATTCATTTCCCCACTAAATTTTAAATTTAGAGTATTTTTTGATTGGTTAATAGTAGTAGACGACCAGAGAGGACGCTACAGTCATGTGCCTATTACGTCAGCATCACATGCCTACTCTACAATGCCGCCTGGAATCTGTGAATTGTTTGATGTCACACGATTGCAATTAAAGTGGCGGGTCGGAATAGTAGGGGGGGGGGGGGGGGTATTGGAGAAAGTGGGGCGCGCGTGGTGACACACCCCGTCACAGAGATGAGTAGTAGTTGACGTGAGAGAGACAGTGGTATGAACGAGCAGCATGCTTGGTCTATAATCTATGAATGGTTTACTTTGTTGTTGTGGGTTTTTTAAAAGTAGAAACAGGCTACGCACAAATGTGTGTGCTACCTTCTCTAAGTATGGACCTACCACTTATCCCCTCAACTATGACCCCCCCCCCCCCCCCATCCCCCCGAGTCAAAGAGAGTGATAGATCAGGGGAAGTTACCAGCGCCGAACTTCCAAAAAGATGGGGGACCGTCTGTACCGAAAGATCCCCAGTGTGCCCTCCCTCATGGGGGAAGGGGTGGGGGTGACAATGACCTTCTTCAGACAAAAGATGAGGCAACTGCTATTCTGGAAATATGAGATGGGAATTTGTTAATAGTGGAGATGCCTTGCTCGTGGAACATGTACCTTGGCTCTCTCAGCCAGAAGGAAGTAAAGGATTAGGCCGGGTTCACATTAGACGCGTAAGTTCCGTACGGAAAACCCTAAATAAGTGGAAGAAAGAAGGATAAAAGTGTACGCATATAGGGGAAATTCGGACACGTGCGCAAATCTTTTCCCTCCTTTGTTTCACTTATTTATGGATTGCACACAGGGTTTCCGCATGGAATATCCGCTCATGTGTGTACACGGTCTTAACGTGTTTAGATGCACTTCCTAGTTCCACGGGTGATGGTCCTTCACAAAAGACTAAGCTATTGGCCATTGTAACTAATGCTGGAGACAGACTATGCAACTGCCTCATATGACTCGATCAGGTCGTGACGTTGACCAAATTTTGTTTCCCGCTCAGAAGAGGTCACAAGCCATCTGACTCGATCAGACTCGATCAGTGAAATTTAGAACCCGCCCTATTCGGCCCTGTCACCTGACTGGGCCCGACTGAGTCAGACTGATCAAGCAGGATGGTATGCAAATGAGGTGAAACGTCACGACCTGATCGAGTCACATGAGGCAGTCACATAGTCTGTCGCCCGCTAAAGGGTTATTAACGCCCTTTGTGGCAAGAGTTAAGCCCTTGTTGGTCAGTATCCAAAAAGGGCATTCACTCTTGCAAAAGGCAGCCATTCAGTGGACTCAAATAGGGTTATTGGCGAGAGTTTTCCCTTGTTTGGTCAGTACTAAAGCATCTTCTCCCACCCACCAAGGGCATTGACTCTTGCAAAAGGTGGTCGTTGCAGTGGCCAATAAGCCGGACAGTGATTTTAATTGTCCCCCTCAAAAGGCAATACCGATCCCAGTCTCACTTCGCTGTTGTTCCTGGTCCTTCACAAAGGATTAAGCTGCACATTGATATTCTGTTAAAGACCCACCATGAGGTCACGTGTCAAAATCACGGGTTTCACGTGTTTTCCCTCTTCCTAAGGCTGGTAAGAAATCTTGTTTTGACTCCCATACAAATGTCCCTAAAATAGAAAAGGAAACATCATTTTAAAGAGCAGTCTCAATTTGAAGTCAGGGACATTTGTATGTGGGTCACAGCTACCTAGAAAAAAACAAGGTACTTGATCGTGGTGCGTCAGTGTGTCTTTAACAGGCAATACAGAGCCCTCACTCACACTGTATTATTGGTCAACATTTGAGGCTAATGTCAAACCATGATAAAAACAACAACACATTTACAGGCCTACTAGCCGGTTATCTACTCGCTTCGCGGATTATATTTTTCAAAATACCCACTATACTGCTCAACTGTTGACCCACTGCTCGACTGACCCGAACTTTGA
>CM065696.1:38915751-38923251 GCA_017654935.2 Phymorhynchus buccinoides
GAAGTAGGCCTCCTTCGTACGTATGTTCTTCTTCTGTGTTCCAACACCATGGTCATATTTGGTGAGATACGTATGTGTCCATTCTTCAGTCTCCCACTCTCCCCGCTGCATTCAGCCAACACATTCCGATTTTCTAGGAGGTCAAAGGAGAAAATTGTTTGTTTTTGCAGATTTTCTGTGGGAAATGGAAGAAGAAAGGGCCAACAAGGCAGAAACATAGCAGATGACCGCAAGAAAAGAAAAGGCAGAGTCAATTAGAATGATACATTTGAGGAAGCTGCTAACACAGAACTTCCAAAAGCAAGAGGAATTAGGCCTATCCGTTCTGAACGACACCCCTGTTATTCTGACAGGGGGAATGGGGATGGGGGGTGTAGGGGGTGGGAGGGAGGGAGGAGGGGGAGGTAGGGAGGAAATCATTAGTTTGAAATACTCGCACAGATGGCGGTGTATATAGGCCTAATCATCTTCCTTAAAGGTGGACCTTGACGGATGAGTTTTTGAGAATCGCCGTTTTGACGGTTTGATTTCTCGGAAACCAGAGGAAAGCGAGTATTGCGATCTCTGTAAATGGTGTTTTCATGGCGATCTCGACGTGTTTCATGTTAAAAACTCATCCGTCAGAGTCCACCTTTAAGTCACATATAATGCATGCTTTAGGATCTTTTAGCTACCAGCGTTTTCTCATACTATTGTGTTGTTGGTTGTTTTTTTTGTACATGAACAGGTTTTGCTTGGGCTGAAGTGGGCCGTCCGCCATTGCCCCAGGCTCAGTCACGTGATCAAAACGGATGACGACACCTTCGTGCACGTGCCGCGCCTCTTGCGGCTGCTGGCCGACAACGACGACGTCGACAGTAATCCAGGGCCGACGACGAACAAGACCATACGGGGACCTTTCTATTACGCGTCCTACGTGGAGCGCCGGGGCAAGTACCGAGTGAGCCTCGACGCCTACCCCTTCAGCCTCTACGGGCCGCACGTCAAAGGAAACCTCTACGTCATTTCCGGAGATCTTGTGCCCCGCTTGGTGTCTCTGGCCGCTTTTCTCCCTTACAACAACATGGAGGATGTTCACGTGACCGGGACGCTCGCCCGCACCTTAGGTTGCTGGGTCGTGGGGTTTTCCAAGAAGGAGTTTTCGGCGAAGGACGAGGCGCCGGATTTGTGCCTTTTTCGGGACAATGCTTTAGCCGTAGGTGCCCAGAGGGTATCCCCCGAGCTGCACTTCCAGTTCTGGAAGGTTCTTTCTGGGACTTTGTCTTGCACAGTGCAGAACGACTGAAGGGAAAAGAAGAAGAAGAAGAAGAAGAAGAAGAAGGGGAGAAAGTGAAGTGGGAAAGAAAAACAATGTGAGTGGGCTTGTGCTTGTATTCGTGAGTGTGTGTGTGTGTGCGTGTGTGCATGTGTGTGTGCGTGCATGTGCATGCGTGTTCGTGTATGTGTGTGTGTGTGTGTTTGTGTGCGCACACACACTACTCATTTGTTTTAAATAACACGTGACAATCCGTCCCATCATTAATAATGATTTAAAACATAATTATTATACTTGTTTTGTCTGTCTTGTACGTTTGTAAGCCTGTCAACTTTTGCTTTGTTGTCATATAATATTATGTTTTTCTTAGACTTTGGAAAAAAATAACTTTGGGGGAAAAGAAGAAAGAAAGATTAAAATAACATTATGTCATTAAATAGATTTGCATGTGCATTTACATAGCCTGTTTTAGTGCGTGTGTGTTCATGTGAGCGCATATAGTCTATATAAGTGTAATTGTGCATAATATGAACTTTTGTTTTCAATGATAATTCATCATATTGAAAGGTAGAGGCTCACAGTTTAAGACATAAAGAAACATAATATATAATATGTACATTAAAATCTATAGGCCCTACACACTCTCTCTCTCTCTCTCTCTCTCTCTCTCTCTCTCTCTCTCTCTCTCTCTCTCTCTCTCTCTCTCATAAAAATGTCGGATTGTTTGTCATCTCTCTCTCTCTCTCTCTCTCTCTCTCTCTCTCTCTCTCTCTCTCTCTCTCTCTCTCTCTCTCTCTCTCTCTCTCTCTCTCTCTCTCTCTCTCTCTCTCTCTCTCTCTCTAATAGACTGCTTTTTACAACAATGGTCAGAAAAAAGTGAATCAAGACCACGCTACGATCTTTACTGCTCCTTTAAAAGTGCTTTAGGGCCAAAACAATATTTTGATGTGATAATATCTAGGTACATCCGGAATATGTTTATGCGATTTAGGCTAGGAGTCACTGAATTAAAAAGTAACAGATTTAGATATGCTTCTGATGTTCGTTCGTTGTTGTGCCCTTTATGTTCCCTATTCCACAGAAGACGAAATACACTTCATTTTTGATTGTCCAGCTTATAACGATCTCAGGCATAAGTTTCTTACTAAAGTGAATCTAGAGCTCTTCAAGTTCCAAAAGCTATCCATCCTTAAAACCGAAAGTGATGAAGCGATTATCCAGCTTGCAAAGTTTATCTGTTATGCATTTAAACATCGGAGAACACTGATCAGTGCCTGATTGGTAAATTCCTTGGAAAATACTTTTTCCTTTTTTCCAACTGTGTATTCATAATGAATAGGCCACAGACCTTTCTTTTCCACCTGTATAATGTAGTATCAAAGTCATTTGACCACATTATCTACATACTCATGTGGGGTTTTTTTCCCTTGTATTATTTTTCTTGCTATTTGTTATTTGTTATTTTTTCAAATGTAAATTCGGACTTCTGTTAGTACGCTTGAATTGCGTCCCCTTAAACTGAATAGTTAAGTAGATGAGCCATTTGGATTTGTTTGTACATAATACTGTTTTCTGAACTCTGTATGTTTATGGGCTTCACAGGCCTAAACATTAAACCATTTTGAGTTTGAGTTTGAGTTGAGTCTCTCTCTCTCTCTCTCTCTCTCTCTCTCTCTCTCTCTCTCTCTCTCTCTCTCCCTCTCTCTCTCTCTCTCTCTCCTCTCCTCCTCTCTCTCTCTCTCTCTCCCCCCCTCTCTCTCTCTCTCTCTCCCCTCTCTCTCTCTCTCCCCCCCCCCTCTCTCTCTCTCTCTCTCTCTCTCTCCCCTCTCTCTCTCTCTCTCTCTCTCTCTCTCTCTCTCTCTCCCCCCCCTCTCTCTCTCTCTCTCTCTCTCTCTCTCTCTCTCTCTCTCTCTCTCTCTCTCTCTCTCTCTCTCTCTCTCTCTCTCTCTCTCTCTCTCTCTGTACGAGTGTCGGGCCTTCCCTAGGAAATGTGAGCAAAGAAGTAGGTGGGGAGAGGAGTATGAGTGAACAGGGTGGTGAAGAGAAAAGTGGAAATGGAGTGTGGAGTGAGGGAACGGAAAATAATGGCGAGGGTGGTGAGAGGAGTGTGGATGAACAGGGTGGTGAAGAGAAAAGTGGAAGTGGAGTGAGGATTGAGAGAACGAGAAAGGATGGTGAGAGTGATGAGAGGAGTCTGGGTGAACAGGGTGGTGAAGAGAAAGGTGGAAGTGGAGTGAGGAGTGAGGGAACGGGAAAGAATGGTGAGGGTGATGAGAGAAGCACGAATGAAGGTGTGAGTGAAGTGGGGGGAGAGGCAGATGGAAGAGGTAAGGGTGGTGATGATGCAGGGGCAACTGGAAACGCTAGTGGGATGGCCAAAGGACAGGGGAGGGGAGGTGGTGTTCGTAATGCACGTGGTGGAGGAAGGTGTGGCAGTCACCAAACAGGTTTGCGAAGTTTTATGCGAAGTGAATCGCCACGTGAATCTGCCAACAAAAATGCACGATCAATGCGGTCTGGGTCTGCTTCTTCAAATAAATGAGATAAAGCTGACTGTCCAACAATGTTGTCCTTTTTAAATTACAATGTTGAAAACCTCATTAGTAAAATCAATGATACGTCATTTATGAAATATGTCTGTTCGTTCGATTTTGTTTGTTTGACGGAAACTTATATAGATAGTTCTTTTGATTTCAATCATATTTTCAATGATTATGTAAAATTTATTGCTTCTGCAAGAAAACTGTCACAGCATGGAAGGCGTTCTGGAGGCGTTCTTGTTTTAGTAAGGAATTGTTTTGCTCAGTTTGTCAAAGAAATCAAAGTAAATGGTAATGATGTGATTGTGCTTAAAATAGATAAATATGTTTTTGGTGTTGAAAAAGATGTTTTTGTTGGTACATATGTCCCACCAGAAGGCAGTCCTGTTTATAATGATTCAGAGTCAAAAAATGGGATTCTTACTTTAGAAGAAATTTTGTTAGAAAATGTTGAATTTGATGATGTTTTCATGATTGTGGGTGGCGATTTAAACTCTAGAACTGGTAATGAACAAGCTGACACTGAATGTATGACAGACTATGTGAATCCTTGTTTGATGAATGACGAAGATGAAGAGACAGTAGTACGCTCATCTAACGATTCTGTTATAAACAAATTTGGAAAATCTCTTTTGGATTTCTGTTTCATGTTTAATTTATCTATTTTGAATGGGTTTTGTACAGGGGATTCTGAAGGTTCTTTTACATTTATTTCGCCACACGGGAGCAGTGTGATCGATTATTTTCTTGTGTCAGAAGAGTTACTGTATGCGTGTGATCTGAATGTCAGTGACAAACTGTTTTTCTGGCACTTGCCGGTTGAGTTTCTCTGGAAAAAGGGAGATAACGAGTGCGTGACAGAGGAGCCTGGAAGTGTGGAGGAGAGGATAGTGTGGTCGAGTGAGAATGCGCAGAGTTATCTGGATGAGATTGAGTCCCTTACATTTATTGAAACTATAGAGAAAGCTAAGGATGTGTTGCTTCATGATGTGAATGCGTGTATTGAACTTTTTGCCAAAGCTTTGTATTCTGCTGCTGCTTGTATGGTTAGAAAGGTTGGGAGAAAGAAGAAAAAAGAGGATGAATGGTTTGGAGTGTAATTCAAAGAAAGTGCTGACTAAACGCTTGCTACAAAGGTATCAGAGAGCAAAAACCGATAAAATCGATCGTCATAAAGAGTATGTTGATTCAAGAACAGACTATACTAACTTGAGAAAATATAAAAAGAGAGTGTTTGATGAAGCCAGATTAGATACATTAAAGAATTCAATACACGATCCTAAACTTGTTTGGTCTACTATTAGATCAGTTAACAGAAAAGGTATGATTTATAACAACATTTCATTACAGCAATGGTACGATCATTTTTATAGTGTATTTAATGTTTTAGATAGCGTTAGTGAAGAAGCTGCCAGTGATGAACATACTACAAACGACAATGAACAAGAAACACCAGAGCCATTATTCAATGAGCCGATAACAAAAGAAGAGATTGTCAAAAGTATAAACCGTTTAAAATGTGGTAAAAGTGCAGGATGAAATGTTGAAACATGCAAATACAGTGGTCATTGATTTTTTGGTTAACCTCTTTAATTTATTATTTGACAGTGGAACCTTCCCAGCTGAATGGTGTAAGTCCATTATTGTTCCTATACACAAAAAGGGAGATGTGAATGTTCCTGACAATTACAGAGGGATAGCACTGACGAGCGTAATAAGTAAATTATTAAAGATATTCTAAACAAAAGACTTACTGCATGGGCGGAAAGGGAGGAGAAGATTGTTGAACAACAGGCAGGCTTTAGAAAAGGATATAGCACTGTTGACCACATATTTACACTTTTTGCAATTATCCAAACATATCTCTTAAAGAATAGAAAGCTTTATGTTGCATTCGTTGACTTTAGAAAGGCGTTTGATTCGGTGAACAGAAATATTTTATGGGATTCTTTAAGAAACACTGGGGTTAATGGTAAGCTTTATAAAGCACTTAAAGGTATATATGAAAATGTTTTGATGTGCATTAGAGATAAATCTTTGTACTCCGAATTCTTGAATAGTCCGAGGGGAGTAAAACAAGGATGCTTGTTGAGCCCCCAATTATTTTCATTTTTTATAAACGAATTAGCGCTTGAAATATCTAAAATGGGTAGACATGGAATACAAATGATACCAGGTGCCATAGAAATATTTTTATTATTGTTCGCAGACGACATTATTCTGCTATCAGATACTGCTATAGGTTTACAGAATCAGCTCAATATCCTGAAAAAAGAAGCAGATCGGCTACAGTTAACAGTCAATTTAGATAAAACAAATATTATGGTTTTTCGTAATGGTGGGCATCTCTCTAGTCGGGAAATATGGTGGTATGGGGACAACGAAGTTACTGTTACAAACAAATATAAATATTTAGGTATTATTTTTACAACTAAGCTAAGCTTAAATATTGGGTGGGCCGAAGTTAGTAGGAAAGGGAGGAGGGGGGTTATTGAGATTCTTAGGGCAATGAGGAAACTTAGTTCAATCGATACATCCATAATGTGGAAGCTGTTCGATACACAAATCCAACCTATGCTTAGTTACGGAGCAGAAATATGGGGCCTTATTAAAAGTACACAATTAGAAACTATCCATACGTTTGCTATCAAAAGATTTTTAAATGTACCACTGCACTCTTCTAACAAGATTTGCTATGGCGAAACGGGTAGATATCCTCTTTATATTCGGACCTATGTAAAGTGTGTAAAGTATTGGCTTAGACTTGTTCAATTACCAATGTCAAGATTTAATAGACAAGCGTATGAGATGTTGCTACAACAGTATGAATTAGGGAAACATAATTGGGTATATAATATAAAAAAAGTTATGTCAGAAAATGGTTTCGGAATTGTCTGGTTAAGCCAAGGAGTTGGAAATGAGTTAATGTTTATTTCAGAGTTTAGAGACCTGTTGATTTCATGCTTTACACAAGACTGGCATTCTAGCATAGAAGATACAGATAAGTATAGTTTTTATGTTTCGCTTAAAAGCATATTTTACGTTGAAAAATATTTATTATGTGTTACATACAAATGGCATCGAGATATGTTAGCACGCTTTAGAACAGGTACACTTGGTTTAAATGCTAAAAAAAGATGGTTTCATGTTAACTTTTCTGAAAATATTAATTGCCCATTTTGTCCATGTACAATTGAAGATGAGTTACATTTTGTCTTTGACTGTACTGCTTATGAAGATATTCGCAAAACATGCTCAGTATTTAACTTAGCACTTGCTAAAAGGAGAAACATAACTGCAATTCTCTCCTCAGAAAAGGAACATATTTTGAAATCATTTGCAAAATATGTGGCTAAAGCTAACGATATTAGAAAGAAAGCGTTAATGCATGAAGATGGTAAATTAGTGGGATAAAAGAGAAAATATGCTAACTGATGTCTATCTAAACGAAGATTGTTATTGTTGGATGGTCATTCAATTTGTCGGTTGGTTAACAATGTGGGGGGGTGTGCGTGCGTGTGTGTGCTTGTGCGTTGTGTGCGCGCGCGCGTGTGTGTCTGTATGTGTATGTGTGTTGATAATATTCTATGTTTAGTTCTAAATCTTCTGTTCTTGATCATTATTTGTGTTGCTTAATTTGTTTTGCCAGAAAAAGTTGCACGAAATGATGATGGTGTTGTACAAACCCCCATGACACGAAAGCTG
>CM065696.1:38935751-38949217 GCA_017654935.2 Phymorhynchus buccinoides
TCACATTTGTTCACAATGAAGAAACAAAACAAAAACCACTGTTCACACAAAACATCTGACCACTATGACTTGAGCCTGAAATTCAGTAGAACACACGTTAAACAGGAACATGTGTTTGTTTAAAACGTTGATGTAGACTTAAATCACAATGCTGACTTGAAGCTGTTCTTGCCACTCTGCATGTGCCACCCCCCCCCCCCCCCCCCCTGCATTACGACTGAATGTAATTGACTGAAGAGGGTAACTAAGTTGCATAACTGTTGTAATATAATTGCTATTATATCTAATTATTATAGTAACTGCACGAACAGAACGAATGTGCATGCTGTTGTAATGACTATTGCTGATGATAATTTTGAATGATTTATGATTTTCACCCCTTGTCTCCCCTCCCAAATATTGTATTGTGGCCCAAGGCCAATGTACAATTAAACTTTCCGAGTACCGAGTTCTCTCTCTCTCTCTCTCTCTCTCTCTCTCTCTCTCTCTCTCTCTCTCTCTCTCTCTCGTGTGTTTGAGTAAGTAAGTGCGCGCGGTGCGCGCGCGCGCGTGTGTGTATGCATGCGCGCATGCGCGCGCGCGTTTGTGTTCGCGCACGCGCGTGTCCATGCGCGTGTGTGTTTAATAAAATAGTCAGACACGTATGGCTACACGTACATTGTAAACACAGACAATCACACTACACACTCACACCCCCCCGCGTGC
The DNA here is from genome assembly GCA_017654935.2 of Phymorhynchus buccinoides. NCBI lineage: Eukaryota > Metazoa > Mollusca > Gastropoda > Neogastropoda > Raphitomidae > Phymorhynchus > Phymorhynchus buccinoides. The sequence goes on from CM065696.1 coordinate 38,936,457, forward strand.
CCGCACACAATGGAAGCGGAAGCACGGTCTACACTTGATACGCAACATCTTCGGTTTCGTTTCGGAGAATTTTTGTTTTGTTTTGTTGGTCTTTTTTGACTGCAGTCTTTATTTGTTGAAAAATCATTAACGGGAAGCAAACTATACTTCTGCCCCCCCCCCCACACACACACACACAACGCGCGCGCGCGCGCGCGCGCACACGCACGCACGCACACACACACACACACACACACACACGTAGGCCACACACGGACAAGGGGCCCACGGTCGGTAGATGACAATGACCAAATTTTGTTTCCCGCTCAGAAGAGGTCACAAGCCACCTGACTCGATCAGTGGAATTTAGAACCCGCCCTATTCGGCCCTGTCAGCTGACCGATTCCGAAGAATCGCCGTTTTGACAGGTTAATTTCTAACAAACCAGAGCAAAGTGAGTGTTTCCGATCCTTGAAAAGGCTGTCTTTCTGGTGATCTCGACGTGTTTCTTGCAAAAACTCACCCGTCCGTGTCCCCTACTATATCTACCCGTGCACAACAATACTAGTCAGTGATCGAGTCGCCAAGTCAGAGTTACAAACCATGCATAATGGCTGCCACTTCAACTAGCAGTGAATGTGTGAAATGCGTTTTGGTTGGGGACGGGTAAGTACGCCTTCGACCAATTATTTTCTGACATTAAGTTTTGGTTGGTTTGTTCGTTATTAAAAGATCGTCATCCCAGCTTTTTGGTTGTTGTTTTTTCTTTTTCAAATGAACAACACGAGAGTGTTATTTGTACTATCAACAACAGGCACGGGCAAGCCCCTTTTTTATATTTATAAATCAGGCAGTTTATTAGCATTATTCAATATCACAACATGACTATCCAAACGACAGACAGTCAATGTGTGTCACAAGAGTAGGAGTGTCACAAAGCAGGTCCCTAAATTCTTATGGCTTCACGAATGGCCGTTGAAGAACAAAACAAAAAAGCAAGTTGTAATAGTGGTGGTAGGCATACAAGTAGGCCTAATGGTAGCAGTCGTTTAATAGTAATAGTAGCAGTAGCAGTAGCACTAACTGTCGTTGTACTAGCGTTTTTAGTAGTTGTGATATTACTATAGCAGTAGAACTTAGAGGAAGAAGTAGCAGCAGTAGTAGTTGGTGTTGGCGCTCACATTTGATGTGGGTATGGTTGGACGGGACTGGCATGGATGTAGTTCATGTCTGAGTTACCGGAGAGTCTGAAACGCCAATTGTTCGATAATTTCGTCATATGTATTCCTATTCCTATTTGGGCCAGGGCTCCCAGGGACCCCCATTTGGGGGTCTATGAAGTACTAAAATTCTAAAGGACCCTCTAAAAGAATGAGCAAGGGGTCCCAGGGATGCACTAGAAAAAAATATTTAGCATTCGCAATGTCACTGGAACCCTCTATCCCGTTTCTATGACCCTCTATACTGTAAGTGAAGGAGTCCCTGGGACCCCTTGTTTTGCGCGGGACGATTGGGAGCCCTGTGGGCAAAACTTGGTGGTGCTGATATCGTTGCTAGACAAAACTATTCAGATACAATTATAATTATAAATGCTTACTGATGAATATTGCTTAACTGCCAAAAAACATTCTTATGATTTTGATCAATTTGGCCTTGTTGAGCATTGTAGGGCAAAACATGACAAAACTATTCAGATACAATTATAATTATAAATGCTTACTGGTGAATATTGCTTAACTGCCAAAAAACATTCTTATGATTTTGGTAATTTTGGCCTTGTTGAGCATTGTAGGGCAAAACATGGATTCACATACTTGTTGCAACAGGACCCACATCCTGCAAATAAGTTACAATTATCATTTGGTCTGGTGAGATGGGGCAGGCAACGGAGAAATTATCAGTGTAAGGTAGTCCAGTTTCTTCAAGGTGTGCGGTGCAATAATCGAAGTGTTGTTTTTGCTGACCAGAACATCAGCAAAGCAACAAGCTCAATTCAGCTCTATTGTGACACCCCCCCCCCCCCCGTCCCCCACCCACCCGTGGGGATACCAGGGGTCTTTCGTAGAAATAGTCCCCCCACCCCCTGGAAGTTCCGTGCTTGTAACTCCTACTCTGTCACTCTCTCTGTGTCACGCCGACCTAGTGCCTGCGAAAACTAATACCCGCACTCATACCCTTTCTTACTCTAAAACTAAACCACTAACACAAGAAAACATTTTAACAAGTTTATTAACATACATTTTGGACATTAACATACACAGAAACAACAAAAATATAAAGGATGATGATGATGATGATGATGATGAAAATGACTATTCCAAAGTGCAATCAACCAATTAACAATGAGTCCAATACTTCACACTTGCAAAATAAATCACAGCAAATCTAAGTTCTAAACATAAATCAAGTACACAAAATGCTCGTTTAACTCATCCTCAATAATGGAACAAAACATAAAATTAAACCATCTTTTATGGCCAAAAACTAGGACGAATAGTCTTCACGTGCAATATGCATGCATCTAATAACTAAGCACTTGAGTAAACCGTCAACACTGTTCAGGTCATGGAACCACGTAATTCACCACTTCTTGATCACATTTGTTCACAATGAAGAAACAAAACAAAAACCACTGTTCACACAAAACATCTGACCACTATGACTTGAGCCTGAAATTCAGTAGAACACACGTTAAACAGGAACATGTGTTTGTTTAAAACGTTGATGTAGACTTAAATCACAATGCTGACTTGAAGCTGTTCTTGCCACTCTGCATGTGCCACCCCCCCCCCCCCCCCCCCCCCTGCATTACGACTGAATGTAATTGACTGAAGAGGGTAACTAAGTTGCATAACTGTTGTAATATAATTGCTATTATATCTAATTATTATAGTAACTGCACGAACGAATGTGCATGCTGTTGTAATGACTATTGCTGATGATTATTTTGAATGATTTATGTTTTCACCCTTTGTCTCCCCTCCCAAATATTGTATTGTGGCCCAAGGCCAATGTACAATTAAACTTTCCGAGTACCGAGTTCTCTCTCTCTCTCTCTCTCTCGATCTCTCTCTCTCTCTCTCTCTCTCTCGTCTCTCTCTATCTCTCTCTCTCTCTCTTCTCTCTCGGTTGTGTTTGAGTTAGTAAGTGCGACGCGTGCGCTGCGCGCTTGTGTGCTATGAAGTCGCGCGGTGTGTTGTGTGTGTGCGCGCATGCGCGCGCGCGTTTGTGTTCGCGCACGCGCGTGTCCATGCGCGTGTGTGTTTAATAAAATAGTCAGACACGTATGGCTACACGTACATTGTAAACACAGACAATCACACTACACACTCACACACACCCGCGTGCCCGCACACAATGGAAGCGGAAGCACGGTCTACACTTGATACGCAACATCTTCGGTTTCGTTTCGGAGAATTTTTGTTTTAGTTTTGTTGGTCTTTTTTGACTGCAGTCTTTATTTGTTGAAAAATCATTAACGGGAAGCAAACTATACTTCTGCCGCTCCCCCCCCCCCCACACACACACACACACACACACGCGCGCGCGCGCGCGCACACGCACGCACGCACGCACACACGCACACACACACACACACACGTAGGCCACACACGGACAAGGGGCCCACGGTCGGTAGATGACAATGACCAAATTTTGTTTCCCGCTCAGAAGAGGTCACAAGCCATCCTGACTCGATCAGTGAAATTTAGAACCCGCCCTATTCGGCCCTGTCAGCTGACCGATTCCGAAGAATCGCCGTTTTGACAGGTTTAATTTCTAACAAACCAGAGCCAAAGTGAGTGTTCCGATCCTTGAAAAGGCTGTCTTTCTGGTGATCTCGACGTGTTTCTTGCAAAAACTCACCCGTCCGTGTCCCCTACTATATCTACCCGTGCACAACAATACTAGTCAGTGATCGAGTCGCCAAGTCAGAGTTACAAACCATGCATAATGGCTGCCACTTCAACTAGCAGTGAATGTGTGAAATGCGTTTTGGTTGGGGACGGGTAAGTACGCCTTCGACCAATTCTTTTCTGACATTAAGTTTTGGTTGGTTTGTTCGTTATGAAAAGATCGTCATCCCTGCTTTTTGATTGTTGTTTTTTCTTTTTCAAATGAACAACACGAGAGTGTTATTTGTACTATCAACAACAGGCACGGGCAAGCCCCTTTTTATATTATAAATCAGGCAGTTTATTAGCATTATTCAATATCACAACATGACTATCCAAAAGACAGACAGTCAATGTGTGTCACAAGAGTAGGAGTGTCACAAAGCAGGTCCCTAAATTCTTATGGCTTCACGAATGGCCGTTGAGGAACAAAACAAAAAAGCAAGTTGTAATAGTGGTGGTAGGCATACAAGTAGGCCTAATGGTAGCAGTCGTTTAATAGTAATAGTAGCAGTAGCAGTAGCAGTAGCAGTAGCAGTAGCCACTAACTGTCGTTGTACTAGCGTTTTTAGTAGTTGTGATATTACTATAGCAGTAGAACTTAGAGGAAGAAGTAGCAGCAGTAGTAGTTGGTGTTGGCGCTCACATTTGATGTGGGTATGTGGGTATCGTGTATTAACATACACAGAAACAACAACAAAAATATAAAGGATGATGATGATGATGAAAATGACTATTCCAAAGTTCAATCAACCAATTAACAATGAGTCCAATACTTCACACTTATAAAATAAACCACAGCAAATCTAAGTTCTAAACATAAATCAAGTACACAAAATGCTCGTTTAACTCATCCTCAATAATGGAACAAAACATAAAATTAAACCATCTTTTATGGCCAAAAACTAGGGCGAATAGTTTTCACGTGCAATATGCATGCATCTAATAACTAAGCACTTGAAAACTGTTCAGGTCATGGAACCACGTAGTTCATCACTTCTTGGTCACATTTGTTCACAATGAAGAAACAAAACAAAACAAAAACCACTGTTCACACAAAACATCTGACCACTATGACTTGAGCCTGAAATTCAGTAGAACACACGTTAAACAGGAACATGTGTTTGTTTAAAACGTTGATGTAGACTTAAATCACAATGCTGAACTTGAACCTGTTCTTGCTACTCTGCATGTGCCACCCCCCCTGCATTTCCGGTTAATTCTATTTTTCCGTTTTTGCCTTACTTAAGAACATACATAAAGCTGTATTTTAGGAACATTTTTAGCTAATAACCTTTTTTGGAATACTAACCCTATCCCTAACCCTAGGCCCTAAACCTAACCCTACCCCCCACTATGTACTGCAGTACACCGCGATTTGTCACAGTTGTGGTTCGTTTGCGTTTTTCCGTCTTATAATGGATGGGGGGGGGTAGGGTTAGGGTTAGGGCTAGGGTTAGGGATAGGGTTAGTATTCCAAAAAGGTTATTAGCTAAAAAGGTTCCTAAAATACAGCTTTATGTATGGTAAGAAAGGCAATAACGGAAAAATAGAATTAACCGTGAATAGGTAGGGGGGGGGTGGCATATCTTGACCTTTGCCGAAGGCTTTCTCCCAGGTCCAGCACGCAGATGAAGAGATTATGAAGTCAGGGATAAAGGAGGGGGGAGAGGGGAAAATGACGTGACGGTGATGATGGAAAAGGGGAGGTAACGCAGCCCAAAAGGGTGAAGGTGAGAAATTGGTTTGACGATGAGTTTCCCGAAGAAGATGGTCCAGATCCAGAGGACCACAGCTGAAGGGTCAGTGAATAGGGGATAATGGAGGGGCAGAGGACAAGATGAGAGACAGGACACAGGTCCACCCAGATGAAGGAATGGGGAGAAGGAGGAAGAAGTGGGAAATTAAAAAAATGACGAAGAAAAGGGCCTGAAAACAAAACACGCCGATTGTAAGGAAGAGCAATAATCCAAACATAACGTATACACTCCTCTTTACATTTACGTGAAATAATAAAAACATAAAAAAGAAACATATTTCCATTTAGCCACACTTAGGCTTAAGAACCTGAAAAACCCAACAAAATGTCTCAAAAGAGAAATGACCATGTACATTGAAGCCCAAAAGAAATGCAATTAAATCAACACTTCACATCAATGAAAAATAAATTACTCAAAGCTGCTCAAACTAAGACTATTGCTCAAAAAGAAAAGTAAACGTAAATCATTTACGAAACTGTTCAACATAACATAATGAATCATCCCCAACAATTAAAAAAAGGCAATATCGATTATCAGTCATTATTATCAATTAAACCAGGAGATCAATAACACAGTTATTAATCAGTTAGATCATAACACACACACAAGACACTCTCTCACACACACACACACATACGCACACACAAAATACACGCACAAACACACGCACGACAACGCAAACATGCACACACACAGCACACACACACACACTACACACACACCCACACACACACACTCACACACACACACAGCACACGGCACGCGCACACAAACACACACACACACACACACACACACACACACACATTTTAGTGACGCAGAAATTGGCATTGCTTTAATTGAGAAATCAATGCTGTCCACGCCTATTGGAATCTTACTGTAAATGTTTTGCTTTGTGTATTGTTATAATTGATTTCTTAAGCTTGCAGGTTTAAAAAAAAAGAGTTCAATTTCTGGATCGTGTCTAAAATCACTATCCGTGTGAAAAGAAACATTAATTTAAAGATTCACACCACATTGACAACAGTCACACACACACACGCACACACACACACTCACGCACGCACACGCATCACACACAGCACACACACAACTGCGCGCGCCGCACGCACACGCACACAGTACACCCACTCACACGCACCGCGCACACGCACAGACACCACCACACACACACACACACAGCACACACTCTCTATACATACATCTACGTATCAATCATGTTAGCTGCTGAAACTGTGACTCCACACAGTCACAATGTCAGAATGACATAACCGTATTTGGCCTACTATTTTTATTTCATTACTTTCCTAGTGCCACGGAAGAGAGAAAAAACCGCTTTTCTCTGAAGCCACTTGACTGGATCGTATTTTTATACTTCTTCCGGGATAAGTGCGTGTGTGTAGGTGATTGTGGACGTGCTTTTCTAGGGGTTTTGATAGCACTGGCAGAAGTGAGGTAGGTCTAAAGTTGCTTAGGTCAGAATGATATCGTTTGTTTTGGGTATTGGGATAACTTTAAATTTAAAGCTGTGTTTTAGGGCAGAGGGTATCGTTTTCGTTCCTTTCCTCATTTCCTCTTGATCTATAATTGAATAAAACATACATTATATATATATATATATTATATTATATATATATATATATATTATAGGTATATATATATATTATAATATATGTAAGGGGTTCGACAATGTATGGAAAAAAAAGTTTTAAGAGAGATGCGCTTAACGTGTCAGGTCCCATTGATTTTTTATTTTTTCTATTATTCTTTAAACTCCTAGTAATAAGAGCTCCTACTTCGTGAACTGCTAGTAAAGGTATCTGAAAGGAGGAGTGTTGATATAGTCTCTCCTCGCAAAAGGTTTGGAACAATGAGGGGACTGTGTCAGACTGCATTGTTGAACTTGCTAAGTTGGGGAACTGCTCGTTAAATGAGAGAGAGAGAGAGAGAGAGAGAGAGAGAGAGAGAGAGAGAGAGAGAGAGACTTCCCTATTAGTTAGTATTAAATAATCAAAACTAATTTATAGCATGTAAGGGAAAAGCCCGTTGACCTTAACCTATTATATGTATAATTTCGTTTTTTAACTCATTATTAGCATGTAAGGTGAAAGCCCTGTGACATGGCCTTGGTTGTCGACCGGGCTGTAGTTTTAATATATGTTAAAACATGCGTAAGGTGAGGGTTTTTTAAACTTCCCCTTTCACAGGTGCAAGAATGTCTTTACAAAAAAAACCTGCTTTGCTATAAGAAAGTACTCGTCATGATTTGCAAGTAGTGTAGTTGCCTAAACTTATCCAGGATATAATTTCTCTAAGGAAGGTTTGACACGTGTCTTTAACGTATAATTAGTCCGTCACCAAAGGTGATCGGACTATTGCGATGGGCTTGGTTTTGTATTTTTTTTTTTTTTTTTTTTTTGTTTGTTCTTCTTCTTTTCCCAAGGATATCTCCCGAACCGCTTGACCGAATCGCGTCATCCATTTTGTGTGAAGGTGTGCCTCCGTAATAGGAAGAGATGGATCCGCGCAAACCATTTTGCCGTCGTGACCTTGACCTTGACGTACTACCTTGAAAACCGAAAATCTATTTTTTAGCCATATCTCGGGCACCGATCAACATAGGATGTTGAAACTTGGTATGAAGGTGGTTTGGCTTATGCCCGTTCTGATGATGGCAATACCGATCAAGGTCAATGTCAAGGTAAAAAAAGATCGCTGGAGCCCCTGAAAATATCGGAGGGTCATTTTTTCTCTCCTTCCGTCTGTCCCAAGGATATCTTTCGAACGGGTTGACCGAATCAGTGAATCACGTCAAATTGTGTGTGCTGGTGTGTCACCATGAGAGGAAGGCATCCGCGCAAACCATTTTGCCGTCGTGACCCATTGACCTTGGCGTACGACCTTGAAAACCGAAACTATTTTCAGGGGCCATAACTCCCACATCGTTTAGTGTTAGAGTCTTCAAATTTGGCATTAAGGTACTTTGGCTTATGCTTGTTATAATGGTGGCATACCGATCAAGGTCAAGGTCACGGTCCGGGCGATCTGTAGGCCTTGAAAGTGGTAGGGGTCAACAAACTGGGTTTTAAGCTTTATTGTTCCACATTTGTACTTGACAGAAAGCGCTTCAGATTGTGTGTGGTACTTGTATAACCTAGAGTAGAAAAAATCCGAGCCTAAATTATCACCATGCTGACCTTGAAGAAAGTGAAGTGTGACCTTGAAAAACTGGGGGGGAAATTTCCCTCTTTGCTCTATATGTTTCTTCTTCAAGCTGTTATTTTGTAACTAGAAGACAGAATCCCTTTCCAATTTTGTGTCAGGATGTGACACTCTACGGGGTGTCGCAAGTTCGTGGCATTGTTGGTGACGGACATGTTTGCCGCTCGGCGACGCCCTTGTTAATGTTGTGAAGAAGGTATTCGTATTGATTTTTCAAGTATTGTAGTTGACTAAACTTGCCCAGGGTATATTATTTCTCTCACGAAGGTGTGACATATATGTCTTTAACGTGCAATTAATGTTGTTTATTCGTTTCTATAATAATAGGCCTAATATATTATAGTAGCCTATATTGATGCATTGGAACTTTGTGTAAGGAAATGATCAAAGATGTGTGTTAGTGCAAACAGTGCATTCATTGTGTTTTTGTTTTGCGTTTGTGTTCAGAGCGATTGGCAAAACGTGTCTTTTGGTCAGCTATACCACTGATACTTTTTCAAAAGATTACGTGTGTGCGTAAGTATGCTATGCCTCTGTGGATTTGTCTGGTCTGTCTAGCTATATTGAGAGAGAGAGAGAGAGAGAGAGAGACAGAGATAGAGAGAGGAGAGAGAGAGAAAGAGAAAGAGATAAAGAGAGAGAGAGATCTCGAAGTCGAAATAGTGGATTCATGAAAAGACCAAAGCCCCCATATGAATGAGGGAGACGAAACAATGTTGAATAAGAGAGAGAGGTGTGTGTGTGGTGTGTGTGGTGTGTGGTGTGTGTGTGTGTGTGTGTGTTTGTGTGTGTGTGTGTGTGTGTATGTGTGTTGTGTGTGTGTGTGTGTGTGTGGTGTGTGTGTGTGTGGTTTTGTGTGTGTGTGGTGTGTTAGAGTGAGTGAGAGTGTGTTGTGTGCGTGCGTGTGTTCGTGCATGCGCATGAGCGCGCTTGTGTATGTACGTGTGTGCGCATGCGTACTCGCGCGAGTGCTTGCGTGCGAGTGCATATGGTTATAGTGTTGCGTCAGCGGTGTTTTTTTTTGGTTTATACATGTACATTTGCACATGCATATCAGTTTGTATGCACATGTGTTTCAGGTTCGACAACTTTTCAGACGACATAACTGTGGACGATAGGAAGGTGAACATACAGCTATGGGATACGGCGGGCCAAGAAGACTACGACAGGTTACGGCCCCTGTTGTATCCCAACACGGTAATTTGGAATTATCCGAAACTGAAAGTACTATATCATTTTGGCGTATCCCAACACGATAATCTTGAAATGAATAAGGGGAAGGAACTACTCCTAATTAACTCCCTTTTAACCAAAGTTAGCAATAGCAAAGTGAACGTAGTTGCCATAACAATACAGACCCAAGTTCATGCCTCAAATCTTGACTTATCCGAAAGCACGTTATAATGTTGGTGCATCCCAACCCTTAATCTGGATTTTTTTTCCAAAGCATCTAACTTTGGCTTATCAAAACACAATAATCTTGACTTATCCGAAAGTATGATCTAACTTTGGCTTATCCAAACACTATGATCTTGACTTATCCAAAAGCACTGTCTAACTTTGGCGTATCCCAACACTATATGCCTAATCTTGACTTATCCGAAAGCACTTTCTAACTTTGGCGTATCCCAACACTATATGCCTAATCTTGACTTATCCGAAAGCACTATCTAACTTTGACTTATCCCAACACTGTAGGCCTAATCTTGACTTATCCGAAAGCACTATCTAACTTTGGCTTATCCCAACACTGTAGGCCTAATCTTGACTTATCCGAAAGCACTATCTAACTTTGACTTATCCCAACACTATGGCTCCCCCCACCTGCGTGCGCATCCAATCAGTGACCATTCCAACGGAAGTGTCGCCATCTTAATCCTTATTTGTGTGTAAACAAAGTGAAAATGTTATCTAAATGTGTAAAGAAAACATCTAGATGTTATAAATACAGTTTAGATAATTTCGAATTGGAACAGCCAAATACGCAGCATCGATCTGGCATTTTTCAAAAAAAGTTACTGACTAAGATGGTGGTCTCCCATAATATGGCACTCCTTGTGGCCGGATATGACGACAGTGGGTACAAGCCATAATGCCTAAGCTTTGACTTATCCGAAAGCATGATCTTACTTTGACTTATCCCAACACCATAGGCCTAATCTTGACTTATCCGAAAGCATGATCTTACTTTGGCTTATCCCAACCCCATAGGCCTAATCTTGACTTATCCGAAAGCACTATCTAACTTTGACTTATCCCAACACCATAGGCCTAATCTTGACTTATCCGAAAGCATGATCTTACTTTGACTTATCCCAACACCATAGGCCTAATCTTGACTTATCCGAAAGCATGATCTTACTTTGACTTATCCCAACACCATAGGCCTAATCTTGACTTATTCGAAAGCACTATCAACTTTTGCTATCCCACACCATAGGCCTAATCTTGACTTATTCGAAGCATGATACTTATACTTTGGGATTATGATCCCAACCTAACCCCATGAGGGCCTAATCTTGGGACTTATCCGAAAGTCATGATCTTACTTTGAGCTTATATTCCCAACACCATAGGCCTAATCTTGAGACTTATTCCTAACAGCCATGATCTTACAACTTTGGGCTTAATCCCAACAACCATAGGAACCCTAATCTTAGGACCTTTATTCCACGAAGCATGATCTTTACTTTGGCTTAATATCCCAACAACCATAGCCTATTCTTGACTTATTCGAAAGGCATGAATCTTCCTTTGGGCTATCCACCACCATAATTTTGACCCTATTTACAAAACACTAAATATTAGCTTATCTATCCCAACACGACTAATTTGGACTTGATCCGACAAACACAAACTGAAACCATGCTTCATCGTTTTATGCGACAGGTTCCGAAAGCACCTAATCTAACTTTGCTTTATCCTAACACTAAGAATAATACCTCTTGATTATCCAAAACACATGTCCAACTTTCGCGTAATCTAACACTATAATCTTGACATCTCCCGAACGCACTATCTATCTATACTAAGATTTTTGGCTTATCCCCAACACTATGAATGGACCATCTCTTGACTTGGGCTAACAAACGCTAATAGTTTATTATGACACATAAGCCTACTAGCCTACTTCCTCCTCGTATTGTGAGTGCGCAGAGTCAATCGCAAACACAAACTCTCCTGACACTAGACAGCTTGCAGGCACGCGCACAGCACAAGAGAAAAACCTACCACCACACTCACTAACACATGCACACGATCACACGCTCACACTGCGCAACAACGCACACGCACACTACGCACACGCACCACGCCGCACACTCACTCACACACACACACACACGACACACAACACACCACACACACAAACACACATTCACGCGCTTGCTTAGAAACCGACAGAATGTTGAATAAATACCTAAGCCTGTCCGTGTTTGGATCACCGCTTAACACGCCCTGATAGATCTCAAATGACATGTGTTCTCGGAACCCGTTTCCTCCTTCCGCCTCCTGTCTTACTTTCGCTTTCCTGTCCTCCTTCCTTTCTTCTTTCCTTTCCTTCTCCCTTCCTTCCTTCTTTCCTTTCCTTCCTCCTTCCTGTCTCCTTTCCTGTTCCTTCCTCCTTCCTTTGCTTCCTTTCCTTCCTCATTCCTCACTTCCTTTTTTTCCTCCTCTATTTTTTTTATTTTTTTTTTTTTTTTTTTACTTTCTAGCGCTCTTCACCTTTAAAAGAGGCTCTAAGCGCAAATTCATTGTCTTCTGGTTTTCAAAAAAATGATTGCTAAATGTTTTTGACTATAATTAGTAAGACTATGTCCCTACACAAATTGAAAACAGGTCACGTGCTATTAAACAATGCCACAAACTAATAAAATTATGATTATGCCATACACAAACACACGCATGC
>CM065696.1:38949717-38952217 GCA_017654935.2 Phymorhynchus buccinoides
ACATATCTAAACACTCTGCTGTATTATGTAGCAGTTGAGAGGTGAAATATCTCTAATATTCCTCCTACAACATCTTGATACGATACATACATTGCAACATTGTAGATCAATTAACATTCATGCTTGAGAGAGAGAGAGAGAGAGAGAGAGAGAGAGAGAGAGAGAGAGAGAGAGAGAGAGAGAGAGAGAGAGAGAGAGAGAGAGAGAGAGAGAGAGAGAGAGAGAGAGAGAGAGAGAGAGAGAGAGAGAGAGAGAGAGAGAGAGAGAGAGAGAGCGAGAGAGAGAGAGAGAGAGATAGAGGGTAGAGAGAGAGAGAGAGAGAGATGGAGAGAGAGAGAGAGAGTGAGAGAGAGAGAGAGAGAGAGAGAGAGAGAGAGATTTGAGAGAGAGAGAGAGAGAAAGAGAGAGAGAGAGAGAGAGAGAGAGAGAGAGAGAGTATGTGTGTGTGTGTGTGTGTGTGTGCACGCGTTCGCCCACAAATGTGCGTGTGTGTGAGAGAGAGTGCGCGCGCGTGCGTGTAGGCCTACACTGCGTGTGCGCGCACACTCGTGCGTGTGCGTGTATGTGTGTGTATGCACGTGTGTCAGCAGCAAACTTCAAGGAGCTGGAACGTGTATCGGAAAACAAACCATCTTTTGACATCTCCGCTACACTGAGAGAGTATCAAAACAAACTAGACTGAAACCTCTCTGAGGGAAGCGTAAAGTCCCACCCAAAAGCCTGAATATTCAAAGAGCTCGCACTCTGCAGCTGACTGAAGCCGGGGTTGTTGTTTTTGTTATACTCCCACCCTTTCACCTACACTACAGCTGGGGATCATTGTGAACCCACTCACTGCCTACAGCAACACTAACACCAACAAGCCTAAATGTCGCAAAGAGTGATAACTTCGCAGCCTACAAACCTGGGACGGTATTCAAAGAGTGACTTAGCTTGCTAACTTAGAAGCTCTACAATGTCCTATAGGATTTAATAGGACTTTTGGAAGAGCTTCTAAGTTTTTTTCATCATGCTAAGTCTCATGCTATCTCGACATGAATACCGTCCCTGGCAAAGAATGAAGCTAACTTTCTGACTTCCCACCTGGAAGGTGAAAAGGTGGAAGGTGGGAAGTGTTAGTGTTGTTGTTGTAGGCAGTGAGTGAGTTCACAATGATCCCCAGCTGTAGTGTAGGTGAAAGGGTGGGAGTAAACAAAACCGGCTTCAGTCAGCTGCGGAGTGCGAGCTCTTTGTATTTTCAGGCTTTTTGCTAACACTTCTCACAACACTTCCCACCTTCCAGTTCCAGGTGGGAAGTGAGAAAGTTGGCTTCATTCTTTGCAAGGTTTATAGGCTGCGAAGCCATCACTCTTTGTAACAGTTAGTTTTTTTGGTCCCGCCAAACCCTGTAAATAAAACTCAACTCTATGCCTAGTCTGCCTTTGAGTCTATTTTCTCGAACACGTTTTTAGTGGTAATAACTGCTGGTTATAATCCCACATGTCCATATGTGTGACCCAGCACCACGAAAGGGACATTAAGTGTCAAACTGACCATTCTAAGAAAAACATACATTTGAAATCTTCCGATAGTTCTCTTTCTAATGATACAAGGATCATTCTTGTATCTTTTTCCGTTCCAAAGTTATGAGCATTTAACGTTAGTAGGGTGAGCGTCGGCCATTTTGAGAAAACACAATCTAAAGTCTAGCCTAGCTGTAGAAAATGCATTACCCTACTCGATTTAAAACCCTTATAAGACCATTTAGAGACCATAGTAACGATCATCCTTTATACATTAATAATAATAATAATGGGAATTTATATAGCGCTCTTTCTCACATGAGCTCAGTGCGCTTTACATTGATAACAAGAACATTAAAGGCAAACAAATAATTAATCATTAGAAAGTAAAATAAGCACGATGCTTACACACAACGTTCTCTTACTTCCTTACTCACACACACACACACACACACACACACACACACACACACACACACACACACACACACACACACACACACACACACACACACACACACACACACATACACACACACATGCATGCGCACACGCACGCTCGCACACAATTAATTATACAAGTAAAATAGTTACAACATGAACATTCTAAGAAGAAACATTATGAAAGATAAGATGTTAGAGAACACAAAAATACCCATAGCGCAAAATTGACAAAGCATTGTATTTTTTAACTTTGCAATCCTGTTGTGAGGAACTAGCCCAGCGACTTAATGTCCCTTTCGTGGTGCTGGGTCTCCTATGTGTCTTAATCTGCATTGTCAAAACAATGTATTCAAGCGGATGTTGAAGTCTACCTCGACCAGTGCAAATACCCACCACGGAACTAGGACTACTAATTAACTTAAAATCATTAGCTGTGCAACTTGATTATCGTCACTGAAGGAGTGCAGTGAGGCGTATTATCAGACACGAACGTTTATACACACCTTGGCAAACTGGTCATGTACTTTAGTCCCCCACTCCCGCATGTTTACGAC
>CM065696.1:38957217-38962217 GCA_017654935.2 Phymorhynchus buccinoides
ATTTACAGTTTACCAAAAGGAGTTTCGCTCACAACAAAGGAAATAGCTTTTTTGTGTTGTTTTTACTGCACTACAAAGAAGAAAAAGTTTCAACCACCCTGAGTATCCTCCATCCATCCCGTCCAAAATGGCTTGTCTCTCCGGCAACTCCGCCAAGGAGGAATCGCCGTTTTGACGGTTTGATTTATAGGAAACCAGAGCAAAGTGAGTGTTCCGATCCTTGAAAAGGGTGTCTTTCTGGTGACAGATCTCGACGTGCTTCTTGCAAAAACTCATCCGTCAGGGTGTCCCTTTAACGACCCACTGACCCACCACGATTAAGTCCCTTGTTTTTTTCTGGGTAGCTGCGACCCACATTCACATGCCCCCAACTTCAAATTGAGGCTGCGCTCTTTCGTTTTCAATTTGGGGGCATTTGTATGGGAGTCAAACCTGGTCAAAACAAGATTTCTTACTTACCCCCCCCCCCCCCCCCCCCCCCCCCCCCCCCCCCCCCCCCCCACCCCACCCATCTACCCCCCCCCCCCATCTCCCCTCGCCCCCCCCCCATCCACCCATCCCACCCCCCATCTAAAATCAAAATTTGGATTATGGAAATAACTTACACCAACCCCATCTAAATCAATTTGGAAATACAATTATAGAGAGGCATTGTAACAAAAAGAAGTCCTAATAACTGGGAGTTCTATTAAAACATTCAGACAGTATGCGTGTGCACGCACACACACACATGCACACATGCACAAAATGATTACAACCTGTCTACACAAACTCATATAAAAACATGCAACCCCCACCCCACACACACAGACAGACACACACACAATGGCTTGCACACCCACACATGCAGGCACTGCATTTCAGCACAATATTAAAATTAATGTATGAATGTGACCAAACCACCACAGCCCACACAGTGAGAGTTGAGATGTGTGCCTTGCTTCTTACTGACTCCCTATGTGCGTGAATCAGATTGAAAACAGTAAGGGAAATATTAGTGTTCTAACTTCACATCATGGTCTCTTTTGACCGTATTTTATATCTATATACTCATACATTTTGTGAATCAAACCCATTTATCTGAAAGTTATCCCGTTTTTACCCAAAAATACAGACCTTGCAATACCAAAAAAATTTGAGTCAAAAGGGCCCAAGTTTTAGTTGGTCCAGTTTGACCCAAAATCATTTGAAAATGTTGAGGCCACCAATTTCGTGTCAAAACGGACTATCTAACAATAATGTCAAATACTCCATTGTTTGTATTCTAAATAACTCCCGATTTTGCAATAATATCTTTGAGACCCCAATACACCACCACTCCAAAATTAATGTAATAGGGAAGCTTAGAATTTTTACAGAAATTATTCAAAGCTTTAGAAGCGTTTTTCTCGAAACAGGCCTTTTCGAGTTAGTCTGTTTTGACTCCAAGCCATCGGTATGTTTGTATGTTTGTATGTATCCTCTCTAGCGTTTGACTTAGGATGCTCAAATTTTGCATGCGGGTAGGTAATGGAGAGATCTAGGCCAAGTGCGATAATGAAGGTCATGGGTCAAAGGTCAAGGTCACTGGAGCCGAAAACGCTGCCGCGCGGTTGGTAATTTAGCGTCTTAACGCTCTAGTTGTTTTTGCCATTATCAGTTACCAAACCTCATAGAGCCAGAGGTTGTTCAAAAGGAGCGTTCTGACGAATAACTCACGCCAACAGATAACCCCGAGAAAGAGGACACGCGGTAAATCAAACAATTAAATAAAAGATGACATAATGAAACTGCTCCCGGTATGTTAAAGGGGCACCTTGACGGATGAGTTTTTGCAAGAAACGCGTCGAGATCACCAGGAAAACACCCTTTACAGAGCTCACAACACTCACTTTCCTTTGGTTTCCTAGAAATCAAACCGTCAAATCGGCGATTCCTCCTTGGCGGAGGTGCTGGAAGTCAAATTCTTTCAGTGAAAGAGAAGGCACGTGCCTTGTGCCTTCTCTTTTATAATGGCCGCCTGAGTCGCTTTGACCAAATCACGACATTTCCACAATACAAGCCTTTTTTACCTACAGTTTACCGAAAGGAGTTCGCTCACAACAAAGGAAATAGCTTTTTTGTTTTGTTTTTACTGCACTACAAAGAAGAAAAAGTTTCAACCACCCTGAGTATCCTCCATCCATCCCGTCCAAAATGGCTTGTCTCTCCGGCAACTCCGCCAAGGAGGAATCGCCGTTTTGACGGTTTGATTTATAGGAAACCAGAGCAAAGTGAGTGTTCCGATCCTTGAAAAGGGTGTCTTTCTGGTGACAGATCTCGACGTGCTTCTTGCAAAAACTCATCCGTCAGGGTGTCCCTTTAACGACCCACTGACCCACCACGATTAAGTCCCTTGTTTTTTTCTGGGTAGCTGCGACCCACATTCACATGCCCCCAACTTCAAATTGAGGCTGCGCTCTTTCGTTTTCAATTTGGGGGCATTTGTATGGGAGTCAAACCTGGTCAAAACAAGATTTCTTACTTACCCCCCCCCCCCCCCCCCCATCTAAAATCAAAATTTGGATTATGGAAATAACTTACACCAACCCCATCTAAATCAATTTGGAAATACAATTATAGAGAGGCATTGTAACAAAAAGAAGTCCTAATAACTGGGAGTTCTATTAAAACATTCAGACAGTATGCGTGTGCACGCACACACACACGCACACATGCACAAAATGATTACAACCTGTCTACACAAACTCATATAAAAACATGCAAACCCCCACACACCACACACACAGACAGACACACACACAATGGCTTGCACACCCACACATGCAGGCACTGCATTTCAGCACAATATTAAAATTAATGTATGAATGTGACCAAACCACCACAGCCCACACAGTGAGAGTTGAGATGTGTGCCTTGCTTCTTACTGACTCCCTATGTGCGTGAATCAGATTGAAAACAGTAAGGGAAATATTAGTGTTCTAACTTCACATCATGGTCTCTTTTGACCGTATTTTATATCTATATACTCATAACATTTTTGAATCAAACCCATTTATCTGAAAGTTATCCCGTTTTTACCCAAAAATACAGACCTTGCAATACCAACAAAATTTGAGTCAAAAGGGCCCAAGTTTTAGTTGGTCCAGTTTGACCCAAAATCATTTGAAAATGTTGAGGCCACCAATTTCGTGTCAAAACGGACTATCTAACAATAATGTCAAATACTCCATTATTTGTATTCTAAATAACTCCCGATTTTGCAATAATATCTTTGAGACCCCAATACACCACCACTCCAAAATTAATGTAATAGGGAAGCTTAGAATTTTTACAGAAATTATTCAAAGCTTTAGAAGCGTTTTTCTCGAAACAGGCCTTTTCGAGTTAGTCTGTTTTGACTCCAAGCCATCGGTATGTTTGTATGTTTGTATGTATCCTCTCTAGCGTTTGACTTAGGATGCTCCAATTTTGCATGCGGGTAGGTAATGGAGAGATCTAGGCCAAGTGCGATAATGAAGGTCATGGGTCAAAGGTCACGGTCACTAGAACCGAAAACGTTGCCGCGCGGTTGGTAATTTAGCGTCTTAACGCTCTAGTTGTTTTTGCCATTATCAGTTACCAAACCTCATAGAGCCAGAGGTTGTTCAAAAGGAGCGTTCTGACGAATAACTCACGCCAACAGATAACCCCGAGAAAGAGGACACGCGGTAAATCAAACAATTAAATAAAAGATGACATAATGAAACTGCTCCCGGTATGTTAAAGGGGCACCTTGACGGATGAGTTTTTGCAAGAAACGCGTCGAGATCACCAGGAAAAACACCCTTTACAGAGATCACAAAACTTCACTTTGCTCTGGTTTCCTAGAAATCAAACCGTCAAATCGGCGATTGCTCCTTGGCGGAGGTGCTGGAAGTCAAATTCTTTCAGTGAAAGAGAAGGCACGTGTGCCTTCTCTTTTCTAATGGCCGCCTGAGTCGCTTTGACCAAATCACGACATTTCCACAATACAAGCCTTTTTTAACCTACAGTTTACCGAAAGGAGTTTCGCTCACAACAAAGGAAATAGCTTCTTTTTTTTTTTTTTACCAGATCTCGACGTGCTTCTTGCAAAAACTCATCCGTCAGGGTGTCCCTTTAACGACCCACTGACCCACCACGATTAAGTCCCTTGTTTTTTTCTGGGTAGCTGTGACCCACATTCACATGCCCCCAACTTCAAATTGAGGCTGCGCTCTTTCGTTTTCAATTTGGGGGCATTTGTATGGGAGTCAAACCTGGTCAAAACAAGATTTCTTTACCAGCTATAAGGGGGGAAAACTCGTGAAACCCGTGATTTTGACACGTGATCTGGAGATGAAGATTACGGGTTATTTTGCGGGGGCCGGGTATAGGGTGGGTGGGGAGTGGGGGGGGGGGGGGCGAAAGGGGTTGAGGAGGGGAAGAAGAAGGAATGGGTTGCGGGTTAGGGTTGGGGTGAGGGTGGGGTTAGGTGTTAGGTGTTTGTAGGGTCTAACACGCACAGGTGTAACTTGTTTCATTAATTCAAGTAAAAGAGACTCTTCCCGCTCACTTTCAACTCTCTCTCTCTCTCTCTCTCTCTCTCTCTCTCTCTCTCTCTCTCTCTCTCTCTCTCTCTCTCTCTCTCTCTCTCACCCACTCACTCACCCCCCCTCTCTATCTGTCTCTCCATCAAAGTACTTGTCCAGACTTTTTAACAATACAGCCTGAGATATGTATGATTTAGAGTAAATGTTTCATGATCTTTTGTCTTGGAAATAATAATTGTTTTACTGTAATTATTTTACGTCTGAACCATTTGCATAATATTCTTTGCGTTGTAGTTGATTATTGATGATTGATTGATTGATTGATCCACTTGTTTGTGTATTCCTATTTTTGTTATTTTTTTACTTTAAGAGGACGTGATGAAAAGAAGTATTTTTACTTAGTCAGTTATCCTCATTAAACATTTCGAGTTCGAGCTCGAGTTCGAGTACCTCTTTCTGTGTCTATCT
>CM065696.1:38967217-38970301 GCA_017654935.2 Phymorhynchus buccinoides
TCGATAGTCTACCTTCATTGCTGATGTTGAAATGTTTAAAATAGTGTGAACAAATCGACAACTATATGCATTTTGGGTGTATGTGTAGTAGTGTGTGTGTCGTGATGTGTGTGTGTGTATGTGTCCGTGTGTGTGTGCGTGCGTGCGTGCGTTCCGTGCGTGGCCTGCACGTGTGTGCTTGTGGGTGTATGCCCTAACTTCGCATGTTTGTATCATTAATTGATTTACGAGCATCAAATTGTCACTCATTATAACATGTAAATATACTCTCTCCGAAAAAAAAGCATATAATCATATTATGTTGTTTTGGGTTCTTGTCAAAGACTCTTTCTTTTTATGCATTCTATATTCTGCATCTTTGGTGTCTACAAACGGACTTGAAGAAAATGTGGAATACACTGGAAAAACTTGCAAAAATGATGGCGTGGTTAGTGTTCTCGTTTTTACTTGTCTATTCTCTAATGTACTAATTTCAGTCATTTCTTTTCCTTTGTTCGTTTGTTTCCCTTCTTTCTGTCTTTTCGGCTGCTGTTCCTGTTCCCATCCTTCTTTACAATTAATTAACTGATAACAGAGAAAGCAAGTGGAACAAGGCATCGCCGAGCGGCAGCAACGCATTGTGACAAAGCAAACCCGGCCAGATTTATGTCCTCTCCCCCCCCCCCCCTCCCCCCAAAAAAAATTTATCAAAGTCCAACTAAGTAGTTTTACAGGTGGGATAAGAAATACTTAGCCCAAAATTTGAAGCGCTTTATTGTTTTGGTGTAGGCCAAGTGAGGCCACGCAAATCTCTCTCTCTCTCTCTTCTCTCTCTCTCTCTCTCTCGCTCTCATTACTCTCTCTCTCTCTCTCTCTCTCTCTCTCTCTCTCTCTTTCTATTTATCTCCACACAAAATTTTAAGCGATTCTGTCACCCTTATCTCAGAGACATGTCTGCCACTCGGCGACACTAAAACCCCACAGGCCATAATTTGTAATGCAATGTCTTCTACTTACAAACAAACAAAGAAGCATACATGAACGAAAACATACTCCTTTGCGATAGTAGATCGGCAAAGGACAACAAATAAAGAAACATACACGAGCGAAAACCTATTCCTTTGCGATCGTAGATCGGCAAAAGACAAAACGGGTTTGTACCAGTGAATGACCCGGTGTTGACCCAGTTGTCTGCTGAGTAGAGTCTCCCCCTCCCTCCACTTGACCTTCGGTAGCTCGTGCGGCCTCCATGGAAATTCCTGGAAAACACTCGGTCTACGTGGAAAAGCTAATTTTGGTTCAGAGGCATGTGCTAGTTATTTCGGTTTAGGCTAATGCGAAATGGGGCGAAGGGTGTGTGTGTCTTTTTGAGGGGTGTCGTGTGCGTGCTCCCTTTCCCCCCCCCCCCCACTCCCCCCCCCCCCCCTCTCCACTCCCTCTCTCTCTCTCTCTCTCTACTATCTCTCTCTCTCTCTCTCTCTCTCTACTCTCTTCTCTCTCTCTCTCTCTTCTCTCTCTCTCTCTCGCTCTCTTCATAGTTTACGACACGATTCAAAAGTAGTAGGCCTTTCTTAGACTAAAAATCCCAAGTGGCATAATTGTTTGCACTGCAATGTCTTCTACTCCACCCTTTTCACACACACACAAAATTTGGAGTGATTCCATACAGTATTTCATGAGATTATAGGAGGGTGGAGAAAAACGGCGACATTGTAGTTCCGGGGGATAATTTATAGTGTCACATCCTGACACAAAAAAATTGAAGGCCTTATGTCTTCTAGTTCACCACATACAGCTTGGGACAATAAATATATAGCGCAAAGAAAGAAATTTCACTTTTCAAAGTCAAACTTCAAGGTCAACGTCAGGATGGTGATAATTTATGCTCGGATGTTATCTACTCTAGGGTACACAGTACCACACACAAATCGAAGCGCTTCTGTCAAGAACAAAATGTGGAACAATATGGCTTAAACCAAATTTATAGAACCCTACCACATTCAAGGCCTAACAATCTCACGGACATTGATGTTGACCTTGATCGTTATGCCATCATCAGAAAGGTCATAAGCCAAAATACATCCATGCCAAATTTGAAGACTCTAACACCAAACGGTGTGGGAGTTATGGCCCCTTAAAGATTTTCGGTTTTCAAGGTCAAACTTGAAGGTCAAGGTCAGCACGGTGTTGAGTAACGACAGAAAGCTTCCTTTTCAACCTGTCTACCCCTCTGCCAATTTTAATCAAAATCCAAAAAAGTAGTTTTTAAGATAATCGATTACACAGACACACACCACACAAACACACACACAGACAGACAGACACACAGGCAGCCAGGCAGCCAGACAGACACACAAACCGATCGCAATACCTCGGCCTCGGGCCGGGTAATAATTATGTTGTTTGTTTCTTCTTCATTTTTTTCTTCTGCTGTAGCAAGCAACATGAAGCCAGAAGCTGAAGCTGAGATCTGACAACAACGCTCATTTGGGCTGAACGACACTTGCGCGAAAACTGTCAGGAAAATTAGGCATGGCATAGAAAAAAGAAGAGAAAAAAATCCAAAACGAATAGGCAACCAATAAGCAAAACAAAACAAGCACAGAGAAAGGGAGAGAGAAAAGGGACGAGAGAGAGAGGAGAGAGAGAGAGAGAGAGAGATTGAGAGAGGAGGAGAGAGAGAGAGAGAGAGAGAGAGAGTGAACGAACGAACGAACGAACGAATTTTATTTATACAGGGTAATGATATAAGCATACCATACTTTTTTTTTTTACACCCAGCCCTGTGGTAAACGAAAATATCGAAATAAACAACAATTAAAAAACAACAACATCCAATGAAAGAATATAATAAACAACAACCATGAATAGCATGTAAAAAGTGAAAAAATGTTGAGGGAGAGAGGGAGGAGAGAAGGGAGGGGGAGAGAGAGAGAGAGAGAGAAAGCCATGAGACGAGAGATCTCTCTCTCTTTCTTCTTCTTCTCTCTCTCTCTCTCCCTCTCTTTTCTCTCTCTCTCTCTCTCTCTCTCTCTCTCTTCTCTCTCTCCTCTCTCTCTCTCTCCTCTCTCTTCCGAACAGAGAATCTCTCTCTCTCTCTCTCCC
>CM065696.1:38970801-38978301 GCA_017654935.2 Phymorhynchus buccinoides
ACACAAAAAGGGCCTTATAACCCACCGTGTTTGGACCGAATCGCTTCAAATTTGCTGGTGCGCCTTTAACGGGGTGATGGCAAACGGCAACGAGGCGGGCCGTGTCATTGCGCGGTTCGGCATAATAATAATAATAATAATAATAATAATAAGAACAGCTACATATCTATATAGCAGCTTTTACATCAAATGAGCCCAAAGTCTGTGCTTTACAATCAATTATTCATCAACAGATAACAAAAAAACAAACATTCAAGAGTGACACCAACCACCAACAGCGCACATACACAGCAACACACACACACAACACACCTACACACACACAACACACAACACACACGCACACGCGCGCGCGCCGCGCGCGAACGCACGCGGGCGCGCGCACGCGCACACACACACACGCACACGCACGCGCACGCACGCACACAGCACTCATAACACAACACACACACCACGCACACACACACACACAACACACACACACACAATGCACGCACGCACACACAACATGTGCACACAACACCACAGATATATTCTTAAAACACACACACAATTAATGACGCCAACTCAAGTTCCTTACCGACATTCGGTAAGCCACAGCCACCGAGCCGCATGGACTGACCACATACACCAACAAACATACACAAACACCCTCACACACAAAAACGTACGCACGCAGACATACACACAGAACACGCACACAACACACCCACACACATGCGTGCACACACAACCCACAAAACCCACAATACACGGGTAACCACACTGTTCAGGTAGCACACATTAGTGCTCTCACACACACACACACCACAACACACACACCACAGGCCCGACACACACACACACCACACTACACACATTCACACACACTCACACACACACACACGCACACATGCACGCACACCACACACACACACACACACACACACACACACACTCACACACACGCACACCACACGCACCACAAAACACAGCACAACCCTCTTAAATCAGGTGGTCCAATCACGTACACACTGTGATCAAGTGAGGAGACAACGGATCAAGATGGGTGGAGGGCGCAGCAGGAAAAAGATGGGTTGTAAGAGAGGTATTGAATGAGGAGACTGAGTAAGAGTGTCGAAAAGGAAAAGGCGGCAGAGAATTCCAAAGGGATGGTGCATGTTAGGAAAAAGAACGTTTGCCAGCAGATTTAAGACGGATGGAGGGAATGGAAAGGAGACGAGAATAAGAACATAAATAAACGCGCCATGCCGCCGGCATCTCGCGCCCGTATCTCCTGTTTTCTGGCCGATTGCCTTCGCATTGGCATGAGATGACCGGGGATGGTGAACTACCGTGTACCAAAACCGTTTTAGAAATGCAGGAGATACGGGCGCCGATAGGCCGCTTAACGTTTTCACAAACCGCGGCGTAATCAGAACCAATATTGACTCGAGATTTGGAACGTGCATGAACAGGGATAATGACTATCGTCGTGCAAAATTTCAACAACATCCGTTCATAAACACGCGCGCAAAACCCGATGGTGTACATTGTGCGCGGTCCCAAAAAACAACAAGCTAATTACAATCAACTCTTTCTCAACACACCCCTCGCTGCTGCAGTGGTCCAGTCACCAACCAGTCAAGAACACAAATGTAGAGCGGAGATCACTTTACTGTGGTACTAGCATCGCGCTATGTTCACGGCTAGGTCCAGGGACATAATAGAAGGAACAGACTAACGCGAGCACATACAGGCACGCAAGCACACACACACGTGCACGCACACGCACACACAATGGTATGAGTGTATCAGTACACCAAACACTAAGTCACACATAAACCCAGACACTTATGTATCAGACTACACTAAGTACTTCCCCCCAAAAAAAAAGTCCATAATAGTTCATCACAAAGACAAATGAATGAGAGTAGCGAGGAAAAAAACCACAACTGAGTAAAAAGATGAAAAACACGACGCAAACGTTGCGCACGCACGACGCACACGCACACTTACTCACACACACACACACACATCTGTATTCACACAAACACACACACACACACACACACAGCATCGACACACACACAAACGTAGTCCACAACACGGGAAAACAAGGGGCCTCACGGTCGTTAGCATGACATGACCCCATTTTGTTTCAACTCACAGAAGCCACCTGACCTCGATCAGTGAATTGTATGAAAAATAAAAAAAAAAAAAAAGAAGAGAAAAAGAAAGGCGGGACGTGGAGGGTAAAAAAACCCCTCCCAGACTAATATTAAGTTAGATTCCTGTTCAACACTGGTTGTTTAAGCGACTGTGAATGTAATTGACTGGAAGAGGGGTACTAAGTGGCAGCATACTGTGTGGCTTACTGTTGAATATAATTGCTATTAGCATCTAATTATTATAGTAACTGTAATACGAATGTGTCATGTCTGTGTAATGACTGTTGCTGCTGAAATGATTTTGTTTTCCACCCTGGTCTCTGCCCTTCCCAATATTGTATTGTGGCCCAAGGCCAATGTACAATTAAACTTTCCGAGTACCGTAGCTCTCTTCTCTCTCTCTCTCTCCCTCTCCTCTGCTGTCTCTCTCTCTCTGGTTGTCTCTCTCTCTTAAAATCTTCTCTCTCTCTCTGCTCTCCAGTGCTCTCTCGTGTGTTGAGTTATAAGGTGCGCGCGTGCGAGCCCGCTGTGCGCGCCCGCTGCGCGCCCGCTGTGCTGCGCCCGCGTGCGCGCCCGCGTTGTAAGGATGCGTTAACATGGCAATGCGCGCGTTTTTTTTGTGTTTCGCGCACGCGCGTTGTCCATGCGCGTGTGGTGTTTTAATAAAATAGTCAGACACGTATGGCTACACGTACATTGTAAACACAGACAAATCACACCATGGACACTCACCCGCCCCCCCCCCCCCCCCCCCGGTATTCTAATGCTGAGTGCCCCCGGGGGGGGGCACACAATGGAAGCGGAAGCACGGTTCTACACTTGATACGCAACATCTTCGGTTTCGTTTCGGAGATTTTTTTGTTTTGTTGTTGGTCTTTTTTGACTGCAGTCTTTATTTGTTGAAAAATCATTAACGGGAAGCAAACTATACTTTTCTGCCCCCCTCACAGTGCCACAACACACACACGCGGCGCGCGCGCGCGCAGCGCGCACGCACGCACGCACACGGCACGCACGCACACACTCGCACACTGCACACTACACACACACACACACCACATACACAACACACACACACACACCACAACATAGAAGTAGGCTACACACGGGACAAGGGGCCCACGGTCGGTAGATGACAATGACCAAATTTTGTTTCACGCACAGAAGCCACCTGACTCGATCAGTGAAATTATGAACCCCGCCATATTCGGCCCTGTCAGCTGACCTAGATTCCGAAGATCTGTGCCGTTTTGACGGGTTGATTTTTTAGAAACCAGAGCAAAGTGAGTGTTTCCGATCCTTTGAAAAAGGCTGCCTTTCTGGTGATCTCGACGTGTTTTGTTACAAAAACTCACCCGTCCGTGTCCCCTATTGTATATCTTCGGTGCACAACAATACTAGTCAGTGATCGAGTCGCCAAGTCAGAGGCCGCTTTGCAAACCATGCATAATGGCTGCCACTTCAACTAGCAGTGAATGTGTGAAATGCGTTTTGGTTGGGGACGGGTAAGTACGCATTCGACCAATTATTTTCTGACATTAAGTTTTGGTTGGTTTGTTCGTTATTAAAAAGATCGTCATCCCAGCTTTTTTTTCTTCTTTTTTTTTTCTTCTTTTCTAATGAAACAACACGTAGAGTGGTTATTTGTACTAGCAACAACAGGCACGGGCAAGCCCCTTTTTTATCAATATATAATAGAGGTGGGGAAAAAACCCGGTTTGAACCGAAAAACGGTCTTGAAATTCCGCCGGTTCGAAAAACCGGTTCGAGTTGCTATGAACCGGTTTTTTAAACTGCAAACTGACAGTAAGTTTCCTCGTTAGAATAACGCATTCTTTTCGTTAGAACAACGCTGAAACTCAGCGCAGACTGGGTGTTTGTAAACCAAGAGTAGCTTTTTCTAGTTGTCTGGTGTTGTAAGGAGCAAGTATGGCCAATGATTAGGCCTACACCACAGTAACGAACATTTGGAGGCATTTTCTCCTGAGAGAAAAAAATCGAAAGAGTGATGGAGTGATTGTAGAAACTATTGCACCAAGAGAACTGTGAATGGAACAACAATAAAACAATGTCTTTTGGGGGGGGGAAGTTTATTTAATTTCATTTCTATAAATTCTTATGCTAAGAAGATGAGCAAATATTTTCGAAAAAACCTGATATGCACACACACAACCCACACACACACACCACACACACACACACACACACACACTCCGTCACTCACATCTCTCTCCCTGCTCTCTCTCACTCACTCTCTCTCTCTCTCACTCACTCGCCCACACCCCCCCCTCTCTCTCTCTCTCTCCTCTCACACACACCCACTCACACACACACACACACATCTCACACACACACACACACACACACACACACACACAACACTTATAGGCATCTAAAGTAAATCCCCAATGCCCCACATGGCCGAAAGGCCGGAGATGGCGTAAAAACCCTATTATCACACATATGACGCTTCATAAACTGCTTATTAACGTACATCCAGTAGTTATTGTTCGATTAAAATGAATGCGCTTACTGAAGATATTGTCTAAAAGTAGAATATGTCATTACTGTTGTAAGAATGAGATAGTAGCAATAACAGCTTTTCTCCACCCAACCCTGGGACTGAGAGAGAGAGAATGTGTGTGCGTGCATGTGCGTGTACAAGCGCGCATGTGTGCGGTTGTGCGCGTGTGACTGTGTGTGCGCGCGCGCGCTCGTGTGCGATATTTTTTTCCTTGCATTGTGAAAGATTTTCTCTTCTCATTTTGTTTATCTGTTCAGGTACATAATTAAGATTATTATACTTTTGTATTCCTTATCCTCCCGCTACATATCTGATTATTCTCAAAGTTAGTTCATTGCGTTGTGAATGTGCCACCATCCTTCACACTCCATCCGCCATATGACGTTTTGTTTTTGCTTTGGTTTAATTATTTTCCCTATGATTATCATATTTTTCAACTACACCCCTACCCTCACCTTCCTTTGATAGGGCAGATGGCCCCGTCATTAAAATGTTTGTTGGAGTTGAGACAAGTTTTTAGTTGAGGAGTGTTGTGTATGTGTGCGCGCGCGTGTGTGAATATTCTGACAAATACATATATTTGCATAGGTGAAACTACTGATGCGAGTACTGGTTAAAAAAACCCGGTGCCAAAAAACCGGTTCGAAGAGAGGAAAAACCGGTTTTTAAAAACCGGTTCGAAAATTTGAACCGGTTCTCAACTCTATTTATAAATCAGGCAGTTTATTAGCATTATTCAATATCACAACATGACTATCCAAACGACAGACAGTCAATGTGTGTCACAAGAGTAGGAGTGTCACAAAGCAGGTCCCTAAATTCTTATGGCTTCACGAATGGCCGTTGAAGAACAAAACAAAAAAGCAAGTTGTAATAGTGGTGGTAGGCATACAAGTAGGCCTAATGGTAGCAGTCGTTTAATAGTAATAGTAGCAGTAGCAGTAGCACTAACTGTCGTTGTACTAGCGTTTTTAGTAGTTGTGATATTACTATAGCAGTAGAACTTAGAGGAAGAAGTAGCAGCAGTAGTAGTTGGTGTTGGCGCTCACATTTGATGTGGGTATGGTTGGACGGGACTGGCATGGATGTGTAGTTCATGTCTGAGTTACCGGAGAGTCTGAAACGCCAATTGTTCGATAATTTCGTCATATGTATTCCTATTTGGGCCAGGGCTCCCAGGGACCCCCATTTGGGGGTCTGTGAGGTACTAAAATTCTAAAGGACCCTCTAAAAGAATGAGCAAGGGGTCCCAGGGATGCACTAGAAAAAAAATTTTTAGCATTCGCAATGTCACTGGGACCCTCTATCCCGCCTCTAGGACCCTCTATACTGTAAGTGAAGGAGTCCCTGGGACCCCTTGTTTTTGCGGGACGATTGGGAGCCCTGTGGGCAAAACTTGGTGGTGCTGATATCGTTGCTAGACAAAACTATTCAGATACAATTATAATTATAAATGCTTACTGATGAATATTGCTTAACTGCCAAAAAACATTCTTATGATTTTGATCAATTTGGCCTTGTTGAGCATTGTAGGGCAAAACATGACAAAACTATTCAGATACAATTATAATTATAAATGCTTACTGGTGAATATTGCTTAACTGCCAAAAAACATTCTTATGATTTTGGTAATTTTGGCCTTGTTGAGCATTGTAGGGCAAAACATGGATTCACATACTTGTTGCAACAGGACCCACATCCTGCAAATAAGTTACAATTATCATTTGGTCTGGTGAGATGGGGCAGGCAACGGAGAAATTATCAGTGTAAGGTAGTCCAGTTTCTTCAAGGTGTGCGGTGCAATAATCGAAGTGTTGTTTTTGCTGACCAGAACATCAGCAAAGCAACAAGCTCAATTCAGCTCTATTGTGACACCTCCCCCCCCCCCCCCCGTCCCCCACCCACCCGTGGGGATACCAGGGGGGTCTTTCGTAGAAATAGTCCCCCCACCCCCTGGAAGTTCCGTGCTTGTAACTCCTACTCTGTCACTCTCTCTGTGTCACGCCGACCTAGTGCCTGCGAAAACTAATACCCGCACTCATACCCTTTCTTACTCTAAAACTAAACCACTAACACAAGAAAACATTTTAACAAGTTTATTAACATACATTTTGGACATTAACATACACAGAAACAACAAAAATATAAAGGATGATGATGATGATGATGATGATGAAAATGACTATTCCAAAGTGCAATCAACCAATTAACAATGAGTCCAATACTTCACACTTGCAAAATAAATCACAGCAAATCTAAGTTCTAAACATAAATCAAGTACACAAAATGCTCGTTTAACTCATCCTCAATAATGGAACAAAACATAAAATTAAACCATCTTTTATGGCCAAAAACTAGGACGAATAGTCTTCACGTGCAATATGCATGCATCTAATAACTAAGCACTTGAGTAAACCGTCAACACTGTTCAGGTCATGGAACCACGTAATTCACCACTTCTTGATCACATTTGTTCACAATGAAGAAACAAAACAAAAACCACTGTTCACACAAAACATCTGACCACTATGACTTGAGCCTGAAATTCAGTAGAACACACGTTAAACAGGAACATGTGTTTGTTTAAAACGTTGATGTAGACTTAAATCACAATGCTGACTTGAAGCTGTTCTTGCCACTCTGCATGTGCCACCCCCCCCCCCCCCCCCCCCCCCCCCCCCCCATTACGACTGAATGTAATTGACTGAAGAGGGTAACTAAGTTGCATAACTGTTGTAATATAATTGCTATTATATCTAATTATTATAGTAACTGCACGAACGAATGTGCATGCTGTTGTAATGACTATTGCTGATGATTATTTTG
>CM065696.1:38983301-38988301 GCA_017654935.2 Phymorhynchus buccinoides
CTTGACGTACGACCTTGAAAACCGAAAATCTATTTTTAGCCATATCTCGGGCACCGATCAACATAGGATGTTGAAACGTGGTATGAAGGTGGTTTGGCTTATGCCCGTTCTGATGATGGCATACCGATCAAGGTCAACGTCAAGGTCAAAAAGATCGCTGGAGCCTGAAAATCGGAGGGTCATTTTTTTCTCCTTCCGTCTGTCCCAAGGATATCTTTCGAACGGGTTGACAGCATCACGTCAAAGTTTGTGTGCTGGTGTGTCACCATGAGAGGAAGGCATCCGCGCAAACCATTTGGCCGTCGTGACATTGACCTTGGCGTACGACCTTGAAAACCGAAAATCTTTCAGGGGCCATAACTCCCACACCGTTAGTGTTAAAGTCTTCAAATTTGGCATGAAGGTACTTTGGCTTATGCTTGTTCTGATGGTGGCATACCGATCAAGGTCAAGGTCACGGTCCGGGCGATCAGTAGGCCTTGAAAGTGGTAGGGGTCTACACATTGGGTTTTAAGCCATATTTTCCACATTGGTACTTGACAGAAGCGCTTCAGATTGTGTGTGGTACTGTATACCCTAGAGAAGAAAACATCCGAGCATAAATTATCACCATGCTGACCTTGACCTTGAAGTGTGACCTTGAAAACCGAAATTTCCTTCTTTGCGCTATATGTTTCTTCTTCAAGCTGTATCTCGTGAACTAGAAGACAGAATCCCTTCCAATTTTGTGTCAGGATGTGACACTCTACGGGGTGTCGCAAGTGCGTGGCATTGCTGGTGACGGACATGTCTGCCGCTCGGCGACGCCCTTGTTAATGTTGTGAAGAAGGTATTCGTATTGATTTTCAAGTAGTGTAGTTGCCTAAACTTGCCCAGGGTATATTATTTCTCTCACGAAGGTGTGACATATATGTCTTTAACGTGCAATTAATGTTGTTTATTCGTTTCTATAATAATAGGCCTAATATATTATAGTAGCCTATATTGATGCATTGGAACTTTGTGTAAGGAAATGATCAAAGATGTGTGTTAGTGCAAACAGTGCATTCATTGTGTTTTTGTTTTGCGTTTGTGTTCAGAGCGATTGGCAAAACGTGTCTTTTGGTCAGCTATACCACTGATACTTTTTCAAAAGATTACGTGTGTGCGTAAGTATGCTATGCCTCTGTGGATTTGTCTGTCTGTCTATCTATCTTGAGAGAGAGAGAGAGAGAGAGAGAGAGAGAGAGAGAGAGAGAGAGAGAGAGAGAGAGAGAGAGAGAGAGAGAGAGAGAGAGATATCGAAGTCGAAATAGTGATTCATGAAAGACCAAAGCCCCATATGAATGAGGGGCGAAACAATTGCGATAGAGAGAGAGGTGTGTGTGTGTGTGTGTGTGTGTGTGTGTGTGTGTGTGTGTGTGTGTGTGTGTGTGTGTGTGTGTGTGTGTGTGTGTGTGTGTGTGTGTGTGTGTGTGTGTGTGTGTGTGTGTGTGTGTGTGTGTGTGTGTGTGAGAGTGAGTGAGAGTGTGTTGTGTGCGTGCGTGTGTTCGTGCATGCGCATGAGCGCGCTTGTGTATGTACGTGTGTGCGCATGCGTACTCGCGCGAGTGCTTGCGTGCGAGTGCATATGGTTATAGTGTTGCGTCAGCGGTGTTTTTTTTTGGTTTATACATGTACATTTGCACATGCATATCAGTTTGTATGCACATGTGTTTCAGGTTCGACAATTGTTCAGACGACATAACTGTGGACGAGAGGAAGGTGACCATACAGCTATGGGATACGCAGGGCCAAGAAGACTACGACAGGTTACGGCCCCTGTTGTATCCCAACACGGTAATTTGGAATTATCCGAAACTGAAAGTACTATATCATTTTGGCGTATCCCAACACGATAATCTTGAAATGAATAAGGGGAAGGAACTACTCCTAATTAACTCCCTTTTACCAAAGTTAGCAATAGCAAAGTGAACGTAGTTACCACAACAATGTAAACCCAAGTTCATCCTCAAATCTTGACTTATCCGAAAGCACGTTATAATGTTGGTGCATCCCAACCCTTAATCTGGATTTTTCCAAAGCATCTAACTTTGGCTTATCAAAACACAATAATCTTGACTTATCCGAAAGTATGATCTAACTTTGGCTTATCCAAACACTATGATCTTGACTTATCCAAAAGCACTGTCTAACTTTGGCGTATCCCAACACTATAGGCCTAATCTTGACTTATCCGAAAGCACTTTCTAACTTTGGCGTATCCCAACACTATATGCCTAATCTTGACTTATCCGAAAGCACTATCTAACTTTGACTTATCCCAACACTGTAGGCCTAATCTTGACTTATCCGAAAGCACTATCTAACTTTGACTTATCCCAACACTGTAGGCCTAATCTTGACTTATCCGAAAGCACTATCTAACTTTGACTTATCCCAACACTATGGCTCCCCCCACCTGCGTGCGCATCTCGACCCTTCCAACGGAAGTGTCGCCATCTTAGTCCTTATTTGTGTGTAAACAAAGTGAAAATGTTATCTAAATGTGTAAAGAAAACATTCAGATGTTATAAATACAGTTTAGATAAGTTTCGAATTGGAACAGCCAAATACGCAGCATCGATCTGGCATTTTTCAAAAAAAGTTACTGACTAAGATGGCGGTCTCCCATAATATGGCACTCCTTGTGGCCGGATATGACGACACGTGGGTACCAGCCATAGGCCTAATCTTGACTTATCCGAAAGCACTATCTAACTTTGACTTATCCCAACACCATAGGCCTAATCTTGACTTATCCGAAAGCACTATCTAACTTTGACTTATCCCAACACCATAGGCCTAATCTTGACTTATCCGAAAGCACTATCTAACTTTGACTTATCCCAACACCATAGGCCTAATCTTGACTTATCCGAAAGCATGATCTTACTTTGACTTATCCCAACACCATAGGCCTAATCTTGACTTATCCGAAAGCATGATCTTACTTTGACTTATCCCAACACCATAGGCCTAATCTTGACTTATTCGAAAGCATGATCTTACTTTGGCTTATCCCAACACCATAGGCCTAATCTTGACTTATCCGAAAGCATGATCTTACTTTGGCTTATCCCAACACCATAGGCCTAATCTTGACTTATCCGAAAGCACTATCTAACTTTGACTTATCCCAACACCATAGGCCTAATCTTGACTTATCCGAAAGCATGATCTTACTTTGGCTTATCCCAACACCATAGGCCTAATCTTGACTTATTCGAAAGCATGATCTTACTTTGGCTTATCCCAACACCATAGGCCTAATCTTGACTTATTCGAAAGCATGATCTTACTTTGGCTTATCCCAACACCATAATTTTGACCTATTACAAAACACTAAATTTAGCTTATCCCAACACGCTAATTTGGACTTGATCCGACAACACAAACCATGCTTACTCGTATTATGCGCAGGTATCCGAAAGCACTATCTAACTTTGGCTTATCCTAACACTAGATATAATCTTGACTTATCCAAAAGCACTGTCCAACTTTCGCGTATCTCAACACTATAATCTTGATCTACCCGAAAGCACTATCTATCTATACTAAGTTTGGCTTATCCCAACACTATGGACCTACTCTTGACTTTGGGCTAACACGCTAATTTTGATTTGACACATAAGCCTACTTCCTCGTATTGTGCGCAGGCAATCGCAAAGCACAAAACTCTCATGCACACAGCTGCAGCACGCGCACACACACACACGCACACACACGCACACGCACACACGCACACGCGCACACGCACACGCACACGCACACACGCACACGCACACGCACACGCACGCACACACACACACACACACACACACACACACACACACACACACATGCACGCGCTTGCTTATAAACCGACAATGTTGAATAAATACCCAAGCCTGTCAAGTGTTTGGATCACCGCGTACCGCCCTGTAATCCAAATGACATGTGTCGCTGACCGTTTCCTTCCTCCTTCCTGTCTTCTTTCCTTTCCTTCCTCCTTCCTTTCTTCTTTCCTTTCCTTCCTCCTTCCTGTCTTCTTTCCTTTCCTTCCTCCTTCCTGTCTTCTTTCCTTTCCTTCCTCCTTCCTTTCTTCTTTCCTTCCTCCTTCCTCCTTCCTTTCCTCTATTTTTTTTTTTTTTTTTTTTTTACTTTCTAGCGCTTCACCTTTAAGCTCTAAGCGCAAATTCATTGTCTCTGGTTTCAAAATGATTGCTAAATAGTTTTGACTATAATTAGTAAGCTTATGTCCCTACACAAAATTGAAAACGGTCACGGTGCTTTAAACAAATACACAAACTAATAAAATATATGATTATGCATACACACACACGCATGCGCACGGACGCACGTGAAATTGCACATTACAACATGCTCTTTTGTGTAGTATTAGGTCTATGTC
This sequence comes from Phymorhynchus buccinoides, assembly GCA_017654935.2. Taxonomy (NCBI): domain Eukaryota; kingdom Metazoa; phylum Mollusca; class Gastropoda; order Neogastropoda; family Raphitomidae; genus Phymorhynchus; species Phymorhynchus buccinoides. Next base: position 38,987,713 of record CM065696.1, read on the forward strand.
ATTCTGTTACTCTCTTTCACTCTCTTTGTTTTACTCTCTTTCTTTTACTCTCTTTCTTTTACTCTCTTTTACTCTCGTTCTGTTACTCTCTTTCTTTCACTCTCTTTGTTTTACTCTCTTTCTTTTACTCTCTTTCTTTTACTCTCTTTTACTCTCGTTCTGTTACTCTCTTTCTGTTACTCTCTTTCTTTCACTCTCTTTGTTTTACTCTCTTTCTTTTACTCTCTTTCTTTTACTCTCTTTTACTCTCTTTCTGTTACTCTCTTTCTTTCACTCTCTTTCTTTTACTCTCTTTTACTCTCTTTCTGTCACTCTCTTTCCTTTACTCTCTTTCTTTTACTCTCTTTCTGTTACTCTCTTTCTTTCACTCTCTTTCTTTTACTCTCTTTTTTTTACTCTCTTTCTTTTACTTTTTCTCTCTTTCTTTTACTCTCTTTCTGTTACTCTCTTTCTGTTACTCTCTTTCTTTCACTCTCTTTGTTTTACTCTCTTTCTTTTACTCTCTTTCTTTTACTCTCTTTTACTCTCTTTCTGTTACTCTCTTTCTTTCACTCTCTTTCTTTTACTCTCTTTCTGTCACTCTCTTTCC
>CM065696.1:39003301-39010801 GCA_017654935.2 Phymorhynchus buccinoides
GATGCATGCATTATGTATCGACAAACATTCAACAGCAACAAACAATGGCTCATTTAAGTAGTACACTACCGCAACGCCGAGTACCGGTAACGCCTAGTAACGGTAACGCCTAGCAACGGTAATGCCAAGTACTGGCAACGCTGAGTACAGCAAATTTGAAGCGATTCGGTTAAGAAAGAGCGGAGTTATAAGGCCCCGTTTCCCGTTGGCGCTGCTCTGAGAGTGACGCACTCTCCCGAGTAACAGTAACGCCTAGAAACGGTAACGCCAAGTAGTGGTAACGCTGAGTACAGCAAAATTGAAGCGATTCGGTTAAGAAACGGTGGAGTTATAAAGCCCCGTTTCCCGTTGGCGCTGCTCTGAGAGTGACGCGCTCTCCAGATTCTCTTCACATTTGCTGCCAGGTTTTGCCCCGACCACAGCAAGCATGACCGCAAATTTGAAGCGATTCGGTCGAAAAACGGCGGAGTTATAAGGCACGCTTTGTGGTTTCAGACACACACACACAGACACACACAGACACACACTTGGCTTTTTATGATATGAGTATTTATGTCTGAGAATGGCGACTGTTCAGTGTGGATTAATTTTCATCCAGGAACAAGGATTTGTATGGCAACCACTCCAAACCAAGTTTCTCATACATAGAGGGTTTTTTCTAGCAATATATTCCTGAATTTGATGTCTATATTTCAGCTTTCATAAAAACCCACGTAACTCTGTCGAGTTTACATTTGTACAAGAACTGTTTGGCAAATAACACAATGAAATATACAGTTTTATCAGTATATGTAAGTTTTTGTCATAACATATTATGCTTTTTGTTCTTTTCAAATAGCACAGCACAGCACAGCACAACACAACAACACAGCACAACACAACACAGCACAACACAACACAACACAGCACAGCACAGCACAACACAACACAACACAGCACAGCACAGCACAGCACAGCACAACACAACACAACACAACACAACACAACACAACACAACACAGCACAGCACAGCACAAACACAAACACAAAGCACAACACAACACAACACAACACAACACAACACAACACAACACAACACAACACAAACACAACACAACACAACACACACAACACAACACCAACACCACACACACACACACACACACACACACACACACACACACACACACACACACACACACACACACACACACACTAATCACTCTCCCATTTAACTTGTCTACATCTTGAGATTCATTCACAACACGTAACCTCTTTCGCTAAAATCTAAAAAGAGGCACGTAATTGCACTCACTCCAATCTGATCAAAAATCTGCCGTGGTCTTAAAGACCCACCAGATCACGTGTCAAAATCACGGGTTTCACGTGTTTTCCCCTCTTATAGCTGGTAGCAAAAAATCTTGTTTTGACCAGGTTTGACTCCCATACAAATGCCCCCAAATTGAAAACGAAACATCATTTTAAAGAGCAGCCTCAATTTGAAGTTGGGGGCATTTGTATGTGGGTCACAGCTACCCAAAACAAAACAAACAAGGGATTTAATCGTCGTGGTTCAGTGTGTCTTTAAGCTAAAATAATAATTTGCTACTTCCATCACTGACTTGATCCGTATCTCCTTAGATTAACAATAATCTAAGCAGATTGACTCTCTTCTGATGTTGTTATGGGAATCACCAAATCTTAAAATTCATCACCACCAGACGATAATTGAACAGAAGCTGTGTCAAGAGCGACGCTATCAGGTATGGGCTTTTTAGAATTACCTATGATAATAATAATCTACCTACATTTGGAATAAAACTAAAGGTAAGAGAAAGTTAACCCCAAAGAATCTTAACGTCTAAAGAATCAAATTATTTCGTTTGAGAGATTTTGTTCTTCTTTTTGCGCGCGCTCTCTCTCTCTCTCTCTCTCTCTCTCTCTCTCTCTCTCTCTCTCTCTCTCTCTTACTCTCTCTCTCTCTCTCTCTCTCTCTCTCTCTCTCTCTCTCTCTCTCTCTCTCTCTCTCTCTCGCGTCTACATCTCTCGCAGTCTCTCTCTCTCTCTCGCAGTCTCTCTCTCTCTCTCTCTCTCTCTCTCTCCTCTCTCTGGTCTCTCTCTCCTCTCTCTTCTCTCTCCTCTCGCTCTCTCTCATCTCTCTCTCGCTCGCAGTCTCTCTCTCTCTCTCTCTCTCTCTCTCTCTCTCTCTCTCTCCAGCTCTCTCTCCTTACCTCTCTCTCTCTCTCTCTCTCTCTCTCTGCTCTCTCTCTCTCTCTCTCTCTCTCCCCTCTCTCTCTCTCTCTCTCTCTCTCTCTCTCTCTCTCTCTCTCTCTCTCTCTCTCTCTCTCTCTCTGTATCTCTCTCTCTCTCTCTCTCTCTCTCTCTCTCTCTCTCTCTCTCTCTCTCTCTCTCTCTCTCTCTCTCTCTCTCTCTCTCTCAGCATGATGAAATATTGGGGGCACGAGCAATAGCGGTTGCTGCAGAGAACGCCACGTGCAGATAAGAACGGAGAAACTAATAAGTACTGGGTAGGTAGCATTATTTATGTCTATGGATGAGTTGCAATGAGCAACTTAGGACGCGCATTTTACCGCCAGGGGACAATCAAACCAGTAGGGGCTCCAATAGGGAGCGTGATATTCTTAGTTGGACGTAGTACGAACGAACGAACGAACGAAATTTTTGTTTAATCAGGGTTATAAGATAAGCATACAATTTGTTTTTTTACACTCAGCCCTGAGGCTAAACAAAGGTTAAGAGGTGAGAAAGAGAGAGAGAGTGAGAGAAGAGAGAGAGGGAGGGACTCATCTCTCTCTCTCTCTCTCTCTCTCTCTCTCTCTCTCTCTCTCTCTCTCTTTCTCTCTCTCACTACGCCCTACTAAGGATATCACGCGCTCAGTCCCTACTGGTTTGATTGCCCCCTGACGGTAAAATCAGCGTCCTAAGTTGACCATTGGGAGCTAAGGGTCTACTACGCTACATGCGATTCGCTGTCACTTCCCCCCGGCGGGCTTCCACCTATCATGGTGGGGGGGGGGGGGGGGGGGGGGGAGTGAAGCTTACAGAGAGGAGCCCAACAGCCTCCTAAAGTCCAACCACACGTCCTCGTCGTAGGAGGCGGGCAACGGCTTAAGCTGGCTTATGCGGAAAAGGCCCTCCCGTGGGGATACCGGGGGGTCTTTCAGCAGAAATAGTTCCCCCTTCTTCTGGAAGTTATATGCTAGTAACTTCCCCTGCTCTGTCACTCTCTTTGACTCTGCCTTTTCTCTTCTTTTTGCTTTCTGGCGTCTACTTCTTTCTGCCTTATTGGTCCATTCTCCTGCATTTTTTCTATTAAACCCTTCCACATTTTTCCTTTTAACAATTTATAACATGACAGGTTTTTTTAAATTATTATTGTACACTGGCTTCCAGACTTACGCACTTGAGTGGGCACCTGTTGTCCATTCTGCAGTGCATATTTGCTTATATAGCATTTTTGTAATGTATTTCAGCTTACTAGTATGTATTTGTTATCCTTTTTTACTGTTTGTTTAGCCTGGATCCGATAAATGAGAGTAGCGTGGCTCCACGTTTCCAGCACTGTGTGGACTGATGAGCTATAGGGTATAATAATGAAAGTGTCATGTTATGAATTGTACTACATTTTTTGTTTGCAGGTTTTGTGCGTTGCTAAGCTTCATGGATTTGTGTTTTGCTATACGTGGTTGAACGTTACGCGGTGACAGTCCTGAGATAACCATAGCTGTTGACGGGACTATAATAGACTAAGTAACTGCGAGCGATTGGGACGAGGCGAGTCACGATACTCGCGAATGTGGTGTATTGGGTCTGCTTGAGTCATGTAGAGCGAAAGTAGAGTAGAATTATTTGTTAGACGGAAGTATTTCACGTGAACACGTGACTCGCATCGTCACAATCGCATCGCATTGACAACGAATCGTGTATGTAGTGTAGCAGTCCCTCTGTGAGGGCAGTCCGTTCACAGAGAGAGAGAGAGAGAGAGAGAGAGAGAGAGAGAGAGAGAGAGAGAGAGAGAGAGAGAGAGAGAGAGAGAGAGAGGAGAGAGAGAGAGACTACGAATACGAATACGAATGTTTTTTTTATTGAGGGTAAAACAGATAAGCTGGGTAGCTTTTCTACACTGTTGCCCTCAAGCAAGTAAACAATTAATGAAGAAAATGATTAACAGAAACGTAAAAACAACAACAAAAAACGGCAACAATAGTGACAAAAATATACAAAGTAATATAATACAACAAGGCAAAAATGGCCACACAACAGCAATTCAAAATTAAAGACCCCCACCCCACCCCACAAAAAACACACAAAGAAACAACAACAAAAAACACCTCCCAGTCTCTACCCCCTCCCCCCCGCACTCACTCCCACAAGCACCCCCCACATACCCCACCCCCACAAACCTATGCACACATACATACATGCATACAAATTCTTATATTATGTACATGTACATGTATATCAGTTCACATAAAATCTTAAATGTTTCTCTACACCTTGTAATATCATTTGAATGTATATATAAAACATAATTAAACGTGTATTGTGAACATATGTATTGTAATTCGTAAGGTAAAATAAGACAAAACAGAGAGAGAGACAGACAGAGAGACAGACGGACGGACAGAGAGATAGACACAGAAAGAGGTACTCGAACTCGAGCTCGAACTCGAAATGTTTAATGAGGATAACTGAATAAGTAAAAAATACTTCTTTTCATCACGTCCTCTTAAAGTAAAAAAATAACAAAAATAGGAATACACAAACAAGTGGATCAATCAATCAATCAATCATCAATAATCAACTACAACGCAAAGAATATTATGCAAATGGTTCAGACGTAAAATAATTACAGTAAAACAATTATTATTTCCAAGACAAAAGATCATGAAACATTTACTCTAAATCATACATATCTCAGGCTGTATTGTTAAAAAGTCTGGACAAGTACTTTGATGGAGAGACAGATAGAGAGGGGGGGTGAGTGAGTGGTGTGAGAGAGAGAGAGAGAGAGAGAGAGAGAGAGAGAGAGAGAGAGAGAGGGGAGAGAGAGAGAGAGAGAGAGAGGGAGTTGAAAGTGAGCGGGAAGAGTCTCTTTTACTTGAATTAATGAAACAAGTTACACCTGTGCGTGTTTAGACCCTACAAACACCTAACACCTAACCCCACCCTCACCCCAACCCTAACCCGCAACCCATTCCTTCTTCTTTTTGAAAATTCCCTCCTCAAACCCCTTTCGCCCCCCCCCCCCCCACTCCCCACCCCACCCTATAATAACCCGGCCCCCGCCGCAAAATAACCCGTAATCTTCATCTCCAGAGCACCAGATCACGTGTCAAAATCACGGGTTTCACGACGTTTTCCCTCTTATAGCTGGTAAGAAATCCTGTTTTGACCAGGTTTGACTCCCATACAAATGCCCCCCCAAATTGAAAACGAAAGAGCGCAGCCTCAATTTGAAGTTGGGGGCATGTGAATGTGGGTCGCAGCTACCCAGAAAAAAACAAGGGACTTAATCGTGGTGGGTCAGTGGGTCGTTAAAGGGACACCCTGACGGATGAGTTTTTGCAAGAAGCTAAAAAAGGCTTGTATTGTGGAAATGTCGTGATTTGGTCAAAGCGACTCAGGCGGCCATTAGAAAAGAGAAGGCACAAGGCACGTGCCTTCTCTTTCACTGAAAGAATTTGACTTCCAGCACCTCCGCCAAGGAGCAATCGCCGATTTGACGGTTTGATTTCTAGGAAACCAAAGGAAAGTGAAGTTTTGTGAGCTCTGTAAAGGGTGTTTTCCTGGTGATCTCGACGTGTTTCTTGCAAAAACTCATCCGTCAAGGTGCCCCTTTAACATACCGGGAGCAGTTTCATTATGTCATCTTTTATTTAATTGTTTGATTTACCGCGTGTCCTCTTTCTCGGGGTTATCTGTTGGCGTGAGTTATTCGTCAGAACGCTCCTTTTGAACAACCTCTGGCTCTATGAGGTTTGGTAACTGATAATGGCAAAAACAACTAGAGCGTTAAGACGCTAAATTACCAACCGCGCGGCAGCGTTTTCGGCTCTAGTGACCTTGACCTTTGACCCATGACCTTCATTATCGCACTTGGCCTAGATCTCTCCATTACCTACCCGCATGCAAAATTGGAGCATCCTAAGTCCAAACGCTAGAGAGGATACATACAAACATACAAACATACCGATGGCTTGGAGTCAAAACAGACTAACTCGAAAAGGCCTGTTTCGAGAAAAACGCTTCTAAAGCTTTGAATAATTCCTGTAAAAAATCTAAGCTTCCCTATTACATTAATTTTGGAGTGGTGGTGTATTGGGGTCTCAAAGATATTATTGCAAAATCGGGAGTTATTTAGAATACAAATAATGGAGTATTTGACATTATTGTTAGATAGTCCGTTTTGACACGAAATTGGTGGCCTCAACATTTTGGCAAATGATTTTGGGTCAAACTGGACCAACTAAAACTTGGGCCCTTTTGACTCAAATTTTGTTGGTATTGCAAGGTCTGTATTTTTGGGTAAAAACGGGATAACTTTCAGATAAATGGGTTTGATTCAAAAAAGTTTATGAGTATATAGATATAAAATACGGTCAAAAGAGACCATGATGTGAAGTTAGAACACTAATATTTCCCTTACTGTTTTCAATCTGATTCACGCACATAGGGAGTCAGTAAGAAGCAAGGCACACATCTCAACTCTCACTGTGTGGGCTGTGGTGGTTTGGTCACATTCATACATTAATTTTAATATTGTGCTGAAATGCAGTGCCTGCATGTGTGGGTGTGCAAGCCATTGTGTGTGTGTCTGTCTGTGTGTGTGTGTGGTGGGGGTGGGGTGGGGGTTTGCATGTTTTTATATGAGTTTGTGTATACAGGTTGTAATCATTTTGTGCATGTGTGCGTGTGTGTGTGTGCGTGCACACGCATACTGTCTGAATGTTTTAATAGAACTCCCAGTTATAAGGAATTCTTTTTGTTACAATGCCTCTCTATAATTGTATTTCCAAATTGATTTAGATGGGGTTGGTGTAAGTTATTTCCATAATCCAATTTTTGATTTTAGATGGGGGGGGGGGGGGGGGGGTAAGTAAGAAATCTTGTTTTGACCAGGTTTGACTCCCATACAAATGCCCCCAAATTGAAAACGAAAGAGCGCAGCCTCAATTTGAAGTTGGGGGCATGTGAATGTGGGTCGCAGCTACCCAGAAAAAAACAAGGGACTTAATCGTGGTGGGTCAGTGGGTCGTTAAAGGGACACCCTGACGGATGAGTTTTTTGCAAGAAGCACGTCGAGATCTGTCACCAGAAAGACACCCTTTTCAAGGATCGGAACACTCACTTTGCTCTGGTTTCCTATAAATCAAACCGTCAAAACGGCGATTCCTCCTTGGCGGAGTTGCCGGAGACATAAGCCATTTTGGACGGGGTGGGTGGAGGGTGGTTGAAACTTTTTTCTTCTTTGTAGTGCAGTAAAAAAAAAAAGAAAAG
>CM065696.1:39020801-39030801 GCA_017654935.2 Phymorhynchus buccinoides
ACAAATAAAGACATTGGACACAGAAAAGCTTTATCAAAGCAAACTATATATATATATATATATATATATATATATATATAGTGTGTGTGTGTGTTGTGTGTGTGTGTGTGTGTGTGTGTGTGTGTGTGTGTGTGTGTGTGTGTGTGTGTGTGTGCATATATATATATATATATATGTGTGTGTGTGTGTGTGCGTGTGTGTGTGTGTGTGTGTGTGTGTTTGGCGGTGGGTTCGATGCTGGGTCGATATGGACTGTCTGGGGATGGCCCGTGTTGACTCTAAGGCACCGATATCATTGTCGGTATTTACGCCCGATGCGTGCTTGTCCACAAGTGTTCTGTTCATATTTGGGTCTGTTTTTTTGTTTGTTTGTTTTGGTATTGTTATTTTGTTTGTTAAAAAATTGAAACCCTTCTCTCGTGTGAAAGACATAATTGATAATTGAAATGATTCACTTCAATAGAGGTGAATACTTAGATATGTTAGCATTCATTTTATTCCTTTGTATATATAATCAAAATTGTTGATGGATGAAGGTGTGTGTGAATGAAGGAACTGTGGAGAGGAAGAATGAAAGAGGAAGGAATAAAAATATGTTATAAAAAAAAAGCCTGAACATACATTTAGGCTTTTTGCTGGTCGGAAGCTTTTCTTTGATAGAACACAGTTTAAGTCAAACGTATGCGCAACGCATGCCCACTAGAAAGAGCATCACCCCAAAAGCCTCAAAATAAAGAATGGCTTCGCAGCCTACCAACCTTGCAAAGCATGAAGCCACCTTTCTCACGGGGTGGGGGGAGGTGAAAAGCTTCACCACTTTCCAGGTGGGAAGTGTTAAGTATGGTAACAGTAGGCAGTGAGTGAGTTCACAATGACCCCCACCTGTAGTGTAGGTGAAAGGGTGGCAGTGAAGCAAACCGGCTTAAGTCAGCTGCGGAGAAATCACTCCTTATATGAGCGGCTTAGCTGGCTGTTTTGACCGCCTGGTGGCATAGCGCTCGAGTGGGGCCAATCCTCTCTCTATTCTTAGTTGGGGGTAAAGATAGAGATAGAGAGAGAGGGAGAGGGAGATGAGTCCCTCCCCCTCTCTCTCTTTCGCTACCCCCAACTAAGGATATCACGATAAGCCCCTATTGAGTTGGTTGCCACCTGGCGGTCAAATTGGCGAGCTGGGTTGACCATTGGTATCACAGAGAACAGACTCTCCTTATTCGGAACATTGACGGGTGGATGGTCGTGGGGAACATAATCAGTACACACATTGTTCAAAAAGGAATATCAGGGAACATTATTACGTGTAGTACATAGTTGGACGGGAAATGATCGAAAAAACATGCATGGCGAATAACAGAGAGCCCAATGTCATTGTTGGATGTTGGGAGGAATGATGTGCATTGTTGGATGTTGGGAGGAATGATGTGTATTGTTGGATGTTGGGAGGAATGATGTGCATTGTTGGATGTTGGGAGGAATGATGTGCATTGTTGGATGTTGGGAGGAATGATGTGCATTGTTGGATGTTGGGAGGAATCATGTGCATTGTTGGATGTTGGGAGGAATCATGTGCATTGTTGGATGTTGGGAGGAATCATGTGCATTGTTGGATGTTGGGAGGAATCATGTGCATTGTTGGATGTTGGGAGGAATGATGTGCATTGTTGGATGTTGGGAGGAATCATGTGCATTGTTGGATGTTGGGAGGAATGATGTGCATTGTTGGATGTTGGGAGGAATCATGTGCATTGTTGGATGTTGGGAGGAATCATGTGCATTGTTGGATGTTGGGAGGAATCATGTGCATTGTTGGATGTTGGGAGGAATCATGTGCATTGTTGGATGTTGGGAGGAATCATGTGCATTGTTGGATGTTGGGAGGAATGATGTGCATTGTTGGATGTTGGGAGGAATCATGTGCATTGTTGGATGTTGGGAGGAATGATGTGCATTGTTGGATGTTGGGAGGAATCATGTGCATTGTTGGATGTTGGGAGGAATCATGTGCATTGTTGGATGTTGGGAGGAATCATGTGCATTGTTGGATGTTGGGAGGAATCATGTGCATTGTTGGATGTTGGGAGGAATCATGTGCATTGTTGGATGTTGGGAGGAATCATGTGCATTGTTGGATGTTGGGAGGAATCATGTGCATTGTTGGATGTTGGGAGGAATCATGTGCATTGCTGGATGTTGGGAGGAATCATGTGCATTGCTGGATGTTGGGAGGAATCATGTGCATTGCTGGATGTTGGGAGGAATCATGTGCATTGTTGGATGTTGGGAGGAATCATGTGCATTGTTGGATGTTGGGAGGAATGATGTGCATTGTTGGATGTTGGGAGGAATCATGTGCATTGTTGGATGTTGGGAGGAATCATGTGCATTGTTGGATGTTGGGAGGAATGATGTGCATTGTTGGATGTTGGGAGGAATCATGTGCATTGTTGGATGTTGGGAGGAATGATGTGCATTGTTGGATGTTGGGAGGAATCATGTGCATTGTTGGATGTTGGGAGGAATCATGTGCATTGTTGGATGTTGGGAGGAATCATGTGCATTGTTGGATGTTGGGAGGAATCATGTGCATTGTTGGATGTTGGGAGGAATGATGTGCATTGTTGGATGTTGGGAGGAATCATGTGCATTGTTGGATGTTGGGAGGAATCATGTGCATTGTTGGATGTTGGGAGGAATCATGTGCATTGTTGGATGTTGGGAGGAATGATGTGCATTGTTGGATGTTGGGAGGAATTATGTGCATTGTTGGATGTTGGGAGGAATCATGTGCATTGTTGGATGTTGGGAGGAATGATGTGCATTGTTGGATGTTGGGAGGAATCATGTGCATTGTTGGATGTTGGGAGGAATTATGTGCATTGTTGGATGTTGGGAGGAATCATGTGCATTGCTGGATGTTGGGAGGAATCATGTGCATTGTTGGATGTTGGGAGGAATCATGTGCATTGTTGGATGTTGGGAGGAATCATGTGCATTGTTGGATGTTGGGAGGAATGATGTGCATTGTTGGATGTTGGGAGGAATCATGTGCATTGTTGGATGTTGGGAGGAATGATGTGCATTGTTGGATGTTGGGAGGAATCATGTGCATTGTTGGATGTTGGGAGGAATCATGTGCATTGTTGGATGTTGGGAGGAATCATGTGCATTGTTGGATGTTGGGAGGAATTATGTGCATTGTTGGATGTTGGGAGGAATCATGTGCATTGTTGGATGTTGGGAGGAATCATGTGCATTGTTGGATGTTGGGAGGAATCATGTGCATTGTTGGATGTTGGGAGGAATCATGTGCATTGTTGGATGTTGGGAGGAATCATGTGCATTGTTGGATGTTGGGAGGAATCATGTGCGTTGTTGGATGTTGGGAGGAATGATGTGCATTGTTGGATGTTGGGAGGAATTATGTGCATTGTTGGATGTTGGGAGGAATCATGTGCATTGTTGGATGTTGGGAGGAATCATGTGCATTGTTGGATGTTGGGAGGAATCATGGAGGAATCATGTGCATTGTTGGATGTTGGGAGGAATCATGTGCATTGTTGTATAGGAAGTCATAATGTGACATAATTATGTACATCGGTAAATGGGGAATCACGTGGACTGTCAATGCATTTTGTAAAGAGAATATCAGAGGGCGTTCGGACGTTGTTGAAGAGGGAATAACATGAAATATCTTAAAGACCCCCCACGTCACGTGTCACATTCCCTCTGACGGACAAGTTTTTGCAAGAAACACGTCGAGATCAACAGAAAGACAGCCTTTTTAAGGATCGGAACACTCACTTTGCTCTGCTCCTTGGCGGAGATACCGGAGAGAGAAACCATTTTGGATGTGGTGGGTGGAGGTCACTCATTGTGGTTGAAGCTTTTTTTCTTTGTAGTGCAGTAAAAAACAAAATTGGAGCTATTTCCATTGTTGTGAGCGAAACTCCTTTAGGTAAACTGTTTTTGTTTTTTAAATAATAAAAAAAGGCTAGTATTGTGCAAATTTCGTGCAAACGATTTGGTCTAAACTCAAGCAGCCATTAAAAAGAGAAGGCACATGCCTTCTCTTTCACTGAAAGAATGTGACTTCCAGCACCTCCGCCAAGGAGGAATCGCCGATTTGACGGTTTGATTTCTAGGAAGCCGGAGCAAAGTGAGAGTTGCGATCTCTGTAAAGGGTGTTTTCCTGGTGATCTCGACGTGTTTCTTGCAACAACGCATCCGTCAGGGTGCCCCTTTAATATCGTTGAAGAGGGAATATACCAGAGTGTCTCTTCACATTGCTGAAAAGAGGGACTATCATGTCATGTCTTTACATTGTTGAACAATGAACACCAGGCGAAGTCTTCTTCTTCCTTGTAATTGTCATCGGTCGCTCATATATGTTCCTGTGATATGAGCGCAAATGCGTCATGCTGCAGTAATGTGCCTAACTTAGACATATTTAGTATTATTAGGAGCAGCATGTTCATCTTCGGATGGTGAAAACCTTTGCGTTTCTAGAACAAAGGCAGGAGAATGGACCAGTGAGGCAGACATCTTGACAGTAAGCAAAGAAAGGCCCGAGTCAAAGAGAGTGACAGTTAGAGGAAGCTACAAGCACAGAACTTCCAGAAGGTGGGGGAACGAGTTTTACCCCCCCCCCCCCCCCTCTAGTATTCCCACAGAGGGATACAATGTCTAAACATCATTGATGCGTGAATTTCAGGGTACATGTATAAATGTGTATCCTTCTAGTTGCCTACCTCTGAGCCAAAACTTTCCATTAAACATACCTGGATAGAGAAAGGATTTTGTTTGTAATACTGAGGATTCCTTTGTGACATGCATAAAATAGGGCCTATCCTTACCTCCCAAAATTAAGAACTTAGGGTAATTGGATAACAGATCCTCATTTGATGCCTTTTAGTGACATGGGTGTCAAATCATTGTGGTGCCAAGAGGCGATGAAAGGGTTGCAAATTGTTTCCCCATATCAGAGCAAGATTTGCCTTCCATTTTGCTCTGTAGTTATATGAAGTGTCAGTATGCTGTATTCCTTTGCCTTTTACTCCAATGGCTTTTATCACGGGTTGACATCAGCCTGTAGTAAGGGCCAATAGTAAATGAGAGCTGTGCTATAAATTATATTCTACAGTATTGGAATGTCATGCTACAGCTTAGTCTTTCGTGGAAGACTATGCCTCTCGAACGAGGGAGGGGGGGGGGGGGGGCATTGCACCGGCTCTGGTGCTGCAGCCAAAGGGATTGGTTGAACTTTGGGCGACCTTCCCCAACGCCAACTCTCGTCCTCAAATCCCTTCGGCCGAGAAGAGTGGGGATGTACCCTGGGCAAGGCATCTCCACTATGAACTAATTCTCGCCCCGCCCCGCCAGAATAGTATCTGCCCCCCCGATTCTGCTATGTGGCAGTCATTGTCGGAAACGACAGACAGGCAAGAACATGTTGTATTCCATCTATGCCCTGCCAACATGATAGGAAGCAAGGCTACTGGTATCCCTGGTAGATTCCTTACTGGAAAACCCCACAAGGGCCGGAAGGAAATGTTACACAATACAAGGTATTAGATGATCTGCGGAGGGGATGCGAAGGAATGAGAGACGGGGGGAGGGGGAATGGGGGAGAGAGGGGAGGGTGGAGGGGGGAGGGGGGAGGGAGGTGGAGGAGGAGGCGGAGGGGAGGGGGAAGGAGGAGGGGGGCAAGGGCACAGAGAGAGAGAGAGAGAGACGAGAGAGAATGAGAGAGAGAGAGAGAGAGACGCGGCGGGGGGGGGGGGGGGGGGCAAGAGAAAATCCACAGAAAAGAGAACAAAGAATATGGAAGAGAAATAAAGAGAGAGAAAACGCCGATCGAGGAAGGGAAATGGGGCATTGAATAGGACTTTTGCCAAACAGCTTGGGAGTAGTAAGGTATACAAGGGGCTGAAGCTTAATGTATTACCACTGCTATGAGATGAGATTTCAGGTAGGCTTTAGGCCTGACACTAGGCCTAGCGTCTGAACAATTCCGTGGATATGCGTAGACAGAGATACACACACAAAAGAGATGGACACATTTCTATCTGCAAATATTAAGCTAGCTCACAAAATGCGGACCGATTCGCACGCACGCACACACATACACGCGCACGCCCACGCACGCATGAACATACATACATACATACACACATACATGCGTGCATACATACACACATACATGCATACATGCATACATACATACATACATACATACATACATACATACATACATACATACATACATACATACATACGTCCCCCCCGCCCCCCACGACCTATAACTAGAGAGAGAGAGGGGAGGGAGAGAGAGAGAGAAAGAAAGAGAGAGAGGAGAGAGAGAGAGAGAGAGAGAGAGAGATGAGAGAGAGAGAGAGAGAGAGCGAGAAGAGAGAGAGCGAGAAGAGAGAGAGAGAGAGAGAGGAGAGGAGAGAGAGGAGAGAGAGAGAGAGAGAGAGATGTTTTCATTGTCTCGTAGTGTGAAGCAAAGAAACACGACATTGTGATTCATATTCATACAGATGAACCGGTAAGACAGACAGGCAGCGAGGTATATGAAGAGATGTGCCCTCCCACGATTTTCATGTCCTTTTTGTTATCAAATTAAACACTCACACGCCTTCACAAAAGTTTATGGAACATCTGCAAAGAACTTGTCATGGAAAGGTATCGCAAAAATCTGATATAATTGATACACTATTTATATTTCATACAGTAATTTACCAATAAAACATCTCTTTCTTAGCTGTATTTGATGTGGAATATTCAACATTATTAGGTACAAATCCATCATTGATCATTAGGTATGTTTGTGCACGAATTCCTAATGTATTTGTGTTAAGTGCATTGTGATCACTACAAATAATTTGGACTCTAAATGCTTTTGAATTGTAACTGAATCGTTTTCTATGGCATGCAGCTATTTGCTTGGGAAAATTCGGAATTTTCCCAGGAAAAATCAGAATTCCGATTTTCCCCGGGAAGATTCCGAATTTTCCCGGATTCCAAATTTTTCCGTGACACATACATACATACATACATACATACATGCATGCATACCGTTGCGCAGTGGAAGTGTCACGCAATAGGGGTTTGGGTGGTTCTGGTTCGAATCCCATCAGAGGCGATTGGGTTTGTGTCGACCCTGGACCGACTCCTACCCCCAGAGTGAGTGGCTATGGGCTCAATGGGAAGACTGAAACCACACAGTCGAGCTTCATCCGCTTAACGGATGCGATTCTGAGAGTGTTGCTCTAATTGCAAGACCAACACTGCCGGTGTCTGTAATTCTCAGGCCTTGCCGGGATATCATTATGAAAGGAAGCGTAGAGTACAGCCCTGTCACGTAGTCTCAGACCTATACGGAACTCCATAGAAACCTCATCACCATCATCATCATAGTCATCCGCCTCATACATTTCCATCAATCATCAAAAAGAAAAATAATGTCTCAGATTCTGTGGCCTTGCATGCCCGGCTTTTATGATGACCTCAGTTTCGAGTTCCAATCCAGTTTAATATGTCCATGGTGCGTTCGGGTCAAAGTCATGGGGAGCAGTGTGTTCTGAGGAGCTGTCGCTGGACGGTCGTGGTGGCGCCCTCGGAGGAGGACCTCACTCACGCTGGCTCCGCGACTGAGACATTATCGTCGTTAGTAAGGGGCTAGCTTAGTAGGGGGAGTCCTGCGTGTGCTAGCTCAGAACAGGCTCCACTGAACTCCACCGAAGTGACTCAGCAGCAGCGCAGTGTTTCCTCGGTTGGTTGCCTCCTGACGGTCTAACAGATTCGCTCCCTTGAAAATGCTGGTTTCGGATTCCGCGAACTGACAAACCAGGGTGTGGCTGCGAGTTGGGATTCTGAATGAGCGGCGTCAGTGGAACCTGGAGCAACGCCACTGCACGGCTGAAAACAATGGGTCAGAAAGAACAAAATGCGACGATTCTTTCTGGTTTTAAGATTCCTCAATTTTCGACCCAATCACCTTTGCTCGGTCTTTCTTGCTGATATTTGAACACGTTGAAAACGTTTTTTATTGATCATATTTTCAAGTCTCCATGATTATAGCTTTAATACTGGTACGCTACCATAAATGTGGAGCCTGACAGATGATTGTTTGCAAGAAACACGTCGGGATCACCATGAAAACACCATTTATAGAGATCGCAACACTCACTTTGCTCTGGTTTCCTAGATATCAAACCGTCAAAACGACGATTCATCCTTGGTGGAGATGCCGGATAGAGAAGCCATTTTGGATGGGGTGGGTGGAGGCCAAACCCATTGTGGTTGAAGCTTTTTTTTTTTTGTAGTGCAGTTAAAAAATAATGAAGCTATTGTCTTTGTTGTGATCGAAACTGATTTAGATAAACTGAATAAAATTTAAAATAATAAAAATAAAAAAAAGGCTTGTATTGCGAACATTTCGTGTAAACAATGTGGTCTAAACTCAGGCCGCTATTACAAACAAAAAAGTGAAATAATTTGACTTCCAGCACCTCCGCCAAGGAGGAATCGCCGATTTGACGGGTTGATTTCTAGGAAACCAGAGCAAAGTGAGTGTTGTGATCTCTGTAAAGGGTGTTTTCCTGGTGATACCGATGTGTTTCTTGCATAAACTCATCCGTCAAGGGTCCACCGTTAAGATTCTACAGATGATAGGAAGTAGTGACCATGTATAACAAAGTATGGCTTTGATCTTAAAGACCCACCACGTCACGTGTCAAAATCACGGTTTTCACGCGTTTTCCCTCTTATAGCTGGTAAGAAATCTGAAGGAATCTTCCAAGCATAAGAGGGAATGTGACACGTGACGTGGGGGGTCTTTGCAATGTTTGGTCTGTCATGCCAGGTATCAATCGTTACAGCGCAGCAGTTTCCATTGGCATATAGGGAAAAGGGTGGCCTCGCCATTGAACAGAGAGAAGAGATGGTAGGGGGAGAAAGAGTGGGGAAAGCTAACTTGCCTATAGGCCACTGCAGCAACCATGCTTTGCTAGAGTGAATGCCCTTGGTAGCTGCTTGAGTGCTGACCAAACAAGGGAACAACTCTCGCCAATAGCCCTATTTGAGGCCACTAAATGGCTGCCTTTCGCAAGAGTGAATGCCCTTTTCAGTACTGACCAACAAGAGTTTCACTCTCACTGTCAAGGGCGGTAATAACCCTAGTTGCAGAGGCCAATAGTTGCATTAAATTTGTCTTCACGTTCTGCTGACTGCCAGGGCCTAAATCTGGCGTTTACAGTTATCTCTGGGGTCCATATGTAATAGGTGATGGCCCATGCATTGTCCTGCCACAGTTCAATGGACTGATATACGGAATTGGTTCAAGGTTCAAGGTTTTTATTTCCCAAAAAGCCCCTTGGGGGTACATGGAAAAACAAAAAAAATAAATACATAAACAATCAAAGAAGAAAAAGTAAAACAAAGCAA
Organism: Phymorhynchus buccinoides; assembly: GCA_017654935.2. NCBI lineage: Eukaryota > Metazoa > Mollusca > Gastropoda > Neogastropoda > Raphitomidae > Phymorhynchus > Phymorhynchus buccinoides. Next base: position 39,030,246 of record CM065696.1, read on the forward strand.
ACAATAAACGGACAAACAAACATTCGACAACAACAACAACGACATACAAAAACAAAAACAAACAAACGGAAAAAATACAGAAAAAATAGACCAATATCCAGTCACATTGAAGGGTTGCGGCAAGAACAGCTGTGATTACGTACATCAATCAATGAAACAAACCACAACACAAAATAATCACTGCAACAAACATCGTCCTACCAAACCTCAGCTAATCCACTTACAACGGTGCGGTGCATTGCTGACATTTGGAAACGATGAAGTGAGCTGGGGAAAAAACAACAACAAATAAACCTGAATATAGCATAACATAAAACGCATTAATAACCTAGAAAGAAAAAAAACAAAAAAAAAACAAGTGCAACGCCGAGCGGCAGCATCGCCGAGGTACTCCGAAATCGGAATGTGTCGGCTGTACACATACATAAAAACGCATCAAAACAGCACGTAACTACATAAAAAAAACGCATCAAAACAGCACGTAACTGAATAGTTTTTTGGGGTTCGGACCCGTGATTTGAGCGCGCGCGATCATGCGCACACGAGCGCACAGAAA
>CM065696.1:39048301-39049620 GCA_017654935.2 Phymorhynchus buccinoides
GGGATTCGAAGCTGGATTTTTGTCATATGTTGTGTGTCTGTTATAATATATTACCTTAATATATATATTAATATGTATATGTATATGAGAAGGAGAAGGGTTGTCAGATCATCAGTGGTGCCTCACTTCAGCCCCAGTCGGCTAAGTAAGTAAGTAAGAGGACACCATTCTCTTGTAGAATGTCTTCTTGCTCAAGTTCACATCCACTGGACAGTCAAATTGCAGGCCGATCATGCAAACTGAAGAGATCTTCACGGAGTCGAAACAGCTGTCTTTGCATAAGGGACTGTCCCTCCCCCATTGGGAGAAAAAAGTAAATCAGCATTTGTTTTTCTTCTCCAGAACACAGAACATTTCGTAAAGATAAAGTTAACTGAGTTTGTTACTGAGGTTCATAAATACACACATTGGACACAGAAAAGTTTTATCAAAGCCAATTATATCTTCACAAATCAACACGACTTGGTTTGAAGAAAAGTAACTTATGAAAAGTAAGTTACACACACACACCACACACACACGAGGACACATATAGACTATACACATGCACATACTATCACATACTTTCAAACATACAATATGCGGACAAACGTAGGCACTGTAAATATACACACACATACGCACGCACGCACGCACTGCACGCACGCACGCACGCACGCACCCCCCCACCCCCCCACCACCCAACACACTCACGCAAACATATACACACACACTCACACGCATGCGCACAATACACCCACGCATACATGCGCAACGCCACGTACACACTACCTTTTCTGACGACAGGATGGGAAAAAACCCGCTTTGTTTGCTTATTCCCTTATCGTCAATAAAGATCATTTTGACATGACTTGACTTGACCACTGACTTGACTTGCACACACTTGCGCGCATGCCCACAGCATAAATCACACAAGCTATGCACACACATGCTCCTCTCTCTCACTCTACTCCATCTGCTCTCTCACTCTTCTCTACTGTCCTCTACTCTCTCTCTCTCTCTCTCCTCACTCTCTCACTCTCTCTCTCTCAAAAAATCTCTCTCTCTCTCTCTCTCTCTCTTCTCTCTCTCTCTCTCTCTCTCTCTCTTCTCTCTCTCTCTTCTCTCTCTCTCTCTCTCTCTCTCTCTCTCTCAAGAAAAAAGAACGTTTTCTCCCGACAATTAGGCCTACTGCCCCAAGTCTTCTATCAGCGGCTCTCCCTGCACGCCCCCGCTCTCCCCTATTATTACTCCCCTTCTCCCCCTATCATCCGCACACGCCACGACACCCCTCCTCTCCACCCAACCCCTCCCACCCCCATCCTCCCCACCCCCCTTCC
>CM065696.1:39057620-39065120 GCA_017654935.2 Phymorhynchus buccinoides
TCAGGTTTATTTGTTGTTGTTTTTTCCCCAGCTCACTTCATCGTTTCCAAATGTCAGCAATGCACCGCACCATTGTAAGTGGATTAGCTGAGGTTTGATAGGACGATGTTTGTTGTAGTGATTATTTTGTGTTGTGCTTTGTTTCATTGATTGATGTACGTAATCACAGCTGTTCTTGCCGCAACCCTTCAATGTGACTGGATATTGGTCTATTTTTTCTGTATTCTTTCCGTTTGTTTGTTTTTGTTTTTGTATGTAGTTGTTGCTGTTGTCGAATGTTTGTTTGTCCGTTTATTGTTTGCTCTGTTTTACTTTTTCTTTTTTGATTGTTTATGTATTTATTTTTTTTGTTTTTCCATGTACGCCCAAGGGGCTTTTTTGGAAAAATAAAAACCTTGAACCTTGAACCAATTCCGTATATGAGTCCATTGAACTGTGGCAGGACAATGCATGGGCCATCACCTATTACATATGGACCCCAGAGATAACTGTAAACGCCAGATTTAGGCCCTGGCAGTCAGCAGAACGTGAAGACAAATTTAATGCAGGTATTGGCCTCTGCAACTAGGGTTATTACCGCCCTTGGCAGTGAGAGTGAAACTCGTGTTGGTCAGTACTGAAAAGGGTACTCACTCTTGCGAAAGGCAGCCATTTAGTGGCCTCAAATAGGGCTATTGGCGAGAGCTGTTCCCTTGTTTGGTCAGCACTCAAGCAGCTACCAAGGGCATTCACTCTAGCAAAGCATGGTTGCTGCAGTGGCCAATAGGCAAGTTAGCTTTCCCCACTCTTTCTCCCCCTACCATCTCCCATCTCTTCTCTCTGTTCAATGACGAGGCCACCCTGTTCCCTATATGCCAATGGAAACTGCTGCGCTGTAACGATTGATACCTGGCATGACATACCAAACATTTTAAAGACCCCCCACGTCACGTGTCACATTCCCTCTTATGCTTGGAAGATTCCTTAAGATTTCTTACCAGCTATAAGAGGGAAAACGCGTGAAAACCGTGATTTTGACACGTGACGTGGTGGGTCTTTAAGATCAAAGCCATACTTTGTTATACATGGTCACTACTTCCTATCATCTGTAGAATCTTAACGGTGGACCCTTGACGAATGAGTTTATGCAAGAAACACGTCGGTATCACCAGGAAAACATCCTTTACAGAGATCGCAACACTCACTTTGCTCTGGTTTCCTAGAAATCAAACCGTCAAATCGGCGATTCCTCCTTGGCGGAGGTGCTGGAAGTCAAATTATTTCACTTTTTTGTTTGTAATAGCGGCCTGAGTTTAGACCAAATTGTTTACACGAAATGTTCGCAATACAAGCCTTTTTTATTTTTATTATTTTAAATTTTATTCAGTTTATCTAAATGAGTTTCGATCACAACAAAGACAATAGCTTCATTATTTTTTAACTGCACTACAAAAAAGAAAAAGCTTCAACCACAATGGGTTTGGCCTCCACCCACCCCATCCAAAATGGCTTCTCTATCCGGCATCTCCACCAAGGATGAATCGTCGTTTTGACGGTTTGATATCTAGGAAACCAGAGCAAAGTGAATGTTGCGATCTCTGTAAATGGTGTTTGCATGGTGATCTCGACAAGTTTCTGGCAAACTCATCTGTCAGGGTCCACATTTAAGGTAGCGTATCAGTATTAAAGCTGTAATCATGGAGACTTGAAAATATGATCAATACAAAACGTTTTCAACGTGTTCAAATATCAGCAAGAAAGACCGAGCAAAGGCGATTGGGTCGAAAATTGAGGAATCTTAAAACCAGAAAGAATCGTCGCATTTTGTTCTTTCTGTCCCATTTTTTTCAGCCGTGCAGTGGCGTTGCTCCAGGTTCCACGCCGCTCATTCATAATCCCAACTCGCAGCCACACCCTGGTTTGTCAGTTCGCGGAATCCGAAACCAGCATTTTCAAGGGAGCGAATCTGTTAGACCGTCAGGAGGCAACCAACCGAGGAAACACTGCGCTGCTGCTGAGTCACTTCGGTGGAGTTCAGTGGATCCTGTTCTGAGCTAGCACACGCAGGACACCCCCTACTAAGCCCCTTACTGACGACGATAATGTCTCAGTCGCGGAGCCAGCGTGAGTGAGGTCCTCCTCCGAGGGCGCCACCACGACCGTCCAGCGATAGCTCCCCAGAACACACTGCTCCCCATGACTTTGACCCGAACGCACCAAGGCAATGGCATAAACTGGATTGGAAACTCGAAACTGAGGTCACCATGAGAGCAGGGCATGCAAGGCCACAGAATTTGAGACATTGTTTTTCTGTTTGATGATTGATGGAAATATAATATTATGAGGCGGATGACTATTATGATGATGGTGATGAGGTTTCTATGGAGTTCCGTATAGGTCTGAGACTACGTGACAGGGCTGTACTCTACGCTTCCTTTCATAATGATATCCCGGCAAGGCCTGAGAATTACAGACACCGGCAGTGTTGGTCTTGCAATTAGAGCAACACTCTCAGAATCGCATCCGTTAAGCGGATGAAGCTCGACTGTGTGGTTTCAGTCTTCCCATTGAGCCCATAGCCACTCACTCTGGGGGTAGGAGTCGGTCCAGGACCGACAAAAACCCTCGCCTCTGATGGGATTCGAACCAGAACCACCCAAACCCCTATTGCGTGACACTTCCACTGCGCAACGGTATGCATGTATGTATGTATGTATGTATGTATGTATGTATGTATGTATGTATGTGTCACGGGAAAATTTGGAATCCGGGAAAATTCGGAATCTTCCCGGGAAAAATCGGAATTCTGATTTTTCCTGGGAAAATTCCGAATTTTCCCAAGCAAATAGCTGCATGCCATAGAAAACGATTCAGTTACAATTCAAAAGCATTTAGAGTCCAAATTATTTTGTAGTGATTACAATGCACTTAACACAAATACATTAGGAATTCGTGCACAAACATACCTAATTATCAATGATGGATTTGTACCTAATAATGTTGAATATTCCACATCAAATACAGCTAAGAAAGAGATGTTTTATTGGTAAATTACTGTATGGAATATAAATAGTGTATCAATTATATCAGATTTTTGCGATACCTTTCCATGACAAGTTCTTTGCAGGTGTTCCATAAACTTTTGTGAAGGCGTGTGAGTGTTTAATTTGATAACAAAAAACAGGACATGAAAATCGTGGGAGGGCACATCTCTTCATATACCTCGCTGCCTGTCTGTCTTACCGGTTCATCTGTATGAATATGAATCACAATGTCGTGTTTCTTTGCTTCACACTACGAGACAATGAAAACATCTCTCTCTCTCTCTCTCTCTCTCTCTCGTCTCTCCTCTCCCTCTCTCTCTCTCTCTCTCTCTCTCTCTCTCTCTCGCTCTCTCTCTCTCTCTCTTCTCTCTCTCTCTCTCTCTCTCTCATATGTCGTCTTCCTCGTTTCTCTCGGGGGGGACGTCCCTATGCACATGTATGTATGTATGTATGTATGTATGGTATGTATGTGGTATGGGGGATGTATGTGTATGTATGTATGTATGTTATGTATGTATGTATGTATTGTATGTATGTATGTATGTATGCATGTATGGTATGTATGCATGTATGTGTGTATGTATGCACGCATGTATGTGTGTATGTATGTATGTATGTTCATGCGTGCGTGGGCGTGCGCGTGTATGTGTGTGCGTGCGTGCGAATCGGTCCGCATTTTGTGAGCTAGCTTAATATTTGCAGATAGAAATGTGTCCATCTCTTTTGTGTGTGTATCTCTGTCTACGCATATCCACGGAATTGTTCAGACGCTAGGCCTAGTGTCAGGCCTAAAGCCTACCTGAAATCTCATCTCATAGCAGGGGTAATACATTAAGCTTCAGCCCCTTGTATACCTTACTACTCCCAAGCTGTTTGGCAAAAGTCCTATTCAATGCCCCATTTCCCTTCCTCGATCGGCGTTTTCTCTCTCTTTATTTCTCTTTTCCATATTCTTTGTTCTTTTTTTCTGTGATTTTCTCTTGCCCCCCCCCCCCCCCCCCCCCCGCGTCTCTCTCTCTCTCTCTCTCTCTATCTCTCTCTCTCTCTCTCTCTCTCTCTCTCTCTCTCTCTCTCTCTCTTCTCTCTCTGTGCCCTCGCCCCCCCTCCCTCTCCCCCCCCTCCTCCTCCCCCCTCCCTCCCCCTCCCCCCTCTCCCCCTCCCCTCCCCCCTCTCCTCCCCCTTCCCCCTCCCCCCCGTCTCTCATTCCTTCGCATACCCCTCCGCAGATCATCTAATACCTTGTATTGTGTAACATTTCCTTCCGGCCCTTGTGGGGTTTTCCAGTAAGGAATCTACCAGGGATACCAGTAGCCTTGCTTCCTATCATGTTGGCAGGGCATAGATGGAATACAACATGTTCTTGCCTGTCTGTCGTTTCCGACAATGACTGCCAGATAGCAGAATTGGGGGGCAGATACTATTCTGGCGGGCTGGGCTAGAATTTGTTTATAGTGGAGATGCCTTGCCCAGGGTACATCCCCACTCTTCTCGGCCAAAGGGATTTGAGGACGAGAGTTGGCGTTGGGGAAGGTCGCCCAAAGTTCAACCAATCCCTTTGGCTGCAGCACCAGAGCCGGTGCACAGCCCCCCCCCCCCCCCCCTCCCTCGTTCGAAAGGCATAGTCTTCCACGAAAGACTAAGCTGTAGCATGATATTCCAATACTGTAGAATATAATTTTATAGCACAGCTCTCATTTACTATTGGCCCATTACTACAGGCTAATGTCAACCAGTGATAAAAAGCCATTGGAGTAAAAGGCAAAGGAATACAGCATACTGACACTTCATATAACTACAGAGCAAAATGGAAGGCAAATCTTGCTCTGATATGGGTAAACAATTTGCAACCCCTTTCCAATCATCGCCTCTTCTGCACCACCATGATTTGACACCCATGTCACTAAAAGGCATCAAACGCGGGTCTGTTATCCAATTACCCTAAAGTTCTTAATTTTGGGAGGTAAGGATAGGCCCTATTTTATGCATGTCACAGAGGAATCCTCAATATTACAGACAAAAATCCTTTCTCTATCCAGGTAAGTTTAAATATGAAAGTTTTGGCTCAGAGGTAGGCAACTAGAAGGATACACATTTATACATGTACCCCTGAAATTCACGCATCAATGATGTTTAGACATTGTATCCCCCTGTGGGAATACTAGAGAGGGGGGTGGGGTGTTGTAAAACTAGTTCCCCCACCTCCTGGAAGTTCTGTGCTTGTAGCTTCCTCTAACTGTCACTCTCTTTGTCTCGGGCCTTTCTTTGCTTATTGTCAAGATGTCTGCCCTCACTGGTCCATTCTCCTGACCCTTTGTTCTAGAAACGCAAAGGTTTTCACCATCCGAAGATGAACATGCTGCTCCTAATAATAATGAATATGTCTAAGTTAGGCACATTACTGCAGCATGACGCATTTGCGCTCATATCACAGGAACATACATGAGCGACCGATGACAATTACAAGGAAGAAGAAGAAGACTTCGCCTGGTGTTCATTGTTCAACAATGTAAAGACATTACATGATAGTTCCTCTTTTTAGCAATGTGAAGAGACACTCTGGTATAGTTCCTCTTTTCAGCAATGTGAAGAGACACTCTGGTATAGTTCCTCTTTTCAGCAATGTGAAGAGACACTCTGGTATAGTTCCTCTTTTCAGCAATGTGAAGAGACACTCTGGTATATTCCCTCTTCAACGATATTAAAGGGGCACCCTGACGGATGCGTTGTTGCAAGAAACACGTCGAGATCACCAGGAAAACACTCTTTACAGAGATCGCAACTCTCACTTTGCTCCGGTTTCCTAGAAATCAAACCGTCAAATCGGCGATTCCTCCTTGGCGGAGGTGCTGGAAGTCACATTCTTTCAGTGAAAGAGAAGGCATGTGTCTTCTCTTTTTAATGGCTGCTTGAGTTTAGACCAAATCGTTTGCACGAAATTTGCACAATACTAGCCTTTTTATTATTAAAAAAAATAATACAGTTTACCTAAAGGAGTTTCGCTCACAACAAAGGAAATAGCTCCAATTTATTTTTTTACTGCACTACAAAGAAAAAAAGCTTCAACCACAATGAGTGACCTCCACCCACCCCATCCAAAATGGTTTCTCTTTCCGGTATCTCCGCCAAGGAGCAGAGCAAAGTGAGTGTTCCGATCCTTGAAAAGGCTGTCTTTCTGGTGATCTCGACGTGTTTCTTGCAAAACCTTGTTCGTCAGAGGGAATGTGACACGTGACGTGGGGGGTCTTTAAAGTATTTCATGTTATTCCCTCTTCAACAACGTCCGAACGCCCTCTGATATTATCTTTACAAAATGCATTGACAGTCCACGTGATTCCCCATTTACCGATGTATATAATTATGTCACATTATGACTTCCTATACAACAATGCACATGATTCCTCCCAACATCCAGCAATGCACATGATTCCTCCCAACATCCAACAATGCACATGATTCCTCCCAACATCCAGCAATGCACATGATTCCTCCCAACATCCAACAATGCACATCATTCCTCCCAACATCCAACAATGTACATTAGGCTCTCTGTTATTCCCCATGCATGTTTTTTCGATCATTTCCCGTCCAACTATGTACTACACGTAATAATGTTCCCTGGTATTCCTTTTTGAACAATGTGTATAATGATTATGTTCCCCACGACCATCCACCCGTCAATGTTCCGAACAAGGAGAGTCTGTTCTCTGTGACACCAACGGTCAACCCAGCTCGCCAATTTGACCGCCAGGTGACAACCAACTCAATAGGGGCTTATCTCGTGATATCCTTAGTTGGGGGTAGCGAAAAGAGAGAGAGGGGGAGGGACTCCTCTCCCTCTCCCTCTCTCTCTATCTCTCTCTTTACCCCCAACTAAGAATAGAGAGAGGATTGGCCCCACTCGAGCGCTATGCCACCAGGCGGTCAAAACAGCCAGCTAAGCCGCTCATATAAGGAGTGATTTCTCCGCAGCTGACTTAAGCCGGTTTGCTTCACTCCCACCCTTTCACCTACACTACAGGTGGGGATCATTGTGAACTCACTCACTGCCTACTGTTGCCATACTTAACGCTTCCCACCTGGAAGGTGGTGAAGCTTTTCACCTTCCCCCCACCCCGTGAGAAAGGTGGCTTCATTTCTTTGCAAGGTTGGTAGGCTGCGAAGCCACTCTTTATTTTGAGGCTTTTGGGGTGATGCTCTTTCTAGTGGGCATGCGTTGCGCATACGTTTGACTTAAACTGTGTTCTATCAAAGAAAAGCTTCCGACCAGCAAAAAGCCTAAATGTATGTTCAGGCTTTTTTTTTTATAACATATTTTTTATTCCTTCCTCTTTCATTCTTCCTCTCCACAGTTCCTTCATTCACACACACCTTCATCCATCAACAATTTTGTTTATAATTTTATATGCAAAGGAATACAATGAATGCTAACATAATTATCTAAGTGTTCACCTCTATTGAAGTGAATCATTTCAATTAT
>CM065696.1:39092485-39094985 GCA_017654935.2 Phymorhynchus buccinoides
CCAGTAGAATTATACTATGCAGTTTGTAACTTCCAGTAGAATTACACTATGCAGTTTGTAACTTCCAGTAGAATTATGCTAGGCAGTTTGTAACTTCCAGTAGAATTATGCTATGCAGTTTGTAACTTCCAGTAGAATTATACTATGCAGTTTGTAACTTCCAGTAGAATTACACTATGCAGTTTGTAACTTCCAGTAGAATTACACTATGCAGTTTGTAACTTCCAGTAGAATTATGCTATGCAGTTTGTAACTTCCAGTAGAATTATACTATGCAGTTTGTAACTTCCAGTAGAATTATACTATACAGTTTGTAACTTCCAGTAGAATTATACTATGCAGTTTGTAACTTCCAGTAGAATTATGCTATGCAGTCTGTCTTCTTGGTTTGCGCGTGCGTCTCCGAACAAATTTACATTTTAAAGACACACTGACGCACCACGATTAAGTCCCTTGGGGTTTTTTCTGGGTAGCTGTGACCCACATAGAAATGCCCCCAACTTGAAATTGAGGCTGCTCTTTAAAATGATGTTTCGTTTTCAATTTGGGGGCATTTGCATTGGTCAAAACAAGATTTCTTACCAGCTATAAGAGGGAAAACACGTGAAACCCGTGATTTTGACACGTGATCTGGTGGATCTTTAAAACAGAAAAGAAACACAACTTAGTCAATTTATTATTCAATATTGTGAAAGCGTATGGCATAATCAGAATATTTTCTTTATTACTAAATTGTTGGTAGGAATTTTTAGTTCAATTATTTCTTCATGTAGAAGAACAAAGACTAAAGGTTTATTTAAGATGGATATTACGACGGCGACGACGACGACGACGATGATGATGATGATGATGTTGATGATGATGATGACGATGATGATGATGATGGTGATGATGATTATGATGATGATTATGATTGTAATTATGATGATGATGATGATGATGATGATGATGACGATGATGATGATGATGATGACGACGATGACGATGCTGCTGCTGCTGCTGCTGCTGCTGCTGCTGATGATGATGATGACGATGATGACGATGATGATGATGATGATTGTGATGATGATGATGATGATGATTGTGATGATGATTGTGATGATGATGATGATGATGATGATGATGATGATGATGATGATGATGCATCTCCAAGGGGCGATGCATCTCAATTGCGCCTACTTTAATGACTCCCATATCCTCAATTGCGGCTGTGTCGTTTGCGCCCAATTACTTCATGCGATGATGCATAGTATAGGGAAACCAGATATATTTGAAGTTTTTGCGTAATAATTGGAGATGTTTGTTTCAGAAGGTAGACCAAAGTTACATTCCTTATCAACTTAAAGTACAGAAAACAACATTTAAATAGCCTTTTCTAGTTTTGAGTTTTAAGTCATTGAGTACTGACGAGTCTAAGCGTAACCCCCACCCCACCTCTCCCCCTTGAAATCGTAGAGATTGTAAATAAATCACGTCATGCTTGCGTCATGTTTTCCCAATGACGTTTATTTCTTCAGGCTACCATTTTTTTACACGAAAGAAGCCAACTTCCATGGAGTTAGAAGGTAAGATCCGAATCTACTCATTTTACCTTAATTCCTTTACGCACTTGGTGTGGGGGTGAAAGTTGCTATGGGTTACGCATAAGTGTATAATTATAGATTTTTAAAATGCAGCACCCGTATGCAATGCTGCGCACTGACCCGTACCCGTACGCAATGAACAATTTGTCACAGTCTTCATGACTCACAGACGTCGTCACAATAGTACTGTATCGTCACATCGGGGTCAAATCGTATGCAGTGTTGCTGGGCCTTAAAGGTGGACCCTGACGGATGAGGGTTTTTTTGCAAGAAACACGTCGAGATCACCAGAAAGACAGCCTTTTTTTTTTCTAGGATCGAGACACTCACTTTGCTCTGGTTTCCTAGAAATCAAACCGTCAAAACGGCGATTCCTCCTTGGCATAGATGCCGGAGAGAGAAGCCATTTTGGATGGGGTGAGTGGAGGCCACTCATTGTGGTGGAAGCCTTTTCTTCTTTGTAGTGCAGTAAAAAAAAAATTGGATCTCTTTCCTTTGTTGTGAGCGAAACTCCTGTTGGTAAACTGTATAAAATTTAAACAAATAAAATAAATAAAAAGGCTTGTATTGTGGACATTTCGTGCAAACGATTTGGTCTAAACTCAGGCGGCCATTAGAAAAGAGAAGAAGACACATGCCTTCTCTTTCACTGAAATAATTTGATTTCCCAGCAACTCCGCCAAGGAGGAATCGCGGAATTGACGGTTTGATGTCAAGAAAACCAGAGCAAAGTGAGTGTTGCGATCTCCGTAAAAGGTATTTTCCTGGTGACCTCGACGTGTTTCTTGCAACAACAACAAACTAATTTCGTCAGGGTTCCCCTCGACGTGTTTCTTGAAGACAAAAACTCATCCGTCAGGGTGCCCCTCGACGTGTTTCTTGCACACAAAAAACTCATCCGTCAGGGTGCCCCTTTC
>CM065696.1:39102485-39107485 GCA_017654935.2 Phymorhynchus buccinoides
GACAGAGACAGAGACAGAGACACAGATGCAGAGAGACAGAGTAACCGACAGAGACTGGTAGACACACAGGCAGACAGGCTGTCAAATAGGCAAACAGGTGAGTATGGCAACACAGGAACTGTCGAAAACTCAAACACACTAACAAAACCAAATGTGACCCAGCACCACGAAAGGGACATTAAGTGTCAAGCTGACCATACTAAGAAAATTACTCATTTGAAAACTTCAGGCAATCCTCTTTCCAGTGATGCAAAGCCATTCTTGTATCTTTTTTTCCGTTCCAGAATTATGAGCATTTAAAGTTAGTAGGGTGAGTGTCAGCCATTTTGAGAAAACACAGTCAAAACGTCTAGCCTAGCTGAAGAAGATGCATTGACGTACTCGTTTCAAAACACTTATAAGACCATTTAGAGACCATATTAAAGATTGTCCTTTATAAATATGAAAGATAAGATGTCAGAGAACACAAAAATACCCATAACTCAAAATTGACAAAAAAAATAGTTTTTTGACTTTTCAAGCCTATAGTGAGAAACTAGTCCAGCGACCTAGTGTCCCTCTCGTGGCGCGGGGTCACAAACATAACTTTGGCGATGGGGGAGAAGAAGAAAAAACCTTAGCTAACAATCGCAATCATTTTGAAAAATGGCGCAGTCTATTTTCTAAATGTTCTTAAAGATCCACCAGGTCACGTGTCAAAATCACGGGTTTCACCACGTGTTTTCCCTCTTATAGCTGGTAAGAAATCTTGTTTTGACCAGGTTTGACTCCCATACAAATGTCCCCAAATTGAAAACGAAACATCATCTTAAAGAGCAGCCTCGATTTCAAGTTGGGGATATTTGTATGTGGGTCACAGCTACCTAGAAAAACAACAAGGGACTTAATCGTGGTGCGTCACTGGGTCTTTAAAGATACACAGACGCGCCACGATTAAGTCCCTTGTTTTTTTTCTGGGTAGCTGTGACCCATATAAATGCCCCCATGTTCAAATTGAGGCTGCTCTTTAAAATGATGTATTGCTTTGAATTTGGGGTCATTAGTGAGACCAGGTCAAAACAAGATTTATTTCCAGCTATAAGAGGGAAAACACGTGAAACCCGTGATTTTGAAACGTGATCTGGTGTAACTCCAACGAGGTCCCAATCTGTGCAACGCGTTGCACGGGGTCAGACAGGGGTCATACCGACGTGCGCGTGCCGAGATTAATTATCATTGGATGACGAGAAGATGACCTTTGGACGACAGCAGGGTCAAGTTAAAACAAACGACACCAAAGTAGACAGCTCCCAAAAGAACCCGAAAACCTCCAGTTGGATCCACTGTTTTGGGATGTAGAAACTTGTGGGCTTTTTTCCTTCCTTTCTGATACTGTCACAATTTACAAGATTAGGCGAGCTGTTAATGTTCCGTTGATAAGTTAGCAACTTGGGCTTTCCGTCTGTTTACAAGGAAAGTCTGTTTGACGTTTGGTGTCTGCTTGTGATTTCTAATGATCCAATCTTTTCAAGTTTGCGCGTCTTCTTTTTTTTTTATCGTGCTGGGTTATACATCTCTTTAAATAGTAGATTGACAAAAGATTAAATAACATTAATAAACACAGAAATCACCCCAAACAAAATATGACATTGACGGTTTACGTGCGCGCAGAAAAGATAATGATAAACGTGAGCGAAACGTAATCAAAATTGTGAAAATTATTTGCGCAATGTAATTGATATTTTTCAATTTTTTGGCTGCCCCTGGAATAACTTCTAATCCATCTGTTCAGAATAGTAACTGCCTCCTCTGCTATCTGGAAGCTTTAGTCGGAAACGAATGACTGACATAAGATATACATAATATTACATGAAGATAATTTTATGAAAATGTGTTCATCGGATTAGGATTTTTTTCTTTCTAGCAACACTTCAACTAACACGAACTGAAGTCATGTAGCTGCTAGGTTTAGATAGCAATAAACTAACTAAATTAGTTCCGTATCATCATCAGTAAAGTTTCTGAACAAAAAACATCTGCTTCGACACTTTTTTTCTTCTTGAACTTTTCAATGGAACCAGCTTGATTATTTCTCCAACATGTGTTTTTATTTTGTTTTAAATAGTTTTCCCGGACCCATTCCGGGTTTTTTTGTTGTTGGGGTGGGGGTGGGGTGAAACTTGGCGATTCGTTGTTCTCACTCTGTGTGTGTGTGTGTGTGTGTGCGCGTGTGTGGGTGTGTGTGTGTGTGTGTGTGTGTGTGTGTGTGTGTGTGTGTGTGTGTGTGTGTGTGTGTGTGTGTGTGTGTCTGTGTCTCTGTGTGTCTGTATGTCTGTCTGTGTGTGTGTGTGTGTGTGTGTGTGTGTGTGTGTGTGTGTCTGTGTGTGTGTGTCTGTGTGTGTGTGTGTGTGTGTGTGTGTGTGTGTGTGTGTGTGTGTGTGTGTGTGTGTCTGTGTGTGTGTGTGTGTGTGTGTGTGTGTGTGTGTGTGTGTGTGTGTGTATATGTGTGTGTGTGTGTGTGTGTGTGTGTGTGTGTGTGTGTGTGTGTGTGTGTGTGTGTGTGTGTGTGTGTGTGTGTGTGTGTGTGTGTGTGTGTGTGTGTGTGTGTGTGTGTGCTTACAATGGACTTCGTTGTGCTGACGGTTTGATATTTGGTATATTCTAGTCACAGATGCTTATCTAGGTGAAATTCGGGCTGCTCTCCCCCGGAGAGAGCGTCGCCGCAAATGCAAAGCCTACTCATTGTGTGGGGTTGGGGTTTTTTTTTGGGGGGGGCTTTGGGGGGTTGGGGGGCAGGGTGGAGAGTCTGTGTAGTCACACTTGGAAAACCTAGCTATCAATTTGGCCATACCAGGTAGCGGGATGTCTCCCTGCTCTTACCAACTTTCAACTGCCATGGGACTTTTACATGCGTACAGCGCACGGGTCAGACCAGCTCTAAGTCCCCATCCGAAGGACTGTACGTTCAGTTCGATTTGCCTGTCAAACTAGAAAGAAAGGGCGAGGCCGGGATTCGAACCCGGGTCACACACTCTACCACCTTTCTCCCTCTGTGTGTGTGTGTGTGTGTGTGTGTGTGTGTGTGTGTGTGTGTGTGTGTGTGTGTGTGTGTGTGTGTGTGTGTGTGTTGCCATATTCTGCCTGTCCATCGTCTTCAAGAGCTGAGCCCTAGTCCTCTGGAAAGCAAACTGTTTAGTCTGGAGACCCAGCAGCCTTTTTTAATTTGTTGTACAAAGCTTGCCCAAGCAGAGTGTTCTGTGGCGTTTTTCAAAAGCGCTTTCGCTCGACACCTCAACGAGCAACTATATTTTGTATCGTTATCATTCGGAGCACTCCAGTAACAGCGCTGAACCCTTCCTGTACCCCGTGGGTGCAATTGCACCCTACCTTTTACGTTTTGTCTCATATTTTGAAAACCGCTCATACGATCTTGCTGAACGTTTATGTCTTTGTCAAGGAAGGATCGGAGCACGTGCAGCCAAAACATGGCGCATAATTATTTGTGGGAAAACAAGAAAGTAAATGAACAACGAAGGTTCAGTCGGTTTTATATAATTTTGGTGTAGCTTTATTGTTTGATCAGTATGTTGTTGTTGTATTACCATGGCTAAAAGACTCCAGGGATCATCCCAACAGCCGAAACACTTGAACACCAGGGCACAAATGCAACCAGCTAGGGATGAGAACATTACGTGTGTGACCGTTTTTGATTACCGCGCCACGTGAGCAGCCACACTCCGACTTCGGAGGATACTTCAGTGTGTGATAGTATTCCTTTATGGACAGAAATGTCACCAAGGAAGTCCACACAAGTGGGCGAAACAGTCAGTAAATATAATTTTTTGTGTTGTGTGAAAATAACAAAAAAGATGTATTTCAATTCCTTCATAGACGTTTCTTTTTAATATATTTTACGGCCAAAACGGGAAGCAGGCTCTTTGTAAGGTGCAGTATCTCTTTAAAGACCCACCAGGTCACGGGTCAAAATCACGAGTTTTACGTGTTGTCCCTCTTATAGCTGGTAAGAAATCTTGTTTTGACCAGGTTTGACTCCCATACAAATGTCCCCAAATTGAAAACAAAACATCATTTCAAAGAGCAGCCTCAATTTGAAGTTGGGGACATTTGTATGTGGGTCACAGTTAGCCAGAAAATAAAACCAAGGGACTTAATCGTGGTGCGTCAGTGTGTCTTTAATTAATAAAAGACGGCGCTTATAAACTCTTTTTTGTTAAACGTTTTTTATTGTGTGTGTGTCAAAGCGTTCAACATAGTGTATTGAACTTTACCATACCAAGCTGTGTCCTGGCATGGACATTCTTTACTTCGTTTCTGCTTTCCGCGCCCAAGAGAGAGAGAGAGAGAGAGAGAGAGAGAGAGAGAGAGAGAGAGAGAGAGAGAGAGAGAGAGAGAGAGAGAGAGAGAGAGAGAGAGAGAGAGAGAGAGAGAGAGAGAGAGAGAGAGAGAGAGAGAGAGAGAGAGAGAGAGAGAGAGAGAGAGAGAGAGAGAGAGAGAGAGAGAGAGAGAGAGAGAGAGAGAGAGAGAGAGAGAGAGAGAGAAGAGAGAGAGAGAGAGAGAGAGAGAGAGAGAGAGAGAGAGAGAGAGAGAGAGAGAGAGGAGAGAGAGAGAGAGAGAGAGAGAGTATGTCTGTCTGTCTGTCTGTCTGTTTGATGGTCTATGTCTGTTTGTCTGTCTGTTTGATGGTCTCTGTCTGTCTGTCTGTCTGTCTGTGTTGGCAATCTTTCATCTGCAATGCACCCTACTGGATGACCCTGGCTGTGGGCCCTAGGCGGCGTGGTGACAGACTCCTGTAATCGTTTCCTCTCTGAAGCAGTAAAGGGATGGAACAGGTGCTTCCAGTTTGGCCCTCCAGGGTTAGTTAGTTCAGGAACGATGCTTGTAAAACCGCAGCTGTGTTATATAGCCAATGGCACTGAGGCTGCAGTGGCTCTTTTTTAAAATTTAATTAATGTGAATACATTTACTGTTTTGTTAAAACTTCGGGACTTTTCTGGTGTTGC
>CM065696.1:39117485-39127485 GCA_017654935.2 Phymorhynchus buccinoides
AAAGAAAGAAACAGCAAAGAAAGAAAGAAAAGAAAAAAAGAAAAAAAAAAAAAAAAGAAAGAAAGAAAGAAATGCGTGGCATGTCGTAAGGCAGTAGCTAAATGAACTTAAACAAAGTGTTTGTTTTTTTGCATTGTTTTGTTTTAGCTTTATACTGAGCCCACATAGACCTGTAAGGTACGAATACGAATACGGATGCTTTATTGAGGGTCAAATGAATAAGCTACAATAGCTTCTTTGCACCTGGCCCTCTCGCTCACAAACTCACACCATGAATCAAGCCAAAGAAAGAAAAATAGATAAGAAAATCAAGTCAATCAAATGGCTTGTACCCACGTGTCGTCATATCCGGCCACAAGGAGCGCTCCATAGTATGGGAGACCGCCATCTTAGTCAGTAACTTTGTTTGAAAAATGCCCGATCGATGCTGTTTACACACAAATCTGACTAAGATGGCGACACTTCCGTTGGAAGGGTCGAGATGCGCACGCAGGTGGGCGGGAGCCATAGGAAATGACAAAATGGGTACGTGAAGTAAGGCAAGCTTCTACCATGAAAAACACACCAAAATCACTTTTTGGCATGATTTGGGTTTTGAGCTGGTTTAGATTCCGAAACCCTTACGGGTTTTGCTATGTACACTGTTTCTGCAGGTAAGTTTTATAAATATTTTTTATTTATTTATTTATGAGGTGGGTGTTGTAGGATTGAAATGAAAATGTAGCTAATTAAATATGCATAAACTTCAAATTGCCATATTTCAGCTTCTACTACACATAGAAACAAAATGTAAACACGAAAATGAGCGCCTTTTCTCCTTCTAGCCCCATCCAATTCATTCCAGCTAAGGTGCCTAAAAACGATTTTCATTGGTCGTTGTAAATAGCACACAAAGGAGGGATCTAGTTCTCGACCAATCAGAGGCGGCGTTTCTTCAACTGCTCTTAGTGTGTAAAAATACGTCTGCAGTGCGTTTGTGTTGATTTCCCAGCTGTAGTTTCACTTTCCAGTCTTGTTTTCTATTATAGTAAGCTCATAACTCGAAGAAATGGGTAAGAGAAGGGCTTCTTACAGGCCCAAAAAGCGTGTGCCACCACAAAAGAGGACAAAGGTGGAGCAGGGAGATGTCATAGGCAACGTTACAAGTGAAAATAGACCTTCTACTTCGACTGCAAGTCCGTGTGTTGAGGCGAGTGCGTCGTCTGCTTCAAGTAGTTCTAGGCCTAGTTCTGCGAGCAAGCCATGTGCATCAGGAACAAAACTGTCTGAGACAATGAACGTGGAGTTTGATGATGATGATGAGCTGTCTGGATTTCGATTTGTGGACAGTAAGTTGCTAATTCAATTTATTGAAACGCTTCTGTGTCCTGACTGCAAAAAGCCATTGGGTAAAAGTAGGCTCTCCTCAGTGAAAGAAGATAGGGTTGACTTGGCTTCTGTGTTTACCTTTCAGTGTGGTTGCAAGAACTCTGTCAAATTTTCAACATCCAAGACTGTGAATAAAGTCTATGAGATAAATAGAAGATTCCCTCTTTCAATGTTTGCCATAGGTAGAAATCAAGCACAGGGGAAAAGATTCCTAGGCAACATGAATATTCCTTGTTCACTGAACAACAAGACTTGGGCAAATCACCGCAACATTATAACAAGAGCCTCAGAGTCTGTTGCAGACAGAAGTAAGCAGGTTGCTGCTGATGAAGCAAGGCAGGCCTATGAGGGTAGGGATATCACTGTGTCGGGTGATGGTACATACCAGCGGAGAGGGTTCCAATCAAAAAATGGGGTAGTGACAGTCCTTACTGTGAATGGGAAAAAATCAAAAGTCCTTGATTGTGAGGTGTTGTCAAACCATTGCGATGGATGCAAAAAGAATGAAAAGAAGAAAGGTGGCCAAGAATTAGACAGGTGGAGGACAGTGCATCAAAACAAGGATGAGTGTGATAAAAATCACACAGGTACAGCTGCTGCCATGGAGCCCACAGGTGCTGTGAGAGTGTTTTCGCGGTCGGAGGAGAAGTATGATTTGCGATATGTCAACTTTTTAGGGGATGGAGACAGTAAAACTTACTCCACTTTGAAGTCACAAAATATCTACCAAAATGTGACTATAAGTAAGTTAGAATGTTGTGGGCATGTACAGAAAAGGATGGGAAGGCATCTCACTAACAAAGTGACTGAATTCAAAGGCAAAACTTTTGTTCATGGGGGTAGGACTGTCAAGGGCATCGGGGGACAAAACAAGCTCACAAAAAAGGCCATTCTAAAAATCCAGGGACACTATGGGGCAGCCATCAGAAAGAATGTGGGGAAGCTAGACAAAATGAAGCAGGATATCTGGGCTATTTATAAGCATAGGAACAGGCAGCATGATGAATGTGGTGACTGGTGCCCCTCGAAGACTGGCCAAGGTGATCCAAACAAGAACGCTTTCCCAGATTATGTGTGTGAAGCCATCCGCCCAGTGTTTGAAACTCTGACACTAGATAGTTTGCTGGAGAGGTGCCTACATGGGGGGAGCCAGAACACCAATGAGAGCTTCCATAACTTGATCTGGGAGCGGTGCCCAAAAACCACCTTTGTAGGCCGCAAAAGACTGCGTTTGGCTGTCGCTGATGCCAGTATTGTATATAATGATGGAGAACTGGGCAGACTGGACATCTTTGACACTCTTGGCATGGAGCCTGGACTATGGACCAAGAAGTGCTTTGTTGAGCTGGACAGAAAAAGAGTCGCTGCTGGACAAATACAGGCCAGTGAGGCCAAGAAGTTTGCCCGACGCCATCAAGCTCAGGCCGCTGCAGAGGGGGAGGGTGAAACAGAGGAGTACTATTTGGCAGGAGGGCATGAATAGCTTGGTGAGTCCAAAAACAATGAAAACATGCACCATTGTGTGAGGGGAAAGTCATTTTAACTGTTTTTTACCCTATTACATCAGTGTAAAGTTATAATCTTAACTTTAAAGCCTATTTTCTCAAAACGCGATTTTGGACGAATAACCCCACCGTCTGCAACATATCTCAAAAACTACTGATCAGATTGCAGTAAAATTTGGCATATAGTTTTACTGCACATAGAGCTACATTTTGGCCAGAGCTTTTGTGATTTAGAGGACTAAATATTGTTTTCTGTTTTTCAATATTTTGCACATATTTCATGCCATCGAAAAACCATTATTTAAAAAAAATGGCTTTTTTCCTCCCATCACACTGTTAAATGTTGACTAATCAATGTGTGTGTGAATTTGTATACTAATTGCATGGTAACATTTTGGATAATCTTGCATACCCTAAGACACCCATTTTCCGAAATTGGGAATTGGGTACATATTTCAAAGCCCATGACCAATATGAAGACTTGCTCTAATCTTCAAACTGATACCAGAAATGCAATCAGCAATGTTTGAACTATTACTGTACCAAATATTATTAGAATTGGTGAATAATTAGTGGGTGAACCCAGCTAATGAAAATAAGAGATTTTATGCGTTTTCGACTGGTAGAAGCTTGCTGGAAGAGAAACACAAAGGGGGTGGGGGGTGGACTTGAATTAGAAGCAAATACGCATACAAGTAATTGTGAATAATGGTGAATTTTAATTGATGGTTAAATAGTACGGAAAGTACGGAAATAGTGCAGGCCACGACGAAAGAAGGTAAACCATGATCATCATGATGCTTATTAGAGGCTGTCAAGGTTTTATGAAGTCTTTTGTCTTCAACACATAATTAGGATGACAAGGGTCGTTTCGCTTTAGTAAAAGCGAAGGAGAGCAAAAGTATATAATATTATATTCAGGGCTTCTGAAAACGTACAGGTTGTGCGTATTTACGCACTAGGGCTCTCAAATCACTCCCTAGAATCTCAAACCATGCGTGAGATTTACCCTTTAAAATCTCAAGTAGAGGTTGATATGACGTATTAGAACTGATGAACATTTATGACACTGTTTGTATTTTAATTAATTATATAAGGAGGTTGGAGAAAAAAAGCCTTAATTGTTAAAAGCTCGTTGATCGTTGCCTATAGTTTTCTTAGCAGCCAATCAATTCGTTTCATACACTTGCTATCAAATGCTTTGCCTTTTCCTTCTTCGTATTTTCTCTTTTCACTATGTGTCTCTAAATTGATTGCACATTATTATGCTCTTTGTGTGTTTTTGATTTTATTTTATTTTTATTTTTTATTTTATTATTTTTATTTTTGCCTTTTCTTTTGCTCAGTTATCAAGTATAAATGACGCATTATTGTACTTACACAGTCTGTCATTCACCAAATATTTTTCATGAAATATTTCAGGGGCTAGCTTGTTGGTGCTCTCTTTTGCTTTCTGTTATATGTGAATTGTTTGGAAATATTACTTCTTCTTTTTTATAAACCATACACTTGATATTGCTGTGATCAACACATGCCTCTCTTTTTCTCCCTTCTTGCTTTCTGCATTGTGCATTCTGCATTCTTCTTACATTTCCAATCTCTTGTCCTGACATTTATGAACGTTATTGTTGTGTGCTGTTCCGAGTTCGGAACAATATACTTAGTTGAGATATTGATATAGACATAAGGGAATAAAGCGTGTGCGGGCACGCGAGAACCTAGGCAGAGGTTTTCCACGTTTTCACTTTGACCCTTTAAAATGTGAAACTGAGGGTAAAAAATACCCCTTACAATTATTGTTAACAGGGGGGTGAGCGTACGCCTTAGGAGAGGATAAAATCAGAAGCCCAGAATATTTCACAAATATGAATGGAAAAGATTCCCATCCAGGGGGCTCACGAGATACGATTGGGGTAGACAGACACACAAAAAGAAAAAGGAAACAACGAACGAACGAACAAACAGACCGCGACAAACTCGTGCCCCTTAGCCCACTAATGTCAGGCAAAGGAGCATAGCAATACGCCTAACAGTGGAGAGGAGGTGCACTGTAGTAAGGCTTAATACCGAACATTGTCTGCCATTGTCTCGTGCCCTGAGATGCGAACGCCATTCCACCAGCGACATACGGCTATTCTTAGATTTATGTGCACGCCACCGACTTAAATCCCTTTCAACGCCAAAGTCGCATTTTAGCACCACAGTGATTTAACACCTATGTCACTAAAAGGCATCAAATTGGGATCTACTATCCAAACACCCTATTGTCTTAGTTTTGGGAAGTAAGGATAGACCTTATTTTAAATATGTCACAGAAGAATCCCCAAATACTGCAGATGGATTTTGTTCTCTACCCAGGTAAATTTAATGGACATTTTTGGCTGAAATATGGCTGGCGGTGAAAGGGTTAAGATTATCGCCCTTGCCTGTCAGGAACTAGTAGTATGTTGGTCACTGCAAAGAACACCTTTTGCAAGAGTGAATACCCTTGGTGGGTGGGGGAAGATGGTTGAGTACTGACCAAACAAGGGAATAAGTGCCATAACTCTCGCCAATAACCCTATTTGAGGCCACGTAATGGCTGCCTTTTGCAAGAGTAAAATAATGCCATTTTGGATACTGATCAACAAGGGCTTAACACGTGCCGTCAAGGGCGTTAATAACCCTACTTGCATTGGCCAATGGTCAACTTAGGACGCTGATTTGACCGCCAGGGGGCAATCAAACAAGTAGGGGTCTTAGCGCGTGATGTTCTTAGTTGGGCGTAGTGAGAGAGAGAGAGAGAGAGAGAGAGAGAGAGAGAGAGAGAGAGAGAGAGAGAGAGAGAGAGAGAACACTGAACACTGAAATGGTTTAATGAGTAGGCCATTGGCCCATGTCATTTTGAGTGGTTACAAAAGTATAACAAAGTAGCAGTATTAACAACATTTTATCATAAACACACATAACAAACTTAGCGTATACGTAGTTCAAAACTTCATACATGTATGATACATAGAATATCAGATAAACACAATCATCTTTACCCACTTATGTGCATCTCCCGAATTTTATCATAAACACACATAACACATTTAGCATATACGTAGTTCAAAACTTCATACATACACTATACATAGAATATCAGATAAACACAATCATCTTTACCCATTTAAGTGCATCTCCCGGATTCTAAATGCTTTTTCGAGATAAAATGCTAAACGGATAATCAGAGATATATTTTCAGTTGCAAGCAGCATAGATAGTTTGAGAGAGAGAGAGAGAGAGAGAGAGAGAGAGAGAGAGAGAGAGAGAGAGAGAGAGAGAGAGAGAGAGAGAGAGAGAGAGAGAGAGAGAGAGAGAGAGAGAGAGAGAGAGAGAGAGAGAGAGGAAAGAGAGAGAGAAAACTTGAAAACTGAAACTTTATTTTCCAAGGATATAGAGTTTAAGTTTTCAAGGGAGAGAGAGAGAGAGAGAGAGAGAGAGAGAGAGAGAGAGAGAGAGAGAGAGAGAGAGAGAGAGAGAGAGAGAGAGAGAGAGAGAGAGAGAGAGAGAGAGAGAGAGAGAGAGAGAGAGAGTCGGAAGTCGGAGGTCGGAAGTCGGAAGTTTACTGAATATAAGGCCAACAGCCCCTTTCAGGGGAGGGAACAAACACTTAATACATTCACAATTGTATGAAAGAAAAAGAAACAAAAGAACAAAACAAAACAAAAACATACAGATGCATATAAACAATAAACAACCATGCGTAACTAAAACACCAGGATGAGAGAGAGAGAGAGAGAGAGAGAGAGAGAGAGAGAGAGAGAGAGAGAGAGAGAGAGAGAGAGAGAGAGAGAGAGAGAGAGAGAGAGAGAGAGAGAGAGAGAGAGAGAGAGACAGAACAGAACATTATCTGCTCCTGACTCGTCACCAGAGAGGGCATCGGCAGTTCGGGCCTAAAATTATCGTCCTTTCATGTCGACAAGGAGAAGTAGTATAACGCCTCATTCAAACAGAGATTCACAACAAGAGCAGCTGTACTGAAGAGCTTTGCACCCCATTACACCTAGCCGGCAAAATGGAATAGTATGGGGAGCAAATTGGTGGCCCGCGGCTGTAGCATTCTCAACGACACCTAAATAATGGGGCGTTAGAGATGACGAAGCGCTTGGCATGCTGGAATGAATGAACGTTCGTACGTCACAGTGAGTGTGTGGTGTTGACGCGCAAAATGTCACTAACCGTTGCTTTTAACGCGTGTTTACCTAGGACAGTGGAACCTCCTTTATAAGACCTCCCATTATAAGACTCCCTCCCACATAAGACCTACTTCTCTGAGACATTGCCCTTCTTTGTGAGTATTAAAATCACTTCCCTTATAAGACCTCATTTTGGATGGAAGTTCAGTTTAACGTCGCGTATCGGCTTTCGCCATGTACGACGGGCTGAACAAACCAACCAGGGTATAAACAAAAATGTATGTTCCTGAATCACTGTCTTAGCCAAAAGGCCGAGAAGCGATCAGAATATGAACATGATTTTGGAACATGTATGACATTTTGGATGATTTATGAAGGTCTTATAAGTGAGATTCCACTGTAATGTATTCAGAGGCTACGGGTACGGCGTTGCTGCAACACTCAGACCGTGTTCAGGGATAGTAACTCTTCCTAGTCGAATGTTTCGTCAACAAAATGCATTTTCTTATTTCGTATATTATTTAACGCATCTTGGTAAGGAATAGGGTCAGGGATAGGGTTAGGAACATGTCAGAGTTAATGTTAGTAGGGTTTTTTTTTAAGACATTTGAGCACAGTTTTTGCGTCCCGTGATTGAGCGCCGTACCTGTAGCCTGGAGAATGTGAGATACGGGCCCGTACACCGAGCCTCTGCCATCTTAAAGTAGTTTCCCTCCCTGCATATTCTTTTACACCAGACACAGCTGAACGTAAAATAATCATTTCTGCCGGTGTTCGATCTAAGACCGATAATTTTGGGAGTTGTCAAAAAGCGCGAATGGGTAGGTCAAGATGAAGTATACAATTAGCGCGACTATCCCACATAGATAGACAGAAAGAGACAGAGATAGAACGGACACACACACACACACACACACACACACACACACACACACACACACACACACACACACACACACACACACACACACACACACACACACACACACACACACACACACACACACACACACGCACACACGCACGCACGCACGCACGCACACACACACACACACACACACACACGCACGCACGCGCATGCACGCACGCACGCACGCACACGCACACGCACACACACACACACACACACACGCGCGCACACGCACGCACACGCACGCACACGCACGCACACGCACACACACACACACACACACACACACACACACACACACACACACAGCCCTTAATTAATATAACACACAAATAATGGCAAATCATTGACCTGTCATTATATCACATCGCGCAAGGATTGCGAGAACAACAAACTATATGTTATAGTACTGTAGTAATAACAGCTTACAAACCCTTCATAAGCAAACTACAAAAATACATCAAAATGTGAATGCAAGTCCAAACAAGAACGCGACCATCACAACGTAATGTTGTTGTTCTTCTTGTCGTTCCCTGGCTTAAAGACTCCAGGGATCATCCCAGCCTAAGCAATGTACAAAGATGCACCAGATAGGGGGCGAGAACGTTACGTGTGTGACCGGTTTTTGATTACCCCGCCACGCCACGTGAGCAACCACACTCCGACTTCGGAGGATTATCGCACTGTTGTTACATTTCGCGCTGCGCGTAGTACCACACGTCATGCGGGAAATGGTATGGGTTCTGTAATGGTATCGCTTCATGGCTGACTTGGGACAACAGCCATAGGGGCCTACATCATGTAACAGGGTGGGTGTCTGACACCCCGTAAAGTACCTAGTAGGATGCAGCAATAGCCCGGCCTTCATTAGCTTCACACCCAGTGACCCCCTCTCTTGTTTTGTACACCTTCTGGAAGCTTTGTGCTTGTAGCTTCCTCTAAACTGTCACTCTCTTTGACTGCCTTTTTCCCGTGCTTACTGTCATCTGCTGTCTTTCTGCCTTACCGGTTCATTCTCCCGCCTTTTGTTTTCAATAAACGCTTTAAAACAAATTCCTCCAGCCGAAGTCGGACATGCTGGGCCTAATTATGTCTTACTTAGGCTCATAACGGCAGCATGACGCATCTACACTCATAAATGACAAGAAACTGTCTGAGCGATCGAAGAAGAAGAAGAAGTTTCGCCTTCGCCACGCACGTTTTGCGTCCGTGTACACGTTAACATTATTTCACGATATATTTCTATTTCCCCATGGCAACACAGTGATAGCCCACTCTTAAAGGTCCGTGTACACGTTAGCATCCTCCATAAGATATTTTTATTTCCCCATGGCAATACAGTGAGCTGTAAGTCATATTAAAGGCCCACCAGATCACGTGTCAAAAATCACGGGTTTCACGTGTTTTACCTCTTATAGCTGCAAAGAAATCTTGTTTTCACCAGGTTTGACTCCCATACAAAATGTCCCCAATTTCAAAGCTAAACATCATTTTAAAGAGCAGCCTGAATTTGAAGTTGGGGACATTTGCATGTGGGTCACAGCTACCCCCCAAAAAACCAAGGGACTTAATCGTGATGCGTCAGTGTGTCTTTAAGAACGGGGTACGCCACTTATACTGAATTAGATCTTTGCAACATTTTAAATTATTTGAAATGAGCCGTTATTTTATGTGCATTTAAAAATGCGCGTGTGCGGTTTCATTAAAGGTGGACTCGGACGGATGAGTTTTTGCAAGAAACACGTCGAGATCACCAGAAAGACCGCCTTTTCAAGGATCGGAACACTCACTTTGCTCTGGTTTCTTAGAAATTAAGCTGTCAAAGCGGCGATTCCTCCTTGGCGGAGATGCCGGAGAGAGTAGCCATTTTGGATGGGGTGGGTGGAGGACACTCATTGTGGTTGAAGCGTTTTCTTTTGTTGTAGTGCAGTAAAAAAGAAAAAGAAAAAAAGGAGCTATTTCCATTGTTGTGAGCGAAACTCCTTTAGATAAACTGTACGCAAATTTTAAAAAAAAGGCTTGTATTGCGAAAAGTTCCTGCAAACGATTTGGTCTAA
>CM065696.1:39134985-39149985 GCA_017654935.2 Phymorhynchus buccinoides
TTAATTAAACAACATTATCCGTCCGCTTTAGAAGGGGGCATGAAGAAGTCAAAGTCAAAGTCAAGGTAAAATAATTCTTTATTAACTCGTTAAGAGAAATTACAGTGTGGTCTCATACCAGCCCGTTACAAACAAGAAGAGACATATTCATGCATTAACCCTTTCACCGCCAGCCATATATCAGCCAACAATTGCCTTTAACCCTTTCACCGCCAATGTCGCGTTTATGCACCACAATGGTTTAGCACCCATGTCACTAAAAGGCATCAAATCAGGACCTGTTATTTCAAGATTTTATCTGTCGCATTTATACACCACAATGGTTTAGCACCCATGTCACTAAAAGGCATCAAACCAGGGTCTGTTATTTCAAGATTTTATTTTCTTAATTTTGGGAGATAAGGAAAGGCCTAATGTTATACATGTCAAAGAGGAATTCCCAATATTGCAGATACAAACACATTCTACCCTGTTAAGCTTAATGGTATTTGTTTTTGCTGAAATATGGCTGGCGGCAAAAGGGTTAAATCTACCTGCCCAGGTAGAGAACAAAATCCATCTGCAGTGTTAGGAATTCTTCTGTGACATAATTAAATAAGATCTATCCTAAACTTCCCAAAACTAAGACAACCGGGTCTTTGGATAATAGACCCCAATTTGATGCCTTTTTAGTGACATATAGGTGTGGAGCTAAACGTGAGATTTGGGCGGTGAAAGGGTTAAAAATGAAAACAAAACTAAGGAAAGGAAAAGACAGCCAATCATGATCCACAAAAAGATGGACATATTTGAAGTGGATGCCATCATCATCCTTCCCAACACATTGATTGAGAACCTCTCTCTATCCCCCACCATTTCTTTCCTCGCAGTCTTTTGTCCTTCCCTCCCTACTTCACTCAATTCTTAAGCCGGCGCCACACACGCGTAAAATCGTACTGGGATGCGTTGCGATTGGGTCACGTGAATCGTGACTCGCGTGAAATAATAATAATAATAATAATAATTGTACATTTATATCGCGCTTGACCCCAAAGCGCTTTGCAATCAATTTTTCATCAACAAATAGACAACAAAATCAGCATTCAAGAATGACACCAACCAGCAACAACGCATGCATACAAAGCAACTCTCTCTCTCTCTCTCTCTCTCTCTCTCTCTCTCTCTCTCTCTCTCTCTCTCTCTCTCTCTCTCTCTCTCTCTCTCTCTCTCTCTCTCTCTCTCTCTCTCTAACACACATACACACACATTTAACAACACCGACTCGTTCATTCCCCATTCAGTAAGCACACATCAACTGAGCCGCACGGACTGACCACATACACCAACACATACAGAAACACCCTCACACACAATGTACGCACGCAGACAGACAAACACACACACATGCGTGCACCGACACACAACCCACAGAACCAAAACACACACAAGCACACATGTGTGCACACACACACACAACACACACACACACACACACACACACACACACACACACACACACACACACACACACACACACACACACACAAAGCACAGCACAGCACAGCACAGCACAGCACAGCACAAACCTCTTATTCAATCTTCCCTCACGTGCACACAAGATAGACAACTGATCAAATATTTAGGGTGCAGCAGGAAAAAGATGGGTTTTAAACACTCCTGTCTAAAATATAACTCTGCCCATTTCGTTCACTACAACTCAAGCAGACCCAATCCACGAATTTCACGTGAATCACGATTTCACGTACAGCGTCACAATCGCATCGCAATCAGATCCGAATCGTACGTAGTGTAGCAGGCCCTTCAGAGTCAGTATAACAGAGTTCTCACGTGGATAGAAACACTCAAACATATACTGGTCTCCAAAAGTTAAGGGCCTGGGACGGTATTCATGTCGAGATGGCATGAGACTTAGCATGATGCTAACTTAGAAGCTCTTCCAAAAGTCCTATTAAATCCTATAGGACATTGGAAGAGCTTCTAAGTTAGCATCATGCTAAGTCTCATGCTATCTCGACATGAATACCGTCCCTGCTTCTGTTTTCAGTAGCTTGATATCTATTTATTGTACACTAAGACAACAATGAAGAAAATGGCAAAACTTAGGCTACTCAATAACTTTCCTTCCTGTTGCACGTGCCTGAACCAGTTTTGCAGACATTGCAGTACAGCAACAGCGTTTTCAGGTACGCTTAAAATGTGGCAAATTCACGAGAATTTCACGAAAGTTTGGTCTCTTTTCGCTGAAGAATCGGGGCTGATGCAGGTTTCTTGCCTATTGCACGTGCAAGGCATGACTGTAGTGAACACTGCTGAGCAAAAGTTAGACACGAATGTGTATTTAAGGGCGGCAACCAGAGCTCTCAATAAGCATGCCTCCAAGACAGAAGAGAGAAGATCGTTCTTCCGGCCCTTAAATATTGGAGACCAGGGACGGTATTCATGTCGAGATAGCATGAGGCTTAGCATGATGCTAACTTAGAAGCTCTTCCAAAAGTCCTATTAAATCCTATAGGACATTGGAAGAGCTTCTAAGTTAGCATCATGCTAAGTCTCATGCTATCTCGACATGAATACCGTCCCAGTATAGTAAGTTCATGGAGGAAAACAAAAATCGGTTCCGATGCATGCAGATCCATAACACCCTCTCCTCCATTTGGTTAGAACAATTTTATTCCAAATTACGCAATAAAACAGCAACAACACATAAATAAGGGTAGGCTACACAACAAGTAAAAATGCTTAGGGGAAGACGGGGTAAAAAGCGCATGGGCGGGTAAGAAGCCCACCCCAATTATCTCATGAAATAAAGAAAATTTCAGTCAAATTTGCCCATGAGACGAATGCTAGACATTAACGCTCGTCTCATGGCCAAAATGAGACTGAAATTTGCTTCATTTCATGAGATAATTGGGGTGGGGTTCTTACCCGCCCATGCGCTTTTTACCCCGTCTTCCCCTATGCACGGTGCTCACTAAATATTTAAGTTACACAGAACTGGCTGCAACACAAATCACACTAAGTGTGGAAAAGGACTAACAATCAGGCCGTGTACACACATAAGCGGATATTCCATGCGGAAACCCGTGCGCAATCCATAAATAAGTGAAACAAAGAAGGGAAAAAGATTTGCGCACGTGTCCGAATTTCCCCTATATATGTAAACTTTTATCCTTCTTTCTTCCACTTATTTAAGGTTTTCCGTACGGAACTTACGCGTCTAATGTGAACCCGGCCTAAGTGTGGAAAAGGACCAACAATCGCGTCTAATGTGAACCCGGCCTAAGTGTGGAAAAAGACCAACAATCGCGTCTAATGTGAACCCGGCCTAAGTGTGGAAAAGGACCAACAATCGCGTCTAATGTGAACCCGGCCTAAGTGTGGAAAAAGACCAACAATGGCGTCTAATGTGAACCCGGCCTAATGATTAAACACGAATGTGGAAACCCTATAGAAAATATGCGAAAAGGCAAACAAACACACTCCATTTCTCGGTTGTTTCCGTTTTTGTTTTTCTCTCCATTCTTTCCTTTCTTACCGCAGATAGAGTGGGCACTTCAACCTCTTATCGTTCGCTATATTTCACGTTACTTGCCATCCATTTACACAATCAAAAAACACACATTCAGTAATAATAATAACTAGATAAACCCGTGCTCCGCACGGCAGCATGAAGCATCTGCGTTCATAATTGATAGGAACCTGTCTGAGCGATCGAAGAAGAAGAAGAAGAAGAACTGGTTAGATGTAAATAATGACGAAAAGAGACAAACAAATATGTGGTGGTGCACCCTCCCTTCCGCCCACTCCCCTCTCCTTTAAAAAAACATGATGAAAAGGCCCCCCCCCCCCCCCTCCCCAACACATTTTTCGGTTAATTGTATTTTTCCATTATTGCCTTTCTGTATATTAGGAACATTTTTAGCTAATAACCTTTTTGGAATACTACCCTAACCCTACCCCCCACCCTATAAGACGGAAAAACGCAACGAACCACAACTGTGACAAATCGCGGTGTACTGCAGTACATAGTGGGGGGTAGGGTTAGATTTAGGGATAGGGTTAGGGCTAGGGTTAGTATTCCAAAAAGGTTATTAGCTAAAAATGTTCCTAAAATACAGCTTTACGCATGGTAAGAAAGGCAAAAATGGAAAAATAGAATTAACTGAGTAATGCACGGGGGGGGGGGCACATCTTTACCTTTACCAAAAAGGCAGACTCGAACCCGCGACCACGGACGTGTATAGAAGTCGTGCCGCGACCTACTGATTTGACGCGCGAGCAACATTTTGCCTTCAAAATCAACTTTCAAAAGCATTTATTTTTCTAAATGTTGTGAAAATACACACACACACACACACACACACACACACACACACACACACACACACACACACACGCACACACACACACACACGCACACGTACACACACACACACGCACACGCACACGCACACACACACACACACACACACAAACTGTAGTAGACAGCACACACTTAATCATTGCTTGCTCGGTTTCCTGTCAATTCATGAGCGCAGATGCGTTGTTCTCCGTTATGCACCTTTCAAAACAAATATGGTTAGACCAAACACCAAACTTCCAGAAAGTAGAGGAACTATTTGTACAAAAGCCCTACTCGCCTCCCTCTTCTAGGTGCAGTGAGTTAGCTTCGGCTTTCTTTAGCACACGCACGTGTCTAAAAATGAACCGTTTTGAAAATGCAAATGGCTTCCACCAAAAAAATAGACAGTTTAACTCACCAGCTTTACGACGGATTTTTAGCAATTTGCATCATGATATTGCCTTCGATTGTCAAAGTGGTTCGTTCATTCAAATAACCATTACCACGGAAGAAAAAAAAAGAATATTAATTTGACAGATTGCAGTAAAGTTGGCGGTCTCTGTATAGCCAACTTGAAATGTGACCTTGCAATCTTCGTGTTTTCCGAAGGTAGCTTCGGCAATTTTTGGGCGAAGCAGACGACCCAAATTTTGCATGCATAGCCAACGTGAATAACTTCGGCAAACTTCGTCACGGCTATTCCACTGTCACTGTCACTGTCTTTCTTTCAAATCACTCCCTCCGTTAAGCAACTTTTATGTGAAATGCCGGCTTTAAACGACGACTTGGCGAATTTCACTTGGAAGAACTGTTAAGCACCTACACGTGCCCCTATATTTCGCAGTTGAAGGCAAAAATCGCCGCGACTTAGGAGAAAATAGAGATTAAAAATTATTGTCCGCACGCGTATACAGATAATAATAGTAGAAGATATAAAGGCAAGACCGAGAGAAGGCTATGAACCAAGACTGTGACCAACGGTCCGAAAATCTAATTACAACAATCATGCAACACAATACGTTTTGTCGCTCACCTGGCCACTAACGAAATGCAGGGGGTGGGGGTGTTGGAGGAAGAGGTGGCTCACATGGAACTCCTCCCTCAGACCCGCCGCCAGCCGAACCATGACGTCCCCCAAGGCACACGAATGGAGGGGGTGGGGGTGGGATGGGGGAGGGGATCGAAGGGGAGTGAGAGGGGAGGGGAGAAGAGAAAAGGGGGAAAGGGTGGGGCGTTGATGGGTTGGGTTGGGTTGATGATGACGATTGGTAGTAGAGTTGTCGCCTTCACTGTTAATAAAGAGAAAAGAGACTGAATTATTATTTTAAAAAACAAAACACAAAGAGGTAATGTACTACTCTTCGTGTGTGGAAGATTTAAAGCAAGTCTGACCCGTGCGCTTTACGCATGTCAAAAAAAAAAAAAACACAAAAAAAAAAAAGTGCAAAAGCGGCTGCAAAGTCCCCTCGCAGCATCGCCGAGCTACTCCGAAATCGGAATGTGTCGGCTGTACACACAGCGGGGAGACCATTGAGAACTGAAAACAGGACGCACGCACGGACGGATGGACGGCCGGAAAGAAGTGGGACATATCGGGCCTGTGACACAAAGGGCCTAGGGCACAGCGGGCTTATCCCATGTTTAGCGACTCGGGAATATCTGCCGCTTGGCGATGCGCGTGTTGCTTTTTTTTACTACACACTAATCATTAAAAACGCATCAAAACAGCACGTAACTGAATAGTTTTTTTATATATAGCCTTGGGGTTCGGACCCGTGATTTGAGCGCGCGCGATCATGCGCACACGCGCGCACAGAAAAATTCATGACAACTGTGTTATAGACCATTCATCAAGAAATGTTGTGGAAAAAACTGCATTAAAATACATGCAAAACTTCGCGAGATATTAGCGATTATGTGTTTCGGGGTTTGAACCCCGTAACTGGCGCGACCTTGACCTTAATGTAAAACTAAATACGTCAGTGGATAGCTTGCATCTTGGCAAACTAGTATACCAAATTTGATGATGATAGACTGAATAGTTTTTGAGAAAAACGGACGAGTAGCCGGACGGAGGCACGCCGGATGGACGCCGCCGGACGGACGCCGTCGGACGGACGGACCAGACAAAAACAATAGCCGTATATGTAATTGGGGCGTGACAATCAATAATCGCTGTATGTGAGGCATGATTCTCGTGAAATACTGATGTCTAAAAATTATTATTCTTTTTCATCATCTTCTTCTTCTTCTTTTCCGCTTGACCAAGCCAGCTCCTTTGACAACATATCTTGGGGCTTGACGATTCTTTCTTCTTCTTTTTATTCTTCTTCTTCTTCTTCTTCTTCTTCTTCTTCTTCTTCTTCTTCTTCTTCTTCTTCTTCTTCTTCTTCTTCTTCTTCTTTCTTCTTCTTCTTCTTCTTCTTCTTCTTCTTCTTCTTCTTCTTCTTCTTCT
This sequence comes from Phymorhynchus buccinoides, assembly GCA_017654935.2. Lineage (NCBI taxonomy): Eukaryota > Metazoa > Mollusca > Gastropoda > Neogastropoda > Raphitomidae > Phymorhynchus > Phymorhynchus buccinoides. The sequence continues at coordinate 39,141,783 of CM065696.1, forward strand.
TCTTCTTCTTCTTTCTTCTTCTTCTTCTTCTTTCTTCTTCTTCTTCTTCTTCTTCTTCTTCTTCTTCTTCTTCTTCTTCTTCTTCTTTCTTCTTCTTCTTCTTCTTCTTCTTCTTCTTCTTCTTCTTCTTCTTCTTCTTCTTCTTCTTCTTCTTCTTCTCTTCTTCTTCTTCTTCTTCTTCTTCTTCTTCTTCTTCTTCTTCTTCTTCTTCTTCTTCTTCTTCTTCTTCTTCTTCTTCTTCTTCTTCTTCTTCTTCTTCTTCTTCCGCGTTCCCGGGCCATACGGCCACAATGGGTGCATATTGTGTGTCCGTTTTCCAGTTTCCACTGGTCTCCTCGCTGCATTCAGCCAACACATTCCGATTTCGGAGAAGCTCAAAGGAGAAAAGTATATGGAAGATCTTAATTTTTTTGGGGGGAAAAGGCAGTAGGAGAATGGGCCAAAAAGTCAGAAAGATGGTAGATGACACAAAGCAAGGAAAAAGGCAGAGTCAAAGAAAGAGACAGATTAGAGGAAGTTACAAGTACAGAACTTCCAGAAGGTGGGGGAACCATTTGTACGGAAGACATCCCTCACCTCCCCCAGTATCCAGGGGTGAAATAATTCTGCTCTTTTTGTTCACTAAACTCACGCAGACCCCAATTACACATCATCACATAAAACATCTGATACAAAACAACACAGATATTTCACGAGATCCGTGTACGGAGCACTACAAATACATTAGTGAACAGAAACTAGTAGTAGGAGTTCATCAGATGTATTCACACAGTAGAACTTCGCGAGAATCGTGCCTCACAGAATGCCACAGTCGGATCGCATCTGGCTTGCATCGTATGCAGTGTCTCGTCCTCTTAAAGACCCACCAGGTCCGTGAGTGAAAATCACGGGTTTCCCTCTCTCGCTGGTAAGAAATCTTATTTTGACCAAGTGTTGGCTCCCATACAAATTTCCTCATGCACGAAAACGAGACATCGCTTTTAAAGAGCAGTATCGATCGTAATATGAGGAAAGTCTGTATGTGGGCCACACAGACCCAGAACACAAACCAAGGGACTTAATCCAGCCGGGTCAGTGGGTCTTTAAAGGAATGGTTGAGGAACCCGTGGAAAATGTTGACATTAAGGATGAACAAACGGGGCATCGTGTTTGGACAAGCATTTAATCTTCTTTAAAGGGCCACCCTGGCGGATGTGTTTTTGCAAGAAACACGTCGATATCACCAGAAAAACAGCCTTTTTAAGGATCGGAACACTCACTTTGCTCTGGTTTCCTATAAATTAAACCGTCAAATCGGCGCTTCCTCCTATGGCGGAGGTGCTAGAAGTCAAATTATTTCACTGAAAGAGAAGGCGTGTGCCGTCTCTTTTCTAATAGTTTGGCCGCCTGAGTTTAGCCCATATTGTTTGCACGACAATTTCGAAATACAAGCCTTTTTCTTTTTCTTTTTTAAATGTTATACAGTTTACCAAAAGGAGTTTCGCTCACAACAAACGAAATAGCTTCCATTTTTTTTTACCTGTACTACAAAAAAGGAAAAGCTTCATCCACAATGAGTGGCCTCCACCCACCCCATCCAAAATGGTTTCTCTCTCCGGCATCTCCGCCAAGGAGGAATCAACGTTTTGACGGCTTGATTTCTAGGAAACCAGAGCAAAGTGAGTGTTCAGATCCTTGAAAATGCTGTCTTTCTGGTGATCTCGACGTGTTCCTTGCAAAAACTCATCCGTCAGGATGGCCCTTTAAGGATGAACAAACGGGGCATTGTGTTTGGACAAGCATTTAATCTTCTTTCTTTAAGTCTGTCGTGGGAAATTTCAAATGTGAGAAATGGTTCCAAAAAAAAAGAAGAAACATTTCAAGTAAATGGGTCAGAGGACAAAAATCTCCTTTAGGTCTCACTCAATACGTATTCGCATTTTTTACTCTTTCCCCATGACATCACAGTGATAGCCAATCACATGCTTAAGGTCTCTGTACACGTTAACATATTTCGCTCCAACACAATGATAGTCATTCGTGAAGGTCTCTATACACGTTAACATAATAATTCACAAACTATCTCTATTTCCCCGTGGCAACACGGTGTTAGGCCACGCATACTATGACTTACAGCTCACCGTGTTGCCATAATAATAATAATAATAATGAGCATTTATATGCGCTTAATCTTAAACAAGCCCTAAGCGCTTACAATAATAAACAAATAAATGAATACCCCCCCCCCCCCCCCAAACCAAAGACAAACAACAACAGCAACAACAACAACAAGCAGTAGAAAATATGAGAATGTCAAACATTTCCTCGCATACACACACACATGCACGCGCACACACAAACAAAACACACACACACACACACACACACACACACACACACACACACACACACACACACACACACACACACCACACCACACCACACACACACACAACACAACACACGCCCGCACAAACCACACACTGCACACATGAGGAAATAGTGATACTTTGTGAATAGTGTTAACGTGTACATAGACCTTAAGATTACTTGCATATCGCTGTGTCGCCATGGGGAAGGAGTGAAACATGTTCACGTGTACAGAGACCTTTAGCAATTAAACATAGAAAAAACTAATATTCTTCATGGAATCTGTGAGGGAAAAACCAAGACGAACTTACGTTGCACTGACACTAGTAATACTATGCATTTCTTAGCAACAAAATCAGCCGACAAAAATCCACCCCAAAAACTAAACATTGAATATACATTATTTGTCATCGGATCTGCTACATGAAACCAAAACAAACTTGACAAATTCAGAGGACGAAAATCCTCTTAGCAACTAAACATTGAATATACATTATTTGTCATCGGATCTGCTACGTGAAACCAAAACAAACTTGACAAATTCAGAGAATGAAAATCCTTTTAACAACTAAACATTGAATGTACATTATTTTTCATCGGATCTGCTACGTGAAACCAAAAGAAATTTGACAAAAACAGAGGAAATCAGAGAACAAAACTCCTCTAAAAAACTAAACATTGAATATACATTATTTTTCATCGGATCTGCTGCGTGAAACCAAAACAAACTTGACAAAATCAGAGGACAAAAATCCTCTAAAAAACTAAACATTGAATATACATTATTTTTTATCGAATCTGCTGCGGGAAACAAACATACATGACAAAATCGGGAAGACAAAAATATTCTAAACAACTAAACATTTAATAACATTCTACTATTCATTGGATATGCTACCAAAACAAACTTATGTTGCATTGATACTAACAATATGCGTTTTTTAGCAACGAAATCAGAGAACAAACCTCCCCCCCCCCCCCCCCCCCCCCCCCCCCCCCCCCCCCCCCCCCCCCCCCCCCCCCCCCCCGGGAGATTTTTCTGTACAAAGAGTTCTGAAAGTTCCGGGATACCAGCTTCCTCTAATATATCACTCTGCCTTTTCCTTTTCTTGCTATCATCATCTACTATTTGTTCTGACTTGTTGGCCTATGTGCCTACCGGTTTAAAAAAAATCTTCCAAATAATTTTCCCGTTTGATCTCCTCATAAATTGAAATGCGTCGGCCGAAATTATCACAACATTGTAAAATTCATAACAAGATGGGAGTCAAAAATGACTCCGTTTTGAAACTTATTGTTTCCACACAAAAAAAGAGAAAAAAAACTATTGAAAATAATTTCAGCATTCATAAAAAAAAAATGAAAATGAAAATGACAACGAATGAATAAAGAAAAAATCAGCAAAGTCTAAAGTACTAAAAAAAAAAGACAGAAAGAAAATTTAAAAAAAGAAAAAAAAAAAGAAAAAAAAAATCTTTTTGAATATTGTACGAAAATTTAAAAAAAAATGAGGCCCCCAAAAAAGAAGAAAAAAGAGAGAAAGTCAACAGAATAATGTTGATGCTCAAATCAAAGGGGTGAAATCACACACTAAAACACTGTTGTCATAGCATCAGAATGTTAAATAAAGAGGAAAGAACGAAAAATGAAGGGAAAAAAACATGAAAGGAGGAAGGAAGGAAGGAAGGAAGGAAGGAAGGAAGGAAGGAAGGAAGGAAGGAAGGAAGGAAGGAAGGAAGGAAGGAAGGAAGGAAACGAAAGAACTAAGGAAAGGACGAACGATTAAATAACAAAAACAAAGAAAAATCAAAGACGAAACAAAAAGAAAACCAACATAGATTTTAAAAAATGAGAATGAGACGAAACGGAACCGAAGAAAGAAAAGAAAAGAAAAGAAAAGTTACAGAAATACAAAAATAAAGTGAATGAAAAAATAAATGAATGAATGAATGAATGAAAAAATAAATGAATGAATGAATGAATGAAAAAATGAATGAATGAATGAATGAATGAAAAAATAAATGAATGAATCAATGAATGAAAAAATAAATGAATGAATGAATGAATGAAAAAATAAATGAATGAATCAATGAATGAATAAACAAATGAATCAATCAATAAATGAATGAATGATTGAATAAATAAATGAATGAATGAATGGATGAATGAATGAATGAATAGATCAATAAATCAATAAATTAATGAATGGATGAATGAATGAATGAATCAATCAATCAATCAATCAATAAATCAATCAATAAATGGATGAATGGATGAATGAATGAATGAATGAATGAATAGATCAATAAATAAATACATAAATAAATGAATGAATGGATGAATGAATGAATAGATCAATAAATCAATAAACAAATTAATGAATGGATGAATGAATGAATGAATGAATGAATGAATGAATGAATGAATGAATGAATGAATGAATTAATTAATTAATGGATATAAAAGGAAGAAAATATGGAAGGAAGTTGGAGGAAAGACAGAAAGTAATCATAGCAGAAATAGAACGGAAACCCAGACAGAGAAAGAAATAGAAAACAAAAGGAAACAAACAAAAAACAAAACAAAGCAAAAACCAAACCAACAAATAAACGAACATTAACACAACGTGAAGCAAATAAGGGGAAGAAACTTCTCGTGCACGCTTCCGCCCAGGGAAACAATTCCAACTATTTGTTAGTGTAGACAATGGATTGTTAGCAACGCTGTAGTTTAGAACCCTTCTAATGTTCGCGATCCTCAATCTCAAAAAGTCTTGTTATTTCGGTTTTATTTAAGAAACCAATCCTAGGCTGATCTTAACCCTATCCCTTTCCCGAGAAGGGCAGAATGTGGCTTCTCGGTGACGACTTCCGGCGCAAAAAAATGTGAGGGGATAGGGGGGTGGGGGGTGAGGGTGCATAAAGTCTAAGATAATCCGCTGCGCGATTGAGAGCTAATATAGAGGAGGCGATGAAAAACGCAATGATGATTTTCAGAGAAAAAAAACTAGGGGAGAGCACTTCGTGAAAATTACAGTTGTTTACTTCCATTACTCGGTCAAATACCATAGCAACAATGCAACAATGGCGTCGAAGCTTGAAACCGCAGGATGCGAGTCAGCGAATTGCAAACTGATAAAACTTGCAAAATGTGACGCAAAAATATAAATCACATAATTTTTAGAATGACGCACGGTGTTCTAAGTGCTGAATGTCTGCTCAAACACACGAGTCGATAGGCTACGAGAGGTGATGGTAGAGTGACTTCCCCTGTTTGACCGATTGAATTAGGCAAGATCCATCCCACACACCATGAAATTACTCCCCTTAATTATTTCCGAACGATTCCTATTACAAAAACATAGAATTAAAACTATCCGTGGAGATACGGGAAGGGGAGTGTCTTTCATTACAAGTAGTTCCCCCACCTTCTTGAAGTTCTGTGCAAGCAATTTGTTCTAATCTGTCACTCTCTTTGACTCTGCCTTTTCCTTTTCCTACTATCATCTAACGTTGTTTTGTTCTGACTTATTGGCCCATTCACCTGTTTTTTTCCACAACATCGTCGAAAGAGCTTTCAGCTCCTCCGAAATCGGAATGTGTGGGTTAAGTGCAGCGGAGAGACCAGCGAAAACTGAAAACCGGACAGATACGTACCTTACCCATTATGGCCGTATGACCTGGGAATGCAGAAGAATAATTAAAATCTCATGATGTCTCCAAAGTATCAAATCATTTGATCAGGTGACTTTATTTCCGGTGTTAAAAAAATGTTCTAAGCAAGTGTCCACAAAAATGTCACCCTTCGTCAATTCACAATAACTTAGAAATGCAGTTGACAAAACGTGACATATGCACAAATAGGCCGGGTTCACATTGGACACGTAAGTTCCGTACGGAAAACCCTAAATAAGTGGAAGAAAGAAGGATAAAAGTTTACGCATATAGGGGAAATTCGGACACGTGCGCAAATATTTTTCCTTCTTTTTTCCCCACTTATTTATGGATTGCGCACGGGTTTCCACATGGAATATCCGCCAAACATTGCAAAATTATCCTAAGAACTTATATGCTAAGATTTACCGAACACATGTCTTGAAGTTTCCCCTTAACATACATTGATCATAATAATTATAATCAAGAATCTATTGATAAATCCGATCATAAGATTTTAGTTTTGTCGACATAAAAATACTATAATTTTTTTTTTTTTAAACCATGTATCAGCAATACATGATTTAATAACTAAATAATAATAATCGATAAATAATAAAATTAAAGATAATAATAATAATAATATATAATAATAATAATAATAGCCCCTTTGGTCTAGGAAATAATAAAAGAAAAAAAGGAAAGAAAAGAAAACATTGAATTGACATACCCTTTAAACAGGTTCACAGAAAATCCATCAACTTCAGTTTTTAATGACGCTGTGGAAAAAGGAAAAACATAGCCTTACTGTAACACAACACACTACGACAATACAAAAACAGTAGTCCAAGCGACTCTTTACGTCACCTTTTCTTTGTTTGTTTGTTTGTTTATCAGTGTTTGGATGCTTTGCCCATTAGCACAACCAGGCTAAACTGCAAGTCGAATTATATTACGCGCCCTTTGTAAAACCGAGAAAAGATCTGCTAAAGTGATAATCTTGGCAGGTAAAAACAAAACCAACCACAACAAAACTTGACGATTTGAACGAAGAAACGCAACTCTGAGAAGTAACGAAACTAAATACATTCTGCGGCAAGTCGCTTATATAGCAAGGATGGCCCCCTAACTTTGTTCCCCGCATAATCTTTCGCTCGTGGTTTTCTTGAAAGAAATAAGCCGCGAGCCGCCTCTCTCTCTCTCTCTCTCTCTCTCTCTCTCTCTCTCTCTCTCTCTCTCTCTCTCTCTCTCTCTCTCTCTCTCTCTCTCTCTCTCTCTCTCTCTCTCTCTCTCTCTCTCTCTCTCTCTCTCTCTCCATTTGAGTTTGTTTTATAATGTATTTATTTATTCACTTCATAATATGTCATTATTTTAGAGGACCTGATGAAAAGAAGCAGTTATTTATGCTTACTCAGTTTATCCTCATTAAAAATTTCGAGTTCGAGTTCTCTCTCTCTCGCGTGCTTGCGAGTGTTCTTTTTTTATAGCTAGTTTCCGCTTTCTTATCTGCGGCACGAGTGGTCTTTTGACTCTTTTTCTCTCCCCACTCAACGCTCGCATCTCCTCAGTTAGCCCAAAATAGACAGGTGAGACATGTTAGGCTCGGTGTCCATCTGTGTTCTACCCAGGACTCAGTATATTTGACAATCGTGTGAAAGGCAGCACAAGCCTTGTTGCTTACTTTTGACTCGCTGACAGGCTATTCACACAAGCAGGTCTGCTTCTTTTGGTCTCCCTTCCCCAAGACCCAAACAACATGGGCGACAGCGGACCAAATGCGTACACAACCCACAGCCAGTCGGTGTGAATGACATGGCAGCAGGTGTGAGAAAAACACAGACTGAAGCAAAACAGAATGAATGAATGAATCGTCAATGTAATGTCTTTTCACACGAATAGTGATTTTAGACAACATTCAACAATTGAACCAATAAAAAAAAAAGCACACGATGCAAGCTTTAAAAATAAAACAATACAACAGAAAAAGCCAAATATCTACAGTAAGCTTCCAATAGGCGTGGACAGTACCAATTTAGCAATTCAAGCAATGTGAATTTCTGCGTCACTTAAGATATCCTTGGTATTATTATGCTTATGAAAAAAGTCCATATTGAACATTCGGTATTTAGAGAGCAACATTGGGCATTCTAATAGTAAGTGATGAATTGATAATCTCTGACTGCAGAGACAATTAGTTTCTA
>CM065696.1:39154985-39162485 GCA_017654935.2 Phymorhynchus buccinoides
TTTTAAATTGTATGCAGTTTATTTAAGGAGTTTCGCTCAAAACAAAGGAAATAGCTCCTTTGTTTTTTACTGCACTACAAAAAGAGAAAAAGTTTTAACCACAATGGGATCCAAAGTGGCTACTCTGCCCGGCATCTCCGCCAAGGAGGAATCGCCGTTTTGACGGTTTAATTTCTTGGAAACCAGAGCAAAGTGAGTGTTCCGATCCTTGAAGAGGCTGTCTTTCTGGTGATCTCGACGTGTTTCTTGCAAAAACTCATCCGTCAGGGTGCCCCTTTAAGGCAGTATTTCTTCAAGAGTTTACTGGCGAGATTACAGACAAGACATAACAAACCAGATGATAAGAGACACTAAAGAGCCAGCCACACGTCCACTGATGCGATCACGTGCTCGAATTGTATCGTACAGTCGTGCGATTTTAGTGGGCATGTGGCTGGCCCTTAAGATATTTGCAGTTTCGAAAAATGCATCTTGGTTTCCTCACCTTCAATCGTCTTAAGGCATTATTTCATTATTATTATTATTATTATTATTATTATTATTATTATTATTATTATTATTATTATTAAGTTACTTAGGCATACTGGTACGAGGCTTTATACTGCTTCTTCGTGTTGCCCAAGGGCGATAATTGTATGTAGGTGGCACTTTCACGGGAGGCCCTCTGTTCACTTGAGAGAGAGAGAGAGAGAGAGAGAGAAGGAGGGAGAGAGAAAACGAAAACGAAAACGAAAATTTATTTAACCAGGGAACATGAGATAAACAAGTTACATGCTTTTTTCCACCCAGCCCTGGGGAAAATAAAGTAAATCAAACAAGAAAGCTAAGTAATATATGTACATGCAGAAATGAGAAGAAAGGGGAGGGAGGAGGGGGGAAGAGGCACAGAGGGGGATAAGGATGGGGACATTGGGGAATTTAAAGTACAGGGAAAAAAACAAAAAAACAAATGTCACATCATGCAAACATGAAATCAGCAAAGGATAACTCTCCCCATCATTATCATCATCAGTAATAGTAGGATAGTAATGTTTTAAAAATCAAGTTATATCATACAAATGTATCAAACAAATATGTTATCACATATTATATCAAAATCAGCAATCATTCAAGTAACTTAATATGTATCCACATCTTCTGATGAGGGTGTTGTATACCCAATAATAGAATGGTTATCTGGATACAGTTGACATGTTTTCTTTTAATCTCTGAAATAGAATATTTTGATACGCGTTTTTGAAGGAAGTAATGCTGCTTTTCTGCTTAAGATTAGTTGTCAGGGAATTCCAAAGAGTACCACCTGAGTATGTTAAACTTCTTTTGAAAAGATCAGTTCTGGGTTTTGGAATAACAATATTGTTAGTATATCTAGATTGGTTGATTGGAAACCTTTTAATTAATGCTGGAGGTGCAAAACCATTGATTATTCTAAACATCATGACAGCTTTGTTGCATTGCAGTTTGTAAGAGGTAAAACATTTATTGTGATGTAATCTTGAAAAGTTAGAGAAGACGATTTTAGGAGGACTGCTTTAAGGGCTCGCTTATGAACATTGATTAATGGCTTTAATGTGTTGGCACTACTTGAATCGAAGAGTGTAGAGGCGTAATCTATGTGTGATTGAATACATGCATAAAATAAGTTAGAGAGAGAGAGAGAGAAGGAGAGAGAGAGACCTAGAGAGAGAGAAAGAGAGAGAGAGAGAAGAGATAGAGAGAGAGAGAAGGAGGGAGGGAGAGAGAGAGAGAGAGAGAGAGAGAGAGAGAGAGAGAGAGAGAGAGAGAGAGAGAGAGAGAGAGAGAGAGAGAGAGAGAGAGAGAGAGAGAGATAGAGAGAGAGAGAGAGAGAGATAGAGAGAGAGAGGAGAGAGAGAGAGAGAGAGAGAGATAGAGAGAGAGAGAGAGAGAGAGAGAGAGAGAGAGAGAGAGAGAGAGAGAGAGAGAGAGAGAGAGAGAGAGAGAGAGAGAGAGAGAGAGAGAGAGAGAGAGAGAGAGAGAGAGAGAGAGAGAGAGAGAGAGAGAGACTCAGACTCAGACTCAGACTCAGATACTTTATTTTACAAGGATAAAAATTTAGGCTGGGCCTATTCTTCCATTCTGTCCTTGGTTCTAAGCATGCAATACATAACTACTACTATAAATGAACATTGGAATATAGGAACATCGCCAACAGAAACAACAACTGACAGTAATATAGCAACGACACGGTAGGCAGAGCATCAACATCAGCAATAAAAACAAAACAAAACTGAAAAATAACCAACCAAATAAACAAACAAGCAAATAAGTAAATGAAAAACACCTCTATCACTACAAATTACTTCTCCTACTACCATTATTACTCCTACTACTATTACTACCACCATCGCCTCCACACCACCACTACTACTACTACTACTACTACTACTACTACTACTACTACTACTACTACTACTACTACTACTACTACTACTACTACTACTACTACTACTACTACTACTACTACCTCCATCACCACCATCACTACTACTACCGCTACCACTACCTACTACAATACAGTGCCACAATAATATAACAATGACATGGTACACTACTACTAATACAGTGCCACAATAATATAACAATGACATGGTACGCAGAACATCACCATCAGAGAGAGAGACATAGAGAGAGAGAGAGAGAGAGAGAGAGAGAGAGAGAGAGAGAGAGAGAGAGAGAGAGAGAGAGAGAGAGAGAGAGAGAGAGACAGAGAGAGAGACAGAGAGACAGAGAGAGACAGAGGACAAAGGCAAGGCAAGGCAAACAATTTTAATTGACATAGGCCAACAGCCCCAATCAACGGGGAGTGAGACATTTTGACATTGCAACAAGCATAAGTATACACAACATAATGAAAAACAAATTATTGTTCGATCAGTACTATCCTATGGGCAAGAGGTTTATTTCAGTGCATCAAACACTCTTCTAAATAAGTTACAAAGCATAGACAGTAAAGCTATTAAACTAGCACTTGGTATTCCTATGCACTCTAACACTCTTAGAACATATAAAGAGAGCAATATAATGTCATTAGCTGAATATAGAAAGTTATCTGCCTCAAAATATATAGTAAGAGGTCTCTCTATTGACAACAATATAAAGGAGGAAATATTCACAGACTCAGAGACAGATTATCCAAAGCGAGCAAAATATATAACGTTTCTTCAGCCAATCAAGAATTTCACTGAAGACGTTATAAGTAGAAGTAAGGTAGATATCCACAATATCTCAGCCATGCCTATTATACCACTAATGCCACCATGGGAACAAAGAAAGGCAAAATTTGATATAGAATATACCAGTTACAAAAAAGAAGAAGAAGTTAATCAATTAGTTTCTGACGTTCGACTTCATTTAGATTCAAAATATTCAAATCATCTAAAAATTTACACTGATGGTTCAGTCTTAGAAACGTCAGACAGTGGAGCAGGTTTTGTTATTCCATCACTTAGAATAGAAAAGTCATACTATTTAGGCAAAGGCATTTCAATATTTACTTCTGAATTATATGCAATAATGCGAGCTTTAGAATTTGTTTATGATCTCCATATTCAATTTATAACATTTTAGTTTTGTGTGGATTCAAAATCAGTTTTACAAACTCTAAAGCAAAGTAACAGTAAAACTCGTAACGACATTGTCTTTGAAATTAAACAGTTGATTCATTGTATTGTTGCAAAAGGTATTGGTATTGATTTTTGCTGGGTGCCATCTCATTATGGACTCTTTTGGAATGAAGTTGCTGCCAAAGGAGGGGCTCTTAATAACTCTAACTTGGTTTCTAATGAGAAACTGGCATTATCAACACATGAAATTTACTGTTTATTGGAAAAATCTACTTACATCAACTCATCTGACTTTAGATCTAACATTTTTATGCACAGTAGATCGATAGTTAGTTTAGTGTGCAAGATACGACTCAATTCATGGAAAACTAAATACTTGGAAACTAACTGTCTTTGTAGTGATAAATTATCAATTCATCACTTACTATTAGAATGCCCAGTATTGCTCTCTAAATATCGAATGATCAATATGGACTTTTTTCGTAAGTATCATAATACCAAGGATATTTTAAATGACGCAGAAATTGACATTAGTGTAATTGCAAAAGCAATGCTGTCCTCAACTGTTGGAAGACTACTGTAGAGGTTTTCTTTATTTTTTTAAAATATTTCGTTCTTATGCATGTTATTTTACCTTTTTTTAATTTTTTTTTTTCCCAAAAAAAAATGTTTGCATGCTGTCTAAAATCACGATCTATGTGAAAAGACATTAAATTAAATATTCATTCAAATTATTGTACTTAGAGAAAACAAAATATGAAGGATGATCAGACTAATTATAGAATGTAGAGAGAGTAGACAAACAATATGGTCATCATTTCTAGGATTCAGTGCAATAGCTACTTGAGGGTGAAGTAGGCCTACCTGTCCTATGTGATGAAGATGAATGATTTAAATAACCGATTTTAAAACCCGGTTTCGAGAACCAGGAGTTGAGACATTAGCCATGGTAACACAAGTACCTAGAAAGAACAATCACCAACAAAGATAAAACAGACAATCACTAACAAAAGATAAGAGGGACAGATGAGGAAAAAGCCAATAAATATTTTTAACAATCTATTAGAGAAACTTAAGGATAAAACTGAACAACTTAAAACAAAAACAAACGTGTTCAAATTAATCAACGATGGGAAACTTAAGCGACACAATAATAAAAGGTAGAGCTAGAAAGGTAATTAAACAATAAAATTGTAAAATAAAAACAAATCAAGCCAAGAAAGCGAAACACTAAATGGATTGTTCCACCAAATAAGGAAAACACAATACAGTCAAGACGCTAGTAAGCTGAGATATCAGGCAGCAGTGTTTCGACAGAGCAAATGAGGTAGAAAACTCAGAAAGGCAGGCAAGCGCAGGAGAAATAGTGGTTAACAGTCAAGAGAGAGATAGTTCAGCACAGTTTTTAGGGCAGGCAAAAATCAGTAGTGTCCAACACGTATAACCAGGCCCTACCAGCAGATTTGAGTGATCTTCACAGTCAATGCTTAGCACGCAGCTGGGGAACACAACACTGCAAATACACAACAGATTTCACTGACGAGAAGTTGAGATTTGCACAAAAGTCATATAATGGACCTCAGGCGCAGGCAGTTTAGAATGTCACCATTCGCTTATAAGGTGAGTCGAGAGAGAGAGAGAGAGAGAGAGAGAGAGAGAACATGAGCTAGAGAGAGAGAGTAGACCTATCAACAATGGATGCCTAGGCCGCGCGGGCTTTAGGGCCTAAGTGGAAGCGCCACCTAGTGACGAATCATGGGGAGATCATTTTCAGTATAAAGCTTCATTGCAGTACCTCCAGGATCGACCCACTAACTGTATACATAAACACGTGCCATATGTACATGTTCCAGGTCGGAGGACGTTAAATAGGGCCTACATTTTCTTCTTCTGAATGTGTTAAAGACCCACCAGATCACGTGTCAAAATCATGGGTTTCACTTTTTTCCCCTCTTATAGCTGGCAAGAAATCTTGCTTTGACCAGGTGTGATTCCCATGCAAATGCCCCCAAATTGAAACGAAACATTATTTTAAAGAGCAGCCACAATTTGACGTTGGGGCATTTGTATGTGGGTCACAGCTACCCAGAAAAAAACCAAGGGACTTAATCGTGGTGGGTCAGTGGGTCTTTAAATTAGATTTTTCATACTCGAGTCTACAATTAGTTGCATCGTGTTGTTCAATTAGTTGCATCTTGGTTGAAAGAGTGGAACCCCCAGTGGGGATACCGGGGGGGGGGGGGGGGGGTATTTTGTATAAATAGTTCCCCCACCTTCTGGACGTTCTGTGCAAGTAACTTCCCCTAATCTGTCACTCTCTTTAACTCTGCTTTAACCTTTGCTTACTGTCATCTACTATCTTTCTGCCTTACCGGTCCATCCATTCTCCTGCCTTTTTTTTCACGAAACACTTTCAAAAAGATTTCCTCCAGCCGAAGTCGGACTTGCTGGGCCTAACTATTGCTTAGTTAGGCGCATAGCGGCAGCATGACGCATCTGCGCTCATAATTCACAGGAAACTGTCTGAGCGATCAAAGAAGAAGAAGAAGAAGAAGAAGAAGAAGAAGAAGAAGAAGAAGAAGAAGAAGAAGAAGAAGAAAGAGTGGGGATATTCCCTAGGCAGATCATCTCTACTATCACCGTCCTGACCTCCTCTGCTGTCTGAAAGTCACTATACCACTTTCGCACACGATTATGTTGTTCAAAAGTATTATTACTCGTATTTTCGGACTACATGTATAAGGCGCATCTTACTATAAAGCGCACAACCCAAATTTTACACAATATTCACATTGTTTTTATTATTATTAAAAAAAGTTTGTATTGTTTTATTAGTCATTTTATAAGGCGCGGGGATTTCAGTCTTGGGGGAAAAAACAAGTATCGCCTTATACAGGGGAACCTCCCTTATAAGACCACCCCCTTTTTTTTGTAAGACTCCCTCCCATTTAAGACCTATTTCTCAGAGACATTGCCCTTCTTTGAAAGTATTCAAATTACCTCCCTATTACAACCCCCTTCCACTTAAGACCTTATTTTGGAGTATTTGTTCATGGTCCTATAAGGGAGGTCCCACTGTAGTCCGACAAAACTCTTCGGAATCTCGTCCGTTTTGTTAGATCTTAGGCAGCAATATTACATTTCGTCATCAGATCTGTCGTCGTTCCGATATATCGATACGACGTATTGTTGGCATAATGGGCGGCATAATGTCCACATAATGAATGGTTGAAGCACAGATCAAACCTGACATCGTCAACGCGATCTATGCCATGTTTATGTGTAGGCGTGTCTTGTGTTTAATATTATGATTTGATGGCAGATATAGGGTTGATGTTTGCTTAGCGACGGTTGTGATATTGTTTCCGTTTCTATTAGAAATGCAGCAGGGGCCTACATAGCGAGGGAAATTTAATTTTCCCCAAAAAAATCGCGCTTTTGATAAAGGATTGAAGAAGACAATCAAATAAGAGACATTAAAAAATGTTAAAAATGTGGCATCGAGATGTAAGACGATGCATTGTATTGAAACACACACTGATGAGCGCATCGGGTGGATTTTTGTTTTATCCCAGAAAAAAACAAATCTCTAAATGGCCTAGAAAATGAGATTTTTCTTTGATTTATTTTTCTCCAGGCCAAAGATTTCTAAGTTGTGTTGGTAGTATGATGCTTAAGAAGCATTGTGGTAAGGGGTCGCCCTCTGATGATCTCGATCAATATGAAGATATAACTGTTTAAAGATACAAACCCGTCTCGTGGTTTTTTAGGCCATTTAGAGACTATTTCCTTCTGAACTATTTTAAAGACACATTGACGCACCACGATTAAGTGGTTTTCTTTTTTCTGGGTAGATGTGACCGGGCCCACATACAAATGCCCCCAACTTCAAATTGAGGCTGCTCTTTAAAATGAT
>CM065696.1:39184985-39189985 GCA_017654935.2 Phymorhynchus buccinoides
CCTCTTCTGTGCGGGAAACAAAATTTGGTCAACGTCACGACCTGATCGAGTCATATGAGGCAGTCGCATAGTCCGTCTCCAGCTTAAGAATAGTCTTCTGACCTTTGACTGCTACAACAAGTATTGGGATGTTATGATACAGCAGAGTCTGTTATGGAAGACTGTGTCTCTCAATTGAACTAAGGGGCATTTGCGCTTCGTGCTGCAGCCGAAGGGATTGATCGGCTTTTACAGACTTTCCCCAATCCCATCTGTCCTCAAGATAGTGGGGATACACCTCAGGTAAGGCATCGGTAGAGATGCAGATAGACATAGGCCTACCCTCCTCCATTTATCGGTTGTGTTTTGTTCAGTCTTGCTAGCCTTTCTTATTGCAGATTGAGCGCTTCAACCTCTTATCGTTTGCTATTATTTAACGTAAAATTTCATCCATTTGAATAATTAAAAACATGCATTCAATAATAGTAGAAGATATTAAAGATCAACCAGATCACGTGTCAAAATCGCGGGTTCTTCTTCTGTGGTGGTGGCCAGCTTCTTTTTATAGAAGTAAATGCAAACTTCTAGGGGGTTTCACGCGTTTTCCCTCTTATAACTGCAAATAAATCTTGTTTTGACCAAGTCTGACTCCCATATAAATGGCCCCAAATTCAAACCGAAACATCAGTTTAAAGAGCAGCCTCAATTTGAATTTGGGGGAATTTGTATGTGGGTCACAGCAACCCAGAAAAAACAAGGGATTTAATCGTGGTGCATCGCTGGTTCTTTAAAGGCAAGACGGAAAGAATGCAATAAACCAAGACTGTGACAGGGGGGGGAGGGGTGTTGATCTACATCTTCAATGGAACAGAAATACAGGCAAGAGGAAAGAACGCGATGAACCAAGACTGTGACAGGGGTGTGTGTGTTGATCTACATCTTCACCAGAACAGAAATACAGGCAAGAGGAAAGAACGCGATGAACCCAGACTGTGACAGGGGTGTGTGTGTTGATCTACATCTTCAACAGAACAGAAATACAGGCAAGAGGAAAGAACGCGATGAACCAAGACTGTGACAGGGGTGGGTGGGTGTTGATCTACATCTTCAATAGAACAGAAATACAGGCAAGAGGAAAGAACGCGATGAACCAAGACTGTGACAGGGGGGGGGGGGTTGATCTACATCTTCAATAGAACAGAAATACAGGCAAGATGGAAAGAATGCAATGAACCAAGACTGTGACAGGGGTGGGTGGGTGTTGATCTACATCTTCAATAGAACAGAAATACAGGCAAGAGGAAAGAACACGATGAACCAAGACTGTGACGGGGGGGGTGTTGATCTACATCTTCAATAGAACAGAAATACAGGCAAGATGGAAAGAATGCAATGAACCCAGACTGTGACAGGGTGGGTGGGTGTTGATCTACATCTTCAATAGAACAGAAATACAGGCAAGAGGAAAGAACACGATGAACCAAGACTGTGACGGGGGGGTGTTGATCTACATCTTCAATAGAACAGAAATACAGGCAAGATGGAAAGAATGCAATGAACCCAGACTGTGACCCAACTCTCCGCGGCTGTTGTGCGTACTGCGTGTATTGCGCTGTATTATATGGAATAATGGCCTTTATTATGACTGAGAATTATTATTCAAGAAAGATTATGAGTTCAAACAGTTGATCAAATATTTGCTCATAAAGGCAAGTCTGAAAATGCGGGGGAGCCGAGAAAACGAAGGGGGGGGGGGGGGGGGGTACGGGTGTTGATCTGCATCTTTACCCAGATTTAGTCATCTCCACTATAAACAGAATTAACCCAGCCCGCAGGAATAGTTTCTACCCCCTCTGGTAGTCTTAGTCGGAAACGACAAACTGGCATAGTTGTTTTTTCTTCTTCAATTCTTGTACGTTTATATTATACTTGGAAGAAGGAAAGCGCATCAGTCTACCTGATCCAGGCACACCTCTCTACATTCCTCCTCACCGGGAGTATGTTGGTGTTTACTACGATTTCTATGACCTCCCTTATTGAATCCTTCACTGGATCCACCAACATGGCATCCCATCTCTTCTACTCTCTTCGAGGGATTGTAACTTTAGAACATTATTATTTTTGTTATTTTACACAAGATTGTTACCATTTCTTTTTAATTAAGTGCTGGTTTGCTTTTATTGTGGACTTTCAGTGTGGTGCAAAGAGGACAACCTTTCTCTTGTAGAAAGTCTTCTAGCTCAGTTTGAATGTTCACTGTGGACATACTTTGCAGGCCGATATGCAGACTGAAGAATCTTTCTCAAAGATGAAACAGCTGTCTTTGCATAGGCATTGTCTATCTCCCCCATTGGGAGAAAAAGTAAATCAGCACATTATTTTCTTTTATTCTTTTCAGAACACAGAATAAATTGTAAAGTTGGAATTAAAGTTATTCAGTTTCTTTCTTAGGCTCACAAATTTAAATATTGGACACAAAACAAGTTTTTTTCAAGCAAACTATATATATATATAAGAGGAAAGTTTAATGGTGTGGTTGTTTTTTCTTCTTCAATTCTTGTACGTTTATATATATATATATATATACAGCAAATAAATAAATAAACAACATTACACAAAACTTCATGGCAGTCAATGTTTTATTAAAAACAACAAATTTTCGTTTGTCTAAAAGCAAACTTTCTCAAGTAACCAACTACTGTACACACACACAAAGTGATTTTCTATCTGTGAAAAAATGTTTTTATATACACTAGCCTTTTTTGTATTCACTGAGCTTAAATCACTAAGTTCCAAGTTTCAGTATCTCAATAATCACGTAGTGAACTCTCCTCATTGTTGTCTTCACTCCAACCTCGTTTCTACGGTTATCTTCTATTTTTTCCCCCTCAGTTCACCCTCTCTCTACATTATTTTGAATTCTTATTAACTCACTTTGATCCTATCCCTTAACTTGCGAGTTTGATAGCAACATACATACATATGAAAATATTTGCACGATATGTTAAAACCAAAGCATATATATATATATATAAAATTATTGGATTTACAATCTAGGGACCAATGTGGTAGGAATGAACTCCAGACAAGACTTCGGGTCAGTTAGGAAGCAATACTGGTAGAGTGGGATAAAACCAAACCGCTTCCAATCAAATTTTAGATCCACATGATACTATGATACTGGGTACATCATTTCTACTGGTGAATATGCCTCATGGTTAGGGTTCTGATACACTATGGGGACATAATTCGGGTGTCATTTTTAGGGACACCTTTCACGAAGCTTTTATAGCATTACACTTGTTTCTTCCTTTGTGTAATAACATATGGTATAGTCTGCTGAAACTGCCTAACAATTACATGACAACCACTTTGATGAAAAAATAAAACTGGTTTATTATTAGGATAAATCATTTGCGATGTGAAGATATTCCCTCTCTCCCCCCTTTGTGACATTACTGGTGAACACGACCAATTATTATGTGGTAGATTACATTTTATTGATACATGAAATTAGTGAAATTTTTAGAATAGACCCTGTTAATAGTGATATTAGTATATGTCCTGGTGAACACTGCTCATAATCACAGGTCTGCTTATTATGTGTAAGAATATGAACTTTGTTTAATTAATAGTGAGATGGACGTTTTGTGATGTGATAATACATTACCAATCTCTCTGCACACTATTACATATGTATAATAATAATATATGACACATATTACAGAACAGGTCCTAAGCTTTGGTTATATTATTGGAACAACGAATCCTATGTAATATAGGGTCACACTGTTGGCTATAAAAGGTTTTACTAAAGATTTAACATCGGCATATAAGAAAATTACCGGTCGTGTGTATAATAAAAACTAAGTTAGGAAAATTATGTATGAAATTTCTAATATGATGGTAGTGAAGCATTTCGACATTTTAATTTTTAATTTTTAATATTTAATATCTGTTTTAATATATATATATATATATATATATATATATATATATATATATATATATATATATATATATATGCTTTGGTTTTAACATATCGTGCAAATATTTTCATATGTATGTATGTGTTGCTATCAAACTCGCAAGTTAAGGGATAGGATCAAAGTGAGTTAATAAGAATTCAAAATAATGTAGAGAGAGGGTGAACTGAGGGGGAAAAAATAGAAGATAACCGTAGACACGAGGTTGGAGTGAAGACAACAATGAGGAGAGTTCACTACGTGATTATTGAGATACTGAAACTTGGAACTTAGTGATTTAAGCTCAGTGAATACAAAAAAGGCTAGTGTATATAAAAACATTTTTTCACAGATAGAAAATCACTTGTGTGTGTGTGTACAGTAGTTGGTTACTTGAGAAAGTTTGCTTTTAGACAAACGAAAATTTGTTGTTTTTAATAAAACATTGACTGCCATGAAGTTTTGTGTAATGTTGTTTATTTATTTATTTGCTGTATTGACCCATACACTTCTGGGTGGTGCGGAGTCCAGCAGTTCAAGTGGGGATTTGTATGATAACAAATATATATATATATATATATATATATATAAATGTTTAAGGGAATGCTGACTAGCATGGGGAGGAGACTTAGAATGATCTGTTCTGATGATTCAGTTTTGGAGCAGAGACTCACTGAGTACACCAAGTACCTTGTTATGTCAGGATGGGAATGGGACAAAGCTCATGAAGGGCTCAAACTTGGAGCTTCAGTTCCCCGGGAACAAACTCTGAAATATGAGACAAAGCAAAAAAAGAAAAAGAGCAAAAAAATTGCAGATTTGACCCTAGAGTGCCAAATAAAACGAAAATCATCAACAACAATCTTCATATTCTCCACAAATACCCTGAAAATGTGAGAATATTCCCCCAACACATGGTGATAGCGGCAGAAAGAAAACGGAAAAATCTCGGTGAACTTTACAAACCTACCGTACCTCGAAAACACGTAGAATATGGACCAGAAAATGAAAAAGGCTTTTTCAAGTGTTCCAGAAGGTGTGACACGTGTGCTCACT
>CM065696.1:39209985-39212485 GCA_017654935.2 Phymorhynchus buccinoides
CAGACAGAAATACTGAAGCAGAGAGCTATGGAGAGACAGAGACAGAAATACTGAAACAGAGAGCTGTGGAGAGACAGAGACAGAAATACTGAAACAGAGAGCTTGGAGAGACAGAGACAGAAATACTGAAGCAGAGAGCTATGGAGAGACAGAGACAGAAATACTGAAACAGAGAGCTGTGGAGAGACAGAGACAGAAATACTGAAACAGAGAGCTGTGGAGAGACAGAGACAGAAATACTGAAACAGAGAGCTGTGGAGAGACAGAGACAGAAATACTGTAACAGAGAGCTGTGGAGAGACTGAGACATAAATACTGAAACAGAGAGCTTGGAGAGACAGAGACAGAAATACTGAAACAGAGAGCTGTGGAGAGACAGAAACAGAAATACTGTAACAGAGAGCTGTGGAGAGACTGAGACATAAATACTGAAACAGAGAGCTTGGAGAGACAGAGACAGAAATACTGAAACAGAGAGCTGTGGAGAGACAGAGACAGAGACAGAAACAGAAATACTGAAACAGAGAGCTATGGAGAGACAGAGACAGAAATAGACGAAATACTGAAACAGAGAGCTACCGAGAGACAGAGACAGAAATACCGAAACAGAGACAGAAATACCGAAACAGAGACAGAAATACCGAAACAGAGAGCCATGGAGAGACAGAGACAGAGACAGAAACAGAGAGCTACGGAGAGACAGAGACAGAGAGACGGTAACCAGCCCAACAACAGAGCAAATATTACTAGCAGTAGAGCCAGGCAGGGAGAAAGGGGTAGATAAGGATATATGTGGGAAGGGGGTAGAGAGGAGAGAAGAGAGAGAGAGAGAGAGAGAGAGAGAGAGAGAGAGAGAGAGAGAGAGAGAGAGAGAGAGAGGGAGAGAGAGAGAGAGAGAGGCGGGGGGCGCTGCCTGCGATAGGAGGGCACAGTTATATTTAGCACCGATCAATAGCTACGAGATAAAAGTAGCGCACGGGGAGAGAGAAAAAAATCGAAGTAAATGTTGTTTCCTCTCTCTCTGTCTGATTCTCTGTATGTGTGTGTGTGTGTGTGTGTGTGTGTGTGTGTGTGTGTGTGTGTGTGTGTGTGTGTGTGTCTGTGTGTGTCTGTGTGCGCGTGTGCGTGCGTGCGTGCGTGTGTGTGTGTGTGTGTGTGTGTGTGTGTGTGTGTGTGTGTCTGTGTGTGCGTACGTGTGTGTGTGTGTGTGTGGGGGGGGGGGGGGTCTGTGTGTGTCTATGTGTCTGTGTGTGCGTGCGTGCGTGCGCGCGCGCGCGCGCGCGCGTGTGTGTGTGTGTGTGTGTGTGTGTGTGTGGGTGCTTTAAATCTGGGTTTATTTAAAACGTTATTGATCCCTGCTCTCTCTCTCTCTCTCTCTCTCTCTCTCTCTCTCTCTCTCTCTCTCTCTCTCTCTCTCTCTCTCTCTCTCTCCTCTCTCTCTCTCTCTCTCTCGAGTTTCATTCGAGTTTCTCTCTCTCTTGAATAGACCAAGAAATGAAACGAGGTTATGGAAGCTATTGGTATATTTTCAAACAATTTGACACCGGAATATATCCAGAAGGATGGTCAAAAGAAATAATTGTTCGTGTATTTTTTTTATTGAAAAAGCGAAGATGACTGCTGGGTTAATTAAATTTCACAACAATTTAAATAAAACAAAGTCAAAATTACTGGACAACGGGTTGAACCCGAAACGTCGTAGCTTGTCTTCTTCTTTTTGTGATTTCTTTGGGGTTTCCAATTCGACTTTGTTATCATTCATTTGTTGTGCCTATTTTCAAAAACATAAAAAAGTTATCAGACAATAATTAACAGAGAACTACAGAGGACTTTCTTTATTGAGTTTGATTAGTAAATGTTATACAGCTATCCCCAATGAATGAAAAATGGTGTTTTACGTCCTCTCGGTCATAGACACATACGGGACATTTGTAAATACAAAGATGGTGGGAACAATACTGGCTGCAATGCCCGGAGGCAGTGCAACACCAGTAAAGTCCCGAGTTTTTAACAATATAGATATGTGCAGCGGTAACCACGCCTCGGATGAACCTCATCGGATATGGTACCGCCACAATAATGACAGCTATCCCCAATAACTGGGCTGAGACTTAGCAATGTATTGACAGAAAACAGAGGCTGGGTTTGTAGATAAGGCTATTCAACGTTGGACCATAATTTGTCGTTGAATGCTATTGTTCAGAAATGTGTTGTGGTGGGTTTTTCCAAAAGGGGTGGGAAGCTTTATGCCTGTTTCGTGGATAATTTAAGGAAGATTCTGACCAGCGTGAGCCTGTGTTCGATATATTATCAAAGATTAGCATACATGGAAAGTTCCAGAAAGCAATAAGGGCTATATATAGTTCTGTGTTATCTTTGGTAAGAGAGCAAGATGAATGAACTCAAACAAAAGTATTGTCCAGTAGATTTTCGACAGGCGTGTGTAACTTAGTCCAGTTCACTTTTATTATTTGTATTAATGAAATAACAGCTTCTGTGA
>CM065696.1:39214985-39217485 GCA_017654935.2 Phymorhynchus buccinoides
TTGTAAGTCCCCCATGATAACCAGATCGTGCCTGATCGCAGCATGGTTCTGGCTCTGGCTCTGGCTCTGGCTCTGGGTACGTTGAATGGAGCCTATTGGCCACTGCAACTCACCACCTTTTGCAAGAGTGAATTCCCTTGGTAGATGCTTGAGTACTGACCAAACAAGGGAGTAACTCTCGCCAATAACCCTACCTCGCTTCGTGTCAAGTAAACCTGAGTTCGAACCTGGGTACAAGGGATTTTTAAGGGATTTTTCCTCCCACTTTTCACTAGGCCTTACGGTCTGAATGTGGAGTCTTTTGGATGAGACAATAAACCGAGGTCCCGTGTGCCCATGCACTTAGCACACGTTAAACCCAGTGGCAACGAAAAAGTTGTCATTTGGTCAAAATTCCTTCCTCATCAATCACAAAAAATCGCATGCAATTTTTTTTTAAAATATGGGTGGTGCGCCTCTGGCTGCGACGCGCTCTCCAGGTGGGAGCAACCCGAATTTCACATAGCTCTGTGACAATAAAGTACCTAATTTGAGGCCACTAAATGGCTGCCTTTTGCAAGAGTGAATGCCCTTTTGGATACTGACCAACACGGGATTAACTCTTGCTGTCAAGGGCGTTAATAACCTTAGTTGCAGTGGCCAATAAAGGATAGAAACTCAACGGATTAGGGAGAACGCACTTGGAGTTTGTATTATTATTTATTTATTTTATTGTCAGATCTCATTCACGGGATTTTTTTAGTTTTGGACTGTCAGGATCTTATTGACAGTTCTTAATAAGTGAATCATAGGCTTTTTCGCAGCATCCAGGCGAGACCAAACCGGCTACCGTAGCCGGGTCACCTGGGGACGAACCCCGACCGGCACAGCTACCGCCCTTCATTTACCACTACTTTGACCTATGGCCTAGTTTAGTCTTTTCGCCTGGCACTGATGGTGCTGCGCTGGCGGGGCCTGCTGCGGTGGAGGCATCAGTCAGCTGATTCCAGTCTACTACTACAGTTCTTACGAAGAAATGAATTCCTATATTGAGCCTAGTCGTGGCGTAGCGTACTGCGGTCGGCCGTAACGTAGTAATGAGCAACTTAGGACGATGATTTGACCGCCAGGGGGCAATCAAACCAGTAGGGGCTTAGCGCGTGATATTCTTAGTTGGGCGTAGTGACACTGAGAGAGAGCGAGAGAGAGAGAGAGAGAGAGAGAGAGAGAGAGAGAGAGAGAGAGAGTCCCTCCCCCCGCCTCTCTCTCTCTCTCTCTCACTCTCTCTCTCTCTCTCTCTCTCTCTCTCTCTCTCTCTCTCTCTCTCTCTCTCTCTCTCTCTCTTGTTTGTCCATTTCCTGTCTCTCTGCGTGTCTGTCTGTCTGTCTATATATGTCTTTTCATTATCTCTCTCTCTCTCTCTCTCTCTCTCTCTCTCTTCTCTCTCTCTCTCTCTCTCTCTCTCTCTCTCTCTCTCTCTCTCTCTCTCTCTCTCTTGTTTGTCCATTTCCTGTCTCTCTTGTTATTATTTGCAGACGATGTTATTCTTTTATCTGGAACTGTCATAGGATTACAAAACCAATTAAATAATTTGAAAAAGGAATCTGATCGACTAGGATTAACTGTTAACTTAAATAAAACAAATATTGTGGTTTTTAGAATGGGTGGGCACCTATCAGCACATGAGAAATGGTTTTATGGGAATGACGATTTAAAAGTAGTTAATACATACAAATATTTAGGAATGATATTTTCAACAAAATTAAGTTTAAATTATACTTGGGGTGAGTTTGCTAGAAAAGGGAAGAAAGGAGTGATTGAAATTGTGAAGTCATTGAAAAAAACTTAAAAGTATAGATTGCCGTTTATTTTGGAAGTTATTTGATATCCAAATAGAGCCGCTGCTTACGTACGCTTCAGAAATTTGGGGACTGAATATAAGTGTGCAAATAGAAAGAGTGCATACATACGCCATCAAACGGTTTTTACATGCACTAATTCATTCATCAAACACAATGTTATACGGAGAAACAGGAAGGTATCCTTTATATATAAGAACATTTGTAAAATCTATAAGATATTGGTTGAAGTTATTAAGATTACCTCAGTCACGTGTATGTAGACAAGCCTATGACATGTTGCTTCTGCAATTAGAATTAAATAAAGATAATTGGGCATATAGAGTTAAAAAGGTTTTGTCAGAACATGGATTTGGTATAGTATGGTTGTCCCAGGGAGTCGGAAATGACCAACATTTTATAAAAGAATTTAAAGACAGACTCATTTGTTGTTTCAAGCAGAACTGGCATGCTGATATGGAATCTAAGGAAAAATATAAATGGTTCTTCTCATTCAAAAGTGTATTTCAGCCAGAAAAATATCTTGAAATCATTACAGACAATTGGCATAGGGTAAGCTTCATTAGGTTTAGGTTACGTACACTTGGATTTATGGCTAATAAAAGATGGTTCGAACCACATACGAGTGAAATAACGCTATGTCCTTTATGCAAATCAGGTGT
>CM065696.1:39232485-39234985 GCA_017654935.2 Phymorhynchus buccinoides
AACGCATTGAAATACATGCAAAACTTCGCGAGATATTAGCGATTATGTGTATTGGGGTTTGAACCCCGTAACTGGCGCGACCTTGACCTTAATGTAAAACTAAATACATCAGTGGATAGCTTGCATCTTGGCAAACTAGTATACCAAATTTGATGATGATAGACTGAATAGTTTTTGAGAAAAACGGACGGACGGACGGAGGCACGCCGGACGGACGGGCGGATGCCGGACGGACCAAACCAAAAACAATAGTTACCCGAACCTTCGGCTCGGGGACTAATAATGATGGAAGGATTCACAATACTACAAATACTATAACAGTCAAACATAACAATCATAATTAAATCAAAGGAACAAGAACAACATGTAACATGAATCATAACGCATACATAAACTTACGTCTAACCATTCGCACGTAAGCATGCACGCACGTGCATACATACACGCACACACGCACGCACGCACACACACACACACACACACGCACACACACACACACACACACACACACACACACACACACACACACACACACACACACACATACACACGCAGAGAGAGAGACAAGAGGTGAAAAGAGACAGAGAGAGAGAGCCACGAGAGAGAGAGAGAGAGAGAGAGAGAGAGAGAGAGAGACTGTGCGCGCGATACAGAGAGTAGAGTTCATAACAATCTACGTCCTTTAGGCCTATTATGCTCGGTGTCCATCTGTGTTCTACCGAGGACCCAGCATGTTTGACAATCGTGTGACAGGTAGCACACGCCTTGTTGCCTTTGACTCGCTGACAGGCTATTCACACAGGCAGGTCTGCTCCTTCCCCCAAGACCCAAACAACATGGGCGACAGCGGACCAAATGCGTACACAACGCACGCCAGTCGGTGCGAATGACATGGCAGCAGGCGTGAGGAAAACAGAATGAAACAAAACAGTTCTATGCTTAGTAGGGGAAGACGGGGTAAAAAGTGCATGGGCGGGTAAGAAGCCCACCCCAATTATCTCATGAAATGAAGCAAATTTCAGTGTCATTTTGCCCATGAGACGAGCGTTAATGTCTAGCATTCGTCTCATGGGCAAATTTGACTGAAATTTTCTTTATTTCATGAGATAATTGGGGTGGGCTTCTTACCCGCCCATGCGCTTTTTACCCCGTCTTCCCCTACTAGCCAGGACACGAGATGTACACCGAGCCTTACTCTTCTCTTGCGTTGCGATTCTGTCAGCTCGTCACACGGTGTGCAAACTCGTGCAAAATTTGATGCGATGCGAGTGTACGTGTAACACGCACTGAGCTATAAATAAACGTGTTTAGTACACGTCAGTCATAATTCACGCGAAATACTTCAGTCTTTTAAAATAATTCTGCCATTTTCGCTCATAGCTATACTCAAGTAGACCCAATACATTGAATTTCATGCGAACTATGACTCACATCATCAAAATCGCATCGCATTCAGATGCCATTCGTATGTCGTGTCGTGTATCTGGCTCCTCACTCTTTCCGCCTGTCTTGCGAGTCGAGCGGGCTCCGCTGATGCAGAAAATACTGACACGCGAGCTCGCGTGCCGCGCGCTTGCTGGAGTTAATAACAGCCAAACAGTACGATAACATTATTGTCTTTCTACTACGTAGGAAAAAACGACTATTTCTTGGTGAAGGTTTGCGCTAAAAATTCAAAAGTCAGGAATTGAATAAACGGCATCATGAGAATTAAAACCATCTAAACATTTTGGTACAGTGTTCAACGGGGTTCGCGTGATACGATCTTACAAAACAAAAGTGAGTCTTCCTTGGCGGAGATTTGCCCGATAGGTTCAAAAATTCTATGAGACCTGCTGCGTAGCATGACAACCCCCTACTTAAAATGGGAAGCGATTCTGCCTACTGATTTGGGCGTTACAGAATGAAGAATGTTTACAGAAAAGTGAGTCTTCCTTGGCGGAGATTTGTACTGGAGGTTCAAAATTTATATAGGACCATCTGTGTACCATGACACACCACCACGCTTCTTCTTCTGCGTTCCCAGGCCATATGGCCATAATGGGTAAGGTACGTATGTGTCCGGTTTTCAGTTTTCACTGGTCTCCCTGCTGCGTACAGCTGACACATTCCGATTTCGGAGGAGCTCAAGGGAGAACAATTATTTGGAAGATTGTTTTGAGAAAAAGGCAGGAGAATGGGCCAATAAGTCAGAAAGATAGTACGTGACAGAAAGCAAAAGGGAAAAGGCAGAGTCAAAGAGAGTGACACTGATTAGAGGAAGTTACAAGCACAGAACTTCCAGAAGGTGGGAGAACTATTTTTTACAAAAGACTCCCCGGTATCCCCACGGGGAGACACCACCTCACAAAATTTGAAGCGATTCTGTGCACGGCTTCATGAGTTACAGGGCGATCAAACGCACACACAGAAACACAGAGACACAGAGGCACAATGAAGTTTAGTATATAGTTATAGATTTCACAATAGTCTTATCTATATTACTTCAGTCCGTGTCTGC
>CM065696.1:39237485-39252485 GCA_017654935.2 Phymorhynchus buccinoides
AATGGCTGACAATGCTAATAAAGAACAATAGTCTGCACTCGGAGCATATTATTGTATTATTGTATTATGCTGCATTCTTGTCATCATCATCATAATAATTAATAATCATCCCATGGGTTTTTTCTGCACTAATGGAAAGAAGGCAATGCTTCCAAGTTGAACGACTAAAATGAGTGGAGGGTTGCTGCACCAGCAGTGACGCTCTCTCCGAGCTGCGGTAGCAGTTTGACTTAGAATGTATGTGTTGTGCAATGCAATACAATACAATGCAATACAATGCAATACAATACAATGCGATGCGATGCAATGCCATACAATGTGATGCAATGCAATGCAGTGCAATACAGTACAGTACAATGCAATACAATGTAATACAGTGCAATGCAATGCCATACAATATGATGCAATACAATACAGTGCAATACAATACAATGCGATGCAATACAATGCAATGCAATACAATACAGTGCAATACAATGCAATACAGTACAAGTCAATGCAGTACAATGCAATACAATGCAATATAGTACAATACAATGCAATACAGTACAATACAATGCAATACAATATAGTACAGTACAGTACAATACAATACAATGCAATGTAATACAATACAGTACAATGCAATACAATACACTGCAATGCAATGCAATATAATACAACACAATACAATACAATACAATACAATGCAACACTATACAATGCAATGCAATGCAATACATTACAATGCAATGCAGTACAATGCAATGCAATATAGTACAGTACAATACAATGCAATACAATATAGTACAATGCAATACAATATAGTACAATACAATACAGTACAATACAATGCAATGCAATACAGTACAATACAGTACAGTACAATACAGTACAATATAATAATATACAATTCAATGCAACACAATACAATACAATGCAATGCAATGCAATACAATGCAACACAATACAATGCAACACAATACAATACAATGCAATACAATGCAATGCAATGCAATACAATGCAATAATTACAATGCAATGCAATACAATATAATACAACACAATATAATACAACAAAACACAGCACAATACTATACAGTACAGTTCAGTACAATAATGATGCTTAACCCATAATGTACTACTAAGTACATTGGTCGGCTTACATCTGTTCGCTGGTTCGTTTGCTTTTTTATTTGTAATTGATGTCAGTGTCACACACACACACACACACACACACACACACACACACACACACACACACACACACACACACACACACACAGAGAGAGAGAGAGAGAGAGAGAGAGAGAGAGAGAGAGAGAGAGAGAGAGAGAGAGAGAGAGAGAGAGAGAGAGACACACACACACTCATACACACACACACTCACGCACTCTCTCTCTCTCTCTCTCTCTCTATCTCACACACACACACACGCACACGCACGCACGCACGCACACGCACACGCACGCACGCACACGCAGACACACACACACACACACACACACACACACACACACTTTAGGCTTCTGTCCTGCCTCCTATCGCAGTACTGGCATTCGCACCGCCTGCTGTCGGCCCAGACCAGTACATAGCACTCACTATGCGTCGCACTTTCTGTCTCCAAGCGGAATGGAATCATTCGTTCGGTCCTGCGAGGTTCGATGACATCGTATTATCGTGAGTGAAATATTGCATTATTTATAACGCTTCACACGAATGGATGTCCTCATCTGGCTCCACTGGGATATCGTGTCAGAGTTAGTGCAGCGCCAACCGTTTTTTGTCGTTGATTGTTCGGTTAGTAGTCAGTGGCTGACTCTTGGAGTGGTGAGTAGAGCAGCACTCTATTGAGGTCGGGGTGATGGATGGTAACTGGTGATTTAGCACTTTGTCAGCAGAATTTCCTTACTCAAGTCCTGTTTAGTGTTATAGTCTGCCAGGCTTGCTGTTTTGTTCGGGGAGCTATTGTTTCTGTCTGATCCGTCCGGCGTGCCTCCGTTCGTCCGTCCGTCCGTCCGTCCGGATATTCGTTCGTTTTTCTAAAAAACTATTCAGTCTATCATCATCAAATTTGGTATACTAGTTTGCCAAGATGCAAGCTATCCACTGATGTATTTAGTTTTACATTAAGGTCAAGGTCGCGCCAGTTACGGGGTTCAAACCCCAAAAGACATAATCGCTAATATCTCGCGAAGTTTTGCATGTATTTCAATGCAGTTGTTTTCACAACATTTCTTGATGAATGGTCTATAACACAGTTGTCATGAATTTTTCTGTGCGCTCGTGTGCGCATGATCGCGCGCGCTTAAATCACGGGTCCGAACCCCAAGGCTATATATAAAAAAACCTATTCATTTATGTGCTCTGTTGATGCGTTTTTATGTAAGTACGTTTTCTTTTTATATCTGCCGCTTCGCCTGTTCATGGGATAAGCCCGCTGTGCCCTAGGCCCTTTGTGTCACAGGCCCGATATGTCCCACTTCTTTCCGGCCGTCCATCCGTCCGTGCATGCGTCCTGTTTTCAGTTCTCAATGGTCTCCCCGCTGTGTGTACAGCCGACACATTCCGATTTCGGAGTAGCTCGGCGATGCTGCGAGGGGACGTTGCAGCCGCTCGGCGTTGCACTTGTTATTGTTTTATTTTATTTTAGGGGGGACAATGCTGCCTGCCTCTGTGCTGTGACTATTAGCTATGATTCTGACGACGACGACGACGATGGTGGTGATGATGATGATGATGATGATTATGATGATGATGATGGTGACGATGGTGACGGTGGTGATTATTCTGATTCTGATGATGATGATAATGATGATAATTATGATGATGGTGACGACGACGACGACGACGATGATGATGATGATGACCACGACGACGCGGACGAAGACGACTAAAACGGCGACGATGATGATCATGATGATCATGTCGACGTCGACGATGATGACGACAACGACCACGACCACGACGACGATGATGATGATCATAATAACGACAACGACGACGACGACGACGACGACGATAGTGCTGAAGGATGATGGCAACGGTGAACAGACCATACGTACTGATGCTCCGGTCAGCCAGCCCTACATGTACAGTATACAATCATGTAGTACGCAGTACGCAGACTACATAGAACTGACCCCCCGCTCTCTCTCCCCCCCCCCCCCCCCCCCCCCCCCCGCCCCTCCCCTCTGCTTCTGATATCGACCCAGTATCGATTCAGTCTGCAAAGCCAGCACCGATGCCAGAACACAGCTAGGGGAACTCTGAATGTCCCTGCTCTCTCTCTCTCCTCTCTCCTCTCATCTCTCTCTTCTCTCTCTCTCTCTCTCTCTCTCTCTCTCTCCTCTCTCTCTCTCTCTCTCTCTCTCTCTCTCTCCTCTCTCTCTCTCTCTCTCTCTCTCTCTCTCTCTCTCTCTCTCTCTCTCTCTCTCTCTCTCTCTCTCTCTCTCTCTCTCTCTCTCTCTCTCTCTCTCTCTCTCTCTCTCTCTCTCTCTCTCTCTCTCGTCTCTCTCTCTCTCTCTCTCTCTATCTCTTCTCTCTCTCTCTGTCTCTCTCTCTCTCTCTGTCTCTCTGTGTGTGTGTGTGTGTGTGTGTGTGTGTGTGTGTGTGTTGATCTTGGGCCACTCCTGTTGTTTGTTTACATTGTCACTCATTTTTGCCTGTCACTTTATTAAGCTAAGCCCATCTATGCTGATTTTGCGTGTAGTTGTCTGATATTTATTCTTAGACTTCAGGAGATGAATTGTGTGGTGTTTATCATGCTCGTCTTGTTTCCCTGAATAAATATGTTGAGATGTGTGTGTGTGTGTGTGTGTGTGTGTGTGTGTGTGTGTGTGTGTGTGTGTGTGTGTGTGTGTGTGTGTGTGTGTGTGTGTGTGTGTGTGTGTGTGTGTGTGTGTGTATACGTGTGTCTGTCTTGATAGTGTTAGACAGCAGTGATTACTTCTTTTTCTTCGACACTATTTACCACCAGTAGGCTTAAGGTTTGCATGCATGCACGCTAACAACATTCACAACAAATATCAGTATCCCCCCCCCCCCCCCCCCCCAATGGCAACCCCTTGAGTTGTAAGTCGTATTAAACGACCTTCAACGAACCGCCCATTTCATCAAAACCATCAAAATTCGGGTTTGATCAACCGGCCACCAGCACTTTTGGAACGCAGAAGACGAAGAAGTAAGTCGTATTAAAGGTCTGCGTGCACGTTAGCATTTTTATTCACAAAATATGTCTATTTTCCCCATGGCAACACAGTGTTGAGGCCACTCATATTAATATGACTTACAACTCCCTGTGTTGCCATGGGGAAACAGAGATAGTTTGTGAACAATGTTAACGCGTACCGATACCTTAAAGGTCTGTGTACACGTTAACACCATTCACAAGATATTCCTATTCCCCCATGGCAACACAGTGAGCTGTAAGTCATATTAAGAGTGGGCTATCACTGTGTTGCCATGGGGAAATAGGAATATCTCGTGCATAATGTTAACGTGTACACAGACCTTAATATGACTTTCAGCTCACTGTGTTGCCATGGAGAAACAGATATATTTTGTGATTATTGTTAACACTTTCGCCGCCAGCCATATTTCAGCCAAACATTTCCATTAAATTTACCTGGGTAGAGAACAAAATCCATCTGCAGTTTTCGAGATTCTTCTGTGACATATAAAATAAGGTCTATCCTTACTTCCCAAAATTAAGACAATATGGTCTTTGGATAATAGACCCCAATTTGATGCCTTCTAGTGACATAAGTGTTAAATCACTGTGGTGCTAAAATGTGACTTTGGCGGTGAAAGGGTTAACGCGAGCCCAGACAGTTTATGAGTGGACGAACACTGTGTTGCCATGGGGAAATAGAGATATCTCGTGAATAATGTTAACATGTGTACACAGACCTTTGCAACTCACTGTGTTGCCATGGGGAAACAGATATATTTTGCGAATATTGTTAACGTGTACAGAGACCTTTACTAGATTCACATATCAATAAATTCTTATTACCTGCCTGTTGACAGGTAGATGCAAAAGAGTAGGGTCTTTAAAAAAAAATCTAATTACTAGAAAACCTCGCCTTGTTTGTTGTTGACTGGCATTGGGAAAATAATATGATTCTCCGTGAGAAGGACGGTGACAGTAGTTCATTATACGAGTACATCATAATGGTAAGGATTGCTAAAATGCATCAATAATTAACGCCGTCTAGCAGCAGCAGCAGCAGCAGCAGCAGCAGTAGTAGTAGTAGTAGTAGTAGTAGTAGTAGTAGTAGTAGTAGTAGTAACAATAGTAGTAGTAGTAGTAGTAGTAGTAGTAGTAGTAGCAGTAGTAGTAGTAGTAGTAGTAGTAGTAGTAGTAGTAGTAGTAGTAGTAGTAGTAGTAGTAGTAGTAGTAGTAGTAGTAGTAGTAGTAGTAGTAGTAGTAGTAGTAGTAGTAGTAGCAGCAGCAGCAGTAGTAGTAGTAGTAGTAGTAGTAGTAGTAGTAGTAGTAGTAGTAGTAGTAGCAGTAGCAGCAGCAGCAGCAGTAGGTTTAGCAGTAGTGACAGTGGTAGTTTTCAGTGTCTTCGGTGGTAGTAGTAGTAGTAGTAGTAGTAGTAGTAGTAGTAGTAGTAGTAGTAGTAGTAGCAGTAGCAGTAGCAGCAGCAGTACTACTACTGGTAGTAGTGGTGGTGGTAGTAGTAGTAGTAGTAGTAGTAGTAGTAGTAGTAGTAGTAGTAGTAGTAGCAGTAGCAGCAGCAGCAGCAGCAGCAGTACTACTACTAGTAGTAGTAGTAGTAGTAGTAGTAGTAGTAGTAGTAGTAGTAGTAGTAGTAGTAGTAGTAGTAGTAGTAGTAGTAGTAGTAGTAGTAGCAGCAGTAGTAGCTTTAGTAGTAGTAGTAGTAGTAGTAGTAGTAGTAGTAGTAGTAGTAGTAGTAGTAGTAGTAGTAGTAGTAGTAGTAGTAGTAGTAGTAGTAGTAGTAGCAGCAGCAACGGCAGTAATAGCCTAGTAGCAGCAGCAGTAATAGTAGTAGTAATGACAGCAACAGCAACAAAAGTAGTAGCAGTAGTAGTATTGGTAGTAGTAGTAGTAGCAGCAGCAGCAGCAGCAGTAGCAGCTGAAGTGATGATGATGTCAGGGCTCCCAATCGTCCCGCAAAACAAGGGGTCCCAGGGACTCCTTCACTTACAGCATAGAGGGTCCTAGAGGCAAGATAGAGGGTCCCAGTGGCATAGCGAATGCTAAAACATAATTTTTCTAGTGCATCCCTGGGACCCCCTGCACATTCGTTTAGAGTGGCCTTTAGAATTGTAGTACTTCATAGACCCCTAAATGGGGGTCCCTGGGAGCCCAGGATAATTATTATTAAAGTTCAAACTCCAACCGTTTGTATTCGTTTAATGATAGAACCTGTTGGGTATTTGTGTGGGTTTTTTTTTATTAACTCCTGGTCCGGCATTCATGGGCTCGTCTTAAACAGTTAACGCGGGTCGTAACATGTATATTAGCATAAACAGCCAACCAACCGTACTGGCAGTTTCTTCTCATTCACATGTTACTACGCGTGTTAACTGTTTAAGACAAACCCATGACTACCGGGCCTGACCATCTGCCGTCACTTGCCTGATGATAGTAGTCGTTGTGTTGTTCACGCACCGTGACCACAGTTCCGCTTCACTGACTGTCGATCCTTTATTAGCATCCCATAAGACAACAACCAGCCAAACGCTGTCAGTTGTGACCCAGCTCCACGAAAGGGACATTTATTAAGTCGCTGGGCTAATTTCTCACAACAGGCTTGCAAAGTCCAAAATATCATTTTTTGTTGTTGTCAATTTTGAGTTATGGGTATTTTTGTGTTCTCTAATATCTTATCTTTCATAGTTATAAAGGACTAGCGCAACGCCGAGTACCAGTAACGCCTAGTAACGGTAACGCCAAGTACTGGTAACGCTGAGTACAGCAAATTTGAAGCGATTTGGTTAAGAAACGGTGGAGTTATAAGGCCCCGTTTCCCATTGGCGCTGCTCTGAGAGTGATGCGCTCTCCCTAGTAACGGTAACGCCTAGTAACGGTAACGCCAAGTACTGGTAACGCTGAGTACAGCAAATTTGAAGCGATTCGGATAAGAAAAGGCGGAGTTATAAGGCCCCATTTCGCGTTGGCGCTGCTCTGAGAGTGATGCGCTCTCCCAAGTAACAGTAATGCCTAGTAACGGTAACGCCAAGTACTGGTAACGCTGAGTACAGCAAATTTGAAGCGATTTGGTTAAGAAACGGTGGAGTTATAAGGCCCCGTTTCCCATTGACGCTGCTCTGAGAGTGATGCGCTCTCCCTAGTAATGGTAACGTCTAGTAACGGTAACGCCAACTACTGGTAACGCTGAGTACAGCAAATTTGAAACGATTCGGATAAGAAAAGGCGGAGTTATAAGGCCCCATTTCACGTTGGCGCTGCTCTGAGAGTGATGCGCTCTCCCAAGTAACGGTAACGCCTAGTAACGGTAACGCCAAATACTGGTAACGCTGAGTACAGCAAATTTGAAGCGATTCCGTTAAGAAACGGCAGAGTTATAAGGCCCCATTTCCCGTTGGCGCTGCTCTGAGAGTGACGAGCTCTCCCGATTTTCTTCAACGTTGCGGCCAGGCTTTGCCCCGTCAACAGCAAGCCTGACAGCAAATTGGACGCGATTCGGTTGAAAACCGGCGGAGTTATAAGGCCCGTTTTGCAGCATGCTGCTGTTATGTGCCTAAGTAACCGATTCGCTTCCGGTTTGGCACATCGATAGTCACCGTCCCCGGTCATCTATCTGCCAAATGTGCAGGCAATCGGCCCAGAAATGCCGGAGATACGGGCGCCGAGAGGCCGGCGGATGCGCGTTTCGCGCATTTGCGAAACCGCGCAAATGATACGGCCGCCTCGGTTGCCGTTGCCATCGCCCCGTTAGGGCTCACAGCAAATTTGAAGCGATTCGGTCGAAAAACGGCGGAGTTATAAGGCCCGTTTTGTGTTTCACACACACACACACAGCCACACACACACACAACTTTGCCTTTTTACTATATGATAATCTTTGATATGGTCTCTAAATAGTTTTATAAGTGTTTTAAAACATGTAGGTCAATGCATTTTCTTCAGCTAGGCTTGAGGTTAGACCGTATTTTATCAAAATGGCCGACGCTCACCCTGCTAACTTTAAATGCTCATGCCTCTGGAATGGTAACAGACACACGAATGGTCCTTGTATCATTAAAAAGAAAATTGTCTGAAGTTTTCAAATGTATCATTTTCTCAGAATAGTCAGTTTTACATTAACTGTCCTTTTCTGGATCACAATTGTGAACCAGTGTCGTGTTTTAAAACTGCTCTCGCAAAACTGCTCTCTCTCTCTCTCTCTCTCTCTCTCTCTCTCTCTCTCTCTCTCTCTCTCTCTCTCTCTCTCTCTCTCTCTCTCTCTCTCTCTCTCTCTCTCTCTCTCTCTCTCTCTCTCTCTCTCTCTCTCTCTCTCTCTCTCTCTCTCTCTCTCTCTCTCTGTGTATTTGGTACTGAAATTGAAACCGACAAGCCAACATGCTCCAGGAACCTCTCCATGCCAAAACCCCAAATGCAAAGTGTGCCCATTCATCTGTACTTCAACACAGGTCCATGGACCTCTTTCGAAATTCAACATCACCAAACACTTCACCTGTCAGACTGAGAACATCGTGTATGTCATTCATTGCCTCAAATGCAAAAAAATGTACATTGGTGAAACTGGCCCAACCCTTGCCACCCGCTTCAAAGAACACTTAGCTGACATCGTGCACCAGAGAGACAAACCTATAGCCCACCACTTCAACCAGCCTGACCACTCCACATCAGACATACGCGTCAACGGGATGTGGCTCCTGTTCACAAAAAACACCAACACAAAGGACATGGACTCACATCTCATCAGCAAACTCTCCAGCAGAAAGCCTCATGGACTGAATGACCAACCTTAAGACTTATTATCCGGTGTCATTTCTCATTTTTGCTTTAACATGTTCTTGAACCCATCTACCCCGTCACAGTTTTTTGATGCTATAGGTAACAACCCCCCCCCCCCCCTCTAAGACTCCTCCCCCGTTTCCACCCCCTCCACAACTCCTCCCTCCCCCTTTCCCCCCCCAACTCCCCCCCCCCCCACACACACACACACTTCCATGTGCCTGGTTTTAAGGGGGACAGGGGTTCAATAGCCACAGCTAAGCGAAGGAAGGGACCCCTGTAAAAGGGGCAGTGTGGTAGGGTTCAATAGCCACAGCTAAGCGAAGAAGGTTCCCCCCACTGCCCTCCCCCCCTCCCCCGGTGTGGACCTCTGTATTCCCAATTAATTTACAAACTTACTTCTAATGGAATGTCTAGTTTTCATTTTCAACTTTGTTTGGGTCAATCTTTCACAAAAGACCAAACCGAACTAGCTGCAAGAGCCCACAATGCAAGCCTGTCCTTCACTATCCAGTGGAGTGAGTCCATCTTTCTCAAAAGACAGAGCCGAATTAGCCACCCTGAGCCTCTATTTGGGAGTTTATTCTTCACAAAGATTAAGCCCAACTAGCTGCAAGAGCCGATAATAATCAATTTGATTCCTATCCTTAGCTACCGCCCAATACCCACCCACCCCCTCCTTCCCATCCCCACCCCCTCCTTCCAAACCCTCCTCCCCACCCCTTTCAACCCCAACCCCCTTTCCCCCCCCTCAAAGTATGACATTGCTTATTTTGCATTCCTCTAGTCCCAGTGTGTGTGTGTGTGTGTGTGTGTGTGTGTGTGTGTGTGTGTGTGTGTGTGTGTGTGTGTGTGTGTATGTGTGTGTGTGTGTGTGTGTGTGTGTGTGTGTGTGTGTGTGTGTGTGTGTGTGTGTGTGTGTGTGTGTGTGTGTGTGTGTGTGTGTGTGTGTGTGTGTGTGTGTGTGTGTGTGTGTGTGTGTGTGTGTGTGTGTGTGTGTGTGAGAGAGAGAGAGAGAGAGAGAGAAGAGAGAGAGAGAGAGAGAGAGAGAGAGAGAGAGAGAGAGAGAGAGAGAGCGAGAGAGAGAGTGAGAGAGAGTGTGTGTATGTGTTTGTGTGTATGTGATGGGTTTGTTGCACTTGTCTTTGACCACCCGCGTGGGGGGTTTTCTCCCAGAGAGTTTGTTCCCCCTTAATCCTTTATTCCTTGTCACAGACAAGTGTGTCTGACTAGGGTTTTTTTTCTCGGAGAACTTCCGTTTTCCCCCTCATCCCTCGGAGCCAGGGTGGGGCAACCCACTTTGGGGTCAGACCAGGGTTTGATGCGCTAGGCGGCGAACCCACCCCTATATCCCACCACCCCTCCCCCCGCCCCTCTCATTTTCATTTTTTTAATTGTAACTAGCGCAACCCCGAGTACTGGTAACGCCCAGTAACGGTAACGCCTAGTAACGGTAACGCCAAGTACTGGTAGCGCTGAGTACAGCAAATTTGAAGTGATTCGGTTAAGAAACGGCGGAGTTATAAGGCCCCGTTTCCTGTTGGCGCTGCTCTGAGAGTGACGCTCTCTCCCTAGTAACGCTCTCTCCCTAGTAACGGTAACGCCTAGCAACGGTAACGCCAAGTACTGGTAACACTGAGTACAGCAAATTTGAAAAGACGGCGAACCCACCCCTATATCCCACCACCCCTCCCCCCCCCCCTCTCATTTTCATTTTTTTAATTGTAACTAGCGCAACCCCGAGTACTGGTAACGCCCAGTAACGGTAACGCCTAGTAACGGTAACGCCAAGTACTGGTAACGCTGAGTACAGCAAATTTGAAGCGATTCGGTTAAGAAACGGCGGAGTTATACGGTTCCGTTTCCCGTTGGCGCTGCTCCGAGAGTGACGCGCTCTCCCGATTCTCTTCAAATTTGCTGCCACTTTGCACAGCAAGCCTGACAGCAAATTTGAAGCAATTCGGTTAAGAAACGGCGGAGTTATAAGGCCCTGTTTCCCGTTAGCGCTGCTCTGAGAGTGACACGCTCTCCTGAGTAACGGTAACGGCTAGTAACGGTAACGCCAAGTACTGGTAACGCTGAGTACAGCAAATTTGAAGTGATTCGGTTACGAAACGGCGGAGATATAAGGCCCCGTTTCCCGTTGGCGCTGCTCTGAGAGTGACGCGCTCTCCCGATTCTCTTCAAATTTGTTGCCAGGCTTTGCCCCGACCACAGCAAGCCTGTCAGCAAATTTGAAGCGATTCGGTCAAAAAACGGCGGAGTTCAGAGGCCCGTTTTGTGTTTCAGACAGACACACACACACATACAGCCACACACTTGCCTTTTTATTATATGACTAAGGATCCCACGTTAGACACCTAAAACTTTGTTGAAAGTCGAGTAACCAAGTAAAGACATTATGCATTGAACATGTAGCCTACATAATCAGTACATCTCATAGCCCTACAAGAGACAGTGAGAGAGAGAGAGAGAGAGAGAGAGAGAGAGAGAGAGAGAGAGAGAGAGAGAGAGAGAGAGAGAGAGAGAGAGAGAGAGAGACAGACAGACAGACAGACAGACAAAGACACACACAAAGATCTAGAGAGACAGACAGACAGAGAGACATAGACAGAGAGCAAAGAGGCAAAACTGCTGTTCCGGTTGGATGAGTGAAAATTTGTTTAACGTCCTCCGCCCCGGAGCAGGCACAGACACAGACAGACAGACAGAGAGAGAGAGAGAGACAGAGAGAGACAGAGAGAGAGAGAGAGAGAGAGACAGACAGACAGACAGACAGACAGAGAGACAGACAGACAGACAGAGAGAGTGACACATAGACATACAGAGACATGAGACAGAGAGAGACAGACAGAGACAGACAAAGACAGAGAGAGACAGACAGACAGACACAGAGAGAGAGCGAGAGAGAGAGAGAGAGAGAGAGAGAGAGAGAGAGAGAGAGAGAGAGAGAGAGAGAGACAGACAGACAGCAGAGACATAGGCCCTACAGACAAACAGAGACAGACAGAGAGAGAGAGGGGGGGGGGGGGCAGAGACAGAAAGCGAGAGAGAGACACAGACAAACATACAGAGAGAGAGAGAGACAAACAGAAAAAGACAGACAGAGAGACAGAGAGACATTCAGACAAAGACACTCTATGGCGGGAGAGAGAGAGAGAGAGAGAGAGAGAGAGAGAGAGAGAGAGAGAGAGAGAGAGAGAGAGAGAGAGAGAGAGAGAGAGAGAGAGAGTAGTAGTAGTTCTTCTTCTTCTTCTAAGTTCTTCTTCTTCTACGGTCGTTCAGGTATGTTCCTGTCAATTATGAACGTAGATGCATCATGCTGCTGCTATGCGCCTAAGTAAGAATAATTAGGCCCAGCATGTCTGACTTCTACTAGAGGAAATATTTTTGAAAGTATTTCTTGAAAAAAGGCAGGAGAATGGACCGGAAAGCCAGAACGATAGTAGATAACAGCATGCAAAGGGAAAAGGCAGAATCAAAGAGACTGACAGATTAGAGGTAGTTATAAGCACAGTACAGAACTTCCAGAAGGTGGGGGAACTATTTGTACGGAAGACACCCCCCCCCCCCAGTATCCCTAGGGGTGGGAGGTCTACCACCCCTATATTCGTAACCAAAGGTGGCAGCCTTGGCCGACCGAGCGGTTTGCTGTGAAGCGGCGTATAGCGCGCGCGTTTCTGAACCGATTCGCTTCCAGTGTGGCACATCGATAGCCACCGTCCCCGGTCACCTACCTTCCAAATCCGAAGGCAATCCGCCCAGAAATACCGGAGATACGGGCGCCGAGAGGCCGGCGGATACGCGTTTCGCGCATTTGCCAAACCGCGCAAATGACGCGGCCGCCTCGGTTGCCGTTGCCATCGCCCCGTTAGGGCTCATAGCAAATTTGAAGCGATTCGGTCGAAAAACGGCGGAGCTATAAGGCCCGTTTTGTGTTTCACACACACACACACACACACACGGACACTTGGCTTTTTACTATATGATGATGATGTAATGTCAGCTTCTGCTACATGTGTCCACTTTAGCACGAGATTTGTTCTCTTCACCCAACAATCTAAACCTTTTTTCTTTCTTTTTCCCCCTCTCCCCACCCCCTACTCCACACCCACCTGACCCTTGTTTCCCCACTTCTGCCATTCATGATTGCGCGTACTCACTGTCCCCAACCTCTCACATCTCAAAACGTTTCTTTCTTTCTTTCTTTCTTCTTTTCTTTTGTCCCCTGATGTGTGTTCACAAATGCACGCCTTGCTCTTTGGTTTCAACTTGGCTGTATCATTTACGCATTGGACTGTAGAGGGGAAGTATTGTTGTTGTTTTTTTATTTTGATCTTGTTGGTTTTTTGCTCCTTTTGTTGCCTGCCTTTTGCTCCTTTTGCTATATTTGCTGTTTGCTGTTTGCTGTTTAATTGTCTGTGTTGATAAAGGCGCATTCGCCAAAATATCCAGTAGTTTTGTTTTGTCTCTTGTGGATAAAATAACGTCACTTTACACTTGTGGTGTAGTTGTTTGTTTGTTGTATGTTCCAGTGACGTTGAAGTCTTGTTTCAGGTTTGTTTTTGTTTTTTTACAGTATTTGGTAATTTATAGTCATAGGCGTCTCTGTAAAATTCGGGTTGCTCCCACCTTTCTCTCTCTATCTGTGTATTTGGTATTTTAGTACTTTATTGTCACAGAGGCGCCTCTGTGAAATTCGGGTTGCTCCCACCTGGACAGCGCGTCGCAGCCAGAGGCGCGCCACCCATGTTTTATTTATTTTATTTTATTTGCATGCGATTTTTGTGTGACCGATGAGGAAGGGAGAAGGGTGGGTGGTGGTTATAATTTGACCCAAATAGTGACAACGTTTTCGTTGACACTGGGTTTAACCCTTTTGCCGCCAGCCATTTTTCAGCCAAAAAATACCATTAAGCTTAACTGGGCAGACAAAAAAAAATTATCTGCAATATTAGGAATTCCGGTAAAGGTCAAGATGTGCCACCCCCCTACCTACCTCGGTTAATTGTATTTTTCCGTTATTGCCTTTCTTACCATACATAAAGCTGTATTTTAGGAACATTTTTAGCTAATAACCTTTTTGGAATACTAACCCTAACCCTAACCCTAGCCCTAACCCTAACCCTACCCCCCACCGTATAAGACGGAAAAACGCAACGAACCACAACTGTGACAAATCGCGGTGTACTGCAGTACATAGTGGGGGGTAGGGTTAGGTTTAGGGGTAGGGTTAGGGTTAGGGTTAGTATTCCAAAAAGGTAATTAGCTAAAAATGTTCCTAAAATACAGCTTTATGTATGGTAAGAAAGGCAAAAACGGAAAAATACAATTAACCGAGAAATGCATGGGGGGTGGCACGTCTTTACCTTTACCCGGAATTCCTCTGAGACATGTAGTATAACATTACGCCTATCCATACCTCCCAAAATTAAGAAAATAGGGTCTTTGCATAACAGACCCTGATTTGATGCCTTTTAGTGACGTGGGTGTTAAACCATTGTGGTGCATACATGCGACATTGGCGGTGAAAGGGTTAACGTGTGCTAAGTGCATTCATTGTAGTGGGTAAAGGCAATCGATTGTGCTAAAATGTTGTCCAAAAATCCACGTGGGCTTATCTCTGTTCCTCATTTCCGGTTACAAATAGAAATGGCCGCCTGCTGTGGCGTTTGGATCTCTGCTGGTTTTTTTAAATTTTGGTGCGTAGGCCTAATTTAAGTGCGCATGAAATTGGTAACATTCTATGCTGATTCATCTATTTAGTTTATTTCTTCTTCTTTTCTTCTTCTTCTTCGATCGCTCAGACAGTTTCCTGTCAATTATGAGCGCAGATGTGTCATGCTGCCGTTATTGATTGATTGATTAATAAGAAAGAAATAATTAGGCCCAGCATGTCCGACTTCGGCCTATGTTTATGAAAGTGTTGCTGGAAAAAAAGGCAGGAGAATTGATCCGAAAGGCAAAAAGATAGCAGATGACTGCAAGCGAAGGGAAAAGGCAGAGTCAAAGAGAGTGACAGATTAGAGGAAGTTACCAGCACATAACTTCCAGAAAGACCCCCC
>CM065696.1:39264985-39279985 GCA_017654935.2 Phymorhynchus buccinoides
ACGGCCTCTGGCAAGGTAATAATGAGAGAGAGAGAGGCAGAAATAAGTATAAGAGACAGAGGCACACGTTAAGAGATTGTTGACGTCACAGGGTACCCAGGAATGACGAGCAAAAACATACCAGTGGAGAATGGAGTGACGTGTGTGTGTGTGTGTGTGTGTGGGGGGGGGGGGTTGTAAGGTCGCATGGGATGGGGAGGGGGTGGGGGTTTAAAGGTTGGAGGGCATATGTGTGTGTGGGTGGTGGGGGGTGTGACGAGGTAATGGGTTAAAAGGCTAAGTCCCTAGGGAAGACTTTAGAAAATTTGCCTTTAGCCCACTTCTCTAGGGTATGGGAGATGAGCAACTTTCCCGGCCCCTTTTCATCTAATAAATTTATATTTGTGCCCGGGTTCTGGCTCGTATGGTTGTAAGAAATACAAGTGGTTGAATTGCTCTAAATGGC
Organism: Phymorhynchus buccinoides; assembly: GCA_017654935.2. NCBI lineage: Eukaryota > Metazoa > Mollusca > Gastropoda > Neogastropoda > Raphitomidae > Phymorhynchus > Phymorhynchus buccinoides. The sequence goes on from CM065696.1 coordinate 39,265,431, forward strand.
AGACAGAGAGAAGTAGGGTTTTACATGAAATTACAAGACTCCCACTCTCATCAGTCTGACCAAAGGGTTCAGGATTATTTGACACTTGTATTTTATTTACTCCCAAAATCTGCATAAGATTATGCAACAATAATAATAAAGCAGCTCAATGGCGCCAAAACAAAATATGGATAAAAAAACAATGAAATCCGAAAGGATTTACAAGACTTTTGTCTTTCTATAAGGTTCGCCCCATGCCGGAAGGGTTACTAATTATCTTCAGTGTCCGTAGGAAAGTTCAAATGATTGGCGCAGTCCGGTGGACTTAGCTGTTGTCAAGTTCCTCCGTAGTGATCGGCGAGTGCTGGGTTGGCTGGGCTTGCTCGTCAGATGAGAGTAGCTCCCAGTCGTTCCGGTTACGGCTTCGCGGGATGGCACGGTTCAAGCGTGGTCTCCTCGCGGATTCTGGGTGCGGGTCGTCTTGGCGACGGACCCGTCTTGGTGCTTGGTGAGTCCGGGATGATCGTCCGGCCCACGATGCCCTGCTGATAATCACAGGAGAAGGTGGATGTAGATCTCTATGGCTTAGAGACAAGGGGCTTCAGTCGGCAGGGAATTAGTGAATCCCAACCGGCTAGAAGGCTTCCCTTGTACAATAGCACTAATTAATAAATAAACTGAATTTCAGTTAACAAACTGAGATCAGTAAAACATAAAAGGTGATCAAGACAACATCACTCTCCATCCAACACCTGGAAAGGAATGGTATCATAAAGTGCAAGATTGCGGCCCATAGGTTTCCTACTAAAAATAGACAAATGGGTTAGTAGGCATAAACTCCGGTTCTGGTACCAAAAGTGTTCAAGTCAAAAACACACACACACACAAATAATCAGTGTGCATAAATAGAATAGAATGTTTACCACTTCTTTTCTATAACATATCTATCTACTCCTTATTCATCATTGAACATAGGATCTAGATCAAAACTAGGGTCAAACAAACAACCAGTCTCAATCACCAGTCATCAATAAGACTTACTAGGTGGGCTATTCTGGCTGGGAGAGGTGTTGCTCTAGTCAGTTTCAGCGTCTTGTGTGAAAAACTTTTTCTCACTACGCCAATTATAGCCTTCACTTTCAAACAATGAAAGCCTGCTATTGGTTTATTACAGTCCACACGTCACAAGATGATGTTCAGAGTGTACAGAACAATCACGCGCCTATTACATCCTTATCACATGCCGGACATTCCTAACCTTGTGATTGGAAAGGCAAAACCGTCTTCAAAGGGAGATAACCGTGGTTGTCACTTTCTTGTGATGGGTAAGGACGCGGTGTCTTACAAAGGGAGCCGACTGTTGATATCACTATCTCGTGATGAGACGGTAGATAAGAGGGGGGGGGGGGGTGAAGGGAGATAACCTCTGTAGGGGTTACATGCCGACCGGGGAGACAAATCCCTTACTCGGCGTTCTCTTTGAAGCGGCCGGGCAATTAACGTGGCGGCTGGTCGAGACATGAAAAGGAGAGGGGGGGGGGAGGGGAGAAGGGGGGGGTGTAGATAAGAAATAAAGAAAGCGGGTCGCGCGGGACACTTACGTCACAGAGGCCCCCCGAAGAAAAGATTCTGGTACCGGAATCTTCCTGTGGAACGCCGACTCCACTTTCGACTTGGGCGACAGGGACAAATTAGTGGGGAGACTGGGTCGGCTGGAATGGTGGAACATCTGGTCGCAACACAGAGTTCAAAGGAGCAGGTGGGTTAGAGATCAGTGGAATGGATTCCGACTGAGGTTGGTGCGGCAATCCTGTGTTGAGTTGTCCCAAGGTTGATTGCAGAATAGCAAACACCTCTTGCCTGAGTTTCCCCTTTAGCCTGGATTCATCATTGCTGATGATGTGGTTTGGTAGGCCGATTCGGGCGAAAATGGCTTTGAGTGCCGCGGCTACCTGACTAGCATCAAGTGAGGAGATTGGGGCGGCATCGCACCTCATGGTACATATGTCGACCACGGTGACTATGTACCGGAATTTCTTCTTCCGTTGAGGTAGAGGCCCGACCAAGTCGACTGCCACTCGCTGAAAGGGAGGGGTAGGTGACGGCTGTACGTGCGGCGGCCTGTCCCGATAGTACCTTCGGTGGGTGTTTGCGGGTACAGTGCTGCCTTTCACCTGAGGTACCTGTGGCGAGTGGTCTTGGGTCGTTAGGCGGACATTCCTTGGGAAGGATTTTCCAAGTTGTGGCGGACTTGGGGACTTGGGACAATCTGGATTGGCTCGCGCGGCAATTTGGTTTGCCGCGTTGAGAGGTTTCTTCCCTGCTGAGGGAGATTTGCTCTTTGGGAAGGAGGGAGGGAGTTGGTTTGTGGATTGGGGAGAAGGGAATGCTGCTGAAACTAGGGCAGGTTGAGAGGGGTGCCCTAAAAACACATACTGTGATCCCAGTATGAGGTCATAGACAGGACTGTCCATGAGCACTGCCTTGATGGGTCCCTTAACATATCTGGTGTCGACATTGATTATGGCGACTGGCAAAGTGGAAGGGGGGATTGCAGCATCAGGGCCTTGCAGAGAGATGAAGTCTCCCGTGTATGCTGACGCGGGGACTAGGGATCCGCAGACAATGGCGTCGCATGACAGTCCAGTGTCATAGAGACACTGAACAGGGATGTTGTTGACAGTCGCCTGTCCAACGACTGACGGTGTGCCTGGACACTGTATTGGGGAGGGGTTTGTGCAATTCTGCGAAGTCGAGACGACTTGCATAGTTGCAACATTTTGCCGCTTGTAAGCAAGTTTCCTGCAGTCATCCCGATTGTGGGTGTTCGACTTGCAGTATGAGCAGAATAAGGGTTGTCCCAGTGGTTGTCGTTCATGGGTAGAACTGTTTGACCCACTGTTGGAGTTGGGGTTAAACCTGCTCTGCTGTGAACCAGTGGACCCAACTACTTGTTGTAGTTTTGGCCTTTTAGGGGCGCTAGGTTCATCATGGGCTAGAGTGTACCTATCACTTAGCTGGATGAGGTCAGCCAGAGTTGTGGCACCTTGTTCGGCAGTAAAGGTGCGTAACTCTGGGGACATGGTTTCGCGCAGTTGCTCGCCAACCATCAGTTCCCGGAGATCCTCATAGGACTCTGATTTGGCAGAAAGGGACACCCATTTTGTCAGATAGTTCCCCAGTCTATCTGAAAATTGGGCATAGGACTCTCCCCTACCTTTTCTGGTTGACCGGAACTTTTTCCGGTAGGCGTCCGCTGTCAACTGGTATCTGTTGAGCAGGGCTTCTTTCAAAGCTGGGTAGTCGGTAATTTGGCTTGACGGAAGTTTGCTGTACACCTCATAAGCCACACCCCTGAGACTTTGGGCAAGCTTGAGGTTGAATTTTTCCGGAGCAAGCTCAAATTCCTGGGCCAGTCTTTCAAATCTATCGAGGAATGCATCGATAGACTCGGTTGCCTCATTGAATGCCTCCAATGTGAAGGTCATGGCTGAGGTATGAATGGGAGGGGGAAAATTTTGAGGGGCAGCAGTCTCAGAGTCTGCTGAGTTTTCTAGCTGCTTCATAGCTAGCTCATGGTCTCGCGCCTTTTCTCGCTCAGTGGCCTCAAGTTCGAGTTCTTTATTTTTGGCATCCTGCACTAGTTGCCTCTGCCTTAACTCATGAGTACGGATTTGCTCTTGAGCGTCGCGATCTTTATCTGCCTCTTGAGCCTCATGAGCTCTCTGTTTGTCTTTCTCAGCATCCTCCCGAGCTTTATCAGCCTCTTGAGCCTCATGAGCTCTCTGTTTGTCTTTCTCAGCCTCTTGAGCCTCCCGAGCTTTCTCTTGAGCCTCATGAGCTCTCTGTTTGTCTTTCTCGGCCTCCTGAGCCTCCCGAGTTTTGTCAGCCTCTTGAGCCTCGCGAGTTTTCTCTTTGTCATATTCAGATATGACAAAATTGGCTAACTCTTGGCCTGACAATCCTAGAGATTCTCCCCATTCTTTAAGTTCCCTCCTAAGTTTAACAATCTCAGCCATGGTTGTAAATACAACTATTCAAAATAAAAACAAAGCTGCTGAGTTGAATGTATCAAACAACACTTAACTATTTCAGCATAAACAGAAATAGCATGCACATCAAAATAAAGTCATAAATAGCATTCAAACAAATCAAATCAAAACACAGTGAACCAAATCACAATAACTTTCCCAGTGGACACAAGATAAGTTTTGAAAAGTAACTACAGTTTGAATTGAAATTTGTTAGACTTTATGAAAAAAAAATATCCCGGGCGAGAGCCCCCAATTAGATGTGACGAGGTAATGGGTTAAAAGGCTAAGTCCCTAGGGAAGACTTTAGAAAATTTGCCTTTAGCCCACTTCTCTAGGGTATGGGAGATGAGCAACTTTCCCGGCCCCTTTTCATCTAATAAATTTATATTTGTGCCCGGGTTCTGGCTCGTATGGTTGTAAGAAATACAAGTGGTTGAATTGCTCTAAATGGCAGACAGAGAGAAGTAGGGTTTTACATGAACTTACAAGACTCCCACTCTCATCAGTCTGACCAAAGGGTTCAGGATTATTTGACACTTGTATTTTATTTACTCCCAAAATCTGCATAAGATTATGCAACAATAATAATAAAGCAGCTCAATGGCGCCAAAACAAAATATGGATAAAAAAACAATGAAATCCGAAAGGATTTACAAGACTTTTGTCTTTCTATAAGGTTCGCCCCATGCCGGAAGGGTTACTAATTATCTTCAGTGTCCGTAGGAAAGTTCAAATGATTGGCGCAGTCCGGTGGACTTAGCTGTTTCAAGTTCCTCCGTAGTGATCGGCGAGTGCTGGGTTGGCTGGGCTTGCTCGTCAGATGAGAGTAGCTCCCAGTCGTTCCGGTTACGGCTTCGCGGGATGGCACGGTTCAAGCGTGGTCTCCTCGCGGATTCTGGATTCTGGTGCGGGTCGTCTTGGCGGCGGACCCCGTCTTGGTGCTTGTGGAGTCCGGGATGATCGTCCGGCCCACGATGCCCTGCTGATAATCACAGGAGAAGGTGGATGTAGATCTCTATGGCTTAGAGACAAGGGGCTTCAGTCGGCAGGGAATTAGTGAATCCCAACCGGCTAGAAGGCTTCCCTTGTACAATAGCACTAATTAATAAATAAACTGAATTTCAGTTAACAAACTGAGATCAGTAAAACATAAAAGGTGATCAAGACAACATCACTCTCCATCCAACACCTGGAAAGGAATGGTATCATAAAGTGCAAGATTGCGGCCCATAGGTTTCCTACTAAAAATAGACAAATGGGTTAGTAGGCATAAACTCCGGTTCTGGTACCAAAAGTGTTCAAGTCAAAAACACACACACACACAAATAATCAGTGTGCATAAATAGAACAGAATGTTTACCACTTCTTTTCTATAACATATCTATCTACTCCTTATTCATCATTGAACATAGGATCTAGATCAAAACTAGGGTCAAACAAACAACCAGTCTCAATCACCAGTCATCAATAAGACTTACTAGGTGGGCTATTCTGGCTGGGAGAGGTGTTGCTCTAGTCAGTTTCAGCGTCTTGTGTGAAAAACTTTTTCTCACTACGCCAATTATAGCCTTCACTTTCAAACAATGAAAGCCTGCTATTGGTTTATTACAGTCCACACGTCACAAGATGATGTTCAGAGTGTACAGAACAATCACGCGCCTATTACATCCTTATCACATGCCGGACATTCCTAACCTTGTGATTGGAAAGGCAAAACCGTCTTCAAAGGGAGATAACCGTGGTTGTCACTTTCTTGTGATGGGTAAGGACGCGGTGTCTTACAAAGGGAGCCGACTGTTGATATCACTATCTCGTGATGAGACGGTAGATAAGAGTGGGGGGGGGGGGGGGTGAAGGGAGATAACCTCTGTAGGGGTTACATGCCGACCGGGGAGACAAATCCCGCCTTACTCGGCGTTCTCTTTGAAGCGGCCGGGCAATTAACGTGGCGGCTGGTCGAGACATGAAAAGGAGAGGGGGGGAGGGGAGAAGGGGGGGGGGGTGTAGATAAGAAATAAAGAAAGCGGGTCGCGCGGGACACTTACGTCACAGGGGGTTGTTTTAAATTGTACCTAGAACGAGGAATCAGAGACAAAATCAGACACTGAGTTTTTCAAATCAGTAATGGTTTGCTGAGAATCAGAAATATGGAAGAGAGAGAGAGAGAGAGAGAGAGAGAGAGAGAGAGAGAGAGAGAGAGAGAGAGAGAGAGAGAGAGAGAGAGAGAGAGGATGAGAGAGAGAGGGAGGGAGGGAGGGAGGGAGGGAGAGAGAGAGAGAGAGAGAGAGAGAGAGAGAGAGAGAGAGAGAGAGAGAGAGAGAGAGATAGAGAGAGAGAGAGAGAGAGAGAGAGAGAGAGAGAGAGAGAGAGAGAGTATAACTTTTATTTTCTGAGGATAATAGAGTAAGTATAAATACTTTTTTTCATGCAGTCCTCAAGAAGATAAATAGAGAGAGAGAGAGAGAGAGAGAGAGAGAGAGAGAGAGAGAGAGAGAGAGAGAGAGAGAGAGAGAGAGAGAGAGAGAGAGAGAGAGAGAGAGAGAAAGGGTGCAATTGAACACAATTGAACAATATTTTAATTCTTGAGGCCCACAGCCGCTAGAATAGAATACATTCAAGGGGAAAAGAAGAAGAACTAAAGAGAAACATGCACGCAATCCTGATGATCTATATGTAGGCAATATATACATTGTAAAGAAACGTCTGTCTGTTTTGCAGGGCATTAAGCAAACATATATATATATGTTTGCAGACATAAACTTCGCAGGCTTATATATATGCTAAGCCTGCGAATGTTCCAAGCAGAGGTCTTTTTTTAAAACACATTTTAAGAGAGAGAGAGAGAGAGAGAGAGAGAGAGAGAGAGAGAGAGAGAGAGAGAGAGAGAGAGAGAGAGAGAGAGAGAGAGAGAGAGAGAGAGACAATGAGAGAGAGAGAGAGAGAGAAGAGAGAGAGCCGAGATTCCGGAGAGAGAGAGAGAACTTGAAATGTGAACTTGAAATGTTTAAATGAAGATGAACTGAATAAACATAACAACACTTATTTTTCATCAAAAGTAATAAAGAGAAATGAATAGACAAACAAACAGCAATATTATAACATCATCATTAAACACGACAGCAAAAGGAGCGACGAAAATAGTAATAATAATAATAATAATAATAATAATAATAATAATAATAATAATAATAATAATTAATAATAATAATAATAAATAATAATATGCAAAGGAGTCACAATACTACAAATACTATAACAGTCAGATATAACAATTAAATCAAAGGAACAAGAACAACATGTAACATGAATCATAACGCATACATAGACTTACGTCTAACCATACGCACGTATGCACGCACGCACGCACGCATGCGCCAGGAGAGCAAGAGACGAGAGACAGAGAGGAGAGAGAGAGAGAGAGATGAGTACGAGAGAGAGAGAGAGAGAGAGAGAGAGAGAGAGAGGAGAGGAGAGTTATGGAGAGAGAGAGGACCGAGAGAGTGAGAGGAGAGAGAGAGAGAGAGAGAGACAGAGAGAGAGAGAGAGAGAGAGAGAGAGAGAGAGAGAGAGACAGAGAGAGATAGAGAGAGAGAGAGAGAGAGAGGAGAGAGAGAGACAGAGAGACACAGAGAGACAGAGACAGAGAGATGAGAGGAAGAGAGAGAGAAAACACTGAGACTTAGAGAGATAGAGAGAGAGAGAGATGAGAGACTTGAGAGAGGTAGAGGAGAGAGAGAGAGAGAGAGAGAGAGAGAGAGAGGAGAGACGAGAGAGAGAGACTTGGAGAGTAAGAGAGAGAGAGAAAGAGAGAGAGAATAACAAACAGAGACATAGACAGAAACAAGGAAACAGACAGACGACCATACGTCAGACAGGCATGCAGCTGTACCGACAGACTGACAGAGAAAATAAAGGGAACTATCCCAAATGTTGTTCAAACCATAATAACAAAGAAGGTGAGATTAGCGTCCTATCAGGCGTGGCCTCTTAAGGACGATGGTCCTGAAGACGGAGTCTTTCTGTTGAGATGATGATGATGATGATGATGAAAGGTCGATGATGATGATGACATGAGTTCGTGATGTGGAACACGTTGCGTACGCTGGACTCGCGCGGATACGCTGTCGGCTGCAGGAACATTTCGGTCGGGATCCGAGTCGTGAAAATGATTATCAGTTATTGTGATGCTGGAGTCAGCATCGTCAAAGTTCAGGGGAGTAGATGCGAGCATCTGTGAGGCGGTAGGAGACTTGGCATTGTGAGACAGTCAAAAGGTTGCCTTGGATGCTCCTGTAGTCCCGCTTGTCTGAGGCCGTTGGCGTCGTTGAGGTGTTGCTGGTGTGGATCAGTCCTCCCCTCCAAAGGCCGTCCTCAGGACCACCGGGCGACCTGCTCCATGCCGGGGAATTGATGTCGTCGCAGGCGGGCCGGACGGACATGCAGTCAAGTGGAGTCGTCTCTGCAGGCGGATGTATCCCTCCCAGTCGACAGGTGGAGACCATAGTAGGACCACTCCTGTCAGTAGGTAGCCTCGAACAACGTGAAGCCTATTTCTCTCTTATAGACACATTGACCCACCACAAATAAGTCCCTTGGTTGTTGTTTTTCTGGGTAGCTGTGACCCACATGCAAACACCCCCAACTTCAAATTGAGGCTGCTCTTAAAATGATGTTTCGTTTTCAATTTGGGGGCATTTGTATGGTCAAAACAAGATTTCTTACCAGCTATAAGAGGGGAAACACGTGAAACCCGTGATTTTGACACGTGATCTGGTGGGTCTTTAAAATGTCCTTTTATTTCTAGTATCAGGGCCGTCTACCGCACCGATTGCCCTTGCTTAGTGTAGGTAAGCTTAACAGGTACAGAGCAACAAACCCAGAATCTTCCACCCTCCAAACAAAAAGGAAGCTCCAGGTACTTTATTCCCATACCCTAGGATAGCTAGGGACATAAAGCAAGTCTGATCACTGCGCTGTGCGCACTTAATAATAAAAAATGTTATAGCAAAACGGCCGTTATAGGTCGATATGAGCAGGGATAAATTCCGCTGCCTGGTATGAGCTAAATTGATAACTAGGCTTCTCAAATCCACTGCCCAAAGGACAGATTGTAAGAATAGGCATCGCCTAAAATCTTTATCCTTGTTGAATAACGTTTTTCAGTGTTCAAAGTTCAGTGTTCAGTGTTCCCCCTCCCACACCACCCCAAACAAAGGTGGCGTTGCATTAGCTGTGACGTTCTCTCTAGGTGGGAGCTGCCCGGATTTCACAGAGGCGAATCTCTGTGACCATAACATAAAATACTCGTCCGTCCGTCCCGAGGGATGATGACCATGCTTCAACAGTTCGTCCTTGTGGAAATCTAGGATGCTTGATGAGTTCGCATATGGCTAGTGAGGCCAATGCGAGCCAGGAAGGATCTCTGACAGTGAGGACAGGAGAAAGAGTTGGGGGGGATCTGTCGGGGCTGCAGAGCTGCGACTGTTTAGGCGGATCTTGCGTGCCTCACGCTTTGCCTGCGATGTCTCGATACGGTGCGCCTCGAAGTTGGTGGCTCCCTTTGTTACTGCACCATGCCATGCTGGTCTGTTCTGTGCCAGGGTTTCCCATGAGGAGACATTGATGTTGAAGTTCTTTAGGGACACTTTGAGGGTGTCCCTAAATCTCAACTCGGTCTACCAAGACTCCGCGCACCAGTCTTCAGCTCTCCATAAAAGACACGTTTTGGTAGTCGATTGTCAGACATTATGACGACATGCCCAGCCCAGCGTAGTTGTGACTTGTGGAGTAGTGTGAAGATACTAGGCATGTCCGTCCGCTCAAGAATCTCGGTGTCAGGATTGTGTCCTGCCAGTTCACTCTCAAGATCTTGCGGAGACAGTTGATGTGAAAGCGGTTGAGTTTCTTCGCATGTCTTTGGTACACAGTCCATATTTCACATGCGTACAGCAGAGTGGTGATGACAATGGCTATGTGTGCCTGCAGTTTGGTTGAGAGATCTCAAAGATCTCAGATCTCATTTGAGATATCTCAGTTTGGTTTTGAGATCTCCTTCACGATCTCAAAATGATGAACGAAGTCTGCCAAAGGCACAGTTTGCCTTTGCGATTCTAGCATCTAACTATAGCATACAATAAAAGAAAATACCAACCATCTATCCATCTACAGTATCCAACTACTATATATTCGGCCAAACTACGCTTTTCTTTGGTTTTTTTTATATATGATAACCAGCTTTCCTTCAGTCGCATCGATACATTATAAGCGAATTTCCTCTCTTTTTTTCCAAAACCTTATATTTTGGGGCATCTGCTGCTACCAAGGCAAGGCAAAGGCAAATGTTTTATTTCATACCCACTTGGGGCACAGAAATATAAAACAAAGTACACACATAGTTACACAATCGGAACATCAAAACAAAGTGATGTCTATATTATGAAAAACGATAAGTAGATATCTAAGACAAATATACCGATACCGTATTACAAAAAAAAAAAAAATGTGACATTTTGTCCATACAAATCATCGAATAGAACTGTTTATAACTGTAACAAAGTGCTTAAGTTTAATCAAATGTGTCTTATTTTTCGAGGAAAGCAAAGCATTAAATTTATACGCATTTGGTCGCACACAAAAAATACCGCGGAAGATAGGCCTATATCTATTTCTTTCAGTATTAAGACAGACAAACCAAATTAATAATGGAACCCATCTGCCACATCATGTACGTTACACTTTTCGCAATTTCTTTCACTTCTGGGTATATGTTGTATCGTAGTGCAATTTATTTACTGGCAAGTTATATTATTAGTTGTTCTAAATTTTAGAATGGTAAACACATCATTCTGTGCAAGTACTAAGAAGGAAAACACTTTCGACCAAAAAATAGCGAATTCCCTGCACCAAATAAAACACGTTCACGCAATCTGGTATCCATTTAGATTTGTAGTTGCTATTTTAGGACACCTTTGTTTTTATTAGGAAGGGACGGGGGGGGGGGGGGGGGGGGGGGGGGGGGGGGGACTAGAATATGACAGAATTGAGACAGATAAACTCCCTTTACCGGTATCGTATTGGCTATTTTGGTCCGGACCCTTGGTGACGCAGACGATGACGTCATGATGACGTCGTGATGAGAAAAGGTAGTTGTTGGATTTGGTGTATGTGTGTCTGAGTTGGAATTTAGGGGGAGGGTCTATCTCTGTTCTGTTTCGGGAGAGTTTTTGATGAGGAATGATTACGGGAGGCAAGAGAAGAGAAAGAGGATTTGGACAATTTAGCAAAGCTTCTGTCCCTGTCTGTCTGTTCTGTTCGTCTGTCTGTCTCTCTTTCTCGCCTTGTCAAATAAAGTTTCCCAGTGTTCCAGTGTCCAGTCTTTCTGTCTGTCTGTCGCTCTGCCTGTCTCACTTTCTCCCCCATCTCTCTTTCTTTTTCTCTGTCTGTCTATCTCTCCCTCCCCTCCCTGTCTGTCTTTGTCTGTCTATCTCTCCCTCCCCTCCCTGTCTGTCTCTGTCTGTCTATCTCTCCCTCCCCTCCCTGTCTTTCTCTGTCTGTCTATCTCTCCCTCCCCTCCCTGTCTGTCTCTGTCTGTCTATCTCTCCCTCCCCTCCCTGTCTTTCTCTGTCTGTCTATCTCTCCCTCCCCTCCCTGTCTGTCTTTGTCTGTCTATCTCTCCCTCCCCTCCCTGTCTGTCTCTGTCTGTCTATCTCTCCCTCCCCTCCCTGTCTCTCTCTGTCTGTCTATCTCTCCCTCCCCTCCCTGTCTTTCTCTGTCTGTCTCTCCCTCCCCTCTCTCTCTCTATCTCTGTCTGTCTATCTCTCCCTCCCTCTTTGTCTGTCTTTGTCTGTCTATCTCTCCCTCCCCTCTCTGTCTTTCTCTGTCTGTCTATCTCTCCCTCCCTCTCCCTGTCTTTCTCTGTCTGTCTATCTCTCCCTCCCCTCCCTGTCTGTCTTTGTCTGTCTATCTCTCCCTCCCCTCCCTGTCTTTCTCTGTCTGTCTATCTCTCCCTCCCCTCTCTTTCTCTCTCTGTCTGTCCCTCTCTCCCTCCCTCTCCCTGTCTGTCTTTGTCTGTCTATCTCTCTCCTCCCCTCCCTGTCTTTCTCTGTCTGTCTATCTCTCCCTCCCTCTCCCTCCCCCTCTCTCTGTCTTTGTCTGTCTCTCTCCCTCTCCTCCCTGTCTGTCTTGTCTGTCTCTCTCCCTCCCCTCCCTGTCTTTCTCTGTCTGTCTATCTCTCCCTCCCCTCCCTGTCTTTCTCTGTCTGTCTCTCTCTCCCTCCCCTCCTCTGTCTGTCTTTGTCTGTCTATCTCTCCCTCCCTCTCCCTCTGTCTCTCTCTCTGTCTATCTCTCCCTCCCCTCCCTCTCTTTCTCTGTCTGTCTATCTCTCCCTCCCCTCCCTGTCTGTCTCCTCTGTCTGTCTATCTCTCCCTCCCCCTCCCTGTCTCTCTGTCTGTCTATCTCTCCCTCCCCTCCCTGTCTGTCTTTGTCTGTCTATCTCTCCCTCCCCTCCCTGTCTGTCTTTGTCTGTCTATCTCTCCCTCCCCTCCCTGTCTGTCTCTGTCTGTCTATCTCTCCCTCCCCTCCCTGTCTGTCTCTGTCTGTCTATCTCTCCCTCCCCTCCCTGTCTGTCTCTGTCTGTCTATCTCTCCCTCCCCTCCCTGTCTGTCTTTGTCTGTCTATCTCTCCCTCCCCTCCCTCTGTCTCCTGTCTATCTCTCCCTCCCCTCCCTGTCTGTCTCTGTCTGTCTATCTCTCTCTCCCCTCCCTTCTGTCTCTCTGTCTCTCTCTCCCTCTCTCTCTGTCTGTCTCTGTCTCTCTATCTCTCCCTCCCCTCCCTGTCTGTCTCTGTCTGTCTATCTCTCCCTCCCCTCCCTGTCTGTCTCTGTCTGTCGTTCTTGGTATCTCTTTCAATCTATTTATGTCTCTTTTTGTTTGTCTGTCTGTCATTATGTCTGTCTGTCTGTTTGTCTGTCTGTCTGTCTCTCTCTCTCTCTCTCTCTCTCTCTCTCTCTCTCTCTCTCTCTCTCTCTCTCTCTCTCTCCCTCTCTCTCTCTCTCTCTCTCTCTCTCTCTCTCTCTCTCCCTCTCTCTCTCTCTCTCCTCTCTCTCTCTCTCTCTCTCTCTCTCTCTCTCTCTCCCTCTCTCTCTCTCTCTCTCTCTCTCTCTCTCTCTCTCTCTCTCTCTCTCTCTCTCTCTCCTCTCTCTCTCTCTCTCTCTCTCTCTCTCTCTCTCTCTCTCTCTCTCTCTCTCTCTCTCTCTCTCTCTCTCTCTCTCTCTCTCTCTCTCTACTCCTCTCTCTCTATCTCTCTCTCTCTCTCTCTCCTCTCTCTCTCTCTCTCTCTCTCTCTCTCACTCTCTCTCTCTCTCTCTCTCTCTCTCTCTCTCTCTCTCTCTCTCTCTCCCCGTCTCTCTCTCTCTCTCTCTCTCCTCTCTCTCTCTCTCTCCTCTCTCTCTCTCTCTCTCTCTCTCTCTCTCCCCTCTCTCTCTCCCTCTCTCTCTCTCTCTCCCTCTCTCTCTCCCTCTCTCTCTCCCTCTCTCTCTTCTCTCTCTCTCTCTCTCTCTCTCTCTCTCTCTCTCTCTCTCCTCTCTCTCTCTCCTCTCTCTCTCTCTCTCTCTCTCCCCTCCCTCTCTCTCTCCCTCTCTCTCTCCCTCTCTCTCTCTCTCCCCTCTCTCTCTCTCTCTCTCTCTCTCCCTCTCTCTCTCTCTCTCTCTCTCTCTCTCTCTCTCTCTCTCTCTCTCTCTCTCTCTCTCTCTCTCTCTCTCTCTCTCTCTCTCTCTCTCTCTCTCTCTCTCTCCCCTCTCTCTCTCTCTCTGCTGTCTCGATCTACTAGCTGTTTCTTTTTCCACCCTCCCACCCTCTCATTGTCTTCCTCCTTACTCCTACCCCCCTCCTGTTCTTCTTCTTATCTTTATTTTTATTTTTATTTTATTTTCAATCAATCAATCGATCTGTTTATTGGCTTCATAACAAGAAGAATTCATCTTGTGCGTGGGGATAAAAACATATTATAAACTAGCACACGTATTAACAGTACATAAAATGAACAGATACTCTTAGACAGGCCACACCCTCTTCAAAACGTCTACATCTACACACACGCATACACGCACGCGCACACTCCATTTTATCTAATTTCCTGTATGCTCACTTAGTTTTGGTCCCTCTACCTCCCATTTTGTTACCTATGTATGTATGTATGATGCTGAGTTTATTATGTGTCTGTATACAATGATAACGTGTCTGTCTATGCTGATAATGTGTGTTCGTTTTCTTTTGATTTGCATGCTAATCTTGTTTATTCAATTATTTACTCTCTTTTTTCTTGAGGATTGGATGGGAAATAAAAGAATTGTATGCTTATCTTCGGAAAATAAAAGTTATTCATTCATTCATTCATTCATTTATTCGTTCGTTCGTTCGTTCATATTCTAGTGCAAGGAGATACTCTCGGTCCAATAGCACCGAACAAATGACGGACGACATTTAATGGCAGCTGTGCTGTGACTGTTAGTAATTAATGACTAAATTAGTATTAGTGAATTGTTAG
>CM065696.1:39282485-39299985 GCA_017654935.2 Phymorhynchus buccinoides
ATGGTATGGTATGGTATGGTATGGTATGGTATGGTATGGTATGGTATGGTATGGTATGGTATGGTATGGTATGGTATGGTATGGTATGGTATGGTATGGTATGGTATGGTATGGTATGGTATGGTATGGTATGGTATGGTATGGTATGGTATGGTATGGTATGGTATGGTATGGTATGGTATGGTATGGTATGGTATGGTATGGTATGGTATGGTATGGTATGGTATGGTATGGTATGGTATGGTATGGTATGGTATGGTATGGTATGGTATGGTATGGTATGGTATGGTATGGTATGGTATGGTATGGTATGGTATGGTATGGTATGGTATGGTATGGTATGGTATGGTATGGTATGGTATGGTATGGTATGGTATGGTATGGTATGGTATGGTATGGTATGGTATGGTATGGTATGGTATGGTATGGTATGGTATGGTATGGTATGGTATGGTATGGTATGGTATGGTATGGTATGGTATGGTATGGTATGGTATGGTATGGTATGGTATGGTATGGTATGGTATGGTATGGTATGGTATGGTATGGTATGGTATGATATGGTGTGGTATGGTATGGTATGGTATGGTATGGTATGGTATGGTATGGTATGGTATGGTATGGTATGGTATGGTATGGTATGGTATGGTATGGTATGGTATGGTATGGTATGGTATGGTATGGTATGGTATGGTATGGTATGGTATGGTATGGTATGGTATGGTATGGTATGGTATGGTATGGTATGGTATGGTATGGTATGGTATGGTATGGTATGGTATGGTATGCTATGCTATGGTGTGATATTTCTAGCCGTTTCTGTTAAATTCGGCCTGATGCCACTTGAGAGCGCAACGCCGTTAATACAGCACCACTCATTGTGTGTGTGTGTGTGTGTGGTGTGTGTGTGTGAGTGTGTGTGTGTGTGTGTGTGTGTGTGTGTGTGTGTGTGTGTGTGTGTGTGTGTGTGTGTGTGTTTTAAAGTGCACAATGTCCCCCAAACCCTCCATGTTTTCCCTTTCTCTTGTGACCTATTCCATCTGTTCTGACCTATTTTCAAATCTCGGCTGATACATTATTTTATATACAGCATCTTTTTATTGATAGTCCTACGTACCATCACGTTTATAGTTTGCATTACTCTGTGACCCATTTATGTAATTGTTGTGTGTGTTTTTTGCAAAATAATGCACCGGAGCATTTCTTCTTCTTGCTATCCAGTAGCACGCGATGCCTTTTGTAGATCAATAGACCTAATTGACGAGAGAGAGAGGGAGAGAGAGAGAGATAGAGAGAGAGAGAGAGAGAGAGAGAGAGAGAGA
The DNA here is from genome assembly GCA_017654935.2 of Phymorhynchus buccinoides. Classification (NCBI taxonomy): domain Eukaryota; kingdom Metazoa; phylum Mollusca; class Gastropoda; order Neogastropoda; family Raphitomidae; genus Phymorhynchus; species Phymorhynchus buccinoides. Next base: position 39,283,808 of record CM065696.1, read on the forward strand.
GAGAGAGAGAGAGAGGGGGGGAGAGGAGAGAGAGGGGGAGGGGGGGGGAGGGGGGGAGGGAGAGAGAGAGAGAGAGAGAGAGAGAGAGAGAGAGAGGGGGGGAGGGGGGAGAGAGAGAGAGAGAGAGGGGGGGAGAGAGAGACAAGAGAGAGAGAGAGAGAGAGAGAAGAGGGAGAGAGAGAGAGAGAGAAGAGAGAGAGAGAGAGAGAGAGAGAGAGAGAGAGAGAGAGAGAGAGAGAGAGACAGAGACAGAGAGACAGAGACACAGAGAGAGAGACAGAGACAGAGAGACAGATACGGAGACAGAGACAGGCAGAGACAGAGAGACAGAGGCAGACAGACAAAAATAAATAGACAATTGACAAAAACAGCAGACAGAGAGACAGCAGATGATGAGGGGGGGGGGGGGGGATGACGACTGCATGAAATATTAAAGCACATTAGCAATGAGGTAGTTGTGTATTATATATGTTTTCGTTCAGAAACACATTTTGTTTCCTTAGTATTTCCAAGTTTCCATGTACTTTCAGTAAAGTAGAACTATACTAATCTGTAACTAACTATGATAATATAATCCTCCACGGTTCAAAGTTCTTGGTGTCTGGTTAATTGCTGACTTGACTGACTGTACTGTCTTTAATTTACAGGAAAAGTTTTTAGAAGTCAGAACACTTTACAAAATTTGGTTAAAGCGAAACATAACACCTTTGGGCAGAGTAGTTGTTCTCAAGTCGCTAATTGTGTCTAACATTATTCATCTTTGGATGATGTTGCCTAATCCACCCGATCAATTAATGGAAACGATACAATCATCGGTATTCCAATTCGTTTGGAATAAGAAAAAGGATAAAATAAATAGAAAAGCTGCAGTTAAAAGTATTAAATGAAGGAGGACTTGGCATACCTGACATAAAAGATTTAATAACAGCATTAAAACTGAGCTGGATAAGAAGATTAAGAAATAGCAATCATAAATGGAAAAGACTAATGACAACAATATACCCAAATGTAGAAAAGTTGGAGCTACTGGGTACATGCTTACCTATAGAGACGCATTCTCTAAGCAAATTTTGGATTTCGGTTTTTGAAGCATATAGAAATTTTAGTATGAAACTGCAAGTTAAATCAGTGAGTGATGTGCTAGTAGAACCCATTTTCTATCATGTAAATGTAAAGATAGGTCACAATATTATTTATTATAGAAGATGGGCTGATAAGGGTATTTTCCTCATTAGGGATTTATTGAATGAAGATGGTACATTTTTAACATTCGAACAATTTAGACAAGTATATGATGTAAATGGAGATTTTGTCACTTACAATGGGTGTATCAGTGCCATAAGAAAATGTATTACCAAGCTCGGTATAATTGTAAACAGCAATAATTCTAATGCGATAGCCCATACAACACTGCAGGTAATATATTCCATTCCCAAGGGAACAACACTTTATTATGACTTGTTGAAAGACAAATCTGAGCTTAATAATTGTAAAAAATGGAATGAAAAAATGAACAAAGAGATAGATTGGAAATGTGTATTTGCTAAAACCCAGAAAATACAAGAAGTTAAATTGAAATGGTTCCAAATAAGAATTCTACATAGAATATTGGCAACAAATGTCATTCTTGCAAGTATGAGTGTTGTTAATTCTTCTAATTGTTCTTTTTGCAAAAATATACGGGACAGTATTAATCATATGTTATGGGAATGTGTGCATGTAAAGCCTTTTTGGGAAGCTTTAGAATTGGACATTAACAATAACACAGATAATAGCTCCAGCTTGTCTCTTTGCGAAACCTTTGTCCTGTTTGGGTATGAAAAAAATATAATGTCAAATAATGTCCTCGATTTCATTATACTGCTTGCAATTTTTTTATCTTTAAATGTAAGATGAATGAAGTATTACCGATATACCAACATTTCAAATCATATCTCAAAATGAAATTCGAAACTGAACAGTATATTTCTATGAAAAATATGAATTACAATACTTTTCAGGCAAATTGGTTTAATTTTAAAAGACTCTTTGATTAAAAGAGCGCTTTGAAGCATTAAGTGTGTCTGTATTTCAGATATTATTACAGCTATTTTGCCCTTTATGCATGTCAAATTGCATTGTATCATTTTTGACACATATGTGACATACGTATGTAAGTTTACACAAGTGCATAAGCTGACATATGTTGATGCATGTTAAGTTAAGAAGCTTAGTCTTTTTTTCCCCTTGTGGATCACTTGATACTATAGTTAAAAACAATATTAGCATGAGTTGATTGAGGGTAGCACCAATTTTTCTTTTCTTTCTTTCTTAATATCTTTATTTTCTTTCTTTCTTCCCTCTTTTTTAATTTTTATATATATATAATTATATGTTATGGGAATCATATGTTATGGGAATGTGTGCATGTAAAGCCTTTTTGGGAAGCTTTAGAATTGGACATTAACAATAACACAGATTATCCTTCACTGGATCCACCAACATGGCATCCCATCTCTTCTACTCTCTTCGAGGGATTGTAATTTTAGAACATTATTATTTTTGTTATTTTACACAAGATTTTTGCCATTTCTTTTGAATTAAGTGCTGCTTTGCTTTTATTGTGGACTTTCAATCTGGTGCAAAGAGGACAACCTTTCTCTTGTAGAAAGTCTTCTAGCTCAGTTTGAATGTTCACTGTGGACATTCTTTGCAGGCCGATATGCAGACTGAAGAGTCTTTCTCAAAGACGAAACAGCTGTCTTTGCATAGGCATTGTCTATCTCCCCCATTGGGAGAAAAAGTAAATCAGCACATTATTTTCTTTTATTCTTTTCAGAACACAGAATAAATTATGAAGTTAAAATTAAAGTTATTCAGTTTCTTTCTTAGGTTCACAAACTTAAATATTGGACACAAAAAAAGTTTTATTCAAGCAAACTATATATATAAGAGGAAAGTTTAATGGTGTGGTTGTTTTTTCTTCTTCAATTCTTGTACGTTTATATATAATTATATATATATTTTTTTTTTTTTTTTTTTTTAAAGTATTATTTACTTGGTCATTCAATCATTGATTCAGATATGCCCAAATCAAGTTTTTAAACATAAAACTATTATATGAAATGTTAAACCATAATAGAAACTGAGGCATATGCTAAAAATTACATCACATAAGCTTACGCTTACTAATGGACATTTATACATGTTTTTCTTTTCTGCTTCTGATTTATGAAATTTGAGATGTAAGATCTAGTATATATGAATACATTATATTATTGCTAAAATAGAAACAAGCGTATATATGTGAACAATGGTATAAAAGAATTTGTAGGCAGATAGTATCAATTTTTTTTAAACAGCAGAAACAAAAGGTGTAATTGGAGACGTTTATGCACATGTGATTATGTATGTATTTTTATGTGGATGTATGTCTTGGTTGGACTATGCTGCTATGCATTCGATTCTTAAATATGTGTAGTCTATATGCAAAATTGATCTTCACATTTATATTTTTCTCTAATGTTTTTTTGTTTTCTTTTCCTTATTCCTTTTTTTTCTTTTTTGATATATGGAAAATGTAAAAAAAAGTTTAATAAAAAACATTTTATTTAAAAAAAACAAAAACTATGATAATATAATGTCGTTTTGACTGTCTGTCGTTTCCGACAATGACTGCCAGATATCAGTGGGGGGGGGGGGGGGCAGCTGTCATTCCGGTGGGCTGGGCTATTATTTGTTTATAGCGTAGAAGCCTTGCCCAGGGTACATCCCACTCTCTCGGCCAAAAGGGAATTGAGGACGAGAGTTGGCGTTGGGGAAGGTCCCCAAAGGCCAACCAATCCCGTTGGCTGCAACACTAGAGTCAGTGCAAATGCCCCCCTGATTAGAGAGTCACTATATGATAAGGATAACGAAACAGACCGCTCGTCGATTAAACTGAAACTCAAAACCGCAAGTCATTTTAACAGGCATGTAAACTTATATCAACCACCATCAGACCTGTATCTGCGTAAGATTAATATTTCTTACGTCAATATTTATTTAGGTGTGTGTGTGTGTGTGTGTGTGTGTGTGTGTGTGTGTGTGTGTGTGTGTGTGTATGTATGTGTATGTGTGTGTGTGTGTGTGTGTGTGTGTATGTGTGTGTGTGTATGTGTATGCGTGTGTATGGTGTGGGGGGGATGGGGTGGTGTGTGTCTCTGTGTGTGTGTGTGTGTGTGCCCGTGCGTGCGTGCGTGCGTGCGTGCGTGCGTGCGTGCGTGCGTGCGTGTGTGCGTGCGTGCGTGCGTGCGTGCGTGCGTGTACATGCGTGCGCGCGCTCGTGTGTGTGTGTGTGCGCGCGAGCGCGTGTGTGAATGCGTGTGACACGACTGTGTATCTGTTTTTCGGTCAATTACACAGCACTAAGATGTGAACACCTTTCACACGATGTGAGCCTATTGTTCCTTCAGTTCCACTCGCATGGAGCTCGTGGTTTCACGAGCTGACGGTAGGCCTGTAAACTCTCTCATTGTCATCATAACAAAACAATAATAACAAAAACAGAAATTACTGGCTGCCACTTTATCGATCGAAAAGGTTCTTTATGCTGACTGCAGGGGGAAAATAAAGTGGCTAGCCCTTTGAATGCACCCCCAGTGTTCATAGACAAATTACAGAACTTTCTGTATTGTTGAAAACATCGGGACTTTCTTGGTGTTGCACTGCCTCCAGGCATTGCCTCCAGTATCGTTCCCACCATCTTTACATGTAGTAATGTCCCGTATGTGTCTGTTCCAGACCGGAGGATGTTGAACAGATTTACTACATAGAAAACACACCAGGTACTGTAATCTTCAGCGCGTCTTAATGCAGTTAGCACGGGTATAGTAACATGTAAGTTAGAACAGCCAATCATATTAGGGGTTTCTTCTAATTTATATGTTTCTTCCAATTATACAGCACTAAGATGTCAACAAATTTAACACGATGTAAGCCTATTGTTTAATTTAAAACGCAATCACGGGTCCCTTTGGGCTGTTAAAAACTATCCTGATTATTAACAAAAACCGTCGGGACTGTTCTGGTATTGCAGTACCTCCAGGATCGTCCCACTATCTTTATAGTTATAAATGTTTCATTTTATGTGCCTGTTCCAGGCCGGAGGACGTTAAACGAACTTTCTTCTTCTTGGACTGTTAGGATGGCGTTAGGAATGTACTTCGCGTGTGTGTGTGTGTGTGTGTGTGTGTGTGTGTGTGTGTGTGTGTGTGTGTGTGTGTGTGTGTGTGTGTGTGTGTGTGTGTGCTATGCTGGAAAAATAATAAAATGAATAAGGACAGTCTGCTTAAATGTCATCGCTTTCAGTTCGTTGGTTAAAGTTTGTTGAATCTGGAACATACCATTTGCATTACATTCTATGCACAGTTACATGCACACGCAGAAATAATACATACAATACTATGCTTTCGTTCCAACCGAAAGGAACTCCTATTCATAAAGACCTTGTACAGGAAAAACAATAATTCCACTGCTGAAATGATATCGCCACCGACACACGTTTGCATTATTGATAACATCAGCGCTTCAGTGTGTGTGTGTGTGACTGTGTGTGTGTGACTCTGTGTGTGTGTGTGTGTGTGTGTGTGTGTGTGTGTGTGTGTGTGTGTGTGTGTGTGTGTGTGTGTGTGTGTGTGTGTGTGTGTGTGTGTGTGTGTGTGTGTGTGTGTGTGTGTGTGTGTGTGTGTGTGTGTGTATGTGTGTATGTGTGTGTGTGCGTGTGCGTGCTTGCGCGCGTATGGTATGTGTGTTTGTGGTATGTGTGTGTGCGCGCACGCGCGAGTGCACGCTTTGATTTGATTTCTATCAAGATTTATCGTCGTATAAAAACTATGTTGTTGTTGTTATTGTTGTGCGTGTCTGTTTCAGTGTGTGTGTGTGAGTGTCTGTGTGTGTTTGTGTGTGTGTTTGTGTGTGTATGTGTGTGTGTTTGTGTGTGTGTGTGTGTGTGTGTGTGTGTGTGTGTGTGTGTGTGTGTGTGTGTGTGTGTGTGTGTGTGTGTGTGTGTGATTGCGTGTGTGTGTGTTTGTGTGTGTGTGTGTGTGTATGTGTTTATATGTGTGTGTGTGCATGTGTGTTTGTGTGTATGCGTATGTGTTTGTTTGTTTGATTTATTTATGTGTGTGTGTGTGTGTGTATATGTGTGTATGCATGTGTGTGTGTGTGTGCGTGTGTGTTTGTGTGTGTGTGCGTGTGTGTGTGTTTGTTTGGTGTTTTTTAAATTTGTGTTTGTGTGTGTGTGATTGTGTTTGTGTGCATGCTTAGAATAACTTTTAGAGAACAACCTTAGGATTTTAAACATACCTCTTCTGAGCAAAAATTGTTTTGTGATAAACTTTTCCAAACAAACTTTGAAGCAGAAGCTTTTCTGAGTTCTGTGAGAGGTAAAACTCCCACTTCGCGATATGTCCCTAAGTTAGATGTTCCAAGGGCGATTTTATAAGCTTTGCAATCAGTACTCTGGAGTTTATTTAAAAGGTATTGAGGTGCATTAAAATATACTTCTTGAGCATATGATAGTCTAGAGCGTATAAGGGTAGTTGCTAAAAAAATTAGCGTTCTCCCAAGATTCAATTCAATACAATTCAATACAACTTTATTCATCCTTGTGTGGAAATTAAATTGTGCGATCACAGGCTCGATAGACAATACTAAAAACATTCAGACTACATGAATCGAAACAACAGTTAAGACAATTTAATAACATCATCAAGGAATTAAAAAAAGAGGGAGAGAATTTGATTAGAATTATGTGAAAAACATGAAGAACGTACACTCATATAAAACTACTAATATTTACCTAAAATTAACCAATTAAGATTAATATTAAGATTACAAGGCCATGCCAGGGCTGTCACCACGTTAAACTTCACCACAAATTAATAAACAATATAAATCAATTAATAATATATATACATAAGTATCACAAATTAAAAACAACAGCAGCAAAGCATAGCACCGAAGTCGGTTTATACCAACACACAACACACGCGCGCGCGCACCAATGACACGTTAAGACAGCTGGCCTACATTGGAATTATACAGACGGATGGCAGAGGGAATGAAAAGTTTAAGTGCCTTGATGTTCTTGCACGTGGGGCTCGCAGTCTGTCGCTTCTGTCCGAAGTCAATTCGTTTAAGGGGTGTGTCTGATTGTTTACTATCTTAAGAAAGTTTAAGCTTTTCCTTGCTTCATTTAAAATATATTCAATATGAGCATTCCATGTTAGCTTACTACTTAAGATGACACCCAAGAATTTGACATTTTTAACATAGTTTCAAACAATGCCATCCGAGATGAAAATTGGAAGTTTTTTCTTGATCATAACCAGAGTTAAAAAACATCATATTCTGGCGAAAGAGAGAGCTCGTTTTCATGTAAAAAAAATTGATTTTATTAAGTTCGTGTTGGTATTTAATTTTAATATAATTCAGAGACCTTGATGGAGTGTTTTGTTTCATTGTAACTTTCATCCATAGACATATATCGTCAGCAAATAGAGCTAACTCTGTATCTTTTGTGTTGAGAGTCATTGTCATTACCATTTTCACTATGTATGCGTGCTAGAAGCTTCCTCCGGTTCAGTACGCAGCATGCATGCGTGGTAGCGTTGTCTATGAACAGGGCACGTCTGAGTATGGTCTAAGGGGGAAAAAACCCTTTTTTAATTATATTCAGCAATCAGTTATCTGTCTTCTGTGTGCTTTCCCTTTGAGCAAAACTGGCATTTGCCACGTGAGGGCGACCTTGAATTTCACTGAGTTGAATTTAGGTTTAGGTTAGGTTAGGTTAGGCTAGGTACATTATAGTCATAGAGGCGTCTCTGTGAAATTCGGGTTGCTCTCACCTGGATAGAGCGCCGCAGCCAGAGACGCGCCACCCAATTTTTTTTAAATTTTGTCTCATGCGATTTTTGTGTGACTGATGAGGAAGGAAGGGAGGGGGGTAAATTTTGACGAAATGACAACTTTTTCGTTGCCACTGGGTTTAACGTGTGCAGAGAGAGAGAGAGAGAGAGAGAGAGAGAGGGGGGGGGGGGGAGGTGTCAGAGTAACTCGGGCAGAACAAGTGCGCTCAGCTTTTGAAAAGACTAACCGAAAGCGCGGCCATAAGTGGCAAACAGGACAAAACACTATCGGAACAAGATGGGTACGTTTGTAATCCTGTATTTTGGGTGCGAAAATGGAAACCAATAGTCAACAAAACAACTTGGTGTAGTTAAGGCTAGAGAGTCGTTCTGTCCAACAACACCAAACACTCACACTTGGTATGCAAACGAAGTAAGCAACAGTAGAGATGAAAATCACCGATATTTCACTACGTCTGTGGTGGGAAAGCTACTGGGAATTAGTCGTACGCGAGTTCTCCCTCCATTGCTGAGGAAACCCAATGCTAACTGAGCTCTCACTCTAATTGTTAACCAATCATAGAAGACTTTTATAGTAAAGGGTCCGATTTGTCGAAAAGGCTTTGCTGTTTATTTATTAGTCCGTCACCAGTTATTTATTTATTTATTTATATATTTTCTTGATTGATTGATTGATTCATTCATTCATTCATTCATTCATTATGTTATAGACAGATTGACAAACTGAAAAATGCTTTTATTTTATCAGATAGGCTTCTCGTTGAGCTGAAAAATAAAATAAAATAAAATATGCTACCTCCGAGGGATAGAGATCTCTATCTCAAGGGCAGATAATCCAAAGCAATAATGGATATATCTGTGATAATCCAAAGAAATGAATAAGGGGAAGGAACTCTCCATTAATGCCCCCCCCCCCCCCCCCCCCCCCCCCCCCCCCCCCTTAATGCCCCCCCCCCCCCCCCCCGCCAAAGTTGCTTGCTACACCAACCGCCTAGCACCGCATGAATAGGCTGACAGCCAAAGGGAAGCGAGGTGGGGTGGCGTGGGGGTGGGGTGGGGTGGGGTGGGGTGGGCGCTAGGTGGATGGGAGAGGGGAATGGGTGGTAACAGATACGTAGGCTTTTTTAAAAATTTTTATTTCAAGCGATGGCTTGGAGTCAAAGCGGACTATCTTTAGATAGTCCATCGACGTATTATTGAACTTCTGACAAAAACTAAGAACTTGTATTAAAAAACACTACAAGTAAGATAAAAAGGGGTATTATGCTTTTTATATTTCTGAAGTCTTTTTTTATGCAAGTTTTTAGTTTTCGTAATATGTTCAATAATACACCAGTGGACTATCTAAAGATTGTCCGTGTTGACTCCAAGCCATCGTAAATTGTGTGTCCACCTCACCTGGTGTGACTAGTTAGGTGTGAAACGGTTAAAAACTGATATGATAATTACGATTAGCTTGCTCGGGTTGACACGTGCCACTGCCTGTAGCTGTAGATGGTGTGTGTGTGTGTGTGTGTGTGTCTGTGTGTGTCTGTGTGTGTGTGTGTGTGTGTGTGTGTGTGTGTGTGTGTGTGTGTGTGTATGTGTGTGTGTGCTTGAGTGTGTGTGTGTGTGTGTGTGTGTGTGTGTGTGTGTGTGTGTGTGAGTTGAGTGTGTGTGTGTGTGTGTGTGTGTGTGTGTGTGTGTGTGTGTGTGTGTGTGTGTGCTTGAGTGTGTGTGTGTGTGTGTGTGTGTGTGTGTGTGTGTGTGTGTGTGTGTGTGTGTGCTTGAGTGTGTGTGTGTGTGTGTGTGTGTGTGTGTGTGTGTGTGTGTGTGTGTGTGTGTGTGTGTGTGTGTGTGTGTGTGTGTGTGTGTGTGTGCTTGAGTGTGTGTGTGTGTGTGTGTGTGTGTGTGTGTGTGTGTGTGTGTGTGTGTGTGTGTGTGTGTGTGTGTGTGTGTGTGTGTGTGTGTGTGTGTGTTGTTGTTGTTGTTGTTGTTGTTGTTGTTGTTGTTGTTGTTGTGTGTGTGTGTGTGTGTGTGTGTGTGTGTGTGTGTGTGCGTGTGTGTGTGTGTTGTTGTTGTTGTGTGTGTGTGTGTGTGTGTGTGTGTGTGTGTGTGTGTGTGTGTGTGTGTGTGTGTGTGTGTGTGTGTGTGGTGTGGTGTGTGTGTATTTGTATGTGTGTGTGTACTTGGGTGTGTGTGTGTGTGTGTGGTTGTTTGTTTGTTTGTGTGTGTGTCTCTGTGTGTGTTTGAATGTGTGTGTGTGTGTGTGTGTGTGTGTGTGTGTGTGTGTGTGTGTGTGTGTGTGTGTGTGTGTGTGTGTGTGTGTTTGTGTTTGTGTGCGTGCGTGTGTATGTGTGTGTATGTGTGTGTGTGTGTGTGGAATCACACACATACACACACATAACACAGTCATTCACATAGAAGCGATCACACACACACACATGTATCCTCTCTCTCTCTCTCTTATAAATGATTTACATAGCATGCAGCCAGCCACTTGCTTGATGCAATTCAGAATCTTCCCTTGAAAGTTCGGAATTCGGAATTCCCCCGGGGAAAATCGGAATTTTCCCGGATTCCCAATTTTCCCCTGACATACATTATTATAGAGTTGAATTAAAATGAGCAACACATACAGACGGGGGCAGATCTGTTTGTGGACCCCTATGGTCAGTACCATGGCAGATCTGTTTGTGGACCCCTATGGTCAATACCATGGCAGATGCTCAGTACCACGGCAGATCTGTTGTGGACCCCTATGCTCAGTACCATGGCAGATGCTCAGTACCACGGCAGATCTGCTGTGGACCCCTATGGTCAGTACCATGGCAGATCTGTTGTGGACCCCTATAGTCAGTACCACGGCAGATCTGTTGTGGACCCGTATGGTCAGTACCACGGCAGATCTGTTGTGGACCCGTATGGTCAGTACCACGGCAGATCTGTTTGTGGACCCCTATGGTCAGTACCACGGCAGATCTGTTTGTGGACCCTGATGCTCAGTACCATGGCAGACCTGTTTGTGGACCCTGATGCTCAGTACCACGGCAGATCTGTTTGTGGACCCTGATGGCTCAGTACCACGGCAGATCTGTTTGTGGACCCCTATGGTCAGTACCATGGCAGATCTGTTTGTGGACCCTGATGCTCAGTACCATGGCAGATCTGTTTGTGGACCCCTATGGTCAGTACCATGGCAGACCTGTTTGTGGACCCTGATGCTCAGTACCATGGCAGATCTGTTTGTGGACCCTGATGCTCAGTACCATGGCAGATCTGTTTGTGGACCCTGATGCTCAGTACCATGGCAGATCTGTTTGTGGACCCTGATGTTCAGTACCATGGCAGATCTGTTTGTGGACCCTGATGCTCAGTACCATGGCAGATCTGTTTGTGGACCCTGATGCTCAGTACCATGGCAGATCTGTTTGTGGACCCTGATGCTCAGTACCACGGCAGATCTGTTTGTGGACCCCTATGGTCAGTACCATGGCAGACCTGTTTGTGGACCCTGATGCTCAGTACCACGGCAGATCTGTTTGTGGACCCCTATGGTCAGTACCATGGCAGACCTGTTTGTGGACCCTGATGCTCAGTACCATGGCAGATCTGTTTGTGGACCCTGATGCTCAGTACCATGGCAGATCTGTTGTGGACCCTGATGCTCAGTACCATGGCAGATCTGTTTGTGGACCCTGATGTTCAGTACCATGGCAGATCTGTTTGTGGACCCTGATGCTCAGTACCATGGCAGATCTGTTTGTGGACCCTGATGCTCAGTACCATGGCAGATCTGTTGTGGACCCCTATGCTCAGTACCACGGCAGACCTGTTTGTGGACCCTGATGCTCAGTACCATGGCAGACCTGTTTGTGGACCCCGATGCTCAGTACCATGGCAGATCTGTTTGTGGACCCTGATGCTCAGTACCATGGCAGATCTGTTTGTGGACCCTGATGTTCAGTACCATGGCAGATCTGTTTGTGGACCCTGATGCTCAGTACCATGGCAGATCTGTTTGTGGACCCTGATGCTCAGTACCATGGCAGATCTGTTGTGGACCCCTATGCTCAGTACCACGGCAGACCTGTTTGTGGACCCTGATGCTCAGTACCATGGCAGACCTGTTTGTGGACCCCGATGCTCAGTACCATGGCAGATCTGTTTGTGGACCCTGATGCTCAGTACCACGGCCGATCTGTTTGTGGACCCTGATGCTCAGTACCATGGCAGATGCTCAGTACCATGGCAGATCTGTTTGTGGACCCTGATGCTCAGTACCATGGCAGATGCTCAGTACCATGGCAGATCTGTTTGTGGACCCTGATGCTCAGTACCATGGCAGATCTGCTTGTGGACCCTGATGCTCAGTACCATGGCAGATCTGTTTGTGGACCCTGATGCTCAGTACCATGGCAGATGCTCAGTACCATGGCAGATCTGCTTGTGGACCCTGATGCTCAGTACCATGGCAGATCTGCTTGTGGACCCTGATGCTCAGTACCACGGTAGCTATGTTAAAATCTACCTTGATATGGCTTGTCATCCTTTTCTTTCTGTCCCTCGCATCCTCGTCAGTTTGGACACTGGCTGTCAAATGTCATTGTTTGTTTTGCTCCACAAACTGGGGAGAAAGAAAACTTCTACAGTCAGGCTTGGCGTGGCATAGAAGCTCTGTTGACATGGGTTCTGGGGCAGTGGGTGGATGCCTCGTGCCTATATACGGGAAGCTGGACCCCCCCCCCCCCCTCCACCTCCACGAGTCTCTCCCCGTGGAGATACCGGTGTCATGAGAAATAAGTATCTACCGTGAAAAAAGTACCATTCAAAAGCGCACTGGAACCATTCTTCTTTCATGTGATAAATAAGTCAACTATTATTTAAAATATTGATATTTAAGCGCTCAATATACACGGAAAGAACCAAGAAATAGAGCGGGAGGGTGTAAATCTACATTTTTGCCGATAAATCGATGTACAAAGCCTAAGTACTAATTGTGACTACACTTAGTTTCGTATTTTTCAAAATGGCGGACGAAAAATAAATAATAATAAATATTAGAAAAATACCCCTGACTTCTCAGTATTTAATGATGAATCTTCTGTTCTTCCTGCATGCCACAAGACGCCTCTGAATGTATTTAGGGGCGAATCTTTCCCAAACAGCAAACAATTTGAATGAGGAAAAGAGTATTTATTTCATGGGTAAAATATTTTATGCAACACCGGGGGTGGGGGGTGTCTTTCGTAAAAATAGTTCCCCCATCTCCTGGAGGTTCTGTGATTGTAGCTTCCTCTAATCTGTCACTCTCTTTGACTCTGCCTTTTCCATTTTGCTTTCTATCACCCACTTCTTTTTGCCTTATTGGCCCTTTCTCCTGCCTTTTTTTAAACCTTCCAAATAATGTTGTCCTTTGAGCCCCCCCCCCCCCCCCCCCCCCCCAAATCGAAATGTGTCGGCTGAATGCAGCGGGGAGACCAGTGAAAAGTGAAAACCGGACACATAATTATTGTACATGTACTTTACTAATGATGGTCGTATGGCCTGAGAATGAAGAAGAAGAAGAAGAAGAGGAGGAGGAGGAGGAGGAGGAGGAGGAGGAGGAGGAGGAGGAGGAGGAGGAGGAGGAGGAGGAGGAGGAAGAAGAAGAAGAAGAAGAAGAAGAAGAAGAAGAAGAAGAAGAAGAAGAAGAAGAAGAAGAAGAAGAAGAAGAAGAAGAAGAAAGAAGAAGAAGAAGAAGAAGAAGAAGAAAAAGAAGAAGGAGGAGGAGGAGGAGGAGGAGGAGGAGGAGGAGGAGGAGGAGGAGGAGGAGGAGGAGGAGGAGGAGGAGGAGGAGGAGGAGGAGGAGGAGGAAGAAGAAGAAGAAGAAGAAGAAGAAGAAGAAGAAGAAGAAGAAGAAGAAGAAGAAGAAGAAGAAGAAGAAGAAGAAGAAGAAGAAGAGGAGGAGGAGGAGGAGGAGGAGGAGGAGGAGGAGGAGGAGGAGGAGGAGGAGGAGGAGGAGGAGGAGGAGGAGGAGGAGGAGGAGGAGGAGGAGGAGGAAGAAGAAGAAGGAGGAGGAGGAAGAGGAGGAGGAAGAAGAAGAAGAAGAAGAAGAAGAAGAAGAAGAAGAAGGAGAAGAAGTAGAAGAAGAAGAAGAAGAAGAAGAAGAAGAAGAAGAAGAAGAAGAAGAAGAAGAAGAAGAAGAAGAAGAAGAAGAAGAAGAAGAAGAGGAGGAGGAGGAAGAAGAAGAAGAAGTAAGAAGAAGAAGAGAAGAAGAAGAAGAAGAAGAAGAAGAAGAAGAAGAAGAAGAAGAAGAAGAAGAAGAAGAGAGGAAGAAGAGGAAGAAGAAGAAGAAGAAGAAGAAGAAGAAGAAGAAGAAGAAGAAGAAGAAGAAGAAGAAGAAGAAGAAGAAGAAGAAGAAGAAGGAAGAAGAAGAAGAAGAAGAAGAAGAAGAAGAAGAAGAAGAAGAAGAGGAGGAGGAAGAAGAAGAAGAAGAAGAAGAAGAAGAAGAAGAAGAAGAAGAAAACGAAAATGAAAACGAAAAAGAAGAAGAAGAAAAAAAGAAGAAGAAGACAGTAGCTCAGAAGCACGACAGACAGATCTAGCTGGGGTGTATCGATCGATAGGCAGGAAGAACGTTTATACGGCTTGTCATTTTGTTGTTTCTGTCTCCCAATCACTGCAACCATTTCAGTCCGCCTACTAGCCGTCAGATATTTGTTTGTTTGTTTTGTTTCACGAGCTGAAGAGAAAAAAACCAACTCTGCAGGCTTGGCGATTGGCGTGGCATGGCACGTCTGTTATTCCGTGCTGGCAGCTTTGTCAGTGCCATCATCACACCCACCGACAGCTTCGAGTTCAGTCGGATTGGATCGATAATGTGCTGTTTAGTGTTAAAGGTGGGCCCTGACGGATGAGTTTTTGCAAGAAACGCGTCGAGATCACCAGAAAGACAGCCTTTTCAAGGATCGGAACACTCACTTTGCTCTGGTTTCTTAGAAATTAAACCGTCAAAACGGCGATTCCTCCTTGGCGGAGATGCCGGAGAGAGTAGCCATTTTGGATGGGGTGGGTGAAGGTCACTCAGTGTGGTTGAAGCGTTTTCTTTTTTTTGTAGTGCTGTAAAAAAACAAATCGGAGCTGTTTCCTTTGTTGTGAGCGAAACTCCTTTACATACATTTAAAGAGAAAAAAAGAGGCTTGTATTGCGAAAATTTCGTGCAAACGATTTGGTCTAAACGCAGGCGGCCATTAGAAAAGAGACAGAACACGTCTTCTCTTTGAGTGAAATAATTTGACTTCCAACACCTCCGCCAAGGAGGAATCGCCGATTTGACGGTTTGATTTCTAGGAAACCGGAGCAAAAGAGTGCTGCAATCTCTGTAAAGGATGTTTTCCTGGTGATCTGAACGTGTTTCTTACAAAAACTCATCCGTCAGGGTGGCCCTTTAAGGGCCAGCCACACTGCATACGATTTGACCCCAATACGATGCGATTGTGACGATGTCTGTGAGTCATGATTCACGTGAAATCCTACTTCCGTCTAAAAAAATAACTCTTACATTTGTTCTTACTACTCATGTAGTACGCGAATCAAATCAAACGTCCGATGCAAAAATACAAATATTTGATCAGATTATTGCACGGGAGACTACAAATACAGTGAACATAACTAGCAGGATGTCATCAGATTCAATAGACGATTTTCGGAGAGAAAAAAACCTAGGGGAGAGCACATCGTGAAAATTAGAGTTGTTTACCTCCATTACTCGGTCAAATACCATGGCAACAATGCAACAATGGCGTCGAAGCTTGAAACCGCAGGATGCGAGTCAGCGACTTGCAAACATTCTTTTTAGAAAAATTAGGGGCGGCCAGTGGCCACAAACTGATAACACTCGCAAAATGTGACGTAAGTAAATGACATCAATTTTAGAATGACGCACGGTGTTCTAAATGCTGTGTGTCTGCTCAAGCGTACGAGGCGAGAGCTGATGAGTAACTTCCCCTGTTTGACCGATTGAATTAGGCAAGATCACTCCCATACACCATGAAATTACTCCCCTTAATCATTTCCGAACCATTCCTATATCTTTTTGACGACCATCATTCCTTTTACAAATATATCAACATCGGATCGCTCTGAATCGAATCGTATGCATGCCCTTTGGAGTCCTGCTGACCCTGCTTGACCTGTGTTGCTGTTGTCCTTTGCCCCACTACGGCCGGCAAAGGAGTATAAGTTTGTTGCTGTTTGTGTTGCTGTTGTTTGCATAGTGGTACTTGTATGTTCAAGCTTACTCAATACATCTGTATTGTTAATTTTTTA
>CM065696.1:39312485-39314985 GCA_017654935.2 Phymorhynchus buccinoides
TATTAATAACACAAGAAAAGAGATAAGTAGAAAAGAGAGACAAAGGAAAAGGTGAAATGCATTAACTACAAGATAAAGCTAGCAACTGCCTGCCAAATAGCAGTAACAACGCCAGATCGACCAGCGGCGCTGCAGCATATTCGGCTCCAGTGACCTTGACCTTTGACCAATGGCCTTGATCTTCGAAACTGGCCGATATATCTTCAACAACAACAACGGCGCTGCAGCGTGTTTGGCTCCAGTGACCATGACCTTTGACCAATGACCTTGATCTTCCAACTTGGCCGAGATATCTTCAACAACAACAACGGCGCTGCAGCGTGTTCGGCTCCAGTGACCTTGACCTTTGACCAATGACCTTGATCTTCCAACTTGTCCGATATATCTTAGCTACCTATGCAAAATCTGAAGAACCTAGGTGCCTCCGTTCAAACGCTATCGTAAAGACATAATACATACGCATATATCCAGACACAGGCAGCTCTGAAAACATTTCCCAGCTTTCGCTTTGCCGCTGATTAAAAGAAAGATACGAGAGAGGGCGAGGGAGAAGGAGAGAGAGAAATGAAGTGATTTTTTTTAATTCACAAAAAGGCCAAAGCCCCATATGAACAAAGGACGCAAAGCATTTTACACATATTAAGCAATAACCACTGAATACAAAGTACATAATAAATGTAACCATTTTAGCAATCATATTATTTATGACAAATCGCTTCTCGCAACTGAAAAGCTTTATAAAGAAACGTACAGTCCTTTCATTTTATGATGCCATTAACAAAGGGAATCTAAGCAAACATTGGTTAGCATAACATTTCGTTGCAATGAGAGAGAGAGAGAGAGAGAGAGAGAGAGAGAGAGAGAGAGAGAGAGAGAGAGAGAGAGAGAGAGAGAGAGAGAGAGAGAGAGAGAGAGAGAGAGAGAGAGAGAGAGAGAGAGAGAGAGAGAGAGAGATTGATTTTGAAATGAAGGGTAAAAAAAGGGGAGCTTTAATGGGAGGGGGGGGGGGGGGGGGGGCTTGGGGGGTGGGTATTAGGGGTATTAGACAAGGCTTAATCGTTGTTCTCAGATCAGGGCCTGCATTGAGATAGTCTGAGACTTATCATCATATCTTAGAAGTCCTTCCAAAGTCCTACTAAATCCTACCACTTTAGAAGGACTTCTAAGATATCATGATGATAAGTCTCCTACTGTCTGAGTATTTCTATGTGAATACAGGCCCTGGACTGCATGCAGTATTCAATAAAATAAAATATTTTAAAAAAATTAAAAAAACCGCATTTACGCGTTTTATTTATTCTGTAGATTTGCAGGTCCCTGCGTGTGCCGATTCCTAATGAAATCTCGAGGTCAGAATTCATTAGCCACACTTAATTAATGGCGGCAAAGTCTTTGTTGTTGTTGTTGTTGTGGTTGTGGTTGTTGTTGTTAATTGCTTCACTAACTGGTCTCGTTAATTGGAGCGTGTTTCCAATGTGCCTTTCTTTTTTCCCTTTGTCTGTCTATCAGTCTATTCTTTCTTCTTCTTCTTCTTCGATCGCTCAGACAGTTTCCTGTCAATTGTGAGCGCAGATGCGCCATGCTGCCGTTATGCGCCTAACTAAGAAATAGTTCAGGCCCAGCAAGTCCGACTTCGGCTGGAGGAAAAGTCTTTGAAAGTCTTTCTTGAAAAAAGGGAAAACAAAAGGCAAGAGAATGGAACCTGGTAAGGCAGAAAGATAGTAGATGACAGTAAGCAAAGGGAAAAGGCAGAGTCAAAGAGAGTGACAGATTAGAGGAAGTTATATGCACAGAACTTCCAGAAGGTGAGGGACCTATTTATACAAAAGACCCCCCGGTATCCCCACGGGGGGTATCAGTCTATGTAATAGGCGAATTTTGTTAATCCTCCACCAAATAGGATTCGTTGTTTTTGGTTTGAGTCTCTGTACTGTCTGGTCTGTCTGTCTGTCTGTCTGTCTGTCTGTCTGTGTGTTTGTCTGTCTTACCGGTCTGTCTTCCTTCTGTTTCCTTCAGTACATGCAGGCACTTTGTCTTTTCTTGTCTTTGTCGTTTTCCTTCTAGGCACTTTACTATGCTTGGAAACAGAAGGAAGACAGACCGGTAAGACAGACAAACACACACAGACAGACAGACAGACCAGACAGTAGCAATAATAATAATATTAATAATAATAATAATAATAATAATAATAATAATAATAATAATAATAATAATAATGATAATGATAATAATCATAATAATAATAATAATCATAATAATAATGATACAAAATACATCTTCTATAGCGCTATTCTCCTGACACAGCAGGACTCACCGCGCTTTACATGACATTTTGAAGAGAAAAAAAGTTTACCTCACGCATATAAAACATATTCAAAATACATGTACCAATAAAATAAATTAAAATCACTTTGCATGAAAAAAGCAACATTATCGCACTCACACAACTCATACATACATAAAACATGAATTTTTAAATACAAAAAAAACTTAAAAA
>CM065696.1:39337485-39339985 GCA_017654935.2 Phymorhynchus buccinoides
CTAGCCCTAAACCTAACCCTACCCCCCACTATGTACTGCAGTACACTGCGATTTGTCACAGTTGTGGTTCGTTGCGTTTTCCGTCTTATAGGGTGGGGGGTAGGGTTAGGTTTAGGGCTAGGGTTAGGGATAGGGTTAGTATTCCAAAAAGGTTATTAACTAAAAATGTTCCTAAAATACAGCTTTATGTATGGTAAGAAAGGCAAAAACGGAAAAATAGAATTAACCGAGATAGGTAGGGGAGGGGGGGCACATCTTGCAGATAAGTCCCCGAGCATGTAAATGTGGGGAGGGGGTAGGTGTAGGGAGGAGATATGTGTGTGTGTGTGTGTGTGTGTATGTGCGTGTGCGTGCGTGCGCGAGTGAGTGTGTGTGTGTGTGTATATGTATATGTGCGTGCCTGCGTGGGTGGGGGTGGTGTGTGTATGTGTATGCCTATTAGCATGTGTGTGAGCGATTATTTGTTTTGTTGTTGAATTTCTTGCTTTTTAATTTTGTTGTTGTTAAGCGCATAGAGCGAATATAGGGGTGGTAGACCCCCCCCCCCCCCCCCATGGATACAGGTAGGGGGGGATGTCTTCCGTACAAATAGTTCCCCCACCTTCTGGAAGTTCTGTGCTTATAACTACCTCTTATCTGTCAGTCTCTTTGATTCTGCCTTTTCCCTTTGCATGCTGTTATCTACTATCGTTCTGCCTTTCCGGTCCATTCTCCTGCCTTTTTTCAAGAAATACTTTCAAAAAGATTTCCTCTAGCCAAAGTCAGACATGCTGGGCCTAATTATTCTTACTTAGGTGCATAACAGCAGCATGATGCATCTACGTTCGTAATTGACAGAAATTCTCCTGCCTTTTTTCAAGAAATACTTTCAAAAAGATTTCCTTTACCCGAAGTCAGACATGCTGGGCCTAATTATTCTTACTTAGGCGCATAACAGCAGCATGATGCATCTACGTTCGTAATTGACAGAAACATGCCTGAACGATCCAAGAACAAGAACTTAGAAGACGAAGAAGAAGAAGAAGTACTCTCTCTCTCTCTCTCTCTCTCTCTCTCTCTCTCTCTCTGCGTGCGCGAGGTCAAAGTGAAACCCCCCCTGAAATGAAAGACCTTACACGTTTGTGATCCATTTTCTTGGAAGGTGAAATGCTGCCTTCTTCTTGGAAATGTAAAACCGAAAGTTTCACTTTCGTGTGTTTGAGACTGGCTCAAAGAAGGTCAAAGGAAAGATCTTTCACTGCCAGTCAGACATGCTGGGCCTAATTATGCTTACTTAGGCGCATAACAGCAGCATGATGCATCTACGTTCATAATTGACAGGAACATGCCTGAACGACCGAAGAAAAAGAATAACGAAGAAAGAAGAAGAACTACAACTCTCTCTCTCTATAGCCTGAGTCGAAAAAAAAGTGATGTTAGCAGGGGGATAGGAGGGGGGGGGGGGGGGGGGGGGTGCGCGCGTGCGCGCGGTCAAAGTTTAAATCATGATGAAACACTTTCTGGTATAGGTCAAGATGTGCCAACCCCCTACATTTCTCGGTTAATCTCTGTCTCTCTCTCTCTGTCTGTCTGTCTGTGTCTGTCTCTGTGCCTGCTCCGCGGGCGGAGGACGTTAAACAAATGTTCACTCATCCAACCGGAACAGCAGTTGTCCTCTTTGCTCTTTGTCTGTCTTTCTGTCTGTCTGTCTCGCTAGGTACTTCTTCTTCGAATTTGGAAGGTAGATGACGGGGACGGTGACGATCCCTGTGCCAAACCGGTGGGGTGGGTGGGGGGGGGCCGTGGGGGGATGGTGGGGGGGGGGGGCAGTGGCGATTACACCGGGATGAGACTACACGTATCTGTATTATTAAAAAATCGGGACTTTACTGGTTTAGTCATATAGTAAAAAGCCAACTGTCCGTGTGTGTGTGTGTGTGTGTGTGTGTGTGTGTGTGTGTGTGTGTGTGTGTGTGTGTGTGTGTGTGTGTGTGTGTGTGTGTGTGTGTGTGTGTGTGTGTGTCTGTCTGAAACACGAAACGGGCCTTATAACTCCGCCGTTTTTCGACCGATTCGCTTCAAATTTGCTGTGAGCCCTAACGCGGCGATGGCAACGGCAACCGAGGTGGCCGTGTCATTTGCGCGGTTCGGCAAATGCGCGAAACGCGCGCGCTATACGCCGCTTCACCTTTTCACGCATAACTCCGCCGTTTCTTAACCGAATTGATTCAAATTTGCTGTCAGGCTTGCTATGGCCCGGGCAACGCCTAGCAGCAAATTGGAAGACAATCGGGAGAACGCGTCACTCTCAGAGCAGCGCCAACGGGAAACGGGGCCTTATAACTCCGCCGTTTCTTAACCGAATCGCTTCAAATTTGCTGTACTCAGCGTTACCAGTACTTGCCGTTACCGTTACTAGGTGTTACCAGTATGGTGCATTGCCAGTACGGGGGGTTGCGCTAGTAATTTTATAATTCATAACAGAGTGCTTTTTTTTATAAAAAAAATGACTGGAAGCTGA
>CM065696.1:39344985-39349985 GCA_017654935.2 Phymorhynchus buccinoides
ATCAAGGTCAACGTCATGGTCCGGGAGATCGGTAGGCCTTGAATGTGGTAGGGGTCTACAAACTGGGTTTTAAGCTTTATTTTCCACATTTGTGCTTGACAGAAGCGCTTCAGATTGTATACTGTATACCCTAGAGTAGAAAACATCCGAGCATAAATTATCACCATGCTGACCTTGACCTTGAAGTTTGACCTTGAAAACCGAAATTTCCTTCTTTGCGCTATGTATTTCTTCTTCAAGCTGTATCTCGTGAACTAGAAGACAGAATCCCTTGCAATTTTGTGTCAGGATGTGACACTCGACGGGGTGTCGCAAGTGCGTGGCATTGCTGGTGACGGACATGTCTGCCGCTCGGCGACGCCCTTATTATTATTTTGTACGCTTTAGAATGAAGATTCATGTGCTCTGTTCAGTATACAATTCTTTCCATACCTTGTTTTTGTCTGGTCCGTCCGTCCGGTGTCCGTCCAGTGTCCGTCCGTCCGGCGTGCCTCCGTCTGGCTATTCGTCCGTTCTTCTCAAAAACTATTCAGTGTATCATCATCAAATTTGGTATACTAGTTTGCCAAGATGCAAGCTATCCACTGATGTATTTAGTTTTACATTAAGGTCAAGGTCGCGCCAGTTACGGGGTTCAAACCCCGAAACACATAATCGCTAATATCTCGCGAAGCTTTGCATGTATTTTAATGCAGTTTTTGTTTGTGGCTCAAGCCACAAACCTATAACTCACTTTGTCGGTCGGTCGGTCTGTCGGTCGGTCGGTCTGTCGTTCCAAAATTGTCGCACATTTTGACAAAATTGTCGCACTTCAAATCGAGGCTACACTTCAAAATTAATTGAGGCCGCTCTTTAAAATGATGTATTTTAAAAGCGTACAAAATAATAAAATGGTGCAGAGATAACATTCTGGTTTACAGATTAAAATTATTGAAAAGCCAGGGGAGATGACTCCTGATTGGAGTGGTAAAAATAGACCGCGCGCCACAAACAATTGCGATTTTGTGCTTGTTTTCACAACATTTCTTGTTTTGTTTTGTTTTTCTGTCTGTCCCTCCGTTTGACAGAATCGCTTGAAATTTTATGTGGTGATGATGTGGCATCGGCGCCGATGATGCATTATCGCCGTCGTGACATTGACCTTGGCAACACTGGATTGGCCATATTATTTCTTTACTCGACAGAAGCGCTTCAGATTGTTTGTTCTGGTGGATGTTGTTGAGGTGTGTTGTGGTGATGTCTTTTAGGGGGGGGGGGGGGGTGGAGTCTGGGGTGCAGAGTTGTCTGGATCCCCTCTGTTGAAATTTGGTGTCTGGCGACCTCGAAGTCACGCAGGCTTGTTGTCCTGGAAACCACAGGTCTGGTTGGCGGTGCCTGGTCACGGAGTCGCGCATTAAATGACGACGCCATCAAACATATTTTTGAAAGCGCAGCCTATATTTGAAGTTGGGGGAATTTGTATGCGGGTCACAGCTACCCAGAAAAAAAAACAAGGGATCTAATCGTGGTGGGTCAGTGGGTCTTTAAACAGGCATCAGCCCACACTCTGCTACACTGTCGGTCTCAGTGGTCCTCGAACGGGATGATGAAATCAGAGATGAAGTCAGAGGGATACATAGACAGAGACAGTGTGGGAGTGAAAGAGAGAGAGAGAGAGAGAGAGAGAGAGAGAGAGAGAGAGAAAGACAATGACAGAGAGACAGACAGACAGACAGACATAGAAATGTAGAGAGTCAGATGAGAAAGCCCCCCAAAACAGCCTGAACCAGCCATAAGCTAAATAGCTGTGATCGGCACTTCAGCCTGCTGGCTATTTTGCCGGTCACGGCAACGTAGCCTATTCGAAA
Organism: Phymorhynchus buccinoides; assembly: GCA_017654935.2. NCBI lineage: Eukaryota > Metazoa > Mollusca > Gastropoda > Neogastropoda > Raphitomidae > Phymorhynchus > Phymorhynchus buccinoides. Next base: position 39,346,833 of record CM065696.1, read on the forward strand.
ATGAAAACTGATGAATCCAGCTAACGATTGGAAACAGCTTAAATGAACAATTTATGCTCGGCAATTGAGCTCTGAAACTTCATGGAACTGTGTGGAGACTAGCATAATGCCCCTGACATGGACTGCAGATATTTGTCTGTTGAAAATCGTTTGTCTACCTGGGGATCCGGGACCATAATTATTGTTAAATCTTTGAGGGGGGGGTGGGTGAGGGGGGCGGGGTGAGGGGGGGGGGGGGGGGGGGGGGGGGGGGGGGGGGGGTGGGGGGGGGGGGAGGGGGGGGGGGGGGGGGGGGGGTTGCTGAGAATATCTTTCTGCTCCGCTAAGTCGTTTGCTTTTTGGTTAAAGTGACTTCAGTTCTTGTAAGCATGAACCTTGAATGTAAAAGGATTCATGTGTGTGTGTGTGTGTGTGTGTGTGTGTGTGTGTGTGTGTGTGTGTGTGTGTGTGCGCGCGCGCGTGCGCGTGCGTACGTACGTGCGTACGTGCGTACTAGCGCGCGTGCGCGCGCGTGCGTGTGTGTGTGTGAGTGTGTCTGTGACTGTTCGCGCGCATGCGCGCTTTCCCCCTGTGTGTATGTGTATGTGTGTGTGCACTCATGTGTGCGTGCCTGTGTGTATGTGTGTGTATGTGTGTGTATGCATGTGTATGTGTGTGTGCACTCATGTGAGGGTGCGTGGGTGTGTTTGCGCTTGCTTGCTTAGGGTTGAGGGTTTCTATATATTAAGGGCTTATGAATGGACGTCATTTGCATTTATCTAGAATCTCGTCCTTTCTTCCTTTCTGTTCTAAACAAGCCTCCCCTCACCCCTCCCGTTCACCTTAACTCACTCTCCCCTCCCCCCTCCCCCTCCACCCTCCCCATTCGCGCCTCTCCCCTTCTTCCCCCCCCCCCCCTCCGCCCCCACCCCCCTTTTCCCCCAAAAGAAAACAGACGTAGAACGTGCCAGACTTGACTGCATGAAAAACTATTGCCAACAAGAAGCGAAATGAACTGAGGCACAGGTTTGTTTTTTTGTCCTTTGCCGATCGCAAAGGAGTATGTTTTCGTTGCAGTCTGTTTCTTTGGTTTTTTTGTCTGTCTGTCTGTCTGTCTGTCCCAAGGATATCTCCCGAACCGCTTCACCGAATCGCGTCATATTTTGTGCGGTGGTGTGTCACCATGAGAGGAAGGCATCCGCGCAAATATTGTCGCGGTCTGACGATGGCATATTGTCTGACGATGGCATACCGATCAAGGTCAAGGTCACGGTCTGGGAGATCGGTAGGCCTTGAAAGTGGTAGGGGTCTACACATTGGGTTTTAAGCCATATTTTCCACATTTGTTCTTGACAGAAGCGGTTCAGATTGTGTGTGGTACTGTATACCCTAAAGTAGAAAACATCCGAGCATAAAGTATCGCCATGCTGACCTTGACCTTGAATTGTGACCTTGAAAACCGAAATTTCCTTCTTTGCGCTATATATTTCTTGTTCAAGCTGTATCTCGTGAACTAGAAGACAGAATTCCTTCCAATTTGGTGTGAGGATGTGACACTAAGAGTATAACGCATTCGTACATAAATTATCCTTCGGAAATAGAATGTCGCCGAGTGGCAGACATGTTTCCGTTTTTCTTCACCCTCCTATATATCGTGAAATACTGTATAGAATCACTCCAAATTTTGTGGGGAGGTGTAAAAAGAAGAGTAGAAGACATTGCAGTACAAATTATGCCACGTGGGATTTTCATGTCGCCGAGCGGCAGACATGTCTCCGAGTTATGGGTGTACACACCATTAAGGGCGTACACCCCACTAATTAAGGGTGTACATCCCGGTAAAGGAGGGGGTTTAATACTAAACGTAAAATACATCCTAGCACAAAATGTGCCACGTGGGACTTAAATGTCGCCGAGTGGCAGACATGTCTCAGTGTTAAGGGTGTACACCCCACCAATTAAGGGTGTGCATCCCGGAAAACGATTTGCACTCAGTCAAGGGTGTGTAGGTGCATAACCCAAAGGGGACCGAAGATGTGAGGGGGAAGGGAGGTACAGGGCGTGGCATGTACAGGGCGTAGCCGGCAAAGGACATATCTGCCGCTCGGCGATGCCCTTGTGTTGTTATTGTATTTTTGTGTGTGTTGTTTTTTCTCCCTTGGCCTAATTTCGTCTTCAGTATTTTCATCCTCTTCAACAACAAAAACTGCCCCCCTCCCCCTTCCCCCTTCCCCAAACGTGCATGTATGTGTTTGTGTGTATATAATAATAATAATAATAATAATAATAATAATAATAATAACAAGTGCAACGCCGAGCGGCTGCAAAATCCCCTCGCAGCATCGCCGAGCTACTCCGAAATCGGAATGTGTCGGCTGTACACACAGCGGGGAGACCATTTAGACCATTCATCAAAAAATGTTGTGAAAAAAAACTGCATTGAAATACACACCCTCCCCCCACCTTACCTCCATCTCCCTTCTCCCCCCCCCCCCCCCCCCAACACACCACCACCCCCACCCACACACTCCTTACCTCTAGTCCAGCTTGATCCAGTGGAGAAAATGGAGGCAGTTATGCAGTTATTGTGTGACGTCGGCCAATAACTGACCAGAAAAAGGCGGGCGATGGAGGATGGAGGGAAAAGGCGGGAATGGAAAGGGCGGGGATGTAGGGAGAGGGGGGGGGGAGTAACGAGAAAGGAATACAGAGGGGATTCGGGGTGGGTGGGGTGAGAGGATGGGGGGGGGGATGAGAGCAACAACGAAGGGGAAAGGTATCGAGTGCAGATGGGGGTCAAGCCAGTCAAGCCCTGTGATGCAATGTTTGGGTGTCTGCTGGGTCGAGAGGTCAAAAGCCCCATGCCATCTCTATTGTGGAAGGCGATAGGGTTGTGTGACAGAGAAGGACTGGGTTGAAGATAGGGGTTAGCCTCAGTTTAGAGTCAGCGTGATAGGTAATATTATATTAAGCACACACTATAAATATTCCCTCAAAGTGGTCTTTCCTGGTATTGCAGTATCTCCAGGACCGACCCAATATCTGTAAGAATTTTTAAAAATTAATAACGAGCGCACAGAAAAATTCACGCCAACTGTGTTATAGACCATTCATCAAGAAATGTTGGGGGAAAAACTGCATTGAAATATGTACATGCAAAACTTCGCGAGATAT
>CM065696.1:39354985-39357485 GCA_017654935.2 Phymorhynchus buccinoides
TCAAACACATCCACGCATCCACCTCCCTCTAAACCACTCACGCACGTGCATCAAACACATTCAAACACATCCACGCATCCACCTCCCTCTAAACCACTCACGCACGTGCATCAAACACATTCAAACACATCCCCGCATCCCCCCCCCCCCCCCCCCTAAAACACTCACTCACGTGCACAAACACACGCTAAACAAAACAAAAAAGAAAGATCGAGGTAGCCCAAACCAAACGAGCACCCAAACAAGACAGGCAAACAAAAACAACAGAAAATCATTATTGTTATCATTCTATTTACCCAAAAAGGTCTCCTTCTATAAGCAGACGAGCGGGTCACGGCACGTAGCAATATGTCCCCGTCTCTATGTGTCACCAATGTCATATCTACGTGTCACCAATGTCGTCTCTATGCGTCACCAATGTCGTCTATGTGTCACCAGTGTCGTCTCCATGTGTCGCCAATGTCTCTATGTGCGTCACCAATGTCGTCTATATGTGTCACCAATGTCGTCTCTATATGTGTCACAAATGTCGTCTATATGTGTCACCAGTGTCGTCTCCATGTGTCGCCAATGTCGTCTCTATGTGCGTCACCAATGTCGTCTATATGTGTCACCAATGTCGTCTCTATATGTGTCACCAATGTCGTCTATATGTGTCACCAGTGTCGTCTCCATGTGTCGCCAATGTCGTCTCTATGTGCGTCACCAATGTCGTCTATATGTGTCACCAATGTCGTCTCTATATGTGTCACCAATGTCGTCTCTATATGTGTCACCAATGTCGTCTCTATATGTGTCACCAATGTCGTCTCTATATGTGTCACCAATGTCGTCTCTATATGTGTCACCAATGTCGTCTCTATATGTGTCACCAATGTCGTCTCTATATGTGTCACCAATGTCGTCTCTATGTGTCACCAATGTCGTCTCTATGTGTCACCAATGTCGTCTCTATATGTGTCACCAATGTCGTCTCTATATGTGTCACCAATGTCGTCTCTATATGTGTCACCAATGTCGTCTCTATATGTGTCACCAATGTCGTCTCTTTGTGTCACCAATTTCGTTTCTATGTTCCCCCGTCTTTGTGTGTCACTATTTCGTCTCTATGTGTCCCTGTGTCTATGTGTCCCCATCTATATGTGTCCCCGTGTCTATTTTCCCGCTGTCTAGACGTCCCTGTGTCTAGGTGTCCCCGTGTTTATGTTTCTTCCGTCTCATCTCTCCCCGTCTTCGTGTGCCACCAAACCCAAATCCAAATCTGAATCCTAATCCTAAACCCTAACTCTATCCCTAATCCTAATCCAAAACCCTATCCCTATCCCTAACCCGGTAGGACAAATAGAGATGAGGGGGAAACGGGGACATATTTATACAGGTGTGTCCCTGTGTCTGTATGTCCCCGTGATTAAGTGTCCCCCGTCTCATCTCTCTCCGTCTTCACGTGACACCAAACCCAAATCCAAAATCTTAATCCTAATCCTAAACCCTAAGTCCGTTCCCAAAAGCTAATCCAAAACCCTAACCATATCGCTAATCCGGCGGGACAAATAGAGACGAGGGCACAATCATGGAGACGGGGACATATACAGATGTGTCCCAGTGTCTATAATGTCCGCGTGATTGAGTATACCCATCCCATGTCTCTCCATCTTCATGTGACACAAAACCCAAATCCTAACCCAAATTCAAATCTTGACCCTAACCCTATCGTTAACCCGATGGGACATTTAGAGACGGGGACATATAGACATGTGGACATTTAGAGATAAGGGGGCATGATAATGATGACACGGGGACACACAGAGATGTGGACATTTAGAGATAAGGGGGCACAATGAGGATGACACCATAGACACGGGGACACACAGAGATGTGGACATTTAGAGATAGGGGACACAATGAGGATGACACCATAGACACGGGGACACACAGAGATGTGGACATTTAGAGATAGGGGGCACAATGAGGATGACACCATAGACACGGGGACACATAGATATATGGACATTATATATCTCTAATAGTTAGAGATAGGGGGCACAATGAGGATGACACCATAGACACGGAGACACTAGAGATGTGGACATTTAGAGATACGGGGGCACAATGAGGATGACACCATAGACACGGGGACACATAGATATATGGACATTATATATCTCTAATAGTTAGAGATAGGGGACACAATGAGGATGACACCATAGACACGGGGACACATAGAGATGTGGACATTTAGAGATAAGGGGCACAATGAGGATGACAACATAGACACGGGGACACATAGAGATATGGACATTATATATATCTAATAGTTAGAGATAGGGGGCACAATGAGGATGACACCATAGACACGGGGACACATAGAGATGTGGACATTTAGAGATAAGGGGCACAATGAGGATGACACCATAGACACGGGGACACTAGAGATGTGGACATGTAGAGATAAGGGGGCACAATGAGGATGACACCATAGACACGGGGACACATAGAGATG
>CM065696.1:39362485-39367485 GCA_017654935.2 Phymorhynchus buccinoides
TGTGTGTGTGTGTGTGTGTGTGTGTGTGTGTGTGTGTGTGTGTGTGTGTGTGTGTGTGTGTTGTGTGTGTGCGCGCGTGTGCGTGTGTGTGTGTGTGTGCGTGTGTGTGTGTGTGTGTGTGTGTGTGTGAGAGAGAGAGAGAGAGTTGCTTTGCATATGCACTGTTGGTGGTTGGTGTCACTCTTGAATGTTGTTTTTTGTTATCTGTTGATGAATAATTGATTGTAAAGCGCTTTGGGCTCATCTGAGGTAAAGCGCTATATAAATGTACTGTTATTATTATTATTATACATTCTCTCTCTCTCTCGCTTCACAGACATTATCTCTCTCTATATATATATATCTATATATCTACCTATCTGTTTATCTCTCTCTCTCTCTCTCTCTCTCTCTCTCTCTCTCTCTCTCTCTCTCTCTCTCTCTCTTCTCTCTCTCTCTCTCTTTCTCTCTCTCTCTCTCACTCTCTCTCTCTATCTCCCTCCTCTCTCCCTCTCTCTCTCTCTCTCCTCTCTCTCCTCTCTCTCTCTCAATCTCTCTCTCTCTCTCTCTCTCTCTCTCTCTCTCACATACATTCTCTCTCTCTCTCGCTCGCTCACAGACATTATCTCTCTCTATATATCTATATATCTATCTACCTATCTGTTTATCTATCTATCTATCTCTATATATCTCTCTTTCTCTCTCTCTCTCTCTCTCTCTCTCTCTCTCTCTCTCTCTCTCTCTCTCTCTCTCTCTCTCTCTCTCTCTCTCTCTCTCTCTCTCTCTCTCTCTCTCTCTCTCTCTCTCTCTTCTCTCTCTCTCTCTCTCTCTCTCTCTCTCTCTCTCTCTCTCTCTCTCTCTCAATCTCTCTCTCATCGCTCTCTCTCTCTCTCTCTTCTTCAAAGAATAGGCATCGCCTAAAATCTTTATCCTTGTTAAAAAATTTCAAGTTTTCTCAGTGTCTCAGTGTTCAGTGTTCAGTGTTCTCACTTTAACCTCATTAAAAAATTTCAAGTTTCAAATCCCTCTCTCTCTCTCTCTCTCTCTCTCTCTCTCTCTCTCTCTCTCTCTCTCTCTCTCTCTCTCTCTCTCTCTCTCTCTCTCTCTCTCTCTCTCTCTCTCTCTCTCTCTCTCTCTCTCTCGGCTATGTGTGGATAGAACAAGGACAGATTTTCCACACCCACACCCACACACACACACACACACACACACACACACACACTTTTCCATCATGTCTCTGATGTATGTGATAATTAGGTTATATGTAGAAAGAGGCGGTGGCAACATACAATGTCATTCTTAATTTTCGTCCTTGCTGATTTGTTGTTGCTTTTGTATTGTGCGTTGGTTTTGTTTATGTTTCTTTTGCTTTGTTTGTTTGGTTGGTTGTTTGTTTCTATGCTTGCTTGCTTATTCAAACTTGTTGTTTGTTTTGCAATTAATGTCTTTATTAAGCGTAGCTCCACCCTTTCCGGATAACCTATTTTAACGCGCACAAAAATAGGCTGCATGTCTCTTCTGTCTGTCTGCCTGTCTCTGTCTCTCTGTCTCTCTGTCTCTCTCTGTCTCTCTCTCTCTGTCTGTCTCTCTCTCTCTCTCTCTCTCTCTCTCTCTCTCTCTCTCTCTCTCTCTCTCTCTCTCTCTCTCTCTCTCTCTCTCTCTTAGCCCACTTTTTTGTAACTATCCCCAGTGACATGGGCCAATGGCCTATTCATTAAAGTCGTTCACTGTTATCTCTCTCTCTCTCTCTCTCTCTCTCTCTCTCTCTCTCTCTCTCTCTCTGTCTCTCTCTCTCTCGTCTCTCTCTCTCTCTCTCTCTCTCTCTCTCTCTCTCTCTCTCCTCTCTCTCTCTCTCTCCCCTCTCGCTGTTTCCTTTGTTTGTTTGTTGTTTTTTTCCTTTCTTTTGTGTGTGTGGGGGGGGGGGGGGGGGAGGGGGAGGGAGGGGTGGTGGGGGGGGCTTGCTGTAGTATACGAGGGCTGCTCATTAAAGTTTGGCAACGGTGCTGCCATTTGTAATCTATAAAACTTACAGGTATAATGGAGGTAGCAAAGAAAACTTCATTCTTTAACGCATGTGCGTGCACACTATTATCGGGATGTCATGTCCTACGTGAGTGTATGACGTCATTGAAATTATGATGTAAGGGCCTGTGGCCAAAACTCGTGGTTTCTGGAGCTGACTTGCTGTAACTTCATATGGATGAAACTTAGGAACTATTAGAGGAAAATTTATTCCGATTTGATCGTCCCTTCATGTACGACAGTATAGAGACGCAGTATTAAAGGTGGACCCTGACGGATGAGTTTTTGCAAGAAACACGTCGAGATCACCAGAAAGACAGCCTTTTCGAGGATCAGAACACTCATTTTGCTCTGGTTTCCTAGAAAGTAAACCGTCAAAACGGTGATTTCTCCGTGGCGGAGATGCTGGAGAGAGTAGCCATTTTGGATGGGGTGGGTGGAAGTCACTCATCGTGGTTGAAGCGCTTTATTTTTTTGTAGTGCAGTAAAAGAAAAATTTGAGCTATTTCCTAGATCCTTTGTTGTGAGCGAAACTCCTTTAGATAAACTGTATAAAATTAAGACAGTTTTTAAAAGGCTTGTATTGCGAAAATTTCGTGCAAACGATTTGGCGGCCATTAGAAAAGAGACGGCACACGCCTTCTCTTTGGGTGAAATAATTTGACTTCCAGCCCCTCCGCCAAGGAGGAATCGCCGATTTGACGGTTTTAGTTCTAGGAAACCAGAGCAAAGCTAAGTGAGTGTTGCAACCTCTGTAATGGATGTTATCCTGGTGATCTTGACGTGTTTCTTACAAAAACTCATCCGTCATGGTGCCCCTTTAAGATTTAGACTTGAGATGAATGCATTAAGCTGTAATCGGTATTAGGCATAACAGTAACAGACAATTACGATCTTGTCCATTGTGTGGTGCTCTTGAATGAATGAAATTCTGCTTAACGTCCTTCGGTCTGGAACAGACACACGGGCCTATGGGACATTAGTAGATATACAGATGGTGGGAACGATCCAGGAGGCAGTGCAACACCATGAAAGTCCCGAATGTTTAACAATACAGATGTGTGTATTGCTATTGAAAACAATTAAGTTCATTTTATTTCTGCTTGTCGTGCATATTCACATACACGTGAATGACAAATGACCTTTGCACGTTTTTACTTGTTTTCAAGTATTAATGCTTGCACATTTTATTTTTTTTATTTTTTTTTTGCTGTCCCATCTTCTGGGCCGTGCAGTGGCGTAGCTCCCACACCGCTCGCTCCTTCCGAATCCCAATTCGCAGCTACACCCCGGTTTGCAAAATATGTAACGCGTTGTTTTCAGTATTTAAACAAACTAGATAAACCCGTGCTCCGCACGGCAGCATGAAGCATCTGCGTTCATAATTGATAGGAACCTGTCTGAGCGATCGAAGAAGAAGAAGAAGAAGAAGAACTGGTTAGATGTAAGAAAAGAGACCCAAAAATATGTGGTGGTGCCCCATCCCTTCCGCCCGGCCACTCCCCTCTCCTTTTAAGAAACATGATGCCCCACCTCCCGAGAAAAAAAAAATTGTGGCTAGGGGCAGACTCGAACCCGCGACCACGGACGTGCCTCGATCTACTGATTTGCGCCGCTTTTCCCATTGACCTATCAAGGCTTGTACGGCAGTCGATGTAAAAACATTATTATAAGAGGAAGAAGGGACGAAGAAGGGAAAGCAGTCAAGTCAGTCGGACACCTGACGCAGCTTCATGAAAGCAATTGTAAGCCTCGCACAGAACAGACTTAGGTTTTGTCACTTTGAGAAAAATAAATGTTGTGAACACACACACACACACACACACACACACACACACACTGTAGTAGACAGCACACACTTAATCAATGCTTGCTCGGTTTCATGTCAATTCATGACAGTGTTTAGCAGACGACACATTTTGCTAGACGTCACGGCTATTCCACTGCCGTGAAACTGTCTTTCTTTCAAATCACTCCCTCCGTTAAGCAACTTTTATGTGAAATCCCGGCTTTAAACGACGACTTGGCGAATTTCACTTGGAAGAACTGTTAAGCACCTACACGTGCCCCTATATTTCACAGTTGAAGGCAAAAATCGCCGCGACTTAGGAGAAAATAGAGATTAAAAATTCTTGTCGGCACGCGTATTATAATATAGATGAGCCGCTGTAGATGAAAAAGAAAACCATTATTGTGTTCAATTTTGTTTGTTTGTCTTCTGATGTTGTAAGGACGTTTGTCTGTGCAATTAAAATATTCGAGTTCGAAAATATTCGAGTTCTCTCTCTCTCTCTCTCTCTCTCTCTCTCTGTCTCTCTCTCTCTCTCTCTCTCTCTCTCTCTCTCTCTCTCTCTCTCTCTCTCTCTCTCTCTCTCTCTCTCTCTCTCTCTCTCTCTCTCTCTCTCTCTCTCTCTCTCTCTCTCTCTCTCTCTCTCTCTCATACACAAGATTGTTCTTCATAGACCAAGATTAGATTTATATAAATCCAGTCTGCACTATTCCGGAGGTTCACTATGGAATGCATTACCCGTGTATTTAAAAGAAATATTAAGTCATCCATCTTTCATGAAACAATTCAAGGATTATATTATTACAACTCATTTTTAAATAATGTATCATTACACCTGACATGCCTGTATATTCGTCTCTTCATCTCGTCTGTCTACCTATTGTCTGCCAAACTATCTGTCTGTCCGTCCGTCCCCCCATCTCTCTCTCTCTCTCTCTCTCTCTCTCTCTCATACTTTTCAAATTCCTTATATTGTCTGTCTGTTGTCCTTAACTCTTCTCCCTCTTACATTGCTATTTTGTATATATTGTTATTATTGATGATGGTTTGAAGGATTGTTTTGATGCTTATGTTACTTTATAATGTGTTGGTCTGTTAGTTTTCTTGTTTGGCCACAGGGCTGAGTGTAAAAAAGCAATGCTTATCTCATTACCCTGTATAAATAAAAATTCGTTTCGTCTCTCTCTCTCTCTCTCTCTCTCTCTCTCTC
>CM065696.1:39372485-39374985 GCA_017654935.2 Phymorhynchus buccinoides
TCTCTGTCTCTCTACTCTCTCCCTCCATCCCTCTCTCTCTTTCTCTCTCTCTCCTCTCTCTCTCTCTCTCTCGCCTCTTCTCTCTATCACTCTTCATTCCTCTTTCTCTCTAGCTGTCTCTCTCTCTCTATTCATTCCTCTCCCTGGACAGATTGTAAGAATAGGCATTGCCTAAAATCTTCATCCTTGTTAAATAAAGGTTTTCAGTGTTCAGTGTTCAGTGTTCCCTCTCTGCTCTCTCCCCCTCTCTCTCTCTCCCCTCTCCGTCTCTCTCTCTCTCTGTGTGATGTTCGTCACCACTGTGTCTCTCTCTGTGGGTCTCTCTCTGTCTTTGTCTCTCTCTCTCTCTCCCTCTCTCTCTCCTCCTCTCCTCTCCGTCTCTCTCTCTCTCTCCTCCCCCCTCTCTCTCTTTCTCTCTCTCTATCTCTTCGTCTCTCTCTCTCTCTCTCTCTCTTCTCCTCCTCTCTCTCTCTCTCTCTCTCTAATCTCTCTCCCCCCCATCTCCCCACCTCTAACCCCCTCTCTCTCAACTCCCCATCATTTACGCCCCCCATTACGTATTTGTAGTGAGAGGTGTAGAATCTGTACCTCTTTCACTATATATAGGGTAAAACGCCCTAAGACGTGAACAAACTGAAGTATAAACACTGTTGAGTAAAACCCCAAAGGGCGGATTACCCCAGTAGGCCTAGCACTTCACTTAAAAGAGCATCAACAACTGAGATGTATATACACATCTGTCTAACTCTAGCTTTCTAATAAACAACAGAACACTGTCTTCTTGGTGTCTTTGTCTGTCTATGTACTGATGAGCCTTTTGAGCTTTCACTGTCTGTGTCTGTCTATGTACTGATGAGCCTTTTGAGCTTTCACTGTCTTTGTCTGTCTATGTACTGATGAGCCTTTTGAGCTTTCACTGTCTTTGTCTATGTACTGATGAGCCTTTTGAGCTTTCACTGTCTTTGTCTGTCTATGTACTGATGAGCCTTTTGAGCTTTCACTGTCTTTGTCTATGTACTGATGAGCCTTTTGAGCTTTCACTGTCTTTGTCTGTCTATGTACTGATGAGCCTTTTGAGCTTTCACTGTCTTTGTCTGTCTATGTACTGATGAGCCTTTTGAGCTTTCACTGTCTGTGTCTGTCTATGTACTGATGAGCCTTTTGAGCTTTCACTGTCTTTGCCTGTCTATGTACTGATGAGCCTTTTGAGCTTTCACTGTCTTTGTCTGTCTCTTTCTGTCCCTCCCTATCTTTTGTCTCTATGTCTGTCTCTCTGTTTCTGGTCTGTCTCTCTCTGTCTGTCTCTCTCTCTCAATCTCTCTCTCTCTCTCCTTCTCCTCTTCTCTCTCTCTCTCTCTCTCTCATCTCTCTCTCTCTCTCTCTCTCTTTCTCTCTCTCTCTCTCTCTCTCTCTCTCTCTCTTTATCTCTCTCTCTCTCTTTAATCTCTCTCTCTCTCTCTCTCTCTCTCTCTCTCTCTCTCTCTCTTATCTCTCTCTCTTTCAGGGGATACATCTGATCCCTCAAATTATCGCCCAATATCCATTATATCTATATTATCAAAGCCGCTAGAAAAATACATTAAAAATAATATTCAATCCCACTTTAGTCAGTATGATTTATTTCACCCAAATCAAAACGGTTTTATACAAAAACATTCTTGTCATACTATGTTAAGTAATCTCACTGAGAAATGGCATTCTAACATAACTAATGATTTGTTTACTGGCGTAATTTTTATCGATTTTGCTAAAGCATTTGATACAATAGACCATAAACTTCTCACCAGAAAACTTTTTATGTATGGCTTAAGTAATAAGGGTGTAAAGCTAATAACGTCTTTCCTTAGCAACAGAAGACAGGCAGTTACTCAAGATTCATCGTGGTCTTCTCTGTCTCCAATCAAATATGGTATTCCTCAAGGCTCTGTTTTAGGCCCAATATTGTTTTCAATATATATTAACGACCTACTGCTGCATGTTAAGTCTTCCTGCGAACTTTTCGCAGACGACACAAGTATACACAACAACAATAAAAAAAAATAATGACGTTTTATGTGCTTCCTTACAACAAGATATTGATAAATTGGTTTCTTGGACGGAGTTGAATCATATGGCTATTCATCCGCAGAAATCCAAATTTATGTTGGTTGCAACTAGGCAAAAGCGCCAAAATATAAAGACTAATTTATGTAAGTTAAATATATTAAATAAGGAATTGGAAGAAGTAAATTTCTATGAGCTGTTAGGTCTTACTATTGATAATAATATCTCGTGGTCAAAGCATGTTTCATTTCTGTCCAAGAAACTATCACAAAAAACATTTCAATTGAATCGAATTAAACACTTTCTAGACCAGCATTCCCGGACTCTCTTTTTTCATGCATATATTCAATCAGACATGGATTATGTGTCAACATGTTGGGACTTAGCAAGTGAAAATTGTTTAAAACCACTTCACAGTATTTATAGACGTTCCCTTAAACTTATTCTATTAAAATCC
>CM065696.1:39384985-39389985 GCA_017654935.2 Phymorhynchus buccinoides
GCGTTCGATTCAGTAAACCGGAATATTTTGTGGCAGGTACTAAGAAATAATGGTGTGAATGGGAAACTGTACAGGGCTCTTCAAGGTACGTATAAATCAGTCTTGGCATGTGTTCGTGACAAGTATGCATACTCTGATTGTTTCAATTGTCCACTTGGTGTAAAACAAGGGTGTCTGCTAAGCCCTCAGCTATTTGCCTTTTTTTTTATTAACGAGCTTGCTCTATAAATAATTTTTTAAAAAGGGTAAACACGGAATTCAGATGGTGCCAGGTCTTACTGAATTGTTTTTGTTGCTGTTTGCGGACGACATTATTTTGTTATCTGATACACCTGTTGGCCTGCAGAATCAATTAGATGCTTGAAAACAGGAAGCTGACAAATTGCAGCTAACTATAGACTTAAGCAAAACAAATGTGATGGTGTTTAGAAAGGGGGGTCACTTGGCACGTCATGAAAAATGGTTTTATGGTGAATCTGATGTAAAGGTAACTAACTGCTATAAATATTTAGGGATATGGTTTACAACAAAATTAAGTCTAAATAAATGTTGGTCAGAAATGTTTAGAAAAGGGACAAGGGGAGTCATAGAGATATTACGAACAATGAGAAGATTAAATTCTATTGATACAAGCCTTTTTTGGAAGCTATTCGATGCACAAATTGAACCTATGATGACATACGGTGCAGAAATCTGGGGACTATTGAATAACCCTTTTATGGAAAAGATCCACACGTATGCCATAAAACGTATTATGAATGTGCCCATACATGCTTCTAATAAAATTGTGTACGGTGAAACAGGATGCTACCCTCTATAGTTAAGAACATACACAAAAGCGGTAAGGTACTGGTTGAGACTAGTTCATTTACCCATGAGCAGATTATCCGGCAGGCGTATGAAATGCTAGTAATACAACATGATAAGGGAAAGTAAACTGGGTCTCCTGTATTAAAAATGTTCTGACAGAGAATGGTTTTGGGTTAGTTTGGCTTTCTCAAGGGGTGGGAAATATAGGGCAGTTCATTTCTGAATTTCAAGACAGATTGATATGTTGTCACAAACAACACTGGCATGCAAGTCTAGAAGAAAATCCTAAATACAACTGGTTTTTGTCCTTTAAAAATGAGTTTGAAATTGAACAATATTTAAAAAGCCTTACAAATAAGTGGCATAGAACTAGCCTAGCTAGACTCTGAACAAGGACCTTAGGTCTTAACGCCAATAAGCGATGGTTTGAAAATCCTAATCAAAATACTTGCTGTATGTGTTCTATGGCAAACAGTGTTGAAAATGAAATTCATTTTATTTTTGTCTGCCCAGCCTATGAAGAAATTCGTGGAAAATGTATGGTGTTCAAAGAAACAGTCGTACAAGGACGAGCGAGACCTGACACTGTTATTACTAACCTCAAAAGAAGAATGGATTATATCCTTTGCAAAATTTATTGCTGAGGCAAGCAGTTTGCGGAAAAGATTTGTTGATAATTTAGGGTTAGGGTACAATTATAACCACTTTTATATATTGTAAGCACGTCAAGTATTTTCTATGTACTTATAGGGTATAAAGAATTACATTATGTTTAGTTAATTACAAATGTGGACGGATGGTTTTGTATACATGTATGTGGGAGGAGAGGGGGGGTGAAGGGAAAGAGCAGGTGAAAAGAGAGGAGGAAGCGTTACGAGAAAGATTGTTCACTAAAAACAATTTTTTATTTTTTTTCTAAATAGTTGTCTTTTTTGCATTATTGTTTCTTTCATTAAGAGTAGACTGATTTTCTTTATTTGCCTACAAAAAAATGATTTATGTTATTTGACAGTATCCCCTTGCCATAAAGGCTTATGTATGCTAATGGCAATAAGAAACCTATTTGATTTGATTTGATTTTACTCTCTCTCTCTCTCTCTCTCTCTCTCTCTCTCTCTCTCTCTCTCTCTCTCTCTCTCTCTCTCTCTCTCTCTCTCTCTCTCTCTCTCTCTCTCTCTCTCTCTCTCTCTCTCTCTCTCTCTCTCTCTCTCTCTCTCTTTCTCACTATGTACATATGCCAAAGAGGATGAAAAACACCTTTTTTAGCTTACCAAGACCTACGAAATCATTTGCTACCGATGAAATATTATAGAAACCCTTGTTTGTTTGCTTAATGTTACATTGTTATTAGCGAATCAGAATGAAATGTTGCTTTAAGAAAGTTTGTTTATATGTTTTTTAAAGCCTTCAGGCGACGCAGTACATTACTTAGCTAAATTCGGATTGTTTTACTCCTTATCATCAGTGTAATGTTAGGTAATGTTGTGTTACTTATGTATAATTATATTGTTTATTGTCATTTGTATTCATGATGTTTTGTAACCCCACCAGAAGGGGCTGTGGCCTATCTGATTAGACTTCCGCTTCCGCTTCTCTCTCTCTCTCTCTCTCTCTCTCTCTCTCTCTCTCTCTCTCTCTCTCTCTCTCTCTCTCTCTCTCTCTCTCTCTCTCTCTCTCTCAGTGTTTGTGTACTTGTTTCTCTTTCTGCCATTGTTTCTGTCTCTCTCTCTATCCATATCTATCTATCTACGTATAAATGCATCTATGTATCTATGTATCCATCTATCTATCTATCTAGTAGCAGAAACAAATAAAGAAAACACAACAAATGGAAATAACTGTTACAACATTTATTAAAATTGCAAATATTTCGAGACCATGTCTCTTCCTCGGTGCAAAGCCTCCAAATGTCAACAATTCCAGTCACACTCCAAGAAAAAACAAAACAGTAGCAGTGATAAGAATTCAAGACGTAAAACAATAGTTAAAAAAACCAAATTGAAAATAAAGATTCGATTGTCTCGTGCACATTCATAACTAATGTTCACATACACACCTTTCTAAGCATTCTCACCAACAGCTAAAAAAAACATTGGGAAAAAAAGAATACAATTATATCGTGCACATTATTAGCTCGTGTTCACGCCCCCACTCTCCCCTGCATCACCACCAGTGAACAGCTCAACAACAACAAATCGTGATGACATAGGACAGAGATGGACAGAGAGAGGGAGAGAGAGAGAGAGAGAGAGAGAGAGAGAGAGAGAGAGAGAGAGAGAGAGAGAGAGAGAGAGAGAGAGAGAGAGAGAGAGAGGGAAAGAGAGAGAGTGGAGCAAGAACAAAAGGAGTGGAGAGAAGAAGAAAGGGAGGAGGAATAAAAAGAAAGCATAGAAGAGGAGTACAGGCAAAAGAAGGAGAGAAAGAGAGGGGTTGGGAGATATAGAAAGAATGGGAGGAAGAAGGGGAGGAGGAGGAAAGAGGGAAGAGAAGAGAGGAGATGAAGAAAGTGTGTGTGGGGGGGGGGGGTCAGCACTCACAGTGTAATATATATATGGATCATTAGAAAGTTATATACTAGTAATGTGTAATATTTCGTTGCTGAATACTTCGTAATATTTCGTTGCTGAATACAAGTAGGCATACAAAGGATGGTGCCCTCGTTTAAATGAAGGCTTTTAAGTAGCATAATTATACAATAATATGCAGAATTCCAACAACATCAACACACAAAACATGTTCTTAGTCAAAACTCTGTCAATCAGAAAGAAGGTCTTGTTAGACCTGTAATAATGTAGTATTACAAATATATTTTAGTCAGCTGAGAGAGAGAGAGAGAGAGAGAGAGAGAGAGAGAGAGAGAGAGAGAGAGAGAGAGAGAGAGAGAGAGAGAGAGAGAGAGAGAGAGAATTACTATCAGTGGAAGGGGGAGTATTGTGCAGGATGGAGTGTTGTACGGGATGATGAAATGAACTGATCAGTGCAGGGTGTTGAGACCGTGGGGAAATACTGTTTTCAGTTTGTTAAACCAGAATTTGTTCTCTTGAGAATCTGTGGCTGTGGTTGTCACTGAGGATTTGTTCTATGGCAAGGCATCTCATATCGGAGAGGGAATGACCAGGTTGGTTGAAATGTTTTGTGACATGGGTTCCGGTGTTTTTGTTGATGTGGGAACGATGCAAGTAAAAACGGGTTTTGAGGGAATTTTAGTTTCATCGACATACTGAGAGGAGTTGCATTTGCTACAGAACAGAAGGTAAATGATGTTGCTAGAACAGTTAAGATAAGATAGTGTCGGATGGAGAATGTCTCTTTGGTTTGGGCACTAGTGAAGGAAGTAGTTTCTACGCAGTGCTCTCGGCACACCACACATTTGCCACACTTATAAAACCCAGGAGGGTCGGTGTTGGGAAAGACCAGGGGCAAGGTGGAGGGCATTAGCATGTTACGAAGGGATTTGCTGTTTCGTTCCCCTATGACTGGTGGCTGGGGGATTGCTTTTTTGAGCCTACTGCTAGTGTGTAGGATGGGCATATGGTCCTTTGTCCACTGACGTACAGGAGGATTAGCTGGGTTGTGGGTGACTATCATGGGGGTTCTGTCACAAACAGGTTTGGGTTTGTAAGTTAGGGAGTCAGCCCTGGTTGTTTCTTTCGCCTTTTTCATAGCGTTAGATAGTATGGAAGGGGGGTAGCCTCTGTTGAGAAAGTGTTGGAACATTTCCTGGCAGCGGGTGTCAAAGTCAGAAGGGTTAGAACAGAGTCTTTCGATGCGGAGGAATTGACTGTAAGGAAGGTTGTATCTGCAGTGAGCTGGGTGACTAGATTTGAAGTGGAGGTAGTTGTGCATGTCTGTTGGTTTGGTGTACAGGTCTGTTTGGATGAGGCCGTTTTCTATGCGAAGGAGAACATCAAGGAAGGGTATCTGCTTGTTAGAGGAGTTGACTGAATTTAATGGTTGGATGGAAGGAGTTCAGAAAGGTTTCATACTGTTGTAAGTCAACAAACTGTTGTTATCTCTCTCTCTCTCTCTCTCTCTCTCTCTCTCTCTCTCTCTCTATATATATATATATATATATATATATATATATATATATATATATATATATATATATATATTGTATCTATGTATCTATGTATCTATCTATCTATCTATCTATCTATCTATCTATCAATCTACCTATCTATCTATCT
>CM065696.1:39392485-39410843 GCA_017654935.2 Phymorhynchus buccinoides
TGTGTGCTTAATAAACGTCGACGGTGTCACACGCTGTCGTTGACAGGCTTGACAGAGCCATTCTCTGCATAATCGTCTCTCTGTTTCTGTCTCGCTCTGTCTGTCTGTCTGTCTCTCTCTCTCTGTCTCTCTCTCTCTCTCTCTCTCTCTCTCTCTCTCTCTCTCTCTCTCTCTCTCTCTCTCTCTCTCTCTCTCTCTCTCTCTCTCTCTCTCTTTCCCGCCCCCTATCTCTCTTTCTGTTTGTATGTGCTTGTGTACATGTGTGTGTGCTTGCGTGCGTAAGTGTATGTGTGTCTGTGTGCGTGTGTATGGTGTGTGCATGCATGTGTGATGCACATGGCCTATGCCCACTATCAAGACTTTAAGCTGATGCTTCCCATTCCAAGAACTGATTGTGTGTGTGTGTGTGTGTGTGTGTGTGTGTGTGTGTGTGTGTGTGTGTGTGTGTGTGTGTGTGTGTGTGTGTGTGTGTGTGTGTGTGTGTGTGTGTGTGTGTGTGTGTGTGTGTGTGTGTGTGTGTGTGTGTATGCGTGCCAGTGTGCCTGCGTTCGTGCGCGAGCGCCCGCGTGTGTGTGTGTCTGTTTGTCAATCGGTCTGTCTGTGTCCGTGTGTCTCTCTCTCTCTCTCTCTCTCTCTCTCTCTCTCTCTCTCTCTCTCTCTCTCTCTCTCTCTCTCTCTCTCTCTCTCTCTCTCTCTCTCTCTCTCTCTCTCTCTCTCTCTGTCTCTCTCTCTTCATCTGTCTTTGTGTCTGGCGTTGTGTTCTTAGGGGTCCATGGAACAAAACAAAACCAACCGTGTACAGTCATGTACAATCAATCTTTAATAGTGATAGAACGAAAACATTAACCCTTTCACCGCCAAAGTCGCATTTTAGCACCACAGTGATTTAACACCTCTGTCACTAAAAGGCACCGAATTGGGGTCTATTATAAAAAAAAAAACATTGTCTTAGTTTTGGGAAGTAAGAATAGACCATATTACCCGGCCAGAGGCCGAGGTATTGCGATCGGTTTGTGTGTGTGTGTGTGTCTGTGTGTGTATCGATTGTCTTAAAAACTACTGTTTGGATTTTGATTAAAATTGGCAGAGGGGTAGACAGCTTGAAAAGGAAGCTTCCTTTTGGTAATCAACACCGTGCTGACCTTGACCTTGAAGATTGACGTTGAAAACCGAAATGTCCTTCTTTGGGCTATGTAATTTTCCCACAGCTTTATTTCGTGAACTAGTGAACAGAATCGCTTCAAATTTTGTGTGGTGGTGTACCATGGTGCAAGGAAGTTTGCATAAAAGTTCAGCTGTATCTCGTGAACTACTGAACAGAATCGCTTCAAATTTTGGCCTATGTATTTTATGCGTTCTGTAAGGGTGGAAAGTGGTGTGTTTATTGGGGGGGGGGGGGGGGGCAGGACATAACTCTGGCCGGGTTTGCATTGTCACAATGCGTTGCTGCCGCTCGGCGATGCCCTTGTTTTAGATATGCCGCAGAAGAATCCCCAATACTGCGGATGTCTGGCGGTGAAAGGGTTAAGCCAGCAGGGCTAATACAGGGCAAAGTATTGTAACCATCCTTCTCCTGGCTGTCGCTTGCGGCTTCATCTTGGTAACTTGAGATCATGCTGTGGTGTTCATTTCACTGTATTCATCAAATGAAAAGGGCGGGAGCGTTGTCCTCGGCTGAACTTTTGCCCTTAGGTTCGAACCCCTTGACTGCCACCGACGTGTCACGTACTGATTTGATGACGTCACTAATGACGTCATCAGACGAGGAGGAATAACTCTGGTATGCCGGTGTTTGCTCTAGCGCAGTCAAAAGAGTTATACCCCCCGGACCATCTGACGGGCAAGGTGGTGGTAGGAAGTGTGCGCCATTTTGACTTGACTTGACTTGACTTTCACCACCCCCACCTTTGATTTGTTTTTTGTTTTTTTGTTTTTTCTTCTTTTTTTGTTTTCTTTTTTCTCTTATTTCTTTCTTTATTTCTTTTTTTTTTTAGGTGGTCCTCTTCTTTTTCCATTATTAATAATTCCATTTTATTTTCTCTCGTTCACTATTGCATTTCAATGGCTGAAAATGGACAATTACGTTGAGGTTCTCTCGTTCACTATTGCATTTCAATGGCTGAAAATGGACAATTACGTTGAGGTTCTCTCGTTCACTATTGCATTTCAATGGCTGAAAATGGACAATTACGTTGAGGTTCTCTCGTTCACTATTGCATTTCAATGGCTGAAAATGGACAATTACGTTGGGAATTTAATATGTTGTTGTTGTTGTTGTTCCTGTCACGTACCCTAGCTATAAAAAAAAAACCTCCAGGGATAGCCGAAGCACTTGAACACTATGGTACAAACAAATGCATCAGCTAGGGATGAGAACATTACGACGTGTGTGACCGTTTATTTTATTACCCCGCCACGTGTGCAGCCACACCCCGACTTCGGGAGATTCTGGAGACTATGATGTCCATCTAGTTTGATATAATTTGTGATACATACATGTCCGGTGTCATGAGAAATAAGTTCCTCCCATGAAATAAGTACCCTTCGCATGCGATCTATAAACATTATTATTTCATGTGAGAAATAAGTCAACTATTATTTAAAATAGATTTCAAGTGCTCAATCTACACAGAAAGAACCAAGAAATAGAGCGGGAGGGTGTATATCTACATCTCTGCCGAGAAATCGATGCACAAAGCCATGCCACTTAGTTTTGTAAAATTAAAAACGGCGGACTATATAAACAGCCACCCATGCAAACAAAAGTTCGCTTTAGCAATGTTCAAATTCTGATCGCTTCTCGGCCTTTTGGCTAAGACAGTGATTCAGGAGAACATAAATTTTTGTTTATATCCTGGTTGGTTTGTTCAGCCCGTCGTACATGGCGAAAGCCGATACGCGACGTTAAACTGAACTTCCATCCAAACAAAAGTAAATATTAATACATATTAGAAAAATATCCCTGACTTCTCAATACTTAATGATGAATCCTCTGTTCTTCCTGCATGCCACAAGATGCCTCTGAATGTATTTAGGGGCGAATGTTTCCCAAACAGCAGACAATTTGAATGAGGAAAGGGTAATTATTTCATGGGTTATGTATTTCATGATCTTAGCGTGTTGTAATATGAGTGATCTTGGAGTGTGATGTGTGTGATTCATTCACACTGCTCAGTGTGTGTGATTCATTCACACTGCTCAGTGTGTGTGATTCATTCACACTGCTCAGTGTGTGTGATTCATTCACACTGCTCAGTGTGTGTGATTCATTCACACTGCTCAGTGTGTGTGATTCATTCACACTGCTCAGTGTGTGTGATTCATTCACACTGCTCAGTGTGTGCTTGCGGTTGCATGCGTGTTATGTCGTGTATGTGCGTAAATGTATACAACAACGGAACGATCAAAGCGAAGTAATATATTGAAGTAAAGGAATGAAAAAGTACACACCCTTAGCATAAGTAAATATAATGTCCGCTTCAAATGTCAAAACTGTAGTCCTTCCCAAGTATGAGACGATCAACCGAGGTCCCGTGTGCCCATGCACTTAGCATACGTTAAACCCAGTGGCAACGAAAATGTTGTCAATTGGTCAAAATTTACCCCCCCCCCTTTCCTTCCTCATCAGTCACACAAACATCGCATGCAAAAAAACAAAGGTGGCGCGCCTCTGGCTGCGACGCGCTCTCCAGGTGGGAGCAACCCGAATTTCACAGAGACGCCTCTGTGACTATGAAGTACCTAATACCTAATGATACTCCCCTTGCTGCGAAAATCGAAAGTAAACAAAGACAGTTTGGAAATAAAGCACAAAAGTGAAATTAAAATAAATAAATAAATAATAAATGAATGAACAACTCGACTTGACTTACCTTACCTTAACTTGACTTGACTTGTGTGTGTGTTCTCAGATACGGAGACATGGTGCCCAAGACCATCACGGGCAAGGCGTTGGGCGGAGTGTGCGGAGTGTGCATTTTGACTTGACTTGACTTGACTTGACTTGACTTCTGTCTGTGTGTGTTCTCAGATACGGAGACATGGTGCCCAAGACCATCACGGGCAAGGCGTTGGGCGGAGTGTGCCATTTTGTCTTGACTTGACTTGACTTGACTTCTGTCTGTGTGTGTTCTCAGATACGGAGACATGGTGGCCAAGACCATCACAGGCAAGGTGTTGGGCGGAGTGTGCCATTTTGACTTGACTTGACTTGACTTATGTCTGTGTGTCCGGGGACATGGTGCCCAAGACCATCACGGGCAAAGTGGTGGGGAAAGTGCGCGTCCTCTCTGTAAGCTTATTCAAGAAAACCCCTTTGAATTGACTTGACTTGACTTATGCATAGCACATGTGTGTGTGTCCCCATATTCGGGGACATGGTGCCCAAGATCATCACGGGCAAAGTGGTGGGGAAAGTGTGCACGCTCTCTGTAAGCTTATTCATGAAAACGCACTTGACTTGACCTGACTTGACTTATGCATATCACGACTTTTGTGTGTGCGTTTCCAGATACGGAGACATGGTGCCCAAGACCATCACGGGCAAGGTGGTGGGAGGGGTTTGCTCGCTGTCCGGAGTGCTGGTCATCGCGCTGCCCGTGCCGGTCATCGTGTCCAACTTCTCCAGGATCTACCACCAGAACCAGAGAGCGGACAAACGGAAGGCGCAAAAGGTCAGTCAATTCTTAATGCAAGTATGCACGCCCGCGCCCGCAAAGCTATATACATTACACATAATGCATATGAACATACAGGTGCGCTAGTACATGCATAATGCAATTTCTGTCCAACATTTTCCAAGAACACTTTGCAACAATTTCCAAACAAAAAGCGCAAAAGGTCAGTCAGTACGTAATGCAAGTATGCACGCGCCCTCAAAGCCACGTACATTACACATAATGCATATGAACATACAGGTACACTAGTGCATGCATATGCAATTTCTGTCCGACATTGTCCAAGAACACTCTCCAAACAGAAAGCGCAAAGGGTCAGTCGGTCAGTAATGCAAATATGCACGCGCCCTCAAAGCCAGATGTATTACGCATAATGCATATGAACATACAGGTACACTATAACAATCAAAGAGACGCCTCTGTGACTATAATGTACCTAACATAACATAACCTAACTAGTACATTTCACGTGTTATTTCTGTCCAACATTTTCCATGAACACTTTCCAAACGGAAGGCGCAAAAGGTCAGCCAGTCAGTAATGCAAGTATGCACGCGCCCTCAAAGCCATATACATTATACATATGCATATGAACATACAGGCACATCTAATTTCTGTCCAACATTGTCGGAAGGCGCAAAAGGTAAATCAGTCAGATATGCAAATATGCACGCGCCCTCAAAGCCACGTACATTACGCTATGCATATGAACATACAGATACAGTACATGCATACAATTTGCTCTTTTTTTCCAAGAATCTGCTACACCATAGGCCTACCAAGAGAGCAGACAAACGGAAGGCCGCAAAAACGTCGGGAAATTCACGCGTACCCACTTCCATAAGCGTGTGTGCATGCTTGCATAGCCTATAATATAAACATTATTGTGCATGCGCATACACACATACTCCACATTCACATACACAGTCTGTACATACTACTTCTCCAGGATCTACCACCAGAACCGGAGAGCTGACAAACGGAAGGCGCGAAAGGTCCGTGTGTCGTTAAAGTAGGCTACACTTATGTTATGTGCGTGTGTCCCAAGCAAGTGGCTGGATGCTTTATAAATTATCACACAGAGAGAGAGAGAGAGAGAGAGAGAGAGAGAGAGAGAGAGAGAGAGAGAGAGAGATTCAAAGGTCAAGATGTGCCACCCCCCCTGCATTTCTCGGTTAATTCCATTTTTCCGTTTTTGCCTTTCTTACCAAGCATGAAGCTGTATTTTATGAAAATTTTCAGCTAATTATCTTTGTTCAATAATTAATTGCAGTCATGATAAAGGCCATTATCTAATAGGACCCCCCCCCCCCCCCCCCCCCCCCCCCCCCACCCCTGTACTGCAGTACACCGCGGCATTTAGTCACAGTCCTGGTTCATTGCGTTTTTCCCGTCTTATAGGGGGGGGGGGGGGGGGGTAGGGTTAGGGTTATGGTTATTATTCAAAAAAGATAATTAGCTGAAAGGGTTCATAAAATACAGCTTTATGTTTGGTAAGAAAGGCAAAAACGGAAAAATGGAATTAACCGAGAAATGCAGGGGTGGTGGTTTTAATGAATAGGCCTTCTGCCCGTATCATAGGAAGGCTGGTGGAGGGGGTTATGAGGACACATAACGAGAGAGAGAGAGAGAGAGAGAGAGAGAGAGAGAGAGAGAGAGAGACTAACAAAGAGAGACTTAAACAGATGTAAATAGATATTAAGAAAGACAGATAAAGAAAGAGATAGAGGGGAGAAAGAGACAGACGGACAGAGAGAGAGAGAGAAAGAAAGAGGGGAGGAAAGAGAGACAGACAGACAGACAAACAGAACTGAGCCTGTATTCACATTGTGATATCTTAAAGGTTCGTTATCAGCTGAGAGACGAAGCACTACAGCTGAAAATACTGCCGCGCGGCTGGTGATCTAGCGTCTTAACGCTCTAGTTGAAGTGGATGTGTTTATTTGCAACACGCCAGCGTCTTTCTAATCATATATAGTAATTTGGCAAGTGTCCGTGTGTGTGTGTGTGTGTGTGTGTGTGTGTGTGTGTGTGTGTGTGTGTGTGTGTGTGTGTGTGTGTGTGTGTGTGTGTGTCTGAAACACAAAACGGGCCTTAAAACTCCGCCGTTTTTCGACCGAATCGCTTCAATTTTGCTGTGAGCCCTAACGGGGCGATGGCAACGGCAACCGAGGCGGCCGTGTCATTTGCGCGGTTCGGCAAATGCGCGAAACGCGCATCCGCCAGCCTCTCGGCGCCCGTATCTCCGGTGTTTCTGGACCGATTGCCTTCGAATTTCACAGGAACATGACCGGGGACAGTGACTATCCGTGTACCTAACCGGAAGCGAATCGGTTCAGAAACGCGCGCTATACGACTCCGCCGTTTCTTAACCGAATCGCTTCAAATTTGCTGTACTCAGCGTTACCAGTACTTGGCGTTACCGTTACTAGGCGTTACCCTTACTAGGCGTTACTGGTACTCGGCGTTGCGCTAGTATAATTTAATCATTGTCTGTGTTGTGACCAGTGCATCGGAATTGCTCCGATTTTAATTACCCTAATATAACACACTCAATTGCGCCTTTGTCACTTTGCACCGCTTTTTTTTACATTATTATCAATTACACTGATTATTCTATTTCTTGTATTAACCCTTTCACCGGCAAAGTCGCATTTTAGCACCACAGTGATTTAACACCTATGTCACTAAAAGGCATCAAATTGGGGTCTATTATCCAAAGACCCTATTGTCTTAGGTTTGGGAAATAAGGATACACCTTATTTTAGATATGTCACAGAAGAATCCCCAATACTGCAGACGGATTTTGTTCTCTACCCAGGTCAATTTAATGGATTGTTTTGGCTGAAATATGGCTGGCGGTGAACGGGTTAATGCAACACTGCGAGACGATGCTTAAATACTAAAGTGCATAAACAGATGGTTCCCAGGATTCTCCGGAGCCAGACATATAAGGCAATTCCACTCTCTAACTTAGAGAATTCTGCATGAGATCTTGACTTAGTCAGTTATTGAACTTTTTATTTCTAACACAAAACTTCAGCGTTATTAATATTGGTGTGGCGAAACCGAATGATTGTGCGCAAATGAGTAATGTTCTCCAATCTGAAGATGTAAAGGGCCGGCTACACTGCATACGATTCGAGTCACTACGATCGAAGTTGACATTTGTGAGGCATGATTGACGTGACATTCTACTGTCTAAATATATCTAATGAAATCCTACTAGTTACGTTCACTCTCATACTTCGAGGGGTGCCTGCCAGAACGGTCTATCTCAAAAGGAATAAAGAGCACAGATGGGCAGTTCTGGCAGTCACCCCTCGATTGTAGTCTCTCGTACACGAATCTGATAATGAGCAAACAATCTTACTTGGGTATGGGACATTTGTATTGGATTTTTGTATTGCGGTCTACCTTACGTGCGTGTATTGAACGAGTTATTTGTAGACGAGAAGAATTCCACGTGAATCATCGTGACTCACAGACATCATCACAATCGTGTCGTATTGGGGTCAAATTGTATGCAGTGTGGCGCCGGTGTTGCATAAAATACCTCACCCATTAAATAATTACCCTTTCCTCATTCGAATTGTTCGCTGTCTTGTGGTATACCGGAAGAACAGAAGATTCATCACTAAATATTGAGAAGTCAGTGATATTTTTCTAATATTTATTATTATTTATTTTTGCTTCCATGGGTGGTTGTTTATATCATCCACCATTTGGAAAAAATGCGAAACTAAGTGGCATGGCTTTGCACATCGATTTATCAGCAAAGATGCAGATTTACACCTTCCCGCTCTATTTCTTGGTTCTTTCCGTGTAGATTGAGCACATAAATCTCAATATTTTAAATATAGTGCGCATGCGAAGGGTACTTATTGTCACGGGAGGTACTTATTTCTCATGACACCGGCCTAACCGTTGTGGCGTGGGGCGTGTTGCACGTGCAGGCGGCTCGGGAGGCCAGGATACGCATGGCGAAGAACGCGAGCGGCCTGGAGTTCATGAAGAGCAAGAAGCGGTTCGAGGAGTCCATCCTGGCCCAGGACAGTGGCCTGCCCCTGGACGCCGACCTCGAGGACGGGATCTTCGCCATGCAGCACCACCACCTGCTGTCCTGTCTGGAGACCACTACCGTGAGCATATCGTTTACCTAAAAAGCTTTTGGTTTGTCCTTGCTCTAACTCTTTTGACACGCAGCACCACCATCTGCTGTCCTGTCTGGAGACCACTACCGTAAGCATATCATTGTATAAAGCTTTTGACACGCAGCACCACCACCTGCTGTCCTGTCTGGAGACCACTACCGTAAGCATATCATTGTATAAAGCTTTTGGTTTGTCCTTGCTGTAATTATCTTTTGACACGCAACACCACTAATGTTTTTCCCCAGTCTATACCGTATTTCACGGATTATAAGGCGATACTTTTTTTCCCTAGACTGAGACCCCTGCGCCTTATAATGTGTTTGATAATATAGTAAGAAACTGTAATAGCAAAATCTGAAATTTGTGTAAAATATTTGGGGTGCGCCTTATAATCAGGTGCGCCTTACATGTAGTCAGTAAAATACGGTCAAGCTTTTTTGTCCTTGCTGTAACTCTTTTGACACGCACACCATCATTCTGTTGTCCTGTCTGGAGACCACTACCGTATGGATATCATAATACTATGAAGCTCTTTTATTTGTCCTTGGTGTTATTGTCTTTAGACACGCCACATGCTGTCCTGTCTGGAGACCACTACCGTATGGATATCATAATACTATGAAGCTCTTTTATTTGTCCTTGGTGTTATTGTCTTTAGACACGCCACATGCTGTCCTGTCTGGAGACCACTACCGTATGGATATCATAATACTATGAAGCTCTTTTATTTGTCCTTGGTGTTATTGTCTTTTGACACGCAACATGTTGTCCTGTCTGGAGACCACTACCGTATGGATATCATAATACTATGAAGCTCTTTTATTTGTCCTTGGTGTTATTGTCTTTTGACACGCAACATGTTGTCCTGTCTGGAGACCGCTACCGTAAGATATAATTTTTGTATAACGCTTTTATTTGTTTGTCCTTGCTGTTATTGTCTTTAGACACGCCACATGCTGTCCTGTCTGGAGACCACTACCGTATGGATATCATAATACTATGAAGCTCTTTTATTTGTCCTTGGTGTTATTGTCTTTTGACACGCAACATGTTGTCCTGTCTGGAGACCACTACCGTTCAATGATATCATTTATAAAGCTTTTTTTGTCCTTGCTGTAACTCTTTTGACACGCACACCATCGTTCTGCTGTTCTGTCTGGAGACCACTACCGTAAGGATTTCATTTACGTATAAAACTTTCTTTTTATTCTTGCTGTAATTCTCTTTTGACACACAACATATGTCCTGTCTGGAGACCACTACCGTAAGGATATCATTTATGTATCAAGCTGTGTGTGTGTGTGTGTGTCCTTGCTGTAATGTTCAATCCCTTGTTATGTCTCTGTCTCTGTCTGTCTGGTGTCTCTTTCACATCGACCTCCTGGAGGGCAATGTTCTTTGGCACGCACCAACTTTGTCCGTTGTCCTGTTTGGAGGCCATTGGTTGTATGGTAAACTCTTTGTCGATGTGCCTCTTTTCTCCGTTGTCTGTGTCCATTGTCTGTGTCTCTGTCTTTCTCTCTGTCTTTGTATCTCTGTCTCTCTTTAACGCTGTGCCTCTTCTGTGTCTCTGTCTTTCTCTCTGTGTCTTTGTATCTCTGTCTCTCTTTAACGCTGTGCCTCTCTTTTTCTGTCTGTGTCTCTGTCTTTCTCTCTGTCTTTGTATCTCTGTCTCTCTTTAACGCTGTGTCTCTCTTTTTCTGTCTGTGTCTCTGTCTTTCTCTCTGTCTTTGTATCTCTGTCTGTCTTTAACGCTGTGCCTTTTTTTGGTCTGTGTCTCTGTCTTTCTCTCTGTCTTTGTATCTATGTTTCTCTTTAACGCTGTGCCTCTCTTTTTCTGTCTGTGTCTCTGTCTTTCTCTCTGTCTTTGTATCTCTGTCTGTCTTTAACGCTGTGCCTTTTTTTCTGTGTCTCTGTCTTTGTATATATATGTCTCTCTTTAACGCTCGCTGTGCTTCTTTTTTTCTCTGTTTGTGTCTCTGTCTTTGTATCTCTGTCTCTCTTTAACGCTGTGCTTCTCTTTTTCTCTGTCTCTGTCTCCGTCTCTTTCTTTGTCTTTGTATAGATCTGCGTCTCTTTTTGACGCCTTGCTTCTTTTTCTCTCTCTGTCTCAATCTCTGTCTTGCTCTCTGTCTTTGTATCTCTGTCTCTGTATATCTGTCTCTGTATATCTGTCTCTGTATCTCTGTCTCTGTATCTCTATCTCTGTATCTCTGTCTCTGTCTCTGTCTCTGTATCTCTGTCTCTCTGACACCCCAACCTCCATGAAGGCATGTTCGCCATGCCGCACCGCCATTTGTTATCCAGTCTGGAGACCGCCAGGTATGAGATTGACCTCTGTCTGTCTGTCTGTCTGTCTGTCTGTGTTTCTCTTTAACCTGTCTCTGGCTCTGCCCTTAATTAAAACCTTTTAGATCCTTGCAAAATATAGTTTCAGTTTCTGTCTCTCTGTCTCTGGCTCTGGCTCTCTGTCTCTGTATCTCTGTCTCTATATCTGGCTCTCTGTCTCTGTATCTCTGTCTCTATATCTGGCTCTCTGTCTCTGTATCTCTGTCTCTGCGGGCCAGGAAGGCGTCTTTGCCATCCAGTGTAGTATCACCAACCCTTGTTGTCCTGTCTGCAAAACCTCCACAGTGCGAAAAGAAGTTCTGTTCATCTGTCTGTCTGTCTGTTTCAGTCACTGGGGGGGGGGGGGGGGGGGGGGGGGGGGGGGGGGGGGGGGGGGGGGGGGTTGGGGGGGGGGGGGTATTGAGGGCAGCATCGTTGCCACACCATTTGTTGTCCTGTCTGGACACCACCTCTGCAGGGAAAGGGGTTCTCTCTGTCTGTCTATCTGTCTGTCTCTATCTGCTGTCTGTCTGTCTGTCTGTCTCTGTCTGCTGTCTGTCTGCTGTCTGCCTGTCTGTCTGTCTGTGTGTCTGTCTGTCTGTCTGTCTGTCTGTCTCTGTCTGTCTGTCTGTCTGTCTCTGTCTGTCTGTCTGCTGTCTGTCTGTCTCTGTCTGTCTGTCTGTCTGTGTCTGTGTCTGTCTGTCTGTCTGTCTGTCTATCTCTGCTGTCTGTCTCTGTCTGTCTGTGTCTGTCTGCTGTCTGTCTGCTGTCTGTCTGTCTGTCTGTCTGCTATCTGTCTGTTTCTGTCTGTCTGTCTGTCTGCTGTCTGTCTCTGTCTACTGTCTGTCTCTCTCTGCTGTCTATCTCTGTCTGCTGTCTGTCTGCTGTCTGTCTATCTGCTGTCTGTCTCTGTCTGCTGTCTGTCTGTGTCTGCTATCTGTCTGTCTCTGTCTGTCTGTCTGTCTGTCTGCTGTCTGTCTGTGTCTGCTGTCTGCTGTCTGTCTCTGTCTACTGTTTGTCTCTCTCTGCTGTCTATCTCTGTCTGCTGTCTGTCTTCTGTCTGTCTGTGTCTGCTGTCTGTCTGTCTGTCTGTCTCTGTCTGCTGTGTGTCTGCTGTCTGTCTGTGTCTGCTGTCTGTCTGTCTCTCTCTCTCTGTCTGTCTGTCTGTCTGTCTGTCTGTCTGTCTGTCTCTGTCTGTCTGTCTGTCTCTGTCTGTCTGTTTGTCTCTCTCTGCTGTCTATCTCTGTCTGTCTCTGTCTGTCTTCTGTCTGTCTGTCTGTCTGTGTGTCTGTCTGTCTGTCTCTGTCTGCTGTCTGTCTGTCTGTCTGTCTCTGTCTGCTGTGTGTCTGTCTGTCTGTCTCTGTCTGCTGTGTGTCTTCTGTCTGTCTCTGTCTGTGTGTGTCTGCTGTCTGTCTCTGTCTGTGTCTGTCTGTCTGTCTGTCTGTCTGTCTGTCTGTCTGCTGTCTGTCTGTCTGCTGTCTGTCTGTCTCTGTCTGTCTCTGTCTGTCTGTCTGTCTTCTGTCTGTCTGTCTGTCTGTCTGTCTGTCTGTCTGTCTGTCTGTCTGTCTGTCTGTCTGTCTGTCTCTGTCTGCTGTGTGTCTGCTGTCTGTCTCTGTCTGCTGTGTGTCTGTCTGTCTGTCTGTGTCTGCTGTCTGTGTGTCTGTGCTGTCTGTCTGTGTCTGTGTCTGCTGTGTGTCTGCTGTCTGTCTTGTGTCTGCTGTCTGTCTGTCTGTCTCTGTCTGCTGTCTCTGTCGTCTCTGTCTGTCTGTCTGTCTGTCTGTCTCTCTCGTGTGCTGTATGTCTTCTGTCTGTCTGTGTCTGTCTGTCTGTCTGTCTGTCTGTCTGTCTGTCTGCTGTCTGTCTGTCTGTGTCTGTCTGTCTGTCTGTGTCTGTCTGCTGTCTGTCTGTGTCTGCTGTCTGTCTATCTGCTGTCTTTCTCTGTCTGCTGTCTGTCTGCTGTCTGTCTGTGTGTGCTATCTGTCTGTCTGTGTCTGCTGTTTCTGTCTGTCTGCTGTCTGTCTGTCTGTCTGCTGTCTGCTGTCTGTCTCTGTCTACTGTCTGTCTCTCTCTGTCTGTCTATCTCTGTCTGCTGTCTGTCTGCTCTCTGTCTATCTGCTGTCTGTCTCTCTGTCTGCTGTATGTCTGCTGTCTGTCTGTGTCTGCTATCTGTCTGCTCTGTCTGTCTGTCTCTCTGCTGTCTGTCTGTCTGTCGTCTGTCTGTGTCTCATCTGTCTGCTGTCTGTCTCTGTCTATCTCTGTCTGTCTGTCCTGTCTGTCTGTCTGTCGCTGTCTGTCTATTTGTCTGTCTGTCTGTCTGTCTGTCTGTCTGCCTGTCTCTGTCTTTCTGTCTGTCTGTCTGTCTGTGTCTGTCTGTCTGTCTGCTATCTGTCTGTCTGTCTGCGGTCTGTCTGTCTGTCTGCTGTCTGTCTGTGTCTGCTGTCTCTGTCTCTGTCTGTCTGTCTGTCTCTCTCTGTCTGCTGTCTGTCTGTCTCTGTCTGCTGTCTACTCTGTCTGTCTGTCGTCTGTCGCTGTCCTTCTGTCGTCTGTCTGTCTGTCTGTCTGTTCTGTCTCTGTCTGCTGTCTGTCTGTCTGCTGTCTGTCTGCTTGTCTGTCTCTAATCTGTCTGTCTGTCTGTTCTGTCTGTCTGCCTCTGTCTGTCTGTCTGTCTGTCTCTGTCTGTCTGTCTGTCTGTCTCTGCTGTCTGTGTTCTGTCTTTCTGTCTGTCTGTCTCTGTCTGTCTGTCTCTGTCTGTCTGTCTGTCTGTCTGTGTCTGTCTGTCTCTCTCTGTCTGTCTGTCTCTGTCTGTATGTATGTGTCTGTCTGTCTGTCTGTGTCTCTGTCTGTCTGTATGTCTCTGTTTGTCTGTCTGTCTGTCTGTCTCTGTCTGCTGTTGTCTGTCTCTGTCTGCTGTTTTCTGTCTCTCTTTCGGTCACTGGTAAGAGGGAGGAGGATGGGCTTTCTTTCTTTTTTTATCGTGCTACACCAACTTTTCAGTCTGTTGTACTGTCTGAAAATTGGATTGAAAACAGTACAGTCGGGAAAGTGGTTCTGCCTGTCTGTCTATCTGTCTCTCTCTCTCTCTCTCTCTCTCTCTCTCCTCTTCTCTCTCTCTCTCTCTCTCTCTCTCTCTATCTCTCTCTCGTCTCTCTCTCTCTTAATTTTTTTTTCTCAAATTATTTTCTCCCATATTATGGATTATAATTATGTATGTGCATGATTTTATTGTTCTAGTTTACGTTTATTTATTGATAAAAAGTATTGATTCGGGCAGAGAGGCCTAATCAATAAAAACTATAAAACACAGTCTCTCCGTCTCTCTCTCTCCTCTCTCTCTCTCTCTCCTCTCTCTCTCTCTCTCTCTCTCTCTCTCTCTCTCTCTCTCCTCTCTCTCTCTCTCTCTCTCTCTCTCTCTCTCTCGGAATGGGGAAAGGGGCGAGGAAGCTAAAGAGAATGTGAAATGAGAGAAAGAGAACAAAAAAGAGAGAACAATCCTTGCTGAATCAGTGAATTGTAGAAGAGAGGTGCATAAGTATTTGTCTTTTTTTTTTAAACGGCCTGAAAACGCACAGTCTTATTTGATCAAAGAAACCACAAACACACTCTAGAGTAGGTCTTAGAGATACAGAGACAGAGATACAGAGACAGAGAGAATACTACAGAGACAGAGATACAGAGACAGAGATAGAGACAGAGATACAGAGACAGAGATACAGAGACAGAGATACAGAGACAGAGAACCAGCCAGAGACAGACATTACAGAGACAGAGACACGGAGACAGAGAGATACAGAGACAGAGATACAGAGACAGAGAGCCAGAGAGAAACAGAAACTGAAACTGAAACTATATTTTGCAAGGATCTAAAAGGTTTTAATTAAGGACAGAACCAGAGACAGGTTAAAGAGAAACACAGACAGACAGACAGACAGGGCAGACAGACAGACAGACAGGCCAGACCAGACAGACAGACAGACAGACTTAGAATTAATGAAGAGTTGCAGAAGAGGAGCTTGGGAGAAATACATAAGAGAGTTCTAAGAAAACGTTGCAATGTAGAAAGGAGAGAGAGAGAGAGAGGAGAGAGAGTAGAGAGAGAGAGAGAGAGACCGAGAGAGAGAGAGAGAGAGAGAGAGAGAGAGAGAGAGAGAGAGAGAGAGAGAGAGAGAGAGAGAGTCTGAGTGGCTGAGTCTGAATTTAATTACTGATTAGGCCTTAGGCCCATTTCAAAGAAATGAGTACATAAAAGGAACATACATCGACAAAACATTAATTAATGAACAGAATAAAATAGAAAGAATGCAATAGAACAAGGTGGCATAAAATGTCAAAATAGAAAACAAAATAAACTCATTGAGACTGAGAGAGAGAGGAGAGAGAGAGAGAGAGAGAGAGAGAGAGAGAGAAAGATGATAGAGGAAGACGAGGAGAGAGATGGAGAGAGAGAGACGGAGAGAGAGAGGGAGAGAGAGAGGAGAGAGAGAGAGGAGAAAGAGAGACTGGGACACTGGACACTGGAAAAACTTTATTTCACAAGGATAAAGATTTTAGGCGATGCCTATTCTTACAATCTGTCCTTGAGATAAGAGAGAGAGAGAGATAGAGAGATGAGAGAGAGAGAGAGAGATCCGAGAGAGAGAGAGAGAGAGAGAGAGGGAGAGAGAGAGAGAGAGAGAGAGAGAGGGGGGGGGGAGGAAAGAGGTGCAAATCCAATGAATTGGTTCGGCCAACACCGAGAAAGGTTAAGTCTCCCGGTGTAAAGTCCAATCACTCTGTTGACCTTTTCCTCGCCCGGTCCCCGGAGTGGCCGCCCCTAGATTAGTGTGGATTGTGTGCTGCTGGCGCTGCTATTGTGCTAATGGTAGAAAATGGCGGCAAGGAGTTTGTTCCCGTGCTCATATCGAGAACCTTTGTCGCTATTAGGTATTAGGTCCTCTATAGTCACGAGCGTTTCTGTGAAATTCGGGTTGCTCCCACCTGGAGAGCGCGTCACAGCCAGAAGGCGCGCCACCCAATTTATTTTTGTTTGCATGCGATTTTTGTGTGACTGATGAGAAAGGAAGGGCAAATGACAACTTTTTCGTTGCCACTGGGATTAGCGACGTGTGCTGAGTGCATGGGCACACGGGACCTGGGTTTATCGTCTCATCCGAAAGACTCCACGTTCAGACCGTAAGGCCTAGTGCAAAGTGAGAGGACAAATCCCCCGTACCCAGGTTCGAACTCAGGGTTTACTTGACACGAGGCGAACGCTTTACCTCTGTGATCCACTCTACACCGAAGAAGACTCTCCCCCCCACCCCCTCAAGCTGTCCAATGCAGTGGGTGTGAACAGGCCGTGACTTCTTCTTGCTGTTCGCTGTTGTTGCTGAACGGCATTGATTTTGACACGAAACATAAGGAAAGGAAAGGCTGTTACAGTACAGACAAAGTAAAGTTCCTTTTTCCCATGTACCATCAGGGAGTGGAACGTCCTGCCACCAGCAGTAGTTGAGGCCAGAACCCCAGAGGGCTTCGTGACCAGAGTCTGGCAACACCTCAGTGGACAACCTCCTGCTGCAGACGCCATGTCTGATGGCCCCACTCTGGGGTCATCGGAAGGTAACAAGCTACAATGCCCCCCCCCCCCTCCCCTCACCCTCCCCCCTCACCTCCCCTTACCCCGTCTTCCCCTATTCAGTCTACTTGAGTATAGTGAGCGAAAATAGTACAATTATTTTTAGACAGAAGTATTTCACGTGATTCATAACTCACATCGTCAAAATCACATCGCATTCTTTCTGAGTCTTGGTCGTTGTGTTCCCTGTCCGGTGAGCAGTATGTTGTTGTTGTCGTCGTTTACCACCCTGGAGACTTACAAGACTCCAGGGATCATCCCAACAGCCCGAAAGCACTTGAGACACTATGGTACAAAATGCACCAGCTAGGGATGAAAACACAGACAGAGAGAAACACAGTTACGTGTCAGTGACACGTTTGGGATTACCCCGCCACGTGCGCAGCCACACCACTGCGACTTCGGAGGAGTTTGGAGAGTGACGATGTTATGCAGTGAGTCAGTTTGCCATGGCTAAAGACAATCCGACCGCCCCCCCCCCCGCTATGCAGAACATAACAACATTGTGATGTAGCCTTGGTTGTTCTAGCTTATGTCCCATTGGTCTGACACAATCCTTAAGCCAAGGCGGTGGGTGTGTGGGGTATAAGAATGAACCTTGGGCTTCCTTCTCGCATGCACCTGGGTCAAGTTTCTCTAGACGGTGGTCGCCGCGCGCATAACTGTTACGCCAAAAGGGGTCTAAGAAACACCACTAAGCGCGAATAACGTTAGCTAAGTAGAGATAACTCTAATAGCTTACTCTTCACTTTCAGAGAGAGAAAAGAGTTGCTATCGAAAGGGAGATAAATTATGCCTCGCTGACAGGTTGTACAAATATTTCGATTTCATTGTCAGGCTATTTGTGTGCAGAAAATTAAGTTTGCACTACATTATGCCATCTAACATGATGAAAAAAATAAGAAAGAGCACTCAAAAATACTTGTATTTCTTTAATTTGCTGAAATCATCCCATATGTTTTCGCTGTAGAGTGAAGAATATTAATTTGTCTGTATCCATTTTCTAGACTTTGTCTTCCATTTGAACTTGTTTTAGTTAGAAGTAAAAAAACAAAGTTGCACATTTCCCATGATGCAACTAACAGTTTGCGGCGTGCTAGGTATGACGAGAGGAGAACAAAACGTTACGCGAAAACTATCGGCAAACGAAAGGTGTTTCTTAGACCGTTTTTTGACGATTTGCGCTCACGCTACGTAACGTTAGCCCTGGTGAAACGGCCCCCCTGCGAGTGAGTTGCATCGTCGGACTTTGCCTTTAGTCTTTTTTTTCTGACAGAGAGTTCGAATACAGGCACAGGAATGAATGAAGACGCAGAAACTCAGAGGAGGAATAAATTGCGTGCGGTATGTGTATGTGTGTGTGTGTGTGTGATGAGCGTTGTGACTTCGTGTGTGGATGTGTGTGTGTGTGGGTGTGTGTGTGAATCTCTGCGAGGACAACAGGGGCGCATTCAATGATTGGCACGTCTGGCCATTCCTTGTGCAGGAGAGGATCAAGACTGACAGCAAATCCCCCCCCCCTCTCCTCTCTCTCTCTCTGAGTTAATTATCTACGTGCTTGAGGTGCGGAACATGCATGTGTACGA
>CM065696.1:39411343-39421343 GCA_017654935.2 Phymorhynchus buccinoides
AAAGGGGCGAGGAAGATAAAGAGAATGTGAAATGAGAGAAAGAGAACAAAAAAGAGAGAACAATCCTTGCTGAATCAGTGAATTGTAGAAGAGAGGTGCATAAGTATTTGTCTTTTTTTTTAAAAACGGCCTGAAAACGCACAGTCTTATTTGATCAAAGAAACCACAAACCCACTTAGAGTCTTAGAGATACAGAGACAGAGATACAGAGACAGAGATACAGAGACAGAGATACAGAGACAGAGATACAGAGACAGAGATACAGAGACAGAGAGCCAGAGACAGACATACAGAGACAGAGATACAGAGACAGAGATACAGAGACAGAGATACAGAGACAGAGAGCCAGAGACAGAAACTGAAACTGAAACTATATTTTGCAAGGATCTAAAAGGTTTTAATTAAGGACAGAACCAGAGACAGGTTAAAGAGAAACACAGACAGACAGACAGACAGGCAGACAGACAGACAGACAGGCAGACAGACAGACAGACAGACAGACTTAGAATTAATGAAGAGTTGCAGAAGAGGAGCTTGGGAGAAATACATAAGAGAGTTCTAAGAAAACAGAATGTAGAACAGGAGAGAGAGAGAGAGAGAGAGAGAGAGAGAGAGAGAGAGAGAGAGAGAGAGAGAGAGAGAGAGAGAGAGAGAGAGAGAGAGAGAGTCTGAGTCTGAGTCTGAATTATTTACTGATTAGGCCTTAGGCCCATTTCAAAGAATGAGTACATAAAAGGAACATTCATCGACAAAACATTAATTAATGAACAGAATAAAATAGAAAGAATGCAATAGAACAAGGTGGCATAAAATGTCAAAATAGAAAACAAATAAACTCATTGAGAGAGAGAGAGAGGAGAGAGAGAGAGAGAGAGAGAGAGGAGAGAGAGAGAGAGAGAGAGAGAGAGAGAAGAGAGAGAGAGAGAGAGAGAGAGACTGTTTTTATTGATTAGGCCTCTCTGCCCGAATCCATACTTTTTATCAATAAATAAACGTAAACTAGAACAATAAAATCATGCACATACATAATTATAATCCATAATATGGGAGAAAATAATTTGAGAAAAAAAATTAAGAGAGAGAGAGAGAGAGAGAGAGAGAGAGAGAGAGAGAGAGAGAGAGAGAGAGAGAGAGAGAGAGAGAGAGAGAGAGAGCGAGAGAGAGAGAGAGAGAGGGGGGGGGGGGAGGAATGAGGTGCAAATCCAATGAATTGGTTCGGCCAACACCGAGAAAGGTTAAGTCTCCCGGTGTAAAGTCCAATCACTCTGTTGACCTTTTCCTCGCCCGGTCCCCGGAGTGGCCGCCCCTAGATTAGTGTGGATTGTGTGCTGCTGGCGCTGCTATTGTGCTAATGGTAGAAAATGGCGGCAAGGAGTTTGTTCCCGTGCTCATATCGAGAACCTTTGTCGCTATTAGGTATTAGGTCCTCTATAGTCACGAGCGTTTCTGTGAAATTCGGGTTGCTCCACACCTGGAGAGCGCGTCACAGCCAGAGGGTTTATTTTTGGCATGCGATTTTTGTGTGACTGATGAGAAAGGAAGGGCAAATGACAACTTTTTCGTTGCCACTGGGTTTAGCGACGTGTGCTGAGTGCATGGGCACACGGGACCTGGGTTTATCGTCTCATCCGAAAGACTCCACGTTCAGACCGTAAGGCCTAGTGCAAAGTGAGAGGAAAAAATCCCTGTACCCAGGTTCGAACTCGGGTTTACTTGACACAAGGCGAACGCGTTTACCTCTGTGCCACTCTACACCGAAGAGGCGACTCTCCCCCCCCCCCCCCACACCCCCCCCTCAAGCTGTCCAATGCAGTGGGTGTGAACAGGCCGTGACTTCTTCTTGCTGTTCGCTGTTCTTGCTGAACGGCATTGATTTTGACACGAAACATAAGGAAGGAAAGGCTGTACAGTACAGACAAAGTAAAGTTCCTTTTTCCCACGTACCATCAGGGAGTGGAACGTCCTACCACCAGCAGTAGTTGAGACCAGAACCCCAGAGGGCTTCGCGATCAGAGTCTGGCAACACCTCATTGGACAACCTCCTGCTGCAGACGCCATTGTCTGATGGCCCCACTTTGTCTTCCATTTGAACTAGTTTTAGTTAGAAGTAAAAAAAACAAAGTTGCACATTTCCCATGATGCAACTAACAGTTTGCGGCGTGCTAGGGTATGAGAGAGAACAAAACGTTACGCGAACTATCAGCAAACGAAGGGTGTTTCTTAGACCGTTTTTGACGATTTGCGCTCACGCTACGTCGTTAGCCCTTGCGAAACGCCCCCTGGTAGCGCTGTCACGCTGCGAGTGAGTTGCATCGTCGGACTTTGCCTTTAGTCTTTTTTTTCTGACAGAGTGTTCGAATACAGGCACAGGAAAGAAACGCAGAAACTCAGAGGAGGAATAAATTGCGTGCGTGTGTGCGTGTATGTGGTGTGTGTGCGTGTGAGAGCGTGTGTGTGTGTGTGTGTGTGTGTGTGTGTGTGAATCTCTGCGAGGACAACAGGGGCGCATTCAATTCTTGGCACGTCTGGCATTCCTTTATGGCATTTACCGTGTAAAGAAAGTCATTTATTTTTCAATATCCTAAATAATGCATTATTTAGCTAAATAATGCATTATTTAGCTAAATAATGCATTATTTAAGCATATAATGCATTATTTGCAAATATTTTAAAAAAAATGCTCCTTAAAAGAGTTTGCTACTTTTGACAATTAAATAAAGTATCGTATGCTACAAATAAGACTTATTTACTAAATAATGATTTTTGTCTGCAAATAATTGATTGTTTATAAATAATTTATTTTCTTCAAAAACATCCACTAAACAATTCATTATATGCTAAATAATGCAACATATCTACCAAAGGAATGATTGTTTACTAAATAATGATTATTTACAACAACATCGTCTAAATAATTCATTATTTAAAACAATGCGGGTACTGTGGCCTAAATAATTCATTATTTACAGATACGTCAACTAAAATACCAGCTCTCGCTTAGCTGGTCAACTTTTCTTTTCTTTTTTTAAACTAGCAAGAGCTTTTATAATATTATTATGATGATTGCAATGTCGGTTTTATTTTCACCACTATTATAAGTAGGCCTATGACCTACGCTGCTTACGCTTGACCTGCGTAAGTAGCAAGTGTTAAATCGACCATTTCTTGTGAAATTCCCATTTCTATTTTTAGTATCGATTCTATCCTAACATTGTTCCTTGTTTGAATGTTTCACGTAAAGATGTTAGAGTATTCTATTAGTTTTCCAGTGCATTTGAAACCACAATGTATTTTAATTATTTCATTCTAGTATGGCTGCTTGCGTTCTTCTTCTTCTGTGGTGGTGGACAGCTTCTTTTCATAGAAGTAAATGCACACTTTACAGGGAGCTGACGGCAGCTACTAACTTTCACGTTCGCCCCCAGGAAGCTGGGAACTAGCCGACCCTACGCGCGCGCGCGCGCACAGCACGCACGCACGCACGCACACACACACGCGTACATGCAGCACGCGCGGACAGCAGATTCAATCCCATACTCATGGTACTGATTGAAATCTATATTTAGCGCAGAAAGCTTCAGCTAGAGGGAATTTGGGAACTAGCCGACGTTCAATGGTAACAAATGAGTTGCATGGAGTCTACCGTTGTCTTTTAACATTAGGCCTAGTCATTAGATGATTGTCTGCACTTCTGATCGAAGTTCCCCATATCCGCGCTGACCAAGGTTTTGCACGCTTTTACGTCTCTGGAACTCTTAAAGATCTACATAGGCCTACTTCTGACCTAGTTCTTTCTTTAGGCCCACCTCAAGCCTCGTTTTCGATTTTGTTGCGTTAGCAATCGGGAGGATAGGCTGACCATAGCTTGGAAGGTCTGCTGTCCCCTTTCCCATTCCCCTTGTGTACTTAGCGAGTTAGCATTTAGAGCACGTCAAAGTTTAGGCCGTGGCTATTTGCCCTCCAGTGGCAAAACTTTGAACCCATAACTATAGATTTCAGTCAGTATCGTGAGTATGGCATTGAATCTGCTGTCCGCGCGTGCATGTGTGTGTGTGTGTGTGTATCTGTCTGTCTTTATCTTTCAATCTCTGTCACTGTCTGCTGTCTCTGACTTTGTCTGTATCTCACTGTTTCTGTCTCTGTTTCTCTGTCTCTCCTGTCTGTGTAGAAGCGCTTGCACATGCTCATAAACACATTTTTAAGGACAGATGCATGCACGCACACCAACACACACATCCATACACACAGACATACACACACATGCTGCATGCATGTACACACACAAAAAGCCTTTTTAAAACCCATCATTCTCTGTGTGTGCATGTGTGTGTGAGTGTGTGTGTGTGTGTGTGTGTGTGTGTGTGTGTGTGTATGCGTGTGCGTGTATGCGTGTGCGTGCATGTGTGTGTGCGTGTGCGTGTGCGTGTGCGTGCGTGCATGCGTGTGTGTGTGTGTGTTCAAGTTTTTTTTACATCCTTCCATTAAAAGTGTTCCAGACAGTGTGTGTGTATGTGTGTGTATGTGTGTGCGTGTGTGTGTGTGTGTGTGTGTGTGTGTGTGTGTGTGTGTGTGTGTGTGTGTGTGTGTGTGTGTGTGTGCGTGCGTGCGCGCGCGCACCCACGCATATGCACACACCTGTGTCAATGTTTGTGTGTGTGTGTATGTGTGTGCATGTGTATGTGTGTGTGCGCACGCATATAATAATAGTACATTTATATAGCGCTTTACCTCAAATCAGCCCAAAGCGCTTTGCAATCAATTATTCATCAACAAGTTGATAACACAAATAGTATTCAAGAATGACACAAATCAGCAACAACGCATACACAAAGCAACTCTCTCTCTCTCTCTCTCTCTCACACACACACACACACACACGCGTGCGCACGCACGCACGCGGGCACATGTGCACACTCGCTGGCACCCGCGCGCGTGCATGGGCACACGCACACGGGCACGATTGTTTTTCTCCTCGGATGCTATGTTCATGAGTGTCTACAGTGTGTATGTGAAAACAGTGAAAGTGGGTGAGGGTTTGAAAGACTGGCTGGATTCTTTTGATTTCTACCTTAAATAACGTTGAATAATTATTTATATACTTCTTTTAAAATGTTTTTTGAAATTGTGTCTATAAAGTGTATGTGAAAAGGGGGGATGGGTGGGGGTGGAGGTGGGTATGAACAGCGTGAGCATTTAAAAAAATATTTTAATTTTTTTAATTTTTTATGCTTCATAAAGTTTTGTAATAATGGGTTTTTTCTTGGTTGTTTTCTCTTACATTTGTAAAGCACACTGATGATGTTGTTTTTCATCGAAGAGTGCCATAGAAGCTTTATTTATTATTATTAGTATTATCAGTTGTATACAGTACACAAACACACACTTTGCTACATAGACTTTTACACAGACTTCTTTTTCAGTTTCCTGTCATATGAGCGAAGATACGTCACGCTGCCGTTATGCGCCTATATTAAGAAATAGCTAGGCCCAGCATGTCCAACTTCGGCTGAAGAAATCTTTGTAAGAATTTATAGATAAAAGGCAGGAGAATGGACCAGTAAGACAGAAAGAGCAGATGACAGTAAGCAAAGAGAAAAGGCAGAGTCAAAGAGAGTGATGGATTAGAGGAAGTTACAAGCACAAAACTTCCGGAAGGTGGGGGAACTATTTGTATGAAAGACCCCCTCTCCCCGGTATCCCCACGGAGGCATACACAGACAGAAATACAGACAGAGAGATAGAGACAAAGTCAGAGACAGAGACAGCACACGACAGATTGAGAGATACAAGCAGACAGACATACAGACACACACACACACACACACGCGCGCGCGCGCGCGCACACGCGCACACACACACACACACACACACACACACACACACACACACAACAACACACACACACACACACACACGGTAGTGAGGGAAAATAGCCTGGGTTGTTTTTGCCACGAGAGGGTGAATAGCCATTGCCTAAAGTTTATCCCAGGTCGTTGACTGACGCTATAATTAGCAACAGCTATTTATAATTGAAGTTGAATAGTATTGATATGGCAATGTGTTTATTGTCAGTCTACTAGTTAAATAAATCTTTATTTCTTTTTTTTAATAAACTGCTTGTCTGTTGTTTATGTTCTGGTTCCATTTATCTAAGAATTCTCCTTACTGTTCGCCTCTTCCCAGATTGGGAATTCCCACAGGCAAAGTACAAGGTTTGGTTCATCCTGACAGACGAAGCCTTGAGGCCGTTGTGCTCTGGCTGTGGGATGCCCGGGAGGTGATTAGGCTTGGGGGTACCCTACAATATGACAATGTGTTGAATTTTGTTAATAAAAACGTGATAACGTTTTTTAAAATTTCTTTTCATATCGGTTATGGATGATTCAAGGCGGACAGTGAAGTAAAGAAGAAAGTATCTGGCGGAGCAGACGAAAAGCTAAGCGAGAGCTGGCATTTTAGTTGACGTATCTCTAAATAATGAATTTTTACGGAGCTAAATAATGAATTATTTAGGTGACAGAACCCCGATTGTTTAAATAATGAATTATTTAGACGATGTTGTTGTAAATAATCATTATTTAGTAAACAATCATTCCTTTGGTAGATATGTTGCATTATTTAGCATATAATGAATTGTTTAGTGGATGTTTTTGAAGAAAATAAATTATTTATAAACAATCAATTATTTGCAGACAAAAATCATTATTTAGTAAATAAGTCTTATTTGCAGCATACGATACTTTATTTAATTGTCAAAAGTAGCAAACTCTTTTAAGGAGCATATTTTTTTTAATATTTGCAAATAATGCATTATATGCTTAAATAATGCATTATTTAGCTAAATAATGCTTTATTTAGCTAAATAATGCATTATTTAGGATATTGAAAAATAAATGACTTTCTTTACACGTAGAATGCCATATTCCCTTGTGCAGAGAGGATCAAGACTGACAGCAAATCCCCCCCCCCCCCCCTCTCTCTCTCTCTCTCTCTGGGTTAATATCTACGTGCTTGAGTGCGGACATGCATGTGTACGACGTGTGTGTGTGTGTGTGTGTGTGTGTGTGTGTGTGTGTGTGTGTGTGTGTGTGTGTGTGTGTGTCGTGTGTGTGTGTGTGTGTGTGTGTGTGTGTGTGTGTGTGTGTGTGTTCGTGTGTGTGTGTGTGTTCGTGTGTGTGTGTGTGTGTTCGTGTGTGTGTGTGTGTGTGTGTGTGTGTGTGGGTGTGTGTGTGTGTGTGTGTGTGTGTGTGTGTGTGTGTGTGTGTGTGTGTGTGTGTGTATGTGTGTGTGTGTGTGTGTGGGCAGCCTTGGCCCAAACTCTTTTTTCTAGCTTGTCCTACTTCCAATACAATCTTTCTTTTGGCTGTTTTGACATAGACATCAGAATTGTAGGCAGACTGTTCCAAAATGTAACGTCCATTTTCATCTGCAGGTCTATGGGATTTTGTTTTTGTTTAATGTTTTGAACAGATAGATCGAAAAGTACGAACGGCTTTAATAATAAGCAACCTAAAAATAACAGTTACAGTTACGTTTTTTTAAATATTTGTTTAGAGTAAATAAAACTACAATGACTTATATGATTTATGGTGAAACTGGAATGTATCCTCTGTCTTTACTTGTTAAAACAAGAATGATAAGGTTCTGGGCTGATTTGGTTAATAATGATTCTAAAAAATATTCTTGCAAATTGTATAATATTTTACATGAAGGATCTTTTTGTTTCACCGTGGCTTGATTATGTTAAAAGTATTTTAATTGAAACTGGTTTTGATTG
Source organism: Phymorhynchus buccinoides (assembly GCA_017654935.2). Lineage (NCBI taxonomy): Eukaryota > Metazoa > Mollusca > Gastropoda > Neogastropoda > Raphitomidae > Phymorhynchus > Phymorhynchus buccinoides. Next base: position 39,419,121 of record CM065696.1, read on the forward strand.
TGTTTGGGAATCCCAATCATTCTCAAGTAAAACTAACTTATGCAAGTGTGTTAAACAAGAATTACAAAATAACTATATTCGTGACTGGCGTAATTCTCTTGAGAACAGTAGTAAATGCTTATTTTATAAACATTTTAAGACAGAGTTTGGAAGGGAACATTACATTTCAACCTTACCAGATGTTTATGTTATATCTTTATTCAAGTTTCGATGCAGCAATCATAAATTGCCTATTGAAGTTGGAAGACATTATAATGTTCCAAGAGAATTACGTATTTGTCGTAATTGCGAAATGGGCGAGATAGGAGACGAATTTCATTGTATAATGGAATGTCCAAAATACAATGAACTTCGTGAAAAATATGTTCCTAAAAACTTTCTGAAACCCAAATCCGTTTTCAATTTCTGTAGCATGTTTCAAAAAGGACGACGTATATGTTTAAATTTAAGTAAATTTCTAAAATTTGGAAAGATAATTTAAAAGAGTGTTTCTTTCACTGCTCACCAAATATTGACATTTCGCTGTTACTTTTGAATTGTTTGCGGTTTTGATTGAGTTTTATGTTTGTGTTATAGGGCCTACTGTTTGTGTATCCTCCATGCCCCAAAAGGGGTCAAAGGATTAAACTTCTTGAATCTTGAATCTTGTGTGTGTGAGTGAGTGAGTGAGTGTGTGTGTGTTATGCAAGTGTGCTTGTGCGCGCGCGTGAGTGCATAAGTGTTCGCGCGCTCGTGTGTGTGTGTGTGTGTGTGTGTGTGTGTGTGTGTGTGTGTGTGTGTGTAGTGTGTGTGCGCGCGCGCGTGTGTGTGTGCGCGCGTGTGCGTGCGACAGATATAGAGACTGCTGGCTAAGACAGAGAAAAAGACATACAGAGACGAACAGATAGATGGGGAGAAAAAGAGCGAGAATACCATTGTGTGCGGTTGTTGTTATTAGTCCCCGAGCCGAAGGTTCGGGGAGCTATTGTTTCTGTCTGGTCCGTCCGGCGTCCGTCCGGCGTGCCTCCGTCCGGCTATTCGTCCGTTTTTCTCAAAAACTAGTCAGTCTATCATCATCAAATTTGGTATAGGCCTAGTACTACTAGTTTGCCAAGATGCAAGCTATCCACTGATGTATTTAGTTTTACATTAAGGTCAAGGTCGCGCCAGTTACAGGGTTCAAACCCCAAAACACATAATCGCTAATATCTCGCGAAGTTTTGCATGTATTTCAATGCAATTTTTTTCAAAACATTTCTTGATGAATGGTCTATGGCTCCAACCCACCTGCGTGCGCATCTCGACCCTTCCAACGGAAGTGTCGCCATCTTAGTCCTTATTTGTGTGTAAACAAAGTGAAAATGTTATCTAAATGTGTAAAGAAAACATCCAGATGTTATAAATACAGTTTAGATAAGTTTTGAATTGGAACAGCCAAATACGCAGCATCGATCTGGCATTTTTCAAAAAAGCGTAAGGACTAAGATGGCGGTCTCCCATAATATGGCGCTCCTTGTGGCCGGATATGACGACACGTGGGTACCAGCAATAGCACAGTTGTCATGAATTTTTCTGTGCGCTCGTGTGCGCATGATCGCGCGCGCTCAAATCACGTGTCCGAACCCCAAGGCTATATATAAACAACTATTCAGTTTTGATGCGTTTTTGTGTAAGTACGTTTTCTTTTGATATCTGCCGCTTCGCCTGTTCCAGGACATGAATTTTTCTGTGGGCTCGTATCGTGTGCGCATGATCGCGCGCGCTCAAATCACGGGTCCGAACATGAAACACGCGGCATAGTGGGAAGATTCACTTGAAAGACGCCGCCATCAGATCTACAATCAAACCCGACAGCCAAACCGGGCGCGCAAACCGGGCGAGAAAGCAATGCGCGTCGAGAGTCGCTAAACATGGGATAAACCCGCTGTGCCCTAGGCCCTTTGTCAGAGGTTCCGTTGGAAGGTTCGAGATGCGCATGCAGGTGGGGGGGAGCCATAGATTGTGTAGCTCTACCCCTCACCCCCCTCTGACGTCTTTCTGTCGTTCTGTTTGTCTGATGATGACGAAAACATCACAAAAGTGACGTCACTTGGTCTTAAAAGGCAACATACAATGACGCATTACGATCGCATAGATCTATGTACAGATATTTTCTGCACAGCGAAGTTTGATTGCACCGGCTGTGTGATGGCCAGTACCCCATTATTTTCCTGTTGCCGTACTGTCCACCGAAACTTTTGGTAG
>CM065696.1:39428843-39451343 GCA_017654935.2 Phymorhynchus buccinoides
GAGAGAGAGAGACGTTGAGAGAGACAGAGAAGAACGTTTAGAGGGGAAATGATGTTACGAACAATAGGCCTCTTTATGGAAGAGAGAGAGAGAGAGAGACACACACATTCAGATCGGCATAAAAGAATGGCGAGAGACATCTTTTCCGTGTTGTGAAAGTCCGTAGTCGGGAACTGTCATGATATGATACCCGTACAATGCCACAACAATAAGACAGATTACGAGTGTTTACGGACGGTTTAGATAGCTCTGCAGCTGTCCTGGAACGCTCGAGAATGTTGGCAGGATCAAAAGAATGTTACTATTCTTACTTCATCCAAGATATCGACGTCATCGCAGGTGCATAGTGTGGCTGGACAGAATGTAGGTTTTTTTGTCAAAAATTATCGTTGGCTTCCAATGGATTGTACAGAAGCCTTTGATTATTAAGGTATAGGAAAATGGAGAAGAAACAAAAAGGTTTCGCTGGCTTGGAAATGTCAAGATATTTTATACCAGGACAACAGTAAGTAGAGTGTGTTGTGAAAGAACTTGAATGGGCAGAAAAAGAAAAGGTGTTTAACTTCCTTCGACATGATACAGGTACGTATGGGACATTTATATAAATACAGATAATGGATCGATCCTGGAGGTACTGCAATGCCAAGAATGGACCGGGTCGTTGTAAATTGGTCAGGAATACCCTCTATCTTGACAGGGGGGGGGGGGGGGGGTAATAATTTTGAAACTTCAGGGGTGTTTCCGTGTTTATATGGCTTTAGAGCGACGGAGTACACGAAATGAATGATAGTTGGGTTTAACGTCCCGCTCGGCACTACTGCCATGTTGGGACGAAACCATCCGCCAGCCATCATTCACTCGTTTTTCTTTGTTCTGTGCGCGAGACAGAGTAGTGTTTTTTCGGGCTACAAGGCGCACCCCCAAAAAACAAATTTGACACAAAATTCTGATTTTGTTATTATAGTTTCTTACTATTTTACTAGTCACATTATAAGGCGCTGGGAAAATAGCATCGCCTTATAGTCCGTAAAATACGGTACCTATTTTATATGAGAGCAGTTATACAGTATGTAAGAAAGCTGACCCATGTGTTGAGAGAGCTTTAGAGAGATAGAGTAGATATGTGTGGTTTTATTAGAGAGCTTAGCAAGCTGAAAAGCTCAGGGATAGGCACAATGTGAGAACAAGGTTTAAAGGACAGGAACGTTCGGGAATATCCACAGTATAAGGGCTTAAAATAAAAGGCAGGAGAGTTCAGATATGTCCACGCTAATGGTCTCTGTGCACGTAAACATGTGTCACCCTTTCACCGTAGCAGCACAGTGATATCAAGATCAAGATTCTTTAATCAGCCAATGCATCAGAATACAAAGGAAATCGTTTTGGTTTTGCACAAGACACAATCCAACAACAACGAAAGCATGCACATCGATGGACAACCAATATAAGAGAAAGACAATGGTAACAAAATCAGATTTCATCATTATGATTTGGTACCATATTTGTGTTGTTGCAAGCTATATTATTATGACTGGCCTGTAGCTGTGTTGTACAGAGACCTTAAGATAAATCATTAGTTAGAATATGCCTGCATAATGTAAAAAAACAAAAACTTACATGGGTCAGGATATGCACATCACGGTAGATGGGTTTAGTAGGCCCTATTTTCTATTCAGGGATATCCAAATTTGGAGAGTGAATTGGAGTGACATGGAATCCTTTTGTTGTTGTTGAGAATTTGAGAAAGCTCTTAATGTCAAGTCTCACGAATATCCATGTTATGAGATGGATGCAAAGATTACAACACTTCAGGAGTCGGAGTCTCCACTTTATGAGAGAGTACTTTAGAATTAAACGGAAACCACCTTAAGGGAAAGCGTGAATGCTTTGTTGTTGGGATTTGTTTTCAAGATCACTGGCAAGTAACTTTGCAAGGATATTTCTCTGCAATAGAGATTCAGAGAGGCAGGAAATCCTCGTTCAATAAGAGAGTTTTACTTGCGTAGATAATACTATACTGAATGATACAGGCTTTGTAAAAGTAACATTAATCAACTTAATTAAAAACGGAGGCTTAGACTGACAGAAAAGTTGGGGGGTACCAACGACACCATGAGACGGTTGTAACCAGCAAGTTAGGATATCCATAATATGAAATAGATTTATGAAGCAGGATATTCATGCTATTGGAGAGCTTTGGAGATGGGCTTTGAACAAACCTTTGCCATTGTGCTTTAGGGGGGGGGGGGGGGGGGGGGGGGGGGGGGGGGGGGGGGGGGAGGCACTGATTCTTTCCTTCAGATATTAAATCGTGTTCCGGCAAAATAATCAAACTTATATTGTTTCGGGTGTTTTTTGTCGTTGTTGTTGTTGGAATTGTTTTGTTAAATTTAGATTCTGCAGTGAACGTAGGCCTACAACACTAAGTAAGGTGGGCGACAATAGTTGGTTCCAATGTCTTCTTTTTCAGTTATCTATTCAGAAAGAAGAAGAAGATGAGCTTAACGTCCTCCGACCTGGTGCAGGTACATATGGGACATTTATAAATTTACAGATAGTGGGTCGATCCTGGAGGGTACTGCAATGCCCGTTTGTTAAAGATCAATCAAAATCTTGGGCTTAACGTCCTCTCGGCCTGGGAGAGAGTGGGGTCTGCTTTTTTAAATGAAAAGTAAGGAGAGGTTTGGGGAGAATTGAGAATGCTGAGAAAATATCAAGAAATCTATACCGAAGTCACACCCATGGACAACGGCACGGGCCTGCTACACTACATACGATTCGCTGTCAATGCGATGCGATTGTGACAATGTGAGCCACGGTTCGCGTGGAATTGTATGTATTGGGTCTACTGGAGTATACGGAGCGAAAGTAGTAGCATTATTGTTTTATGGACGGAAGTATTTCACGCGAATCCCGACTCGCATCGTCACAATCGCATCGCATTGACAGAGAATCGTATGTAGTGTAGCAGGCCCTTAAAGTGTGGAAAATATACGACACCAATGGAAACTTGATACTTATTTATCAAAAAACGTGTTTGGTTGGTGTTTTTTTGTACTTGTGACAAAATCCAGTGTTCCATACAAGTGTTGTATTTGTTTTGCCAAAGGAGTCCTATTTTGATGCTGTGTCCTGCCGTCCCCTCTGCATTCTGCCGGAAGGTAGTATCCGAGGGCTATTAATAGCACCACGAAAGGGACATTAAGTGTCAAGCTGACCATGCTGAGAAAGGTATACATTTGACAACTTCAGACAATTCTCTTGCTAATGATACAAGAACCATTCTTGTATCTTTTACCATTCCAGAGTTATGAGCATTTAAAGTTAGTAGGGTGAGCATCGGCCATTTTGAGAAAACACAGTCTAAAGTCTAGAAAGTCTAGCCTAGCTGAAAAGAAATGCACTGATCTACTCGTTTTAGTGCACTTATAAGACCATTTAGAGACGATAATAAAGATTGTCCTTTATCAATGTGAAAGATAAGATGTTAGAGAACATAAAAATACCCTTATCTCAAAATTGACAAACAAATGATATTTTGACTTTGCAAGCCTGTTGTGAGAAACTAGCCCTGCGACTTAATGTCCCTTTCGTGGTGCTGGGTCACTTATATGCTAGAAGAGACTATCAGTAAAGGGATAAAGAATCCTGATAGTACATTCTGGCAAATACTCCTCGTATAAGGTGACTACAAAAAATGCAACCCACGAAATCGTGAACAAACATTTTAATGATAAAGTTTTTATTCTGATTTTTGTTTCAGGTTTATGAAGAAGATTCATTCAATGCATGAAATGTTGCAACGGTAAGTTGTTTTTGGGGTTTTTCCAAGATGCCTCGGACAACTCCAGAACATAACTGTTTTCATGGTAACCCATTTTTTGTATTTAAAAAAGTCCCTTTTTGATTGGGTAAAAACACCATTTGTTGACTGAAATTGTGTTTCACGAAAACAAGTTGTTGTTTTTTGGCCTGAAAATTGAAATGCAAGACAACAGTGTATATTATCCCGACTTTTTCGCGCCTTCGTATGAACGAAAACTTTTGTCCAGATACCGTAGACATTGAAATTGCAAACGATGACATTGAAATTGTGAAAGCGTTTTTGGACCTAAGTAAAAGGGGGGGCTTCTTCTGAAAATGGGGTACCATGGAAACTATATTTCTGGAGCACACAAACAAATCTTGGAAAAACAAATTGTTGTCGTTTTTCATGCATTGAGTCTTCTTGACAAACCCTCAAAATCGAAATGATCCCTTATTTTATTCAATATTTTATCGCCAATTTAGTGGGTTGCGTTATTTATGAGACACCCTATCATTCTTCTCGGGCAAAAGCCAAAAGGTACTGTTTAGTGTTATCCTTTTTTATTCCTTTTATATGATAGTAGCTTTTGGCTTTCCTCCGAGAAGAATGCTAGTACCTTCTGGTATTTACATAATCCTTGTATCATTTACTTATTTTCCATTGCCCTTTTCTGATTTTCCGCCCATTGATGCTTTTTTGTGTGCCCTTTTTCTATTCATGATGTATTTATTTATCAATATTATGTGTCGTCATGGTGAAAACTATGATGGCTTTGATAATGATGAGGATGATCGTAATTAAATAATGTTGACGATGGTGATAATGATCGTGATGAATATTTGTTTAAATGAAATAACTAGACATATGAGAGTGAGGAGAGAGAGAGAGAGAGAGAGAGAGAGAGAGAGAGAGAGAGAGAGAGAGAGAGAGAGAGAGAGAGAGAGAGTAAAAAAGAATACAGATATCTTGATAATAATTGGTTAGACATGTGTGCAGTCCGTAAAATAATTACTTAGTCTATAGTGTGTTTCGATTGTTCATCTCTCTCTCTCTCTCTCTCTCTCTCTCTCTCTCTCTCTCTCTCTCTCTCTCTCCACTTTTGAAACAAAAATCAAAATCTATGTGGTATCTTTCATCGTGAATCATTCGGTTTGTTTGTTTGTGTGTTTGTTTGTTTGTTTTGGCTATGTTTCAACTCCAGATTTTCTGAACTGGGTGGTGTTCATATAATTATTGCCAAGGACCTCATGATTCTGTTCATATAATTATTTGCTTGTTATTGGTTTGTTCAATGTTTATCGTATTTGTACATCATGAAACCGGGCCATTATGAAGCAAAGAATATGACAGAGAGGGGGGTGGGAGGGAGGGAGAGGGGGGGGGGGAGAGAGTGTATGTGTGTGTGTGTGCGCGTGCGTGCGTGCGTGTGTGTGCGCGCGCGCGCATGCTGTGCGTGCGTGCATACTGTGTGTTTGCATGCGCGCTTAGCATTATGTGTTACATTATGTTAAGTGAGGGAAGTAACTCTTGAAACCCATCCCAAAATGACATGATGATTCAATGCACACTGGTGGTGTTGTTGTCTGGTCGTTTCAGTGTCGTTTATCGTCATTACGTCATCCCGTACTCGTGACGTCACGTTTTTATGACTTTTCTCGTTCCACTTACAGGGTCCTTACGTTTGATTGATTGATTGATGATAATGATGATGATGATGATGGATGATGATGATGATAATATGATGATGATGATAATGATGAAGACTGAAATAGTGGGGCTAAGAGAGGAGATAACGTAATCAAACGAGGATGATGCTTGGTTTGCTTCCCTTCCCTTTGGCTCTTATCCACGCATTGCTAGGTGGTTGGTGTCGTGATCAACTTTGGTGGAGGGGAGTTAATTAAAGAGAGTTCTCTACCTTTGTTCAATTTCGATGATAACGATGATTAGATCAGTCATTATCATCATCATCGATGCATCATCATCATTAGAAAGAAAAAGATAATGTAATGCATGTTATTCATGAATCTGTTAGTGTTATTCGCCCAAACTTGTAGGCCTACATTCGGGGTCTTTTCAAAAGCTGTAATCATAATTATTCCTAATGGTCAATAATACACGTTCGTCGATTTGCCACTCTTTCCCCATGGCAACACAGTGTTGTGCTAGTAGTGTGTATGTCTGTGTTGCCATGGGGAAAGACTGAAAAATTAGCAACGTACATATAATTATTGACCATAAAAAGCATCTATCGAAATAATTTTGTTGGATTTTTTTTTTTAAAGACAACAGCACCGTGTATGTCCCTCGCATTATCCCCCCTCCAACACCACCCCTCCCATTCCTTCTCCACCCCCACCCCTCACACGCACTGGTTTTGTTTACAAGCGATATTTCAAATTCCAGCTCTTAAATATGACCGACCCGTAATTTAAAAACAATTGCATGGGAAAAACCTACATAGGTCGCTCAGAATGTTTTTGAGCAAAAGCCAAAAATAGTCAACAACTCCCAAAATATCAGTTTTCTATTTAGGGCATATTTATGTCTTTTTTTTATGTATTCTACCAGTATCCAGAACATGAAAGACAATTTTGAATGATGTCTTTGTTTATTTAATTGTTTTCTAAGTCAAGTCAATAGAAACAAGGAGGCAAAGTTATATCTTCTATGCCCGATTTCTGCAAATGATCTATTTCGAATGGCAAACTTCAAATAATTATACAGTAAAAACTAGACAAGATAACTCAGTTCGGTTTTCTGTGTATTAGCAAAGGAATCTTTGCTCCACCATGAAAAACTAAAATATCAATTGATGCCCAAATTCCATTCTGTCTGGTTTTCCCCTGCACTGTCACCGTTTATAAACCAATGGAGGGTGATCTGTGTCATGTACTACCATTCTCCTCGACTCAAAGCCAGAAGGTGTCGTCAGCTTTCTGCGCTCTTTTTTGTGATAGAACTTTGTGGCTCTTACCCGAGAAGAATGGTAGTACCCTCTGACTTATACCCCCCCCCCCCCCCCCAAATCGAGGCAGTGGGTGGATGTCTCGTGCCTCCATACGGGGAACCGCCCCCTCCACGAGTTTCTCCCCATGAGGATACCGGGGTGGGTGGGTGGGGGTGTCTTTCGTACAAATAGTTCCCCCACCTTCTGGAATTTCTGTGCTTGTAACTTCCTCTAATCTGTCACTCTCTTTGACTCTGCCTTTTCCCTTTGATTTCTGTTATCTACTATCTTTCTGACTTACTGGCCCATTCTCCTGCTCTCTTTTTTCATTAATTATAGCAAACAATCGAAATAACGTTCTCCTTTGAGCTCCTCCGAAATCGCAATATGTCGGCGGTATGCAGCGGGGAGGCCAGTGAAAACTGAAAACCGAAGACATACGTACCTTACCCATTATGGCCTTATGGTCTGGGAACGCAGAAGAAGAAGATAACCCCCAAAATATAAGCAGAGAAGCTGACCTTGTGTATCCCTACATGTACATAGTCATGCTGGTGTTATTCTCTTAATGCATGTAGTATTTTTTTGATGGGCAATCTAATAATACTTTTTCCTTCCATTTTTTGGCTGTTGTTGTTTTTTTCTTACTTTTGACATTTAAAAAAACCCATTGTATGAAGGTGGGGTGTTTTTTAATTACTGTTTGGTTGATATGAATAATTACCGTGTTTGTAGGGTTATGTATAGTTTTTATTATGATAATTAATGTTCACAGAATTAAGACTGATTTAGGAAAGATAAAAAAGTTGTCAGTGTGTGTGTGTGTGTGTGTGTGTGTGTGTGTGTGTGTGTGTGTGTGTTGCACGCGCATGTGTGTGCGTGCTGATGATCATTTTTGTGATACTTGTTCCCAGTTTTCTACTCATTGAAATGTATATATCTGTACAATATTATCAATCTATAAGTTAAAAAAAAAAAGATAATTGGCATTATTCTCTACGTCGCAATCACAAACTTAACAATAATAATTTCTTAATATTATTCATTGTTTCTTTCATTAATACGTCTGTGTAATAGAAATGGACACTTTATTAAATATTTTCCTATGACTGTGAAAATCATTCAAGTCTTTCCGTCTCCTGCGATCTTGTTTATTTATTTATTTATGCTTGTTTGGTTGTTTCATTTGTGTACTGATACTTGACCGTTCAACAGGCTCTCTGTGCAGCCATTATAATTGTCCCCTTCCCCCGGCCTTTTCCCCCACCCTCTCCTCCTTTCATTTTCTGTGAGGCTAGTCTTGGTCTCCTTTCATCGGCTACCTCTCAATTGCGACGATTTTGAAATCGTTACCGAATTGCGCCTTTTCTGGGTGTGTACTAATACGAATTGTTCGGAAATAATTAAGGGGAGTAACTTCATGGTGTGTGGGAGTGATCTTGCCTAATTCAATCGGTCAAACAGGGGAAGTTACTCTACCATCAGGTAGACCCCCAGCTCTCGCCTCGTGTGTTTGAGTAGACTTACATCACTTAGAACACCGTGCGTCGTTCTAAATTTGATGTCTGTTATATTTTTACGTCGCATTTGGCTAGTTCTATCGGTTTGCGGAAACTGGCCGCCCCCCATGTTTCTAAAAAAAAATGTTTGCAAGTCGCTGACTCGCATCCTGCGGTTTCAAGCTTCGACGCCATAATCAAAACTAGAAAAGCTGTTTCAATTCTCTTTTCTGTATATGCTACCTGTAAGATCTTCTGAAACAAAAACAAAAAACTCGGTTTAATCAAAACTTCCATTATGTCAAGAGTTTTCTTTTGAACCGTTTCTACCGTTTCAATGGGCGCGATTGATGTCCACAACGGGGCGTGATTGATACAGGCGCAATTGAGTTTAGGGGTAATCAGACTATGCGCAATTGAGAGGCACCGCTTTCATCACAATCATGTCGCTATATGGGAACATCTTGGTTTGAGCGTGTGCGTGTGGCTTTTTTTTTTTTTTTTTTTTTTAAGCAGGCGATCATTGTCAGTTGGCTGTTTTATTGTGAGTTGGTGATCATCCTAATCATTGAAAGAATAAAACAACTTCTAGACCAAACACGGAGTGGTCTTGTGTGTGTGTGTGTGTGTGTGTGTGTGTGTGTGTGTGTGTATGTGTGTGTGTGTGTGTGTGTGCGTGTGTGTGTGCGTGCGTGTGTGTGTGCGCGCGTATTTGTGTGTGTGGGGGGGGGGGGGGGGGGGGGGGGGGGGGGGGCACGAGCAATCATGTTCTTACTTCTCTCTCTGTCTCTCTCTCTCTCCGTTTCTCTGTCTCTGTCTCTCTTTCTCTATGTCTCTCTCTCTCTCTCTCTCTCTCTCTCTCTCTCTCTCTCTCTCTCTCTCTCTCTCTCTCTCTCTCTCTCTCACTTGACCTCTTTTAATCATGCGTACGTGCACTTAATGATCACCTCACAGGTCCGTATTATTCTACAATGTGCACTGGAATGTTCCACATTTTCTCACACACACACAGACACACACACACACACACACACACACACACACACACACACACACACACACACACACACACACACACACATATATACATACATACATACATACACACACACACACACACACACACACACACACACACACACACACAACTTGCAAAGAGATGTCAAGAAAATGAAATGATAAAGAACTCGGCCTCTTCACTAGGCATAAATGATGTTTAATTGAGGTAACTCATCTTCAATGGGAAGTACGAAATGTATCGGGTTGGAGAAATAAAAATGCAATAGCTAGCAACAAACAAAACAAAAACGCCAAGGTAGCTTTGAGTGCTTTTACCGTAATTAGTTGGAGTCACATACTTCTGGTAATTGCAGTTAACAAACTTGTATCAAGAGGTTGCCGAATCAGGGGAAATGTGAAGGCCTGCCCTTTTTTTCAGGCTATAAAGGGGACAGACACACTGCATACGGTGCGACCCGATTGAGAACCGATTGTGACCATGTCTGTGAGTCATAATTCACGTGAAATACTTCCGTGTCTAACAATAAGGCCGTGTACACACACAAGCGGATATTCCATGCAGAAACCCGTGCGCAATCCATAAACAATTGAAACAAAGAAGGGAAAAGATTTGCGCGCGTGTCCGAATTTCCCCTATATGCATAAACTTTTATCCTTCTTTCTTCCACTTATTATGGGTTTTCCGTACGGAAGTTACGCGGCTAATGTGAACGCGGCCGTAATCTACTGTAGTTTTCGTTCACTATGCTCAGGTACACCCCCAATACACGAGTTGAATGTTAAAATAATAATAATAATAATAATGACAACTTATATAGCGCTTATTCTCCTTACGGGGCTCTAAGCGCTTCACAAAAAAGTTTACAAAATCTGAGCAGAAACAACAACAAAACAACGCATTTATCATAAGGAACAACCCGAAACGAAATAACAATAACTACATTTACGTCACCCCCCCCCCCCCCCCCCCCCCCCCCCCTTCACACTCCCCTAGAATCCAAACCATTACAAATAGCGTTTTCCACGCAAAAGGCATTTTCTCACACTACCCCCCCCCCCCCCCCCCCCCCCCCCCCCCTCGGCCCGCTCCCGCATTCACCATCCCCCTTCATAGGGGGGCACACACAAAACGCACACTATCCAAAGGCGCACGGCAAAATGCGCACCATTTTACTGTCCAAAGGCGCGCTCTTCAACCGTTCAAAACCGCACACTTTTGACCTACAAAAAGCGCACGGATTTTGTGAGACCCAGGTTCTGCGTACCCAGGTATTCCTTGTTTTTCAGATAGGTTAGGGATAGGGTTAGGGATAGTTAGGGATATGTTTAGGGATAGGGTTAGGGTTAGGATTAAGAATAGGGTTAAGGATAGGGTTAGGAATAGGGTTAGGGTTAGGAATATTTCTTACACTAAAGGTATGTCCGAGCGGTGCAGATAAAATGTTAGTCCACACGGGATTAGTCCTAGTCCACCCGTCTCAAAAACAACTGTGCGCTTTCGGATTGTAAATATCGTGCGCTTTTCTACCATAAATATGTGCGCCTTTTGACGGCTGTGCGCGTTTGGGAAAAAGCAATATTGTGCGCTTTTCGACTGCCCTTCATAGACCTCAAGCTGACCTACTGAAATGTCTGATACAAAGAATCCCAGATATTTCATCAGATTCGTGTACGGGGGACTACAAAATTGAAATTAGTAGTGGAACAAAACTAGTAGGATTTCATCAGATTCATTTAGACAGTAGAATTTCACGAGAATTGTGCCTCACAAATGTCTCACAGTCGGATCGTATCGTATGCAGTGTGTCTGCCTTTTAACTGTGTCATCGAGTGCAGCGAGAGCTGCGCAATAAACGATGTTCTGCAGCAATGGAAAATCCACTGTGGTAATACACATCTGTAGTGTTCAAAATTCGGGACTTTCCAGGATCGTTCCCACCATCTTTATATCTACTAATGTCCCATGTGTGTCTGTTCCAGACCAGAGGACGTTAAGCAGAATGTCATCGATGGAAATCGAGGTACAGCTCTATCTTTAGTAGAAGACTCCATAATGACGCGAACTTGGGGTCGTTTTCCCTGCCTCTTAAGGGCCTGCTACACTACATACGATTCGCTGCCAATGCGATGCGATTGTGACGATGCGAGTCATGATTCACGTGAAATCCGTGTATTGGGTCTACTTGAGTATATAGAGCGAAAGTAGTAGAATTATTTTTACGGACGGAAGTATTCCACGTGAATCGTGATTCGCATCGGCACAATCGCATCGCATTGTCAGCGAATCTTATGTAGTGTAGCAGGCCCTTTAAGGCCTAGCCCCCCACACTGCATACGATTTGACCCCGATGCGATACGAATGTGACGATTAGTTGAGAGAATAGAGATGTACCACGAACAAGACATCTCCACAATGGCCACTGCAACTAGGGTTATTAACGCACTTCACAGCTAGAGTTAAGCCCTTGCTAGTCAGTATCCAAAAGGGCATTCACTCTGGCAAAAGGCAGCCATTCAGTGGCCTCAAATAGGGTTATTGGCGAGAGTTACTCCCTCGTTTCATCAGTACTCAACCATCTACCAAGGGCATTCATACTTGCAAAAGTTGGTCGTTGCAGTGGCCATAATAAAAAAAAAATTAGCCCCTGATCCGATCCCCCGGCTTAGCTGTCTGTCGTCACGGTGCAGTCATTGTCAGAAACGGCAGACTGGCACACAAAATGGGCCTGCCTCATTATACTGAGATGGGCCTGCCTCATTATACTGAGATGGGCCTGCCTCATTATACTGAGATGGGCCTGCCTCATTATACTGAGATGGGCCTGCCTCATTATACTGAGATGGGCCTGCCTCATTATACTGAGATGGGCCTGCCTCATTATACTGAGATGGGCCTGCCTCATTATACTGAGATGGGCCTGCCTCATTATACTGAGATGGGCCTGCCTCATTATACTGAGATGGGCCTGCCTCATTATACTGAGATGGGCCTGCCTCATTATACTGAGATGGGCCTGCCTCATTATACTGAGATGGGCAGGGAAACAATCCTACCTCCGCTACAGTTCTTCAAACGGGCACATATCGCCCTCAGATAAGTAAACCACCATACACGGAAGTTGACTAAGTGATTCCGTGCAGTGGTTCATGAGATATTGCGCTAAAAGACAAACAGACACCCAAATGACCGTAATGGTCAACATGACCACTGCAAGTATACTTCAGTATCCAAAAGGGCATTCACTCTGGCAAAAGGCAACTTAAATAGGGTTATTGGCGAGAGTTATTCCCTTGTTTGGTCAGTACTCAAGCATCTCTTCCCCCCCCCCCCCCCCCCCCCCCCCCTCTCAGTTGCAAAAGGTGTTCTTTGCAGTGGCCATATTGGACATATGTAGTGCTAGTGGGCTAACTGGTTACAAAACGTTGAAAATCGACCTCTGTGTGTGTGTGTGTGTGTGTGTGTGTGTGTGTATGCGTGTGTGTGTGTGCGCGTGCGCGCGCACGCGCGTGCGTGTGTGCACGGTGCGTGCGTGCGCGCGCGCGCGCGCGCGTGTGTGTGTGTGTGTGTGTGTGTGTGTGCTTGCGTGCGCGTGCGCGTGCGCGTACGCATGTGTGTTTTCTTACCTGCCTTACCTACATAACATAGGTTTGCTAAAACGGACATGAGTTATTGATACGTACAACAAACCTGTAACAAGGCCTATTCATCCGCAACAGCTATATCATTACTAAAGACGTGTCATTGAAATTCCTCCTGTGTTTGAGCCTGTGTAAGTTGTGCAAGAATGTCTTGATAGTGTAGACACTATAGAAGAACGAAGAAGCAGGAGAAACCCTACAAACAAAGAAACAAACAAACAGCTAGACAGCACAGACAGAGTGCAACATCCACTAAGATGCAACCCATCTTCAACATTTCTTTTCGTCTTCTAGCCGGTGGGCTCAATATGAAAATAAGCTAAAAAAAATCAAAAACAAACCTTGAATATAAAAAAAACACCCAAAAAACGAAGCAAAAATGTTACAATAAACGAAACAAGGATTTAAAAGAAAGTTAGAACGTTTAGACGCTAGATCACCAGCCGCGCGGTAGCATTTTCGGCACCAGTGACCTTGACCTTTGATCATTTTGGAGCTTGGCCTAGATATATGTAGTACCTATCCGCATGCAAAATTTGAGCGTCCTAGGTCCCTCCGTTATCGTGCCAGGTGTTCAGAAGCATTTCGGGCTCCAGTGACTTTGACATTTAACCTATGACCTTCATTTTTGAATTTGGCCAATATATTCTTAGTACCTATCCGCATGCAAAAATTGAGCATCCTAGGTCCCAGATCCGTTCAATCGTTATCGTGCCAGGTGCTCCGCAGCATTTTCGGCGCCAGTGGCCTTGACTGACCTTTGACCTATGACCTTACTTTTTGAACCTGGCCTAGATATCTTTAGTACCTATCCGCATGCAAAATTTGAGCGTCCTAGGTCCCTCCGTTATCGTGCCAGGTGTTCAGCAGCATTTCGGGCTCCAGTGACTTTGACATTTAACCTATGACCTTCATTTTTGAATTTGGCCAAGATATTCTTAGTACCTATCCGCATGCAAAAATTGAGCGTCCTAGGTCCCTCCGTTCAATCGTTATCGTGCCAGGTGCTCGGCAGCATTTTCGGCGCCAGTGACCTTGACCTTTGACCTATGACCTTATTTTTGAACTTGGCCTAGATATCTTTAGTACCTATCCCCATGCACAATTTGAGCGTCCTAGGTCCCTCTGTTATCGTGCCAGGTGTTTGGCAGCATTTTCGGCTCCAGTTACCTTGACCTTTGACCTTTGACCTTCATTTTCGAACGTGGTGTAGATATCCTTAGTACCTATCGGTAAGCAAAATGTTATCGTGTTAACATATTCAGATCGTCGGTCAGTCAGTCAGGAACTGAATCCACTGGGAAACATTACCAGCTTCGCTCACTTTGTTCGCGGCTGGTAAAAAATGGGCAAACAAAACTTGGACTGCTGGTCTCGGATTCTGCGACCAACAAGCTGGGGTGTGGCTGAGAATTGGGATTCGGAATGAGCGGTGTGAGAGCAACGCCACTGTACGGCCCAGAAGATGGGAAGGCAACACAAAAAAAAAAAGAAAAAAAGTGGGGGCAAAAACAGATTGCCTTCTACTTAGCTTAGTGACAGAGGTGCAAAATAGATATCGGATTCACTGGGAGTCCATTTACGTTTATATGGCTAGCTGTTTTGGTGGATATCACCTACAGTAAGCCTACTGTATTTGGAATTGGAAGACCATTTTCAGCCCAGTTTTGTTAAGATTGGTTCAGCAGCTTACTGGCGCTGCGAAGCGAAACCTATTCTTGATTAGCGTTTATGCATACTTTTCTTTTACGAATGAATGAAAAATGGTGTTTTACCCTCCTCTCGGTCTGGAACAGACACATATGGGACATTTGTAGATACAAAGATGGTGGGAACAATACTTGAGGCAATGCCCAAAGTCCTGAATTTTTAACAATACAGATAAGTGTAGCGGTAACCACGCCTCGGTTAAACCTCATACCGCCACAATGATATAATCTATATACTTTTCTTTTACGAATTTTCAGTTAAAATTAATATAGTATTAACATCCTCTCGGTCCCTTGGGACACGTATATGGGACATTTCTTCTAATTTCGATGCGGTTTTCGAATTTTATTATAGCGTCGCATTTTATTCCAAAACGGTGTTCAGCAAACCATATTCATTTATTGTGTGCCACCAGAAAACATCGAGCGATAATTTCAAGTAAAGGTGTGTAGCCAGTGTGAGGTGGGTGGTTGCGGAAGTAAATAAAGCTAAGGCGAGACAACTCTTGACTACAAAATTTCGCTCTCAAAAGGCTACGCACTTTGTGAACATCCCTAGACGCCCCACCCCGTTATTTATTGACACGATAATTTGCATTTATGGTGTGTCCTTGGTCATTTTGGTTTCAATTGAACGAAGGAGCGAGCAGAAGCCATGGGTTGGTAGCCTTTTGAATTTGAGGGAACAAAATTATAAACCTGAAAATCGTGCCTTCCTGAGTGAGTTCCTCAACTCAAGTTCCTGCTGTGATTCTGAGTCATTGGACCCTGACTGACTCAGCCTTGAATCATTGAATCACTGAAGCACAACCAAGCAAAGCACGAAAAAGACGAATCGACAACAAGCATAATTATACCCTACTCGTCGATTGTTGAAACTCAAGGGGGAGTGACATTGCCAGTTGCTGTAAGCATACTGTAGGGACCGGGAGTGAGATTGGGAAAGGACGTTGGGTTGAGAAGAGCTGGTCAAAATGAGTGTTCTTCACAAGCTTCACTGTTGTTTCAGATGGTTCCTCTTGTCGGCTGTTGTTATTGGTGAGTATGGTGTTCACATTTTGGTCGTTTAATGTGGGTAAGCATGATCAATGCAGACCTGTTTACTCTACTCTTTTCAAGTAGTATTCTATTTCTACTCAATTTGGACCTCTACTACTCTTCAAAGCTGAACATAATGCTCTTTAATTCTTGATTACTACTCATTTTCAGTGAACATTATTTGATGGTTTAATGAATAAGACTACACATTTTGCAACAAAACTACTCATTTCAGATATCCAGACTACTCAAGGCGTGTAGTAACAGATCTGTCAATGTTCAATTTTGACCTTTATAATTGATTTTTTTATATTATATTTCAGTCTTCATCTTCAACTTCAAGTCTTTTACCTTTTCACTGCCCCGTCACGGATATATCCGTCATAGGGTTATTGAACTTATTCTAAGAGTTTCCCGTTTTCTATCCATACGCTTTTCGCAGTATGTTTGAATGCATGTGAGAGTGTTCTCAAAGGATAGTATATATATTCAATCCCCGTTCGGTTCAGAAAAGCATAGGTTATATGCACTTTTATTCAGAAAGTTTTGCGATAGACTCGGCAACCTAAAACGGCCTGGCAAATAGTTGCCCCGGAACCGGGCTCAGCAGTGAAGGGGTTAAGTTCTCGTCATCACCCTGTCATGTCTCATAATATAGACCTTCAGTAACTTACGGTTGCGCAACGCAGGAAAAAAGTGTTGCCTAGGGCCACACACTTTAGTTCACAGTATCCACTCCGGCTAGCGTAGCGCTCACGGGGGTCCCCCCCCCCCCCCCCCCCCCCCCCCCCCCCCCCCCCGACTAATTAAATGCATTCCTCCGGGCTTGTTGTACAAGTTGTACTCGAGTCAAACCACAGCATGGAAACACAAAAGAAGATGATATTATTTGCATAGACTGATAGAGCACTACAACTAAATAAATAAGTAAAGAAACAAATGTATAGATCTGTCTATTATGAGTTTGTGAACATTTAATCAGATTATAATGGCTTAGCCGAGAGACAGAAATTGATTAGTATATATATAATAATTCACACACACATGTATGTACAGTATTCAGTAATGTACACATGCGCACATGCACACACACACACACACACACACACACACACACACACACACACACACACACATGGTCACACAGACACACACACTACACTCACAGTGACACACATACAGAGGGAGAGAGACACAGACACACATACACACACATGCACATACGCATACATGCATGCACACTCACACACACACAAACGCACAGAGAAAGAGAGAGAGAGAGAGAAGTCAGAATGATTTAATTGTGGAGGCCTTTCGCCCATTACAATGGGTAAGAATCAACAAATCAAGCAACAAGAACAAATAAAAGGCACATTTTTTTAAAATTAAAGCATGCTTACATTAGTTACAATGTAAGTTACATGAGTGCACATATATATGTTAGCAAATCATTGCATTATTAAATTTAAGCAGGACAGTCTTGTAAGAATCAAAGATGCAAATCATGGCAATGAGAAAATAGCATGAGAATCGTAGCCTTTAAAGTCATCAACTGATCAAGCAAATCGTAACGTTGAAATAATAAAGCATGTCATGTCGCTGCGGCAATCAAGCAATCGTCTACTGTGATGTTCTAGCCACAGTATTGCAATAACTCTGTAAATTAACCCTTTCAGTTTCACCACCAATGTCGCATTTATGCACCACAATGGTTTCACACCCATGCTGCTAAAAAGCATCAAATCAGGTCCTGTTAGCCGAAGACCCTATTTTCTTCATGTTGGGAGGTAAGGATAGGCCTAATGTTATACATGTCACAGAGGAATTCCCAATATTGCAGATACATTTTTTTTCTCAACCCAGTAACATTTGATGCCATTTTCTGGGCTGAAAAATGGCTGGCAGCAAATATATAAGTTATCACACCATTGAACAAAACTTAAGCCTATCATAAGCATTGAAAGAATCATGCAGTTCACACTCACGAAAGAATCAAGCAAATTATATTGTATGGTGCAGGTGAGGATACGTGAATCAGTCTGTTAGAAATGTTTGTACGAATGGTGAGTGAAAAGCCGAGTTGCTTTGCAAGATTATGTGTTGTATAATTATAAGCATTATTAATTATTATTATTATTATTATTATTATCATTATTATATAGAGACATCAGAAAAATTGCTGTCACAAACTGCCCAGGCTTGACAAAGTGAAGCTGACAGTGTAACTAGCAGGAAAGAACCAACAAAGGAACGCTCAGTCACTGAATCAGTGAAGAATTTAGAAAGGAGAGTTTTCCTCAGTATAGTCATTGTCAATTGTGAACGGAAAGGGGTGTTGCATGGTTTGTGTGTGTGTGTGTGTGTGTGTGTGTGTGTGTGTGTGTGTGTGTGTGTGTGTGTGTGTGTGTGTGTGTGTGTGACAGTCACTGTGTGTGTGTTTGTGTGTGTGTGTGTGTGTGTGTGTGTGTGTGTGTGTGTGTGTGTGTGTGTGTGTGACAGTCACTGTGTGTGTGTGTGTGTGCGTGTGTGTGTGTGTGTGTGGCAGTTTGTTGTTTTTGAAAACTACTGGATGAATTTGACTAAAGGCGTAAAGCTTGCACATTTAAAAAAAAGTGTAGCCCTACTGTGCAAGCTTTAGTCAAATTCATCCTGGACTCTTTTTTAATCATCAACTGATCAAAACAATCAGTAAATGTCATTCTGACACAGGGTACTTGGCAGAATCAGTAAACTCTCTTAACCCTTTCACCGCCGGCTGTTGAAAGATACTAATGAGGCTAACAACATTCCAGCCTACTACAGTAGGTCCGCATATCATTCAATGCTCAAAGAAGAGACCACACTGTTGACTGAAAGCTATGAATTCAGCTTCCTTCCTTTTTTGTTGCTTTGTGTATTAATTCCTACACACAGATGTCGCTCACATCTCCCATCGGACACACTGGATATCAGGCCAGTGTATCACACAGATGTGTGTCTGTGACGCTCACATCTCCCATCAGACACACTGGATATCAGGCCAGTGTATCACACAGATGTGTGTCTGTGACGCTCACATCTCCCATCAGACACACTGGCTATCAGGCCAGTGTATCACACAGATGTGTGTCTGTGACGCTCAAATCTCCCATCGGACACACTGGATATCAGGCCAGTGTATCACACAGATGTGTGTCTGTGACGCTCAAATCTCTCATCGGACACACTGGATGTCAGGCCAGTGTATCACACAGATGTGTGTCTGTGACGCTCACATCTCCCATCAGACACACTGGATTTGGAGGACAGTGTGTCACACAGATGTGTGTCTGTGACGCTCACATCTCCCATCGGACACACTGGATGTCAGGACAGTGTATCACACAGATGTGTGTCTGTGACGCTCACATCTCCCATCGGACACACTGGATTTCAGGCCAATGCGTCACACAGATGTGTGTTTGTGACGCTCACATCTCCCATCGGACACACTGGATTTCAGGCCACAATGTGTCACACAGATGTGTGTTTGTGACGCTCACATCTCCCATCGGACACACTGGATTTCAGGTCACACAGATGTGTCACACAGATGTGTGTGTGACGCTCACATCTCCCATCGGACACACTGGATTTCAGGCCAATGCGTCATGTCAGAAAACGCAGCAAATTTTCACATGGCGCAGTTTTTGTGTGTGGGTTGTTGTTTTTATGTTGAAAAATTATCAAGAGAGAACCCCCCCCTCCCCCCCCCCCCCCCCCCCCCCCCCCCCCCCTAGTAGTATCCAGGTGACCCTCTAAAGATCTAGAGGTACATTTCATGCGCTAGTGTGGCGTTCTCAAAATGGATTTGTTCTCAACGTGTCTGCGCATGTGCGAAGAGCTAGGGATAGGTTTAGGGTTAGTGCTAGGAGGAGTAGGGTTAGGAGTAGGGTTAGGGATAGGTTTAGGGTCAATTTAGTGTTGAATACACAAATGATTAAATTTGATGGTACATCATGATCGATTTCGCACATGTGCAAACATGTTGAGAACAAATCCATTTTGAGAATGTAGCACTGGTTCTAACCCCCTGATTTTGAAGGTAGAATTAACTCTGTGAGACATTTGTTTAAGTTCTTCGTCTTATTGTTAAGCTGAAGATACTTTTTTAATGAATGACCTTTTAGTTTTATTGATTAATTATAGGTCGAGTGCTAAACTCAAAGAACTGTGGGAGGGGAAACCGCTGGACGGACAACGCGGACCAAAGATGACTGTCTGCCGCTCAGCAACATCTAGCTGATATGACAGTGGAACCTCCCTGCTAAGACCTTCCCTATTAAGACTCCCTCTAACTCTAAGATGTGACCAAAAACATTGTGAATGAAAGTTTGGTTTTACGTCCACTCGGCTGCAAAACAGCACATATGGGATGAACCATCAACCAACCATCACTCAATGCTCTGAACAGATCCTGGAGGTACTGCAATACCAGGTCTGATTGTCACTGATTTTTTTCCCTTTTATATCCGGACTACTGAGTGTCCACCTCCCTATTAGACCCCTCCCTATAAGACTTTTGGGGGCTGATTTCTCAAGGTCTTTATTAAGGGAGGTTCCACTGTATTACTGTAGCATTTAATAGTGTATAGATGATGATCGGCCAAGGGTCCTTGGCTATTCACTGTGTCTGTACATGTGATGCAAGTGAAATTGACCCGTGGCCAATATTAAAATGATGCGGCTGTGCCCAATGGAAGCTGTCTTTACCAGTGGCAGTTCTCCCTACACGCCGTAAATAATTGTTGGTTGTTGTCACTCCACGGGTGGAGTGAATGTGTGGGTGGCTCCATGAATGGAGCGAGAGAAGTCCCCTGAAGTCGGAGTATGACTGCCCATGTGGCGGGGCCCTTTAAAAGCAGCCATAGAGACACGTAATCTTCCCACCCAAGGCCATGCGAAATGTTCACATGGCACTGTGGGTGTGCCCCCAGAGTGTTTTAAGCTGGGGAACTGAAAACAACATGATGATGATGATGAAGATTGATCATTGATGATGATGGTAAGTAATGATGATGACGACGACGATGATGGTCTTGTCAATTGTACAGGATGGTGCCAAGGTACCTGCCCCCCGGCCAACCCTAATGATGGCACCTTGATCACCTACGTCCCAATCAACGAAACTCTGTACGACAGGTATGACTCCATGTTGATTTCATATTGATAATAAAACAAAACATGTATGTGGAGGATTTTAGTATTAAGTATCCATTGATGCCATTATTCTTTGATTTTCGTGAAAAAACAAGATGGCAATGCCATGTATGTGTACTCTCAGTAACAGCAACACTCCGACACAATTATACACCCACACAGACCTCAGGACAGCAACCTTTTTTGCAACCTGCCCTGGTGGCAGTTAGACAAATGTTTTACCTGCCCAGTTTTAACTACCTGCCCGATAAATGAATGTGCCATGGGTGACAGGGTTGGTAGAAAGAGTCTTCAGGATTGGCCATCTTGTCATCCGGAACCGTGGTCTTATAAAATCAAACAATTCGGCCAAAATTGACGCATTGAACACGCTAGGAATTTTGAAAACCAGTCCCAGATCAGCGACAATGCCTCCCAACAACCAGTGTCAAAACCAGTACCAGATCAGCGACAATGCCTCCCAACAACCAGTGTCAAAACCAGTACCAGATCAGCGACAATGCCTCCCAACAACCAGTGTCAAAACCAGTACCAGATCAGCGACAATGCCTCCCAACAACCAGTGTCAAAACCAGTACCAGATCAGCGACAATGCCATCCCAACAACCAGTGTCAAAACCAGTCCAATCAGCGACCTCCCAACAACCAGTGTCAAAACCAGTACCAGATCAGCGACAATGCCTCCCAACAACCAGTGTCAAAACCAGTACCAGATCAGCGACAATGCCTCCCAACCTCCCAACAACCGACAATGTCAAAACCAGTCAAAACCAGTACCAGATCAGCGACAATGCCTCCCAACAACCAGTGTCAAAACCAGTCCCAGATCAGCGACAATGCCTCCCAACAACCAGTGTCAAAACCAGTACCAGATCAGCGACAATGCCTCCCAACAACCAGTGTCAAAACCAGTACCAGATCAGCGACAATGCCTCCCAACAACCAGTGTCAAAACCAGTCCCAGATCAGCGACAATGCCTCCCAACAACCAGTGTCAAAACCAGTACCAGATCAGCGACAATGCCTCCCAACAACCAGTGTCAAAACCAGTACCAGATCAGCGACAATGCCTCCCAACAACCAGTGTCAAAACCAGTACCAGATCAGCGACAATGCCTCCCAACAACCAGTGTCAAAACCAGTACCAGATCAGCGACAATGCCTCCCAACAACCAGTGTCAAAACCAGTACCAGATCAGCGACAATGCCTCCCAACAACCAGTGTCAAAACCAGTACCAGATCAGCGACAATGCCTCCCAACAACCAGTGTCAAAACCAGTACCAGATCAGCGACAATGCCTCCCAACAACCAGTGTCAAAACCAGTACCAGATCAGTGACAATGCCTCCCAACAACCAGTGTCAAAACCAGTACCAGATCAGCGACAATGCCTCCCAACAACCAGTGTCAAAACCAGTACCAGATCAGCGACAATGCCTCCCAACAACCAGTGTCAAGCCAGTCCCAGTGAAACAAACAAGTAAACAAACACCAATGCAGACCACACTATTACAGCCTCTGCTGAACAGTTGGTCAGTCTGTGCAAAGATGTATCAGTCCCTAGGACTGGCAGGTCAATATTTATTCAGTGTTTGGGTTTTGCAATCAGTATTTTACTGATAATTACCAGTAAACGCAGTTACTGTGATGGTAGATTA
>CM065696.1:39453843-39498843 GCA_017654935.2 Phymorhynchus buccinoides
TAATTCCCATTTTTGATTATTTTTCAATTATTTCGTGTGCCAATTTTTGTTCCTTTTTTTTATATATTTTTTTTTTTAAACTTGATTGTTTTATGTCAAATGTTCTTGCTTGATGCATGGTATATGAATGTGTGAGTGAGAGGGCAAGGTGCAAAGAAGCTATTGTAGCTTATCCTTTTTACCCTCAATAAAACATTCGTATTTCATCTCTCTCTCTCTCTCTCTCTCTCTCTCTCTCTCTCTCTCTCTCTCTCTCTCTCTCTCTCTCTCTCTCTCTCTCTCTCTCTCTCTCTCTCTCTCTCTCTCTCTCTCTCTCTCTCTCTCTCTCTCTCTCTCTCCCTCTCTCTCTCTCTGTTTTTCAGAACCCCTGCTAACATAGGGTCGGGTCGCCACCCTCTGGGTTTCTACACGTCCATCGTGTACTACCAGCAGCAGAACACCGCCACCCCCTGCATCAAAATCACCAACGCCGCTGACACCATGATCGAAATCAAGGTGCGTGTGGAAAAGTGTAAATATTATAATTATGTAAAAGTGTAAAATGTAAATAAGTTGAAATTTAAAAAAAATACAAGGGCATCCCCGAGCGGCAGATAGGTACTTTGGCCGTTTCGCCCTGCCCCTCACATCTTAGCCCCGCCTGTAACTGCAAAAATGTGAAACATGTTATTAGAACGTAATTTTGACACCTACAAGGCCTACATGTTTGAGTCATTACCTGCCCCACCTATCGGGTCTCATGGAGAAAAACCCCACTTAAATTCTCGATAGGCCAAAAGCCATGTATCACTCCAAAGGCAAAATAACTGGTAATACCTGACCTATTTTCTGTTGCTTGGCCTAAAAGCTTATACAATATGAAAAGGACTCCTGTGTGAACAAACACTTTGAATTACCCCCTTGACTGCCAGAGAAAATGAAAGAAAAAAACATTGGCCAAATCATGCCACGAAAAAAGACCACTGATAGAGCCAATCTGGCACAATGGTTTGGGGATATAACTTTTGACTATGTTAGAGCAAAAGCCAGCATATCAGGGTTGTTCCTCTTCATCTGATGGCGTCATCAGTGATGTCATCAGGTCGTAATACATTGGTGGCAGTCAAGGGGTTAACTCTGCTTTAGTGTGTCATCTTCGTCTTCGATAGTTTAGTTCACAGGCAAACGAACCATTAGAGGCTCAATAGGAATTGTTCGGAAATAATTAACTCAATCCGTCAAACAGGGGAGGTTGCTCTACCATCAGGTAGACCCCCAAGATAGGGATGATTGTTACCATCGGGGGGGGGGGGGGGGGGGCTATTGCTATCATGTATATTTTTGACATCTGTAGAGTCACCCCTTTCCAAAAATGCATGATATCAATCTGAAAGTGGTGACTTTGTGTCCGTTAACATGTGATTTATAATGGTGCCCCTTATTGTGAAGCATTGTTGGTAAGGGGGACCCTACAGATGTCAAAACTGTATGATAGCAATTGCCCCCTCAGATCCTAACATTCACCCTCCGAACGTGCTGCGTTTGAATAGATCTAGATTTAGACACACTCAGTTTGTGTTTCTCGCCATCAAGCTATCTCAATGTTTATTATTTCTTTACGAGTTCTCGACGTTTTGCAACTTAGATCAGTTTGTAAACCCTCTTTCTATTTAAAATGTTTGCAAATCGTTCACTCGCTTCGCTTCACTCATTGTTGCTATGGTATTTGACCAAGTAAGTAGGGTAAACAACTTTTCACAAAGTGCTCTCCCCTAGGGGTTTTTTTCAGAAAATCGTCTCTTCTGTTTGTATTCCCAGTTCTGCAGAACGTACAGTTCTGTCTGTGTGCAAAACATTGTTTTGTGCCACACTCTGTAGCGCCTAAACCAATGTCTGTTTCAGGCGGAAACGGTGCCAACACGCAGGCTCTGGTGAGTTATCGCCCTTGTTTTGTCCCTTCTACTTGCACGCACACAAAGAGCCTGTATGATTTCCTGTGAGAGAAAGTTTTGAAAGGTTTTCTTTTAGTTTTATCCTGCCCTTGTAAAGAGTGAAAATAAATGTTTGCAAAACCCTAAAACTAAAAAAAAAGAGATAAAAATAAATGTCATAATAATGGGGTTTTTTGTGATAAGATTAAATGTATCATGTCAAAAATTATGCCGTGCATTGTGCAATATTAGGGGGGGGGGGGGAGGTTTAACTCATTCGCATCGCAACGATTTTGAATTATTTAAAAAACTCACAAATCACTATAGCCATACACACAAACAAAACAGACATAAACAAAAGGAGAAATGAAAGAAGATTACGGGTTTTTACTTCAGGTTTAGACATAGGGAAGTGGTAGATCAGACTTTTTATATATATATATATACTTTAGAATACAGAGACCCCTGGAAAAAGTCAAGAGACGAAACGTCGGGGAAAATTTTAACCAAGCTTGTTTTTTGTCAGCTTTGTGAATGTTATATAGACTTTATATATAAAAACTCTACACCAATTGGCTTCCCCACAACCAACCACTACAAAAGCAAAGTCAGAGGCAAAATTGTGGTCTAAGGGAGCGAAGCGAGTTAGAAGTGACCAAGGTATGGTGTGCACACAGATATACTTCCCTTGAAGCAAATGCATCAAATTGACAGCTATCTATTAATTCCGCACATATATGGCTGGAACGACTTGAATGAGTTAAAAATGTATTTAAACAATGAAGAAAAAAAGAAAAAGTAATGTAAATGTACTACATAACACTTACAGAAATTAAGTGCTTTTCTTGGACCTCAGACCGAGCCTTAGCCTCTTCCTTGCTTGGCGAAATGATATTCATCATAATGTCCTAAGTGTAGAGTGGCACAGAGACATCGCGTTCGCCTCGTGTCATGTAAACCCGAGTTCGAACCTGGGTACAGGGGATTTTTCCTATCACTTTACACTAGGCCTTATGGTCTGAACGTGAAGTCTTTCGGATGAGACAATAAACCGATGTCCCATGTGCCCATGCACTTAGCACATATTAAACCCAGTGGCAGTGAAAAAGTTGTTATTTGGTCAACATTTACCCCCCTCCCTTTCCTTCCTCATCAGTCACACACAAAATCACATTAAAAAACAAAATTGAGTGGCGCGCCTCTGGCTGTGACACGCTCTCCAGGTGGGAGCAACCCGAATTTCAGAGACTCCTCTGTGACTATAAAGTATCCAGGGTTCCCACAAGTCCTTGGAAACTTGAAAAGTCCTGGAAAACTAGCAAGGCCTTTTCCAGGGCTTGAAAAGTGCTGGAAAAACAGCACAGGCCCCAAAGCTCCTGGAAAAGTCCTGGAATTTTCTTAATTTGCTTACCAGATTCTCAAGCAAAACCAACACTCGATCTCTTTGAAAATATATACAGTAAAACTGAAAGTTAACTCTCATACTTTTGACCGCCTGATATTGTGACAGCAGACGACCATGCTGTGTGGACTTTTGGTGTGTGCATGTTTTGTAGTTTCAAGTAATTAGAATAGTTCGATATTAGCACACCTCTTACCATAATGCTTATTATCCATTATTACAAGCAGTATTTTCAGTCTTTGAAATTTACCAGTATGGTCCTGGAATAGTCCTGGAAAAGTCCTTGAATTTTTCTTTGAGAGATCTGTGGGAACCCTGACTGTACCTAATACCTAACTCCTGATGTTACAACTCTGGAATGTTTTAAACTCTAATTGATGTCATTTTGTTTCAGTGTGAAAGACCAAACATCAGAGAAGCAATGCTTTCAGGTAAGCAAGTGAACCTGACCTGTAGTCACTGATATTAACAGATATTGCCACTGATATTAACAGATATTGTCACTGATATTAACAGATATTGTCACTGATATTAACAGATATTGTCACTGATATTAACAATAACAGTTATTGTCACTGATATTAACAGATATTGTCACTGATATTAACAGTTATTGTCACTGATATTAACAGATATTGTCACTGATATTAACAGATATTGTCACTGATATTAACAGATATTGTCACTGATATTAACAGATATTGTCACTGATATTAACAGATATTGTCACTGATATAAACAGATATTGTCACTGATATTAACAGATATTGTCACTGATATTAACAGTTATCACTGATATTAACAGATATTGTCACTGATATTAACAGTTATTGTCACTGATATTAACAGATATTGTCACTGATATTGTCACATATATTAACTCTTTCAATCCTGCAGACCGGTTTTTCGGTTTCAAGGCTTAATACCTTTCAATCCTGGAGAACGGAAAACCGTTCTGGAAGAAATAACTCCTTTCAATCCGAGAGACCGGTATTCCGGGATCGTACTTTGGACTTTCCGCAATTCGCGCCATCAAAGTACGTCATTTACCCTTGACCCAGCCCTAACGGGACTGTCTATGAATGGAATGTGATGTCAGACTCCCCAGCCGTTTACCCTTCCCTTTCCCCCACCCCCTCCTCCTTCCAGCTCTGGGAAAGGGGTCATTTTGAGTGAATGCGTGTAGTAGGTGTGTACTGTGCACGTGGCAGTTTTTGTTGGTAGTGAAAATGGAAGGTGGAGAAAATTCTGATTCTGACCAATTTGACAGAAGAAGAGTGAGTTTAGTTCGTGGCAGCTGTTGAAGCGCATATAGGTGGTGATGATGCTAGTGGTGAGGAGTTAGATTATCAAAACTTACCTTTGTTCTACACTCGACCGAGTTTTGAGTGGATTAGGGGGAATTATGTCACACCAAAACCGAAACTAGGACGGAATTCAAACATCGATCAGGGCCTGTGTGTGTGTTAGACACATCAATGAAAGCGCTAGATTATTTTCAGTTATATTACTCTGATGAAATGCTCAGTTCTCTGCTAGAATATACCAACAATAACACCTAAAAAAACGCACCGAGGAGCCAGAGAAAAACAAAGGTGTAGGTGACAAGCACACCTGTGTGTTGTGCACGGCACGACACCCCAAGTACAAGCATGCACACACTGGTGTCAGCTATACCGACACCGCTTCAAAACGTGTCAAACTACAATGATGTGTGAAAAGTGTGGTATCTGTGCTCCAAATAGCGTCACAGTGACTGCTGCAAGGTGTGTCACACACGTGTCACCTATGTGTGACATGTGATGTGATGACTGTGACAGGGGTACATACATGCGTAGATAGGGAACGTGAAAATATTATCTGTGTAAAAAAAGTGCAAAATAGTGTGGTGCTTGTTCTCTATATATTTGTGTTGTATCCATACATAATCGTCAAAACAGACAATAAACTGTTGATGTGTTGGGGACAATTATGGTGACAATGGTGACTTATCTGTGGAGTAATGACAAGCACAATGCATGGGGATGTACAGGAGGCGTCACTTGGTGAGTGCGTGCATGAAATATACAATTTGCTTTAAAAACACTGACCTGCATGTATGGCATGATGGTATGTTTTATGTTAAATAGTAAACTTACCTGTTTTACACCTGTGTGTCATCTGTCATGTCACCATTGTCAACATGGTCACAAACAGCTTCTCACATCAAATCCCTACACAACGGTATATGACATTCTTAGGTTCGTGTAATGTGGGTTACTGCCGTAAGTCTCTAAAATAAGTACCCCATTTTCACATTTTTAACCCTCTATAAATCCAGGAATGAAGGGAATAGATAGATAATAGAAACATAGGAATAAGGGGAAGTAACAGTTAGTGTAAAACCAGGAATGAAAGAGTTAACAGATATTGTCACTGATATTAACAGATATTGTCACTGATATTAACAGATATTGTCACTGATATTGATATTGTCATATATTAACAGATATTGTCACTGATATTAACAGTTATTGTCACTGATATTAACAGATATTGTCACTGATATTAACATATATTGTCACTGATATTGTCACATATATTAACAGATATTGTCACTGATATTAACAGATATTGTCACTGATATTAACATATATTGTCACTGATATTGTCACATATATTAACAGATATTGTCACTGATATTAACAGATATTGTCACTGATATTAACAGATATTGTCACTGATATTAACAGATATTGTCACTGATATTAACAGATATTGTCACTGATATTAACAGATATTGTCACTGATATTAACAGATATTGTCACTGATATTAACAGATATTGTCACTGATATTAACAGATATATTAACAGATATTGTCACTGATATTAACAGATATTGTCACTGATAGATATTGTCACTGATATTAACAGATATTAACAGATATTGCCACTGATATTAACAGTTATTGTCACTGATATAAACAGATATTGTCACAGATATTAACAGATATTGCCACTGATATTAACAGATATAGTCACTGATATTGACAGATATTGTCACTGATATTAACAGATATTGTCACTGATATTAACAGATATTGTCACTGATATTAACAGATATAGTCACTGATATTGACATATATTGTCACTGATATTAACAGATATTGTCACTGATATTAACAGATATTGTCACTGATATTAACAGATATTGTCACAGATATTAACAGATATTGTCATAGATATTGTCACAGATATAAACAGATATTGTCATGTCATAGATATTAATTAACTCTTCTAGACAGCGGCAGCAAAGCAGCACTATTTTCTGGCCACTCTGATCAGACAGCTTCCAGCTGTTGCCGGCGAAAAGGTTTGGGCAATTTAAAAAATAAAATAAAAATTAGTTGCACAGCCAGCTTTTCATAAATAGTAGCCTATGGCTACGCATCAACAGAAAGGATCAAGCATTCAAACGCAAGTTTGGTATTTTGGGGGTTTTTGTTTTTGGTATTTGGTATATTCTAGAGACTTATCTCTGTGAAATTCGGGCTGCTCTCCCCCGGAGAACGCGTCGCCGCAAGTGCAGCGCCTACCCAATTTGTGTTGTGTGCACATATATGCTGCACAAATTCCGTACGGAAACCCAGCCACAATCCACACCTAAAAATAATCTGGAAGTAAGAAATATGAAACGGAAACCCATGCCCATATCCTGTGCACTTCTTTGTTGCTTTCTTTTACTTTAATTGACGATTTTCTGAGAGAAAAACTAGGGGAGAGCACTTCGTGAAAATTAGAGTTGTTTGCCTCCATTACTCAGTCAAATACCATAGCAACAAAATGCAACAATGGTGTCAAAGCTTGAGACAGCAGAATGCGAGTCAGCGACTTGCAAACATTTTTTTAAGAAAAATTAGGGGTGGCCAGAAGTAAAAAAAACTTGTAAAATGTGACGTAAAAATATAAATGACATACATTTTTAGAATGACGCACAGTGTTCTAAGTGCTGTATGTCCCCTCAAACACACGAGTCGAGAGCTGATGGTAGAGTAACTTCCCCTGTTTGACCGATTGAATTAGGCAAGATCACTCCCACACACCGTGAAATTACTCTCCTGAATTATTTCCGAACAGTTCCTATTGTGGATGGGCTGTGCATGCGTAAACCCATGACCTTATTGTTTCCCTTCTTTCCTTGACTTATTTACAGAACTTCCGCGCATGTTGCATGTGCGCTTAGTGCAGTTGGGATGCGCAGGACTTTCAGCCTATATGTACACACGCTATTTGTCACTAAGTTCTTCTTCTTCTTCGATCGCTCAGACAGTTTCCTTTCAGTTATATGCGCCATGCTGCTGTTATGCGCCTAAGTAAGAAATAGTCGTCCTCTCCACCATTGTTGATGTGTACTGTGTGGGTGGAGGGTCATGAAGGCGAACTTGGCACATCCTTTTTTTGAGAATGATGCTTTGTTTGTCTCACTTTGGCTCTGATCCACGCATTGCTAGGTGATTGGTATCATAATCAACTTTGGTGGAGGGGAGTTAATTAGAAAGAGAGTTTTCCCCCTTTGTTCAATTAAGTAAGAAATAGTTAGGCCCAGCGTGTCCGACTTCGGCTGGAGGAAAGTTTTTTGAAAAGTGCTAGTGTTCATTAAACAAACGCGGATTCGCAATCGTTTGTGGCGTGCGACAATTGAAAACGAAACATCATTTTAAAGAGCAGCCTCGATTTGAAGTGCGGTCTATTTTTACCACTGCAATCATTATATACACTGAGTCGCTTCCCCTGGCTTTTCAATCATTTTAATCTGTAAACCAGAATGTTATCTCTGCACCATTTCGTAACTTTTTATATCTTTTGGAAAACATTTAAAACTATTTATCCTACTTATGCTCATCGAAAGAAGCACTGCATACTCGTCGTATCTGTTGCAGTGTCTGTATTACGTATGTTTATTATATTGTACGCTTTAAAATGACGATTCATGTGCTCTGTTCAGTATATAATTCTTTCCATTCGTAATTACTGTAGATATGTAGATATGACAGCTGAAATGTTACTTTATGTCCAAGTATTTTTTTCTCCTTTAAAATATGTGCGACAATTTTGCGAAATGTGCGACAATTTTGGACAGACCGACCGACAAAGTGAGTTATAGGTTTGGGGCTTGTGCCACAAACAAAAAAAGGCAGGAGAATGACCGGAAAGGCAGAAAGATAAGGGAAAAGGAAAAGGCTCAGTCAAAGAGAGTGACACTGACAGATTAGAGAAAGTTACAAGCACAGAACTTCCAGAAGGTGGAGGAACTATTTATACATAAAGACACCCACCCACCCCACCCCGGTATCCCCACGGGAGTTGATGATGATGAATGATAATAATTATAATGTAGTTGTTGATGTTGATGATGATGATGATGACAGTGATGATATTTCCACAGGGCAAGTACGTATACTGCTACGCCGTCCCAACCGACACGCTGTACATCGAGTTCCTGTGCGACAACGACTGTGAGCAGGCCGACGTCAATTTCTGGTACCGGCTAGTGCTGAGTCCACCCTCTGCTGGTAAGTCAGGAATGTCAGCGGCTCTTTCTGTGTGTTTGATGAAATGTGTGGGTCTGTGTGTGTGTGTGCATCACTCACAGTGTCTGTCTGTGTGTGTGTGTGTATGTCTGTAAGTGTTTCAATGCTGATTGTAAAGCGCTTTGTGTTCGATAAAAAGCGTTATATAAGTGTCCGTTTATTATTATTATTATTATTCTAAATTTGACACATAAACGTATAAAATGATGAAGAAAATCACAAAAACAAATTTCATTTGGGGAAACGTATCAAAGATAAATCTTTTAAAATTATCTTTTTGTCTTGAAGAGAAATGGCACAATGTTCACAAGTATTCTCTGTATGATTTGCAAGATTTAAAGGTACAGCTTATACAACCTACCATATTTTTCGGACTTTAACCCTTTCACCGCCAAAGTCGCATTTCAGCACCACAGTGATTTAACACCTATGTCACTAAAAGGCATCAAATTGAGGTCTATTA
This sequence comes from Phymorhynchus buccinoides, assembly GCA_017654935.2. Classification (NCBI taxonomy): domain Eukaryota; kingdom Metazoa; phylum Mollusca; class Gastropoda; order Neogastropoda; family Raphitomidae; genus Phymorhynchus; species Phymorhynchus buccinoides. The sequence continues at coordinate 39,463,190 of CM065696.1, forward strand.
TCCAAAGACCCTATTGTCTTAGTTTTGGGAAGTAAGGATAGACCTTAGTTTATATATGTCACAGAAGAATCCCCAATACTGCAGATGGATTTTGTTCTCTACCCAGGTAATAAATTTAATGGAAATTTTTTGATGAAATATGGCTGGCGGTGAAAGGGTTAAGGCTATACTTTTTTCCCCAGACTCAGACCTCTGCACCTTATGATATGACTAGTAAAATAATAAGAAAATCCAGGGCTCCCCATTCTGTGCGTCAAATGTGCGTGACAGACGCATTAAAACTTCGTACTGGGGGTGAAACGACGCACTATAATTACTACTTGAGGGTTATGAGACGCACTATAAATCTGCCGAGTGCGTGAGCCCGTCTCCCATTTCACCCAGCACGAAAAGCCTGTCTACTGCAGACCCATGAGGCCAATTAGGCATGTCAGCCCAAAGTTTACGAGTCTGGTACCACTGCTGTCTGTTTAGGTTAGAAGATAAAGACCCTTCCTCTTCCACCCCTCTACTCACTAAGTCCAATGGAGCCCTCAACTTCCTTCCTTTCTTTCTTCCTTCCTTTGGGTGACTGCGTTGACTATTTTGTCACTTTACAAATTAGGGATCTGAGGAATGGGACCGGGGTTATGTGAGCGAATGGAGGGGGGGGGGGGGTAGAGAGAGAGAGAGAGAGAGAGAGAGAGAGAGAGAGAGAGAGAGAGAGAGAGCGCGCCATTCAGATAAGGCTGACATTGACAAGAGCTTTTAAAAGGAAAACATTTCACACTGCACACACATACGTGTATACATGTATGCCCAGCTGCACACACACACACACACACACACAGGGTTCATTCTTAGGGCTGGTCATAGGTCATTGACTCATAAACCTTTGATTTTGACCTATTGTTTTAGCAAGCAACAGGTCATATGACCTATAGATTTTACATCTGAGAAAGCAACAATGACTCGTTTGACTTCTGTTGTGTGTGTGTGTGTGTGTGTGTGTGTGTGTGTGTGTGCTATTGTCATGCCTTGCTTGAAATTTTATAATTTTGTTGTTTCATCCTCAATGCCTCAAAAGAGGGCAAAGGATTAAAGTTCTTGATTCTTGAATGATGTGTGTGAGTGTGGCTGTGTGTGACTGTGTTGGTAACATTTGTGTGTCGGAAATGCCAGGCATGTAATGCTTCATACTGCCTGTGCATACAATACTTTACATTGTTTTGACAGTACCCACATGTCTTTATGCTTATTTTGTTTTGATTTTTCACCCTCTATAAGTTCACCCTGGGGGTGAAGAGACCCTCTATAGCTGCTTCCTGGGGGTGAAAATACCCTCGTTGGTCAAACAAAATGGGGAGCCCTGCATAATAACAAAATCTGAAATTTAGGCAAAATTTGTGGGGTGTGCATTATACAAAGGTGTGCCTTACAGTAAAAAAAAAAAGAGGTAAATATTATAATAATCCATGCCGATTTAGATTGAATTTACTTTAGGCATCAAGAAACAAAATGGTGCTGTCTAATCTTGCTCTGTTTATATACAAAGTTTTAAAATGCCTAGATCAGTATTAATTAGGATTACTTATTTAGGTTCTTTTGTGTTTCTTATTAGCCTTGTCCTTATTGCCTGCTATGTAGCTGTATATTCATTGCATTGTGTTTTGTTGAGATTTGTTAACCCTTTGACTGCCAGAGAAAATTAAAGAAAAAATCATTGTACAAACCATGCCATGAAAATGACAACTGATAGAGCCAATCTGGCAAAGTGGTCTGGGGATATAACTCTTGACTGTGCAAGAGCAAAAGCCAGCATATCAGAGTTATTCCTCTTCATCTGATGACGCCATCAGTGATGTCAGGTCAGTGCGTGATACGTTATACGGCAGTCAAGGGGTCAATGCTTGTATTTTTATCCCTTTCAGAAAGGGGCTTTGGCCTATTCCGATTAAATTTTCCATTCGCATTCTGTAATCTCCACAACTCATCAAATTGTCAGGTTTTTTTACGCCTCATTTCTTCTAATGCGCTGAGATGTTGACAATACAACTCATGCAATTTGTAAAAAGAAACACTCTTCTGGTTGTATAGAAAGACCAAGTTTTTCACTTTTGTTGAGCTATCATCATATAGTAAAAAGCCAAGTGTCCAAGTGTGTGTCTGTCTGAAACACAAAACGGGCCTTATAACTCCGCCGTTTTTCGACCGAATCGCTTCAAATTTGCTGTGAGCCCTAACGGGGCGATGGCAACGGCAACCGAGGCGGCCGTGTCATTTGTGCGGTTTGGCAAATGCGCGAAACGCGTATCCGCCGGCCTCTCGGCGCCCGTATCTCCGGTATACCTGCCAAATGTGAAGGCAATCAGTTGCCTTCACATTTGGCAGGTACATGACTGGGGACGGTGACTATCGATGTGCCAAACCAGAAGCGAATCGATTTATAAACGCGCGCGATATACGCCGCTTCACCTTTTCACAAATAACTCCGCCGTTTCTTAGCCGATTTGCTTCAAATTTGCTTTCATGCTTGCTGTGGCCGGGGCAAAGCCTGACAGCAAATTGGAAGAGAATCGGGAGAGCGCGTCACTCTCAGAGCAGCGCCAACGGGAAACGGGGCCTTATAACTCCGCCATTTCTTAAGCTAATCGCTTCAAATTTGCTGTACTCAGCGTTACCAGTATTTGATGTTACCGTTACTAGGTGTTACCGTTACTAGGGAGAGCGCATCACTCTCAGAGCAGCGCCAACAGGAAACGGGGCCTTATAACTCCGCCTTTTCTTAACCGAATCGCTTCAAATTTGCTGTACTCAGCGTTACCAGTACTTGGTGTTACTAGGCGTTACCATTGCTAGGGAGAGCGCATCACTCTCAGAGCAGCGCCAACGGGAAACGGGGCCTTATAACTCCGCCGTTTCTTAACCGAATCGCTTCAAATTTGATGTACTCAGCGTTACCAGTACTTGGCGTTACCGTTACTAGGCGTTACCGGTACTAGGCGTTACCGGTACTCGGCGTTGCGCTATTGTTATATTAACTAAAAAGTCAGTTTGTTCCAAACATATCAGAGGACAACTGCTATTTGGGTCATGTCCTGTGTCTCGGTCTGAATGCTCCATGCATTATTTTCAGGCTTCTTTAAAAAGTTTAACCCTTTCACCGCCAATGTCGCATTTATGCACCACAATGGTTTAACACCCATGTCACTAAAAGCCATCAAATCAGGGTCTGTTATCTGAAGACCCTATTTTCTTAATTTTGAGAGGTAAGGATAGGCCTAATGTTACACATGTCACAGAGGAATTCCCAATATTGCAGATATTTTATCTCTCTACCCAGTTAAGTTTAATGGTATTTTGGGGCTGAAAAATGGCTGGCGGCGAAAGGGTTAATGACCAAAGTTGCTTTGTGACGCCACTTTGATTTAACACACATGTCAAAACAAAAGGCATCAAATCAGGGTCTGTTATCCAATAACCTAAGGTTCCACTTTGATTTAACACACATGTCAAAACAAAAGGCATCAAATCAGGTATCTGTTATCCAATAACCTAAGGTTCCAATTTAATTTGGGGAAAATCCCTTGTGGGGATACCGGGGGGTCTTTCATACAAATAGTTCCCCCACCTCTTGGAAGTTCTGTGCTTGTAGCTTCCTCTAATCTGTCAGTCTCTTTGGACTCTGCCTTTTCCCTTTGCTTACTGTCATCTGCTATCTTTCTATCTTACTGGTCCATTCTCCTGCCTTTTTGTTCTATAAATTCTTACAAAGATTTCTTCAGCCGAAGTCGGACATGCTGAGCCTAACTATTTCTTGGGCGCACAACGGCAGCATAACGCATCTACGCTCATATGACAGGAAACTGTCTGAGCGAACGAAAAAGGAGAAGATTTTGGGAAAATAATGATAGGCCTTTAATGATAGGCCTTTAATGATAGGCCTTATTTGATAGATATCACAGAGGAATCTAGGCCCTTTACTTAAAGACCCACCACGTCACGTGTCAAAATATCAGTTTTTACGTGTTTTCTCTCTTATAGCTGGTAAGAAATCTTCATAGCATAAGAGGGAATGTGACATGTGATGTGGGGGGTCTGTAAATGGCTTTTATCACTGGATGACATTTGCCTGTAGAAAGGGCCAATAGTAAACAAGAGCTGTACTATAAACAACATTCTACAGTATTGGAATTTGTACAGCTTATTCTTTCATGGAAGACTATGACTATCTAACTAGGGGGCATTTGTGCTGGCTCTAGTACTGCACTCAGTGGGATTAGTTGCTCTTTGGGGACCTTCCCCAATGCCCACTCTCGTCCTCAAATCTTTACGGCTGGGAGAGTGGGGTTGCACCCTGGGCAAGACTTCTCCACTGTAAACAAATGTTAGCCCAGCCTGCCGGAATAGCAGCTGCCCCCTCTGCTATCTGGCAGTCATTGTGCGAAGCGACAGACAGGCAACAGCAACAGAGGAATCCCTTATATTCAAAACAAAACTTTACCCTGGTAAGCTTGAAGGGACGTGTTATTCTAACAGACTTTTTATTTTCTGTTTAACTTTTTAAGCCCCTTATAGCCTGATTCCGCCCATGACATCCATTACTTTCTCCTACCAAGCCGTCTTAAACCGCCCCCGTACACCCACTTCGTTATGTATTTTGGAGTTAAAATTGCAATATCAAAAAATAAAAAATATCACATAACAAATATCACATTGCAGGTTAAACATTCTTCATTTATACACAAACCCTGAACATTTGAAGTCAATCCATCAAGTAGTTATTTTTTAATATTTTTTTAAGCAAAGTACCCCATTCCGGGCCCAGTTTATCAACATTAATTTGGTGGTTACAGTGAGTAGAGTCGTCATTTGAATCGGGGTTACAAGTGTTAGCTCAATGGAGTCATGTCGGAGACATCCCCGACACTGTTCCCATCTTTTGGAGTCATGTCGGAGACATCCCCGACACTGTTCCCATCTTTTGGAGTCATGTCGGAGACATCCCCGACACTGTTCCCATCTTTTGGAGTCATGTCGGAGAGACACTGTTCCCATCTTTTGGAGTCACGTCGGAGACATCCCCGACACTGTTCCCATCTTTTGGAGTCACGTCGGAGACATCCCCGACACTGTTCCCATCTTTTGGAGTCACGTCGGAGACATCCCCGACACTGTTCCCATCTTTTGGAGTCACGTCGGAGACATCCCCGACACTGTTCCCATCTTTTGGAGTCACGTCGGAGACATCCCCGACACTGTTCCCATCTTTTGGAGTCATGTCGGAGACTGTTCCCATCTTTTGGAGTCATGTCGGAGACATCCCCGACACTGTTCCCATCTTTTGGAGTCATGTCGGAGACATCCCCGACACTGTTCCCATCTTTTGGAGTCATGTCGGAGACATCCCCGACACTGTTCCCATCTTTTGGAGTCACGTCGGAGACATCCCCGACACTGTTCCCATCTTTTGGAGTCACGTCGGAGACATCCCCGACACTGTTCCCATCTTTTGGAGTCATGTCGGAGACATCCCCGACACTGTTCCCATCTTTTGGAGTTCCCATCTTTTGGAGTCATGTCGGAGACATCCCCGACACTGTTCCCATCTTTTGGAGTCATGTCGGAGACATCCCCGACACTGTTCCCATCTTTTGGAGTCACGTCATCCCCGACACTGTTCCCATCTTTTGGAGTCACGTGTCGGAGACATCCCCGACACTGTTCCCATCTTTTGGAGTCACGTCGGAGACATCCCCGACACTGTTCCCATCTTTTGGAGTCATCCCCGACACTGTTCCCATCTTTTGGAGTCATGTCGGAGACATCCCCGACACTGTTCCCATCTTTTGGAGTCATGTCGGAGACATCCCCGACACTGTTCCCATCTTTTGGATGTCGGAGACATCCCCGACACTGTTCCCATCTTTTGGAGTCACGTCAGAGACATCCCCGACACTGTTCCCATCTTTTGGAGTCACGTCGGAGACATCCCCGACACTGTTCCCATCTTTTGGAGTCACGTCGGAGACATCCCCGACACTGTTCCCATCTTTTGGAGTCATGTCGGAGACATCCCCGACACTGTTCCCATCTTTTGGAGTCACGTCGGAGAGACATCCCCGACACTGTTCCCATCTTTTGGAGTCACGTCGGAGACATCCCCGACACTGTTCCCATCTTTTGGAGTCACGTCGGAGACATCCCCGACACTGTTCCCATCTTTTGGAGTCACGTCGGAGACATCCCCGACACTGTTCCCATCTTTTGGAGTCATGTCGGAGACGTCATTCCCGACACTGTTCCCATCTTTTGGACTGTCGGAGACATCCCCGACACTGTTCCCATCTTTTGGAGTCACGTCGGAGACATCCCCGACACTGTTCCCATCTTTTGGAGTCATGTCGGAGACATCCCCGACACTGTTCCCATCTTTTGGAGTCATGTCGGAGACATCCCCGACACTGTTCCCATCTTTTGGAGTCAGTCGGAGACATCCCCGACACTGTTCCCATCTTTTGGAGTCTGTCTCCAGTGTGTTTTGACTGTTGTGTTTAAAAGGGAAATAACTCGCTGTTCCTATTAATCCTGAGAATTGTAGTTGCTTCCCTTAGACTGTCTCCAGTGTGTCCTATTTTTTACTTCGCTACTCATCATCTTCGAATGTGCTTCATTCAATATGGCGGCGACCATATAGCTCACTTTATTCAAACATTAAATAAACAAATGTTTATGTTTATTGTTTATGTTTATTGTTTATGTTTTGCTTTTTACAATCCTTTTTTACTTATATACTAAAGCAAGTGTATCAAACCTTGAGTGGCTTTGTCATACATGTGCACTAGATCAAGATCATAACAAAGTCTCGTGGAGTTGGAAGTTTTTGTTTTCCTGACGAAGCGCATTTTATCAGATTATCTACATCGTGAAATATATGCGGCTCACTCATTCAAAGTAAGACGTTTCCCCCAAAAAATATACTGATTTATCTTTCACTTGGTACATGTTGCATGTTTGTATGATGTGCATTTGATTTTTGGCGATTTTTAGAAAATGATCAAAAATAATGCGATCTGAGGGAGAAACTACGTCATTTTGTATGTGACTCAATAGACGATTTTCGGAAAAAGCTAGGGGAGAGCACTTCGTAAAAATTAGAGCTGTTTACCTCCATTACTCGGTCAAATACCATAGCAACAATGCAACAATGGCATCGAAGCTTGAAGCCGCAGGATGCGAGTCAGCGACTTGCAAACATTGTTTTAGAAAAATGAGGGGCGTCCAGTATCCACAAACTGAGAGAACTTGCAAAATGTGACGTAAAAATATAAATGACATCAATTTTAAAATGACGCACAGTGTTCTAAGTGATGTAAGTCTAATCAAACACGCGAGACGAGAGCTGGGGATCTACCTGAAGGTAGAGTAACTCCCCCAGTTTGATCGATTGAAATAGGCAAGATAACTCCTACACACCATGAAATTACTCCCCTTAATTGTTTCCGAACAATTCCTATTGAGTGAGTCTGTGTGTTTCAGAGGACTGGTGCATGCACAGGGACAACCTGTACCCTGGGGACCTGACCTCCCTGCCCTCCGGCATGAGCCTGCCCCCCATCTCCACCCCCGCCCCGGAGGGAGGCGGCACGGGGGGAGCCCCCTCCAGCAGGGTTCCGCCATCCGGGCCACTGCTTCTGGGCATCGCCGTCACCTTGAAGATCATTCTGACGGCTGGAGCTTGGTGAGCGTGCGCCGGCAACAGGTTGATGAGACTGGGTGAGATTGTCCACCCCAAATGGATCCACCATCACCAGACCTGGGTACTCTGCGCATTTTGAGTAGCATGCTACACAGTTGGGACCTCTGTTACTCTTCAAAATTCATACCATGTTATAAGGGTTTTAAATATATATGTGACCCAGCACCACGAAAGGGACATTAAGTGTCAAACTGACCATTCTGAGAAAATTATACATTTGAAATTATCTTTTTTCAGACAATTTTCCTTCCAATGATGCAAGAACCATTCTTGTATCTTTCTCCGTTCCAGAGTTACGAGCATTTATAGTTAGTAGGGTGACTGTCGGTCATTTTCAGGAAACAGTCTAAAGTGTAGCCTAGCTGGAAAAAAACTGCATTGACCTGCTCATTTTAAAGCACTTATAAGACCATTTAGAGACCATGTTAAAGATTGTCCTTTATAAATATGAAAGATAAGATGTTAGAGAACAGGAAATTACCCATAACTCAGAATTGACAAAAAATGAGATTGTTAGGCTTTCCGAGCCTGTTATTAAAAACTAGCCCTGCGACCTAATGGTGCTTGGTCACATATGATAATACTTGGTTTTTTGAAACTATGTCTCTGCACTTTGTAGCATGACTATAATATGGTAATGAAGTAGTGTCACAAAATCAGAATTTTGTTTAATTTTTTGGGGGGATGCACTTTTTTTGGTAATAAAACGCGTCCTGAAGTCTGTAAAATAAGGTTATTATGCTCTTTCCTTCTTGACTGCTAACGTATTTTCAATGAACAATGCTCTGTGTGTGGTTTTTTGTTAATATTCTAATGAATAGGACTACACAGTTCACACCGAAACTACACAGTTCAAGCTATCTAGACTGCTCTTGGCTTGTACTTGTGTGTGGGGTAGCCAGGTCTGCTGCATCACTATGACAAATGAGACATCGAAGGGGGGGTGGGGCTTGTTCTGAATAGAAATCTTTGCCAACAACACTGGTTTTACTGAGGCTCCTCATCATAGATCAGAGACATGGACTTAGAAACTTGAGAGATCATCTCGAGATCTATTCCTTATTATCGATAGATCATCTCTACACAAGAATTCTGTTTATCAGGGCATTTGCTTTGTCATGAAAATGCGGGTTGCATGCAAACAATATCTATTTGCTTCTATTTTGCTTAAATATTTGTTCCCTTCCAGATGGACTTTACTTGTAGGCAACTTTGTTTTTACCAAACAAACAAAAATGAAAAAGTTGATTTTCGTTATGCATGTATTTGAAAAGGAAGTACAAGGGGGCAAAATTAGTTTAATAAATCGCACACACACACACACACACACAAATGGGGAGGGAGAAGAAAATAGCACACATACACATATGCACACACACACACTCACAAAGATTGTTTAATCCTTTGACCCCTTTTGGGGCATGGAGGACTTGAAGCAAATCAAGCAAATACAAAATTAATGCAACAAAACACACACATAGTACACACATGCACACACACACATGCACGCACACGCACACGCACACGCACACACACACACACACACTTATGCACGCACGCACACACACTTATGCACACACACACTTATATACACACACTTATATACACACACACACAGAGTTATGCACACAAGGGGAGATCACTAAAGTAGCCTATGACTTCCAGAGCATTGAGATTTTGTATCTGCTGTCTTGTTTCTGGTGAAATAGTATAAGGTCTTATTACAAGTACTATGAAGTTTAAGAGATTGACCAATTGTCAGTCAATGGTCATACCAAACTATGGCTTATATTTGTTGCCAAAAGTGCCTAACATGTGTAATGGAAGCAACATATCGCGCGAAGAAGAGAACCCTTCGGCTCTTGGCTTTTCATTCCATCCTTTTTTGCAATCACTTTTTGAACTGGATTATTTTCTTTTTTCATTAAACAATCTTCATTCTCACAATAGAGAATACCTCTTATGAAAAAAAAAAGGGGGGGAAAAGAAAGGATAACCCCTGTTGGTTTGGAATGAAAGACATTGTTTTTTATTTTATTTTTATTTTTTTTAATATTTTCCTTATTGGTTTTATTCTGCCTGGAATGATTACTGTTGTTTACTTGTTAATCGATCACATAATGCAGTATGTTTCCAGGGATTTTCTTTGTCCTTCTTTTTGGGGGGTCTTTTAATGACGTTTTGAAAACTGCTGGAACAGTTTATATTAGCCAGTCTAATGTATGATATCTTGACTTGTCATTTCTTGACATTTTGTTTTTAATTTGTCAAAGGTTGCTAGCTATATAACTGACCCATATAACAAATAATTTGATTAAATATAATGTTGTTTTTCTTAATTTTGTTATTTATAAGGTTTCTTCGTCTCCTTTGTTGTAGTTGCTGCTGCTGTTGTTTGTTTGTTATGGCATACAATGATCATGGTAGAAAATTGTGCCCGAGTGTTTGATTTTGAAACCGTATGATGCCATTATATAGTTTCACACATTCCAATTCTTTCTACTGTATACCATTCCTTTTCTACATAGAGGGAGTCTTGGAAACCTTGTCAACGAAGCGAAACGAAAAGAAAAAAAATGAACATTTCCTAGCAACATCAATGTCCTTGGATAACAGACATAACCTAATTTCATGCCTTTTACAGTTTTAGCAACATGGGTGTTGAATCAGTGTGGTGCAGAAATGTGACATTGGCAGCAAAAGGGTTAATGGTCAGAAGTTTGTTCCAGAAGATGCTATCATTCTTCTTCATAAAAAGCTAGACTGTGCTATCCCCAAAAGGGAGAAAAAGGCTGATACATACTACCTTGTGACTTTTACACAAGAAGTACCTTCTAGCCTTTAACTCTATTTTTGGATGGTGTTGCCTTTTTTCATCCAAGTCTTGCGGTATGTTTTTGTTTTGTTGTTGTTGGTTTTTTTCTTTTTAAGAAGGTTGACAATGAGATGCTTTCTTCTTCTTCTTCTGCGTTCCCGGGCCATAAGGCCACAATGGGTACGTATGTGTCCGCTTTCCAGCTTTCACTGTGTCCTCGCTGCATTCGGACGACACATTCTGATTTCGGAAGAGCTCAAAGGAGAAAACTATATGGAAGATTTTTTGGAGGGAAAAAAAGGCAGAAGAATGAGCCAATTAGTCAGACAGTAGATGACAGTAGGCAAAGGGAAAAGGCAGAGTCAAAGAGTGGCAGATTAGAGGAAGTTACAAGCGCGAACTTCCAGAAGGTGGGGGAACTATTTGTGCAGTATTCCCAGTATCCCCACAGGGGAAATGAGATGCTTTGTTTTGAGGTCCATTATTAATATTTTTTTCATTGTTACATATTCCCCGATGAAGGAAAGCACATTACCTGCAGATTGTTATTGTTTAACACTAATGCAATGTGGGCTGTAATCATGCAAATTATGGCTTTATATGCTTTGGGTGGTTTTTTGTGTTGGTTGTTTTTTTTGGAGACGCTAACACTATGTGGGTCACATGGATGCTCCTGCTTTCAGGATGTCCTGAAGTTCAGGATGTTTTGGTCCAGGATGTCCTGAAGTTCAGGATTTTTTTTATTGCCCGATTATGAGAATTTGAGAAGATGCATTTTGCTGGTTGTAGAGGTCATGAAGTTTAACCAGAAATGAAAGTGCAGCAAGAGCCTGTCAGTTACATTGGAAACTGTTGTTTCCCTTCAGCTTCCAGGGGGCATTGCACCCCGGAACCCCCAGGAGGGGCGCTGTCCCTGCACTCCGCCGGGGCCTGGGCGGCCCCTGGACCCCTGCCTTGCATGATTTTTGAAATTTCCCAGGAGTGCCCATGCCGGGTTAATAACAAAAAGAAATGTGGGTTTTGCAATGCACTGGGTTTATTAATTTCATTGATTATAACACTAATACTCTGTGGGTCAGTAACGCAAAATAAGGGTCTGTGGCGCACTGCTATTAGTAATATTTTGTATTGTTACTGTCAGTAGTATTCAATATCAATGATGATCAATTTGATTTTTGTGTTTGTTTCTTCAAATCAGTCATCTGGTTATGTTTGTATGCTCAGTTTTTGTTTGTTTGTTGTTGTTTTTCGTGTTTGTTTTCATTTATTTCTTTACTTTGTGTTTAGCCCTTTCACCACCAGCCATATCTGAGCTAAACATTTCCATTAAATTTACCAGGGTAGAGAACAAAATCCATCTGCAGTATTGGGGATTCTTCTGGGACGTATATAAAATAAGGTCTATCCTTACTTCCCAAAACTAAGACAATGGGGTCTTTGGATAATAGACACCAATAAGATGCCTTTTAGTGACATAGGTGTTAAATCACTGTGGTGCTAAAATGCGACTTTAGCGTGAAAGGGTTAAAAAAAAAAAAAAAAAGCTTTGAGATGAATGGAAGCAAGTGCCTTTGTTTTGTTTTTCTTTCATCTCTTTTCCTTCTATTTTCAGTTCTTTTCTTTCTTAAACAGTAAAGGCCATTGCTTAAACGGCTTTTATCACTGGTTGATAATAGCCTACAGTAGGGGCCAACAGTAACATGAGAGCTGTACAATAGATGATTTTCTACAGTAATGGAAAATCATGGTACAGTTTAGTCTCTTGTGGAAGACTATGACTCTCGAACGAGGGGGCCCTTGCACCGGCTCTGGTGCTGCAGCCAAAGGGATGGGTTGGCCTTTGGGGACCTTCCCCAACGCCAGCTGTGTCCTCAAATCCCTTTGGCCGAGAGAGTGGGGATGTACCGTGGGCAAGGCATCTCCACTATAAACAAATTCTCGCCCAGCCCGCCAGAATAGTATCTGCCCCCTCTGCTATCTGGCAGTCATGGTGGGAAGCGACTGACTGGCATACACACTGACAAACACACATGCCTCGCTGACAAACACACATGCATGCGAATGTCTGGATATGTGTGCGGGCATACAACCCAGAGGGTCACATACTGATATAGACATAGTTTTAAACAAGCAAGATACAGATTACTTTGACTTAATATCTGTGCCTTTTTTCTGTTTTTGTTTTGTGTTTGTTTGTTTTTTTATCATCTGCTTAAAGATAAATGGGCATTTATGTTCCTGTTTATTCTGTGAATTGTAAAATCCCTACCTCTTTTTCTCTCTACTGTTCTCTTATTATGCCTCTTTCTCCCTTAAATGTGTGTTCCTCTTTGTCATCTATTAACTCATTCTAGTCGTTCCAGCCAATGTATGTGTGGAATTAATAGATAGCTGTCGATTTGATGCATTTGCTTCAAGGGAAGTACATCTGTAGGCACACCATACCTTGGTCACTTATAAACTCGCTTCACTCCCTTAGACCACAATTTTGCCTCTGACTTTGCTTTTGTAGTGGTTTATTGTGGGGGAAACCAATCGGTGTAGAGAGTGTTTCTATATAAAGTCTATATACAAAAAGTCTGATCTACCACTTCCCTATTATCTAAACCTGAAGTAAAAACCCGTAATCGTCTTTCATTTCTCCTTTTGTTTATGTATGTTTTGTTTGTGTGTTTTGTGATTTTTTTTTAATAATTCAGAATCATTGCGATGCGAATGAGTGAAAAGCCCCAATGTGACAAACACATGAGGTATGTAAGGATCACAAGGTTTAGATTCACACTTTTAAAACGTTGAATTTGGTATTAAAGTAAGCGCTAATCTTATTTTGAGATGCATGAATAAAATTTAGTTTTGGTCAGATCATTTTATAATTCCCTAATTAGGCTAATGTTCAGATACATTAAATGAATAAATAAATAAACAAACAACAACATTTGGGTGTGTTGTATATTAAGTTAAGATGATTTATAAAATCAAACCCATTTCTGTATTATTCTAAAATGTTTTATTGACCTTTGGTTGATCCTTTGCTAATCGGATTACAGACCACTGTTACATGCTTTAAACATGGTTCTTTGCAACAACAACAAAAGTTTTAAAATATTTACAGTTGCAATTATTTATTTATTTTTAATGTACTATCTTGAATGTATGAAATTGAAATATGTGTGTGTAATGAAGTATGAGCAACAAATTGTTAACTTATTGAATCATAATTGGGGATGTTGTTGTTGAGTGGAGGTTTTACGTCCTCATGGCGCGCGGAAAGCCCTTAGGGACAAGTTGTTCTGGTGCTGGGTCGATGTGGAGATGGCCGCAAAGCGGTTGATGGTCATGAGGAAGAGGGTCTGGGGATGAATTTGTGGAGGACGCTGGGTGTCATGGTGGTGGTGGTGGTGCTGAAGGTTCAGGTTGAGGTGTCGTCGTTGGTGAAGTCTGGATCGGTGGTGGCTTCGGCGGCTAGGCTGGCTCCTGGTTGTGGTCTGGTCTGGGGGGGGGGGGGGGTAGCGGCCCTGAGACCCCTACTACTGTACTAGCAGTGCCCTTGGTGAGGTTCTGAACTAATGGAAAGTGAGATTCTAAGTTGGATTAAAAGATTGCAGGGGGGAATGTTTGTCCCGTAGAAAATGAATGGGCCGTGCCCGTTTTTATGTTTGTTGTTTTTGCTCTTATTTTTTGTTTTGTTTTATTCAATAGTATTAGCGCTTTTATTACTGTAGATCAATCAGTGAATGTGTGAGTGTGTATATTATATATATCTGTGTATAATATGCTAATGTACACGTATGTGCAAAAAAATCCAAAATGCTCTACTAAATAAATACTATATAATGCACAACAATATGGTGTTGTATGTGAGATTGTTTGTTTATGTAATATGTTAATATTTATTTTGATTCCCATACAGGTTGCAAAGCACAAATTGCCTTTTTTTTATATTAATACCCTAGACTCCATGCATTTTAACCGTTAAAAAATGCTTACATATCTTTCTTTATATCTTTTTGCAATAAATAAAATATTTACATAACAAAATCGAAACTTTTCTTGAAATTTGTGCCTCTCTCTCTCTCTCTCTCTCTCTCTCTCTCTCTCTCTCTCTCTCTCTCTCTCTCTCTCTCTCTCTCTCTCTCTCTCTCAGTAAGGACTGGGTGCAAAAAAGTATGTATACTTATCTCATTACCCTGTATAAATAAAATTTTGTTTGTTCATTCGTTCGTTCATTCTATTTCTCCTCCATATAAACTCAGTGAGAGAAAGAGAGAGGTGGACATGTTTGTTTATTATACATGTGTACATGCATACTTGCATACTTCGTCGGGTGAAAGCCAAACGGTACTACATGTACGTACCACGAAAGGAATGAACTTTTATGAAGAAGGCGGGTAGTACTATTTGGCTATCATCCTGACAATTTGCAAGTACGCACCCCATACACTCAATCAATCAATCAATCAATATTTGTATTGTCCATTTTACAGGAAATTCTTTTTGCAGCGATAAAACAATCCACAAAACAACACAATAAAGACAGAGACACAGTATGTAGAACAGACAAAAAATGAAATATGCTGTGCTCACATACAATTCTTGGTCACCCACAATCACACACACACACACACACACACATACACACACACACACACACACACACACACACACACACACACACACACACACACACAACACACACATCATGTGCACGCATACAACCATTTATGTACCCATCCATCTAACGTATGCATATATACACATGTTTACACATACAACTTGCGCGGAGGTGGGTGTGGCTAAGTGAGTCTGAATAGACGATGCCTAATTAGACGTTAAACCAACCATTGAGAGAGAGAATAGACGATTTTTGGAGAGAGAGAAAAAACAATAGGGGAGAGCACTTCGTGAAAATTAGCGCTGTTTACCTCGACTTACACTCGGTCAAATACCATAGCAACAATGGCGTCGATGAGTGAAGCGAAGCGAGTGAACGATTTGCAAGCATTTCAAATAGAAAGAGGGATTACAAACTGATCTAACTTGCAAAGTAAAACGTCGAGAACTCGCAAACATTGAGATTGACCCAGATGGCTTGATAGACAAAAAGGAAGGAGAAGAGGGAGGCGAGTACCTTCTGGAAGTTTGGAAAGCTGGGGGTGGGCGGAGGGGGTGGACACGGGGAGGGGGAAAGCAGGATAGGGGAAACCCCAAGCGAAGCTAGGAAGCGCAGATGCTTCATGCTGCCATGCGGAGCACGGGTGAGTGGGCGGAAGGGAGGGGTGCTGCCGTGCGGAGCACGGGTTTATCTAGTAACTTATACTACAACTGACAAAATGCAGAATTGCTTCATCAGCGTAGCATTTGACAGGGCTCTTTGGACAGTTAGAGGGGCCCCTACAATACCATTCGATCCCAATGCGATGCGATTTGACATTTGTGAGGCATGATTCTCGTGAAATTCAACTGATTCAAATGAATCTGATTAATTAAATTTGCTTTATTTCAGGAGATAATTGGCATGGGCTTCTTACCCGCCCATGGTTTTTTTTACCCCGTCTTCCCCTATCAGACATTCTATTTGATTCATGTATTCAATAATAGGGGTCTGCTTGAGTATAGTGAGCGAAAATAGAAGAATTATTTTAGGACGAAAGTATTTCACGTGAATCATGACTCGCTGACATCGTCACAATCGCATCGTATTGGGGTCGAATCGTATGTAGTGTAGCGGGCCCTATGGAGGCGTGGCAGATCTTAAACCGTTAAACGGAACTGTCACTTTTCTCAAGAGAAAGATAGAGATTTTACGCCCTCTGAGCCAAAAGACTATTTGAGGCATTTTAATTTATAAAGATCCTAGAAAAAAGATGGATTTTAAGTTTTATAAGATGAAATTTGAAAGAAGAAGTTATTTATTTTATTTTATCAGAGTTTATAAAGAAAAAAAAAAATTTTTAATTTATTTTAATAGCGCAAGCTGAAGAATATAAAATTTAAGTTTGTGATAAAATATTTTAATTTAAAAGATATTTAGCTGTTTGCTTTTAAATCTGACAGATTGGAGGAGGTCTGATTAAAAACCCCAGGGCTACAGTTAAAATTCATGCATTTTAGGCTCAACTGAGCAATTTGATAAAAACAATCCGTGTTTGTGCTCGGGACGAGCTTTATTATTAAAATTCTTGACAGGCAAAAGCCTGTGTTCAAGTTAATATACAGTTTAAAAAACTTTTCAAAAAAGTTATGAAAAGGTACAAGTTATTCTTTTATTTCCTTTTTGTATATGTACATTTTTTTTATATAAGGCTATCCTATTAGGTTTTGGTCCCTTGGGACCAAACACAACTAATAGTTACCTAGAGGTTTTTAATTATAAATTTATTTGATACAAAGACAACTGTCAAAAAAGTTTTTGGCCATAAGGCTATTAATATTAATATGTACATTGTTATTATGTACACCACTTTTACAGACAAACTGTTTAAACTTTTTACAAGTGACATTATTGTTTAATATTTAAATTATAACTAAGTTGAATTTTTAAACTATGTTAAAGTTTTAATAAGTATTTAGTTTATTTAATATTGTCCATAGGGCAAAGTATAATGTTATTTTCACGTATGTGAATTTATAAAGTTTTGTGTTAAAAATTTGTGTTCTACTCTAGTCAAGCTATGGGACTCAACCCCATAGCTTTAAGATTGTTTTATTAAAATCTATATCTTTAAAATTGTTTAATAAGTAAAATAAGTTAAGATTTGATAAAAAGGACGAGTTTATAACTATTAAGGTTCCATAGTTATATTAAAAGTTACTATTAAAATCTAGTTTGTTATATGTATATTTTGGTCTAACCTGACCATATGTGATTTTAGTTATTTAACTAGACGAAACCTAGTGAGAAGTCATTATTTTATATAAAGTTATTTATGAATAGGGGAACATACCGCCAGAGGCCACCATTGTTATAAATAATATTATGTGTTCCATCTGATCCCAGGGGGGGGTAGCAACAAAGACTCCCCCGCCCCTGATGTCACGGTGGACTGTGAGATAAGTGAGATTAATAAGAGTTGTTATTTATAGTTGAATGGTTTTTAGGAGGATGATATAAGAGTTGAGGGTGGGGATGGTTAACGACTCCTGTATGTTCGGGACGGAGGGAGGGAGGGGAAGGGACCCCTCCTCTCCGCCCCGAGCAGTGACAGGACACCGCATGGGCAGTCCCAAAAAGGGGGGGGAGCACAAGCGTTAAACGCAACGGTTACGAAAGATACCTCCGTTGTGTGTGCCGGACACCCATCTGCATAGGAGAGGGGTTTTTTAAAAAATAGTGGGCTCAAAAGAGTCACTTCAGCCCATCAGGCACATATTTTAGATAAAAAGGGAAGTGGGGGTAAAGGGGGCGGGAATGCAGACAGGTATACGGCCCACACACCAGAGGGACTCTATTCCCACCAGTAAAAATAGTTCAGATTTAAACAAGGTGTTTGAATGACACCTGGCCAATTGCCTCAGCGAGCCAAACCATTGGTGACCAACCTAATTTATGGTGTTTGTTTAAAATGTTCTTTTCATTATATATTAAGTTGTTTTGTTTGCATTTGTTTATAACAGGTTGTAGTTCCTTTTTTATCTGACTACAGGGGTCAAACATGTGCTTCAGACTAAACATTTTTCCACATTTACATGGGGTGTTCCTAAATTTACATCGAATAGAGTTAGTATAGAATCTGTTGATTCTGCCTTGAATTTTATGGGGAACGGGCAGGTGAAGACCACCACTGATAAATTTCCTGTACCGGAGTTGGGCTTCTAAATAGGAATCCAATTCCTCCGCCCATCTCCGGTACACACAACGTTTTAAATGGTTTTTAATCTCTGACAGAGACAATTTAATGTTTATAGACTGACCCTCAATGTGTTCAGCTGCCCTTTTGGCTGCTGTATCAGCAAGGTCATTCCCTGTGAGTCCCAAATGGGAGGGAATCCACATAATGGTTAAATCAGTACCTTTAATTCTTATTTGATGAATAAGGTTTTGTATCTCTTGTATGATTTTTCTTCTATTTTTTGTATTATTTTGCAATGCTTGTATCGAGGATAAGGAATCTGTGAGGATTGTCACTTGATACAATGATTTTTGAAACTCGTTTATAAAAAAGCAGGCCTCAAGAATTGCCCAGAGTTCTGCGCTAAATATTGAGATTTTTGAATTTAATTGAAAGGATTTAGTAATCTTGAGGGCTGGAATAGTAAAAGCGCACCCTATCTGTGAATCGGAGATCTTAGAACCGTCCGTGTATATTAATAAATGATGTTTAATTTCGGAAACTTTTTCTTTGGCCGCAACTGAAAGTAAATTTGGCTGATTTGATTTTGAGTACATTTGATGTAAAGCAGTATCAAAGTGTGCTGATTCCCATTCCCAATGTGGGATAGGGAATTTTGGATGAGTTTCAATATCATCTATTTCCAGGCCCGCCATAGAGAGCATTTCCCGGGAATAGTCTAATGGGTTGCAAACTTTTTGTGCAATAGTTGGTTTTTGTTGTTGAAAGGATGGATGGTTATAAAAAGGGTCTTCAAATTCTTCCTTAAAGCTTTCTATAGAAAAATGATTTGTTGCATATAGTCTTGTAAGGAATGTAGAAGTGTTTAGTTTCATAAGATGTTTTATTGGAATCCAACCTATTATTCCATAGATCATGTTATTATTTGCAAACTTTGGAACGTTGAGGGCAGCTTTTAGAGCTTTTAGCTCTATTGTTTGTAGTTTGTTTACTAGATTATCTGTAATGTTATGGAATGCTTCCATCCCATATGTTAAGCGACTGCGGACTAGAGCTTGTGTTAAAAGAACAAGAAACTTAGAGTTTTGAGCCCATGTCTGGGAAGAGATGATTCGAATAAAGTTGGTGCCTTTTATAGCTTTTCGGCAAAGGTGGTCAATATGTGGGCTCCAGTTAAGACGTGGAGTGAGAACCACCCCTAGAAACTTGACTTTATTTGTCATTGATTTTGGTTGACCCAAAATGTTAATATTGATATTTTTTTGGATTAAGTTATGGCGAAAGCACATGAACTCGCACTTGTCCGGGGACAGGGAGAATCCATTTTTCTGTAAGTAGTCAATAATAAGACTAGTATTTGTTTGATGGTTTTGTAGGTGTATAGCTAGAGCTTTTGAACTTTTTGTGAATGCTGACGACCAGATGGCTATGTCGTCAGCATACATAGAAATTTGACAATTTTTAAGTTTTAATTTGGAAATATCATGAATCATGATATTGAAAAGAGTTGGGGCTATGATGCTGCCTTGGGGGACCCCCATGTCAATTCGATGTATTTTTGACACGGAGGACCCCACTTTGACTCTTAAAGCACGGTTATTTATGAAGTTTTGTATAAAATTAAACATATTCCCGTGAATACCGAGACTGCTGACTTTATCTAGAAGCCTCCCATGCCAAACGGAGTCGTACGCCCCTTTGATGTCAAAGAAGGTGGCGAGGACTTTCCTGCGTCTCGCAAAGGCCTTTTTGACATAGGAGGTTAATCTTATAACTTGTTCCATGCAGCATCTATGTTTTCGAAAACCTGCCTGGAATTTGGGAAGAACGTTATTTTTTTCTAAATAGAAATCAAGTCTGCATTTTACGATACGTTCGTAAATTTTACCCAGATGTGGGGTGAGGGAAATGGGGCGGTAGCTTGCGGGGTCCCTAGCCGGTTTTCCAGGCTTAGGGATCCCAACTACCTGTGCCTCCTTCCATGCATTTGGGATTTCGCCCTCAGTCCAACATCCGGAATAGAAATGGTGCAAGACTTTAAGAAGAGATGGGGGCAATTTCTTTATAATTGTATAGGAGATAGGATCATCTCCTGTTGCTTTATTTGTCTTCCTAATCATATTTATGGCGGCAGCAAGCTCGGTAATCTTTAGGGGAGCATTGATGGTATGTGAATTGTCATTGGACTTTTCAAAACAATAATTTACTTTACGTTTGTCCCGTTGAAAAACAGGCAAATGTTTTGTTTGGCTCGCCTGGGCAAATCGACTGGCCAGGACATCAGCGGTATCTGAGTCAGTAGTTGTCAACTTGTCACCGTCTAGGACACGCGTGTTAATGTTATAGCCTTTATTCTGGATCCTCTTTAAGCGTTTCCACGCCTTGCCTAGATCCTTAAAGTCAATAATATCTTCCTTGTTAAAATAGTTTTGTTTAGCTTCGTTTATCAAATCGTCACATTCTTTTTCTGCTTTTAATTTTTCGTCAAAGTTTGGTCTAGTGGGATGTAGGTAAAAAAAATTATATTTACGTTTTTTGTTTTTAATTGCTTTTTTGATTTCCTCGTTCCACCAAGGCTTACTATGGGGTTTTGAGGGTGGTATTGTTGTAGGGATAGCTAAATTTGCAGCTATTAGGATCTTTTTTCTGATGTTATCATAATAAACTTCTCTATTTAGATCATTTAGGTCTTCAATTGTGTGTTTAGAAAGCAAGGATTGAAATAAAGGCCAATTAGCTTTTTCGAAATTAAATTTAGGTTCAGGTGGTAGATTGGTGTTGTTTGTTGCTAAGTTCAGTTGTATGGAAATAGGTTTGTGGTCAGAGTGAAGAGGGTCCGAATAGGTATACCACTCATGATTTATCAATAAATTGGGACTGGCTAAAGAGAGATCGATAGCTTTTGGATAAAAGTGAGTAGAGGCATCTGGATAATATGTGGAAGAGCCATCATTTAGTAGAATTAGTTGTGAGTCGTTAATTTCGTTGTAAAGGGAAGTGTCAGAATATGTTTTTGTGCAGAAAGGTTCCCAGCTGATGTGGTGAGCATTAAAATCACCAACAATCAGCCAGGATTTATCTGTAGACAGATTTGAAAGCCAGTTAGAAATAGGCACTTTTGAATATCCTTTGGGATAATAGATGTTTAAAATGTTGATGAATTCATTATTAACTTTAGTTTGAATCATTGTGGAGTAACGCAGACCTATCAGGTTCTCCTCTGGAGTTGGAACTTCAATGTAGTTTAGAGATTTGTGAATATAGGTGGCTGTAGAAATCTTATCTACTTTGTTACTAACAGTTGGTGGGTAATAGTATCCAGTAATGTTGGGAAGTTTTCCATAAGTTAAACGAATGGATTGCAGACAGAGTATTTGATAAGAAATTTGTGAATTGGCTAGAAATTGTATTAAATAATCTTGTGTTGTATTTAGGGCACGACAGTTCCACTGCAGTACATTAAGTCCTTCGTGTGGGATTGTGAGAAAAAGAGGATTTTAAGACTAGTCAGATATAAAAATTAAGGTGGAACTTTGGGTTTTGCTTTCAGCGAACCCAACCTAAGTCTTGTTGTCTGTGGTGCTGGAGAGGCACCACAGGCAATCTCTGCCAATTGCATCATATTTAAAGCATTTCTTGGTTCTATGGGAAGGTCGTCAGTATCTGTGATTAAGGAGGATAAATCCTCAATTAGGTTCTTTGGCTGATTCGAAGTTCTGGCTTGTGCCAGACTTCTTAAAATGCGGGTTATGAAGGATTCTTTAATGGATTTGTTTTCCTCTTTAGGAATATTCAGATTTACTAGTTGAGAAGTTGCTGTATGAGTTTGTTTAGTCAGTGTGTTGTCAATGTGCTTAGTTATGGTCGTCATTATTGTTTCAGTCATTTTTGTCAGTTGTTTGGATATCATTTCTTCAACTTTTTCTTCGGTTATTTGTTCTGTGTTTCTGTATGATCTTTTTCTTTTTTTCTTTTTTTTACGTTTCTGGGCTGTGGGTGAAGAGGTGATCACCTCCGCCTCCCCCATGACCTCCACGTGTGAATGGCCTAGGGGAGCCGGAGTAGGCTGATCTTTAGGCTTTGTTATAAGTTTACTATTTCTGACCCTACTGGCGTATGAGTCAGCCGACCCCCCAAGTGGGATCGGCTGAACTCTCCAGCTAGGGTCCACTGTAGGAATGTTTATTTTGGGTTGTTTTTCTTTTAGTTCTTTCTCTGTCTGTAGATTGTTTTTTGCCCTCCTGATGGCCTCACTGTAGGGCAAAAAAGCTTCTCCTCTAATTTTGTTGGCCCTCAGTCTCAGCTGATACTGAGGGCATCCTTGATAGGCGGCAGAATGTCCGCCGCCACAGTTTACGCATTTATGAGTTTGATTGCACAATTGTGCTGAATGTCCAGGGGCAGAGCACCTGGTGCAAATTTCCACTTTCGCTCTGCATTGGTTGGGACCGTGCCCATATCGGGCGCACCTGCGGCACCGGCGCACCGGGGCCACATATGGCGCCACAGGGAACTCCTGGGCATCGATCTTCACCAATGCAGGCAGTATTGGATTTGTAAAGATGATTTTGATGGCACGAGATTCTGTGCCGTCTCTGTTATTTAATCTTTGAATAGACTTGGCATTTGGAATGTAAGTCTTGAGGTCTTCGAGATCTTCTTCGAAGGGGATCGGCTTGATTACCCCCTCAGTGGTGGCCTCAGGAACGGTACATTTGATGTTTATGGCTGAAATTGAAGTTAGTTTTGAGAGTTTGTACTGCTGAGAGGCTGACTTACAGCCAATCTCACTTTTCTCAGATGATTCGCGCCCTTATATTGTGCATGTCTCTCTTCCGCCCAAAGGGACCCTACGTCACTTCCGCCATGACCTACGTCACTTCCGCTATAGAACTAAGTCATTTCCGTTTTGACGACTCCTGGTCCGAGATGGGTCGAGTGAGCTGAGTCATCGACCACGTTTAATTATTATATGTGTCACTGTCTTCAGAGTTAAGAGGCCGCGATACTGCATACGATTCGATTCACTGCGATCCGATTTGACATGTGTGAGGCATGATTGACGTGGAATTCTACTGTCTGAATGAATCTGATGAAATCCTGCTAGTTTTTGGCCCCCACTCTATTTGTAGTCCCCCGTATACGAATCAGGGACGGTATTCACGTTGAGATAGCATGAGACTTAGCATGATGCTAACTTAGAAGCTCTTCCAATGTCCTATAGGATTTAATAGGACTTTTGGAAGAGCTTCTAAGTTAGCATCATGCTAAGTCTCATGCTATCTCGACATGAATACCGTCCCTGGTCAACTGTCTGTATTCTGGTATCGGACATTTTATGTGATTCGTGTATTGATATCTACATGAGTACAGTGAACGAAAATAGTGGAATAATTTTTAGACAGTGAAGTATTTCACGTGAATCATGACTCACAGAAATCGTCACAATCGGATCACATCGTATGCAGTGTGTGTGTGCCCCTTTAATAAACAGAGAGCTGGGTTGTATAATATTAAAAAAGTCGTAGATGTCTTGAGAATTGCTACATATTGAATTCAGCTAGTATTACTATGGGGCACAGCCACGTTGTTTGTGTGAAAAATGAATGGATTGATGCACGTCAATTTCTTGTAAGGGAAAAATTATGACGTGGAAAAAAACTCACGATCTTTATATTATTTTCTTTCTTTGGGACTTAAAACAAAAATAATATGGATTGTCAATGTTCCAAGTAAACCCAAAAATTTGAATGCGCTGAGAAGATTTTATTTTCAAGCTTAGAGCTTCGTTCTTAACAGAACGCTACGGTTAAGCAACTTCCCCTATGCTTTCTGTACAAGGGGCAATGACCGCAAGAGTGAGTGGCCTCCCTTTGCCTATCTTGATTGTGGATTTCCGACTTTACTGACTTCCCGCGTAAGAGATAAGAAGATCTGACAGAGATAAGAATCATAGAAAACGTAGGCCTACCTGGATGTATCTGTCACACTTACTTGCGCACTCTCGGTTCTATAAATACGGGTGTAGTATTCTCAAAATGGATTTGTTCTCAACATGTTTGCGCATGTGCGAAATCGATCATGACGTACCAGCAAATTTGATATTGTGTGTATTCGACACTAAATTGACCCTAAACCTATTCCTAACCCTAACCCTAACCTGGCCTATCCCTAACCCTAACCCTAAGCCTATCCCTAACTCTTTGCACATGCGCAGACATGTTGAGAACAAATCCATTTTGAGAACGGTACACTGGGCAGTGCGGGTCATTCGGGCCCTTGTAGGGGAAGACGGGGTAAAAAGCCCATGGGCGGGTAAGAAGCCCATGCCACTTATTTCATGAAATAAAGAAAAATTCAGTCAAATATGCCCATGAGACGAATGCTAAACATTAACACTCGTCTCATGGGCAAAATTGGACTGAAATTTGCTTAATTTCATGAGATAATTGGTATGGGCTTCTTACCCGCCCATGCGCTTTTTACCCCGTCTTACCCTATTGACACGAGGTGGCATTTCATTTGAAGTCAATTTCTTAGCAACGACAAACTTATTCTCTATGTGTATGTCTGTCTCTCTGCCTGTCTCTCTCTCTCTCTCTCTCTCTCTCTCTCTCTCTCTCTCTCTCTCTCTCTCTCTCTCTCTCTCTCTCTCTCTCTCTCTCTCATGTTTGATTTGTATTATGTATTTTCTGTATTCATTCAAAGTTGTAAACAATTGTGCATTTCTCGTTGACATAAAGTGCCGAAGGGTTGTATACTAGGCACGAAAAATCATTCAAATGTGAGGGAAACGCTGTTAAATATGGGGGGGGGGGGGGGGGGGGGGGGGGGGGGAGAAAGAAAAGGGGTGGCGATGGGCAAGGTACAAGAGGGGAGGTAATTTCATTGGAGAATATAATATATGTAAATATAGTATCCATTATGGTGAATACATACCACACAATAGCAGTCAAATGATGATATCATCGCAACAAATAGATGCTATCAATAACCATGAGCATTAACTTACTTGCAACAAACAAACAAACGGGCAAACAACAAGTATAAAGTAACATTATCTTAGTCACAAGAAACACCAACAAAACTACTGGATATTTCGGCGAAAGCGCCTTTACCAACACAGACACACAAGAAAACAGACAGAACTTGACAGCCAGAGAAGCAATCCTTGTTTTTTGGGCCGAGAGGAGGGATTTATACTCTTTTTTTCTCTGGTTCATATAAGATAAAAGTCCCACCATGGCGTGCAACATGGAAGATATTGAAAAGCTACTAAATTTGTCGGACATAAGCTCCGAAGATTCCATCTTTAGTGTGAATAAGATATTTCACACTGCTCCAACTTCAAAAGAGGATGTGATCGTGAGCGTTTCTGACACCCCAAACAAAAAAAGAAAAAAGAGAAAATCAAGAAAATCAAAAGAGAACGAAAATGTAAGCCTCAGTTCAGAGGAAAACCAACCTCAAGAAAAGAAAAACAGAGAAGAACTCAGAACGATGGAGGGAGTGAGGAACTTAGTTCCCCTTCCCCTAACCCCAAACATCATTATTTTGGACTCTGTAAACCAAGAAAGGGAGACCTCTAAGGCACCCTCCCCAAGTCAAATAGAAAAATCCCCAATCGAGGTTGAATCCACCCTACTGAAAATCAAAAAAATAACGTTGAAAAGACTGTCTCTCAGAAGACAAGTGAACAGGACAATACAGATCTCGATTCAGAGGAAACAGATGATGAGGGGGACTTCGTCCAAGTCAAATATCGACGAAGACGCCCCCCCTCTCATCTCACAAACCAAGTTCCCCCAGTATATTTGGAGTTCCCAGTGATCCTGGAGGATATGGGCACTGGCACTGCCACCTTCAGGTCGCTGGGACCCACAACAAATTTTAAACTTTTTCGTAGCAACGTGGGGGACATCCTTAGTCAGAGGCCTCTATCAGGGAACAGATGGCTGATCGGCTGCACATCAGCCAAACAACAACAAAAACTGGCCAACATGACGACCATAGCATCCATCAACATCAAATGCTCAATACCTGAGGCTACCACTGAGGGAGTAGTGAGGCCAATCCCCTTCGAGGAAGACCTTGATGATCTCCTCAGATACATTCCAGAGGCCAAAGCAATACTTAGATTAAAGAACAGAGATAGCACGGAATCCCGAGCTATCAAAATCACTTTTCGAAAACCCATTTTGCCTGCGCTGGTCAGGATCGATGCCCAGGAGTTCCCTGTGGCCCCATATGTCGCACCAGTGCGACGGTGCCGCAGGTGTGCACGATATGGGCACGGTCCAGGTCAGTGCAGAACAAAAATCGAAATTTGTACCAGGTGCTCCGCCCCTGGACACTCATCAAAAGATTGTAACAATAACCCAAACTGCATTAACTGTGGCGGCGGACATTCCGCTGCCTACCAAGGCTGCCCTCAGTACCAGTTGAGACTGAGGGCAAACAGAATAAGGGGAGAGGCGTTCCTTCCCTACAGTGAAGCCATCAGACGAGCAAAACATGACATTCAAACAGAAAAAGAAGAAGAAGAAAACAAGCCAAAGCCACATCCACCCATTGTAGATCACTCCTGGAGAATCCAAACTACCCCAAGCCACAAACCTTTTGTCTCATATGCTGATAAACTGAAAGGAAAAAAACAAACAACAGTCCCCGTGAAAGAAAATACAAACACTGAGCTTCCAATTTTGGAAGAACAAATCATGGAAGAATCCTCTTCCCCCACAATAAAGGAAAAACCAAAGAGAAAAAGGATCAGAAAAAGATCTCACAGAAAACATTCTGAAAAAACCTCGGAAAGAATTACAGAAGAAAAAGTGGAACAGATGATTTCAAAACAACTGGAAAAAATGACCAAGACAATCATGACGACAATAACTAAACATATGGACGACACACTGACAAAACAAACTCATACAACAACCTCTCAACTTGTTAATCTTAATATCCCTAAAGAAGAAAATAAATCTCTGACTGAATCCTTCATAACCCGTATCCTACGAAGTCTGGCACAAGCCAGAACTTCCAATCAACCAAAATCTCTGATCGAGGACTTGTCCTCTTTAATAACTGAATCAGAGGATTTCCCTACTGACCCTAAGAATGCTATGAACATCATGCAACTGGCCGAGATAGCCTGTGGTGCCTCCCCAGCGCCACAGGGTGTAAGACACAGACTGGGTTCACAGAGAGCGAAACCCAAAGTCCTACCTTAACACTCATATCAAACTAGTCAGGCTTAATTATAAATAAGAAAAACTTCTGTTTATTTTACTTAGGTCTCAGATTCCATCATGACATCAGGGGCGGGAGAATCTTTGTTGCTACCCCCCCCTGGGATCAGATGGAACATATAAGGTTGCCTATAACAATGGAGGCCTCTGGAGGTATGTCCCCCCACTCATAAACAACTTCACATAAGATAATGGACCCTGACTAGATTTCATTTATTTAAATAATTAAATCACATATGGTCATGTAACAGACCAAAATATACATAAAACAAACCAGATTTTAATAGCAACTTTTAATATAACTATGAAACCTCAATAGCTATAAACTCGTTTTTTATCAAATCTTAACCTATTTTAACATACTAAACAATTTTAATGATATAGATTTTAATAAAACAATCTTAAAACTAGGTATAAAACGTCCTAACAGGACAGGTACAATCAACAAATAAAGGGTACACACATAGCTGTTGTGTACAAAGTTTCCTGGGAAAAGAAAACGAAACGACTGGCTCTTATAACCAACTCGTTATAGACGTACACAGATTAAAACTGGATTTATATACCTAAAAGATAAATTTGTAGGGGTTAGGTCTCACAGCTTGACCAGAGTAGAAAACAAATTTTTAACATAACTTTTAACAATTTTACATACCCACATATGTGAAAATAACATTATGCCCTGTCCTATGGACAAGACTAAATAAGTTAAGCACTTAACAAATTTTAACATAGATTAAAAATTCAACTTAGGCATATTTTAAATAAGTCTTTCTATAAAAATAATAACTCTACTTGTAAAAGGTCTAAACAGCTTGTTTGTAAAAGTTGTGTACATAATAACAATGTACATATCAATATTAATAACTTTTGGCCAAATAACTTTTGATCTAAAAAGACAACAGTTGCCTTTGAATCAAATAAACTCATGGCTAAAAA
Organism: Phymorhynchus buccinoides; assembly: GCA_017654935.2. Taxonomy (NCBI): domain Eukaryota; kingdom Metazoa; phylum Mollusca; class Gastropoda; order Neogastropoda; family Raphitomidae; genus Phymorhynchus; species Phymorhynchus buccinoides. The sequence continues at coordinate 39,491,720 of CM065696.1, forward strand.
CTTCTAGGTAGCTATTAGTTGTATTGAGTCCTAAGGGACCAAAACCTAATAGGATAGACTCTTATAAAAGTGATGTACATATAGAAAATGGAAATAAAACAATAAATTTCATTTTTACATAACCTTTTTTATAGGTTTTTTAAACTGTATATTAGCTTGTATACAGGCTTATGCCTGTCAAGAATTTTAATAATAAAGCTCTTCCCGAGCACAAACACGGATTGTTTTTATCAAATAGCTCAGTTGAGCCTAAAATGCATGAATTTTAACTGTAGCCCTGGGTTTTTTTAATCAGACCTCCTCCAATCTGCCAGACTTAAAGCAAACAGCTAAATACCTTTTACAGATAAAATATTTTATTATAAACATAAATTTTATATTCTAAAAACTTGCGCTATTAGAAACTTCTATATATCCCTTTAAACTATATCTTATAAACTTAAAATCCACCTCTTTTTTAGGATCTTTATAATTTTAAATGCCCCAAATAGTCTGTTGACTCAGAAGGCGTAAAATCTCTATTTTTCTCTCAGAAAACAGAAAACAGCTAAAAGAGCAAAGACCAAAAAAACAATACTACCCCTCTACAATCCAAGCCAAAAGTGGTGTACATTGGCACCCCTCTACAATCCAAGCCAAAAGTGGTGTACATTGGCACCCCTCTACAATCCAAGCCAAAAGTGGTGTACAGTGGCACAGTGGTATTACTGGTATCGCGTTCGCTTCGTGTCAAGTAAACCCGAGTTCGAACTATGTACAGGGGATTTTTTCCTCTCATTCTGCACTAGGCCTTAACGGTCTGAACGTGGAGTCTTTCGGATGAGACGATAAACCGAGGTCCCGTGTGCTCATGCACTTAGCATACGTTAAACCCAGTGGCAACGAAAAAGTTGTCATTTGGTCACAATTTACCCCCCCCCCCCCCCCCCCTCACCCACCCACCCACCCCGTCTTCCCTCATCAGTGACAAAAACCGCATGAAACATTTTTTTTAAATAAAATTGGGTGGCGCACCTCTGAATGCGACGCGCTCTCCAGGTGGGAGTAACCCGAATTTCACAGAGACGCCTATGTGACTATAAAGTACCTAATACCTAATACCTAATCATTTACAGATTGGATTGTAGAGGGGAAGTGGGTGGTTTTTTCTTTGTCCTTTCGCTATCATTGCTGTTCTCGCCAAAACATTCAGATGTTTTGTTGTGTGTCTTGTGAATAAAAAAACAACCAAACAACCCCGTCACTTTACACTTGTCGTGTACCTGTTTGTTTGTTGCATGTTCCAGTGACGTTGCAGTCTGTTTCAGTTTCTCGTTAATGTTCTTGTCAGGGGGTAGCGATGTAATGGCCTTTATGAAGGAAACAGGTTATTTTGTCTTTCGCGGTGCTTCTTATGCTCTCAAAATTGTTGGCCTTGACCTCTCTCTATCTCTGTCTCCCTCCCTCTCTCTGTCTCTCTCTCTCTCTCTGTCTCTGTCTCTGTCTCTCTCTCTCTCTCTCTCTCTCTCTCTCTCTCTCTCTCTCTCTCTCTCTCTCTCTCTCTCTCTCTCTCTCTCTCTCTCTCTCTCTCTCCTTTCTTCTCATTTCTACATGTACATATATTATTTAGCTTTCCTGTTTGATTTACTTTATTTTTCCCCAGGGCTGGATGGAAAAAAGCACGTAACTTGCTTATCTCATGTTCCCTGGTTAAATAAAATTTGGTTTTCGTTTTCGTTTCGTTTCACTCTCTAATTGATTAAATTATTCTACAAAGCATATTGATTAATTAATTAACTTGCTTTGTACAATAAATTGCGTTGCTACCTTTATGTTCAATGTTGTATGTGTATCAAGGACAAATTGGAAGAATAGGCTCTGCCTAAAATCTCATTTATCCTTGAAAAATAAAGGTTTCAGTTTCACAATTTCAATCTCTCTCTCTCTCTCTCTCTCTCTCTCTCTCTCTCTCTCTCTCTCTCTCTCTCTCTCTCTCTCTCTCTCTCTCTCTCTCTCTCTCTCTCTCTCTCTCTCTCTCTCTCTCTCTCTCTCTCTCTCTCTCTCTCTCTCTCTCTCTCTCTCTCTCTCTCTCTCTCTCTCTCTCTCTCTCTCTCTCTCTCTCTCTCTCCTTTCCTCGTTCAAGTATATCTGGGCTTAATAATTATAAATAATATTCCTTCCTTAGGGAGCAAAAATGCAAGGTCGTTTATCATCTTTTTCTTCCTCTTTCTCTTTTTATTTGTACGGTTTGTTTCCACACAATAATATTCAACTTATTATTATCATATCTTGTCATCAGCCTGTTGTTGCTACGAGCTACACTACTCACAAAAAGTTAAGGATCACTATGAGAAAACAGGTGCGTAAGAAACTCCGTTCGCTCCTGTTATTGTTTTCTCAGTCAAGCCAAATTGTTATGAATTCTTGTTCAGCTGTAAGTGGGCGATGTTGTGTTAGTGGAAACATTACACGTGATTCTCTATTACTGAGCTTGGCAGCAAAAGAAAAAGCGGAAACTTGCGAAAAAGGACCTTGTTTTGGATCGTTCTGCATGAACACATTGCACAAGCCAGATGGAAAAACAATTATGCACGTGCAAGCACTGCTGTTTATGTGTGAGATGCTGTCTCTTGCTTGGCTTTATAAGAAGACATACCACCAGTATTAGGCCTGATTTGACAATGCCTCCACGACGAAAATTGAGCGAGTTGGATAGGGGACGAGCTGTTGCATGGTTCCAAGATGGTGTTCCCAAGCGAGAAGTGGCCAGGCGACTTCAGGTGTCCATCTCGGTCATTGTCAGACTGATTCAACGCTTCACAGCCACTGGGAGGGTCCATGAAAGACGCAGATCTGGTCGACCGAAGAAGACAACTCCACGTGAAGATCGTCTCATTGAACGACAAGCCCTGCAGACAAGAACAGCCTCTTCCAGCATCATTCGAAGGCAGCTGAGGGTGGCTACTAACATCAACATCAGCCAGCAGACCATACGGAACCGCCTTCATGGGTTTAACCTCCGTTCTCGTCGCCCAGCTGTACGGCCACGCTTAACTCCAGCCCATAGGGCAGCACGCCGCGCCTTCTGCAGACGTCACGTGAGGTGGATACGTCAGCAATGGTCCCAGGTCCTGTTCAGTGATGAATCACGCTTCACCCTGAACCACAACGACGGCCGACTGAGGGTCTGGAGGCGCCCAGGGGAACGCTTTATTGACGCCACTGTCCAAGAAAAGGTGGCCTTTGGTGGAGGTTCTGTAATGGTCTGGGGGGCCTTCAGCCTTCACCACAGAACACCCTTGTATCATGTACAGGGTAACCTGACTGGCCTCCGATACCGGGATGAGATCCTTCGACCGCTGGCTGTGCCTACACTGCAGCAGATGGGACCGCCGGCTGTCTACCAGGATGACAACGCTCGCCCCCACAGGGCAAGGGTGGTCAACGACTTCCTGCAGCAGTCTGGAGTCAACAGAATGGAGTGGCCAGCATGCAGTCCCGATCTCAACCCGATTGAGAACCTCTGGGATGAGCTGGATCGCAAAGTGAGGAGCAACCACCCCCCTCCCAGGGATGCCCAGCACCTCTACCAGATGCTGCAGGCTGAGTGGCAGGCGCTTCCACAGAGGATCTTCACCACCCTGGTCAACTCCATGAGGACTCGCTGCGTCGAGTGCCAGAACAGCCATGGCGGATACACGCATTACTGAACTTTTGGGAGCATCAGAATGCCCTGTCTTGTGATTTCAATGACTTTGAGAAATCAAATTTCGATACGTACCCACTTTGATCAAATGTACAGACCAAACGATTGCTCGAAATTGAAGGCAATTGTGTATCGTTATCACTAAAGCATTGAATTAAATGTTGGCCAAAATTCAACGCATTGGCTTTCTTATTTGGAAAGTTATGAATTAGTTTGCAAGTGATCCTTAACTTTTTGTGGATAGCTTATATTACCCTTGGTCCTGAATAATAGTTCTGTCGTGTTCTGCATAGGGAATAATAAACACGCACACTTCTGCGATGATGAAACAAAAAATGATATATCTGATGCGAAAATGTAAGTTGCAAGTCAGCATTTCATGGGAAGCAGAAAATGAAAAAGAAAAACGTTATGTATTTGAAAACGTCTCCATCAGATTAACATTCGATTTTATTGATTGTTTTCTGGTATATTTTCTGAAAAACAAAATTGGAAGATTGGAGAGAGAGAGAGAGAGAGAGAGAGAGAGAGAGAGAGAGAGAGAGAGAGAGAGAGAGAGAGAGAGAGAGAGAGAGGGGGGGGGGGATATTTACTTATTTTCTTACTTAATTACTACACACACGAACTCACACGCACACGCACACGCACACACGCACGCACGCACGCACACGCACACGCACACGCACACACACGCACGCACGGCACACACACACACACACACACACACACACACACACACACACTGACGCACGCGCGCGCGCCCGTTTCTTTGTTTTCCTCCCCATGAAAATGAATGCTGATTTGCAAAGTATATTTTTGCATTAGTTATCATTTTTGTTTCATTATAGTAGAAGTTTGCGTGCGCGCGCATGTGTGTGTGTGTGTGTGTGTGTGTGTGTGTGTGTGTGTGTGTGTGTGTGTGTGTGTGTGTGTGTGTGTGTGTGTGTGTGTCTGTCTGTCTGTCTGTCTGTATGTACGTCTGTTCGTCAATGATAGGCCTACACGAAGAGAACTTCAAATACCTTGGGTAGCCCCAGGATTAAAAATAAATAAAAATACAGTTTCTCTAATGATGAAAATCCGTTTAACGTCCTCCGGTCTGAACCAGACACATAATATGACATTAGTAGATATAAAGATGGTGGGAACGATCCTGGAGGCAATGCCCGGAGGCAGTGCAACTCCAAGAAAGTCCCGAATTTGTAACGATACAGATGTATAGTATGCAACAACTATTTTAGAGTATTGCACAGTTTCCCTAACACTTCATGTTTAGAAAAATCCTTCCTTGAGGTGCCAAAAAACAAGCAAAAAACTTAAAAAGGGTAGTGTGAGCGAAGATAGTGTTTTTTCTTTTTTTTTAAATAATAATAATAATAATAAATAATAATAATAATAATAATAATAATAATAATAATAATAATAATAATAATAATAACAATAATAATAATAATAATAATAATAATAATAATGGTTATTTATAGAACGCTTAGCTCCCTTCGCAGGGAGCTCAAAGCGCTGAACAAAGGCCCAACCACTAACATACAGATAAACATACACATTAAAGACAAGCCAAGAATAAAAGAATAATCAACATGAAGACAGGTATCAATGAATATAAACATTAAGAGTAATAATGATAGCAATTATGTCGCAATGACGTAAAGTCTCAATAAACATGGTACAGGCTTGAATACAATTGCAAGGGCAGAATGGAAAACGCCATAGTTAGTGTGTGAGGTTACATTGCATAAACCCTGGGGAACATCTGTTTGTGCCTGGAAAAGCGAAATGTTCTTATTTATGCTATATAGTTCTTGTCCTAGCTGTATCACATGAACTGGCGTACAGAATGGCTTCACATTTTGTGTGGTTGTGTATCACGTTGCGGGAATGGTCTCGTAAAACATTATAACAGTACCGATCTTGATCTTCAAGTTTGACCTTCAAAAACGAAATTTCTTATTCCATATCGTTTGACTTACAATGTTCAAACTTGGTACGGGGGTGGATTGGCTAATGGTGATTCTGACAATTGGGCAACAATAAAGGTCAAGGTCAAGGTCAAGGACGTAGCCCTCGGATGTGTCAAATTGGTGTTTTAGCCAACTCTTTAACGTGGTTGCAGTTGCAGGGTTCATTGTGGGCAGATTGGAAGACTGGCAAAAGGTCATGTGTCACGTGGAAAAAAATAGACATGCTGACATTGACCTTGAAGTTTGGCCTTGGAAAGCGAAATTTCTTCTTGAGGTCATATCTTTCACATAGTTGGACTTACAATTTTCAAACTTGGGATGAGCCAGCATTGGCTAATGGTGATTTGGAATATTGGGTACCGATGAAGGTCAAGGTCAAGGACATAGACCTTGGAGGTGTCAAATTGATGTTTGGGCCATATCTTTCACATTTTTTCAGCTACTGGCTTCAAAGGTGGCAGGTAGGTAGACTACCTGAAAGTCATGTGTGGTGCAAAGTATTGATTATCCTAATGATCTTGACCTTGACTTTTGAACTTCTCTTTTACCTGTGGCTGTAGTTCGGAAAACCATATGCATTCTTGATCAGCATGACCTAAAGAATGCAGGTGGAGACATGTAAAACCCACTTGACCTTGACTTTTACGTTTGACCTTGAAGGCGTTATAATTATGAAAGCAGGCTGTAACCCCAAAACAAATAACCATAACTTGAAAACAGTTGTCTGTAGACCACTTGAAACCATATATCCACGATCAGCATCACTGGAGGAATACAGTGGCAGACATTTTGAAGTGCTATGCTGACGACTGCTATTCTGAAGACCCGGGCCGATTGCATAAAACAAACAGTTGTAGTTTGAAAACCATTGGTTAGAGATCCCTATGACCACTGATGTAATTTTCGTGATCAACACCACCGGGGAAAGCAGTAGGATACATTTCGAAGTGCTATTCTGGCAACTGCTATTCTAAAGTCGGTGAAATTCAAAAACCTCGTATCTCGATTTTTTGGGGGGTTGAGTTAGATACATAGTCAGCTTTCTAATTTTCCCCGTCACCTTCCACCAAAAGCTCGTATCTCTAACGACTTTCTATCTGGGGTAAATGAGGTTGTGAAAATAGACGAAAAACTCGCAAGTCCCAAATTCAGATCTAGTTAAGGACAAAAACCTCGTATCTTCGTTCTTTTCAAGTCTTATTTTTTTAAGTGGTTTTAGCAAAATGCAGGACTACACTCGCAATGTCTTGAACAACATATTCATCATAGTTAATCAATCGTGGTCAACGCGGTTAATTTTTAAAACAGTTTTTTTTTCTTTTTTCTCAAAACTACCAAAATTGAGATACGAGAGTTTTGAATTTCACCGACGATGTGCTGGGGAAGAGCTGCCGAGAAGCGTAGCGAGCGCGGGGCTTAACTGCTAGTACAGTATATAATATGGGTCGACATAATTGTATTAT
>CM065696.1:39501343-39526343 GCA_017654935.2 Phymorhynchus buccinoides
TTTCGTTTTGGAAGCAGCCTTGCGGGTCTGCAGGCCTATAAGGTACAACCAACCTTCACATACAACGGTTTTTTTACTTCATTATACACATCTGTTATTGTTAAAAATTCGGGTCTTTCCTGGCGTTGCACTGCCTCCGGGCATTGCCTCCAGGATCGTTCCCACCATCTTTATCTCTACTAATGTCCCATATGTGTCTGTTCCAGACCGGAGGACGTGAAGCAGAATTTCAACAACACATACAACTTTTACTTGGGGATGTACCTTAGATAGTAATTAATAAGACCTCAGCCCAGTGTCTTCACGATGACTATTCCCGCCTCTGCTATCATCTTCTTCTGCGTTCCCAGGCCATATGACCATAATGGGTAATGCACGCATGTGTCCGGCTTTCAGTTGCCACTGGTCTCCCCGCTGCACTCAGCCAACACATTCCACGTTCGGAGAAGCTCAAAGCAGAAAACTATTTAGATTTTTTTAAATTAAAATAAAGGCAGAAGAATAGACCAATAAATCAGAAAAATAGTATATAGTAAGAAAGTGGAAAAGGCAGAGTCAAAGAGTGACACGAGATTTCCATATTTACTGTTATCTTTTCCTTTGATTTCAATCACTTTTGTCTACAATGTTTATATTTAACTTTTCAAACTATTTTTGTTACGTTGTTTTTCTGTGAAATTTGACCAATGGATTTTGTTATTTATAAATTCTAAGTATGTTTCGTATGTTATCCTTCCTTGCCGACCGCCATGCACAGATACATTGTGGAAGGCACAGAATAAGCTTCTGGCTTGTTGCTGCCTTTTGTTCTGCATTATTGGGAATTGTATGAGTTGTTGGCATACATGTATTAAAGATTATTTAAACCAAAGAGTGACAGATTAGAGGAACTTGTTAGCGCAGAACTTCCAGAAGGTGGGGAACTATTTGTACTAAAAGAGCACCCCCCCCCCCCCCCCAGCAACCCCACGGGGAGGGCGGGGTGGTCCAGCTCCCCGTATGGAGGCACGAGGCATCCACCCACTGCCCCACCTCTGCTATATTAAACAGTTACGCACTGCGGGGACACAACTGACTAATCATGCACACACATTTGAATGTATTATTAAAATATCGGGATTTTACTGGTTTTGCACTGCCTCCGGGCATAGCCTCCAGTATCGTTCCCACCATCTTTGTATTTACAAATGTCCCATATATGTCTGTTCCAGACCGAGAGGACGTAAAAAACACCATTTTTTCGTTCGCTTCTGGAAAAGCGCGCGTCCTCTCTGTCTCCTGTCTGTCTCTGTCTGTCTGTCTGTCTCTGTCTCTCTCTGTCTCTCTCTCTCTCTCATTCTCTCTCGTCTTCTCTCTCTCTCTCTCTCTCTCTCTCTCTCTCCCTCTCTCTCTCTCTCTCTCTCTCCTCTCTAAACCCTCTAGATTTCTTTCTCCTCTCTCTCTCTCTCTAAAATCTCTCTTTCTCCCCTCCCTCCCCTCTCTCTTCTCGAGAGGAGAGGAAAAGGGGGGAGTCAAAGAAAAGTTCTCTCTCTCTCTCTCTCTCTCTCTCTCTCTCTCTCTCTCTCTCTCTCTCTCTCTCTCTCTCTCTCTCTCTCTCTCTCTCTCTCTCTCTCTCTCAACACAACTTGGAATTGAACATTGATGACTCATATTTATGTAAGATGAAATGAAAATAAAATGAAACAATCTCTCTCATAGAAATGTTTTGCATCACACAACTCCTTCAATTATTATCACCAATGCAGTTATCGTGAATCACGAAATGCAACTTACACAAAAACAACATCACGTGAATGCCATCCGTTAGTGATAACAATTGAATCGAACAATCGATCATTTGAATTTGCACGCAAATGTCATCATTTGAATGGCTATAAAACGTAACAGCAGAAATGACGACTGCATAAACTCACATATTTTTTATTTTAATAAAAAAAGATTGAAACCTGCGCTATTCATGGAACATCATACCGTGCGCGCTTTATGGCATCACAGTGCGCGCTTTATAGCGTTTTGTCTGCGCGCTTTATAGCAGTGCGCGCTTTCTACCGGACGCCTGAATGATAGCCTAACAAACTGAAAGTGATAATACATACAAACTTTAAAAAAACTGGTGATAACAAACTTTACTGATAACCGACTGTTTATTACCCGACAGACGATAAAAAGTCAACAGGATGGTAATCAAACTAGCTAACTAATCAAACACGTGTCAAGTCCAGCTGTCGTTTGCCTTTTGTTTTAAAGGGAGGGGTGGGGGTAGGGTGGGGAGGACGAATACCACCAGAGTGATGGGTGGGAGTTATTAAAGGGCCACCCTGACGGATGAGGTTTTAGTAAGAAACACGCCGAGATCACCCAGAAAACACCCTTTACAGAGATTGCAACACTCACTTTGCTCTGGTTTCCTAGAAATCAAACCGTCAAATCGGCGATTCCTCCTTGGCGGAGGTGCTGGAAGTCAAATTATTTCACCCAAAGAGAAGGCGTGTGCCGTCTCTTTTCTAATGGCCGCCAAATCGTTTGCAGGAAATGTTCGCAATACAAGCTTTTTTATTTTTATTTATTTTTTAAACATTGTATACAGCTTATCTAAATAAAAGGAGTTTCGCTCACAACAAAGGAAATAGATCCTTTTTTTAAAATGCACTACAAAAACATAAAACGCTTCAACCACAATGAGTGACCTCCACCCACCCCATCTAAAATGGCTACTCTCTCCGGCATCTCCGCCAAGGAGGAATCGACGTTTTGACGGTTTAATTTATAGGAAACCAGAGCAAAGTGAGTGTTCCGATCCTTGAAAAGGCTGTTTTTCTGGTGATCTCGAAGTGTTTCTTGCAAAACCATATCCGTCAGGGTCCACCTTTAAAGGACTAGAAGCAAGGAACGCTAAGGGGATAGGAAAGGGGGTGGTTAGTTGGAAAACAAGTAGAGGGTGATACATATAAAGATGTCCTTATAGTATGGCAGTTGAGAGTCAAAGGCCTAGTAAAATGTGAGTGATGAAATTGGGGATTCAGAGCAATTTTGTTTATCTGGGTTTCGCACTCTAAAGAGTAGGCCATGTGTGTGTGTGTGTGTGTGTGTGTGTGTGTGTGTGCCGTACATATATGTCTTATAATTTCCAGGCCTATAACAGTATAAGTGTAACACCTCAAACGAAACAAAATGTTAACCTACATTAGTAGCGATACCAAGCATGAATGTCTGAACAAACGCACGAGCATGCACATTTACATTTTATCACCAGGCATGCATACGCGCATGTGCGCGCATGATCGTGGCACATGTAAACACGGGCCCGCGCGCACACGCCGAGCACACACAAACAAAACTTGTTTTCTAAGTAGGCTACATAGGTTTTGCATACATACGCATACACACACGCCCATGTGCGCGCACAAACACACACACACACACTGCATATTATAGGCGGGATTAATACGCTGCAAGCGCAAGCAGAGAAAGAGGGGGGGTGGGTGTTCACCTGTTAGGAGAACATACTTTTGTGAGACACTGTTATTTCCTGGGTCCCATATCGGAAAATCCCATAAGTCGGATGTTTTATTCCTCGGAAATTTCTAACAAAACTTTGATGACACGCATGCATGAGCTTAGGTTTTCGGTGCTGGAGGGTTGCATCACTTTTTTCGGAAACACAAACCGTTGGGGTCAGTCGCAGCCTGTTTGATTATTAAGAGTTTGTTTCTTAGACTAATTATTATTCCTTTATAAAAAGAAAAGAGATGAAAACAGACGGTGGATAGTCGAGCTTTTGCAATGTAGCCTTGCTGTGCCCACTCCAAGCCTGCCGAACTTTGTTTTCTCGCCACCTCTCGTAGTGCGGGATCGCTTAGCTTAGCAGACGACAAGGCCCCGCACTGAGTGTACTGCGAAGGTTGTGCGATTGTTGGATGGAAAGTGACCATTTTCAACTGAAAACTCTTGTGATAAAACTGCCACCCAGGGTCGTTTTTTTGGACGAATTATTTCATTCACGGTCTCATCCTGCTGTGGACGAAGTTTGAGATTGATTGCTTTGCATTAGGTGAGTGTTTTTGCGACTTGTTTTGCATGTTGGGTAGCGTCTCCGAATGGAAGACTAGAAAAGGGGGCGGACCAAGCTCGCTGGAGCGCACTTTGGGTGGTAGGTGACACACAGTGCACTATTTCATTATCTCCGCCGGCTACATTGCCGGTCTAGGTTACCATGCACGCTTGATGATAATGGGGACAGATTTACTTAATATGTCTGGTTTTTCCTTTGGGGTAGTATTGAGTGGTTTTGAGCGGTTCGAGATGATGATATTTAAGTTGACACAAGTTTTAACAGAACTGGGGGGGGGGGGATATTCTAGTTTTCCTTATTAAATGTCCCCATAGGCACATGCGTGCAGAGTTTTGTAGGCCTATATCTTTTTCTTGATTAGTTTTTGACCGAATGTTGTCTTTGAAGTTTTACTTTTTATGACGAAGAAAACTTGATAATTATGAATGTCTCTCTTCTTGGAGCACTTGGGGCAATCAGCCCTGGGGCAATGTTCATCTTTCTTTTCCCAACCACCCTTTCTCTGCGTTCAAACCTCACAACTTACTAGACTAGAGCAAGAACAGTAGAATGATTAGAGGTTTAAAAAAAAGGGGGAAAAAAGAATGACTAGAGGTGAGGCATTCTCAATATGGATTTGTTCTCAACATGCCTGCGCATGTGCGAAGAGTTAGGGATAGGGTTAGGGATAGGGTTAGGAATAGGTTTAGGGTCAATTTAGTGTTGAATACACAACAGATAAAATTTGATGGTACGTCATGATCGATTTCGTACATGCGCAGACATGTTGAGAACAAATCCGTTTTGAGAACGCCACAGGGGCATCCTTCTCTCTGTTGTAATTATCATGATTATTACCTCTTCTCTGTCATAATGGTCCTCTGGATACGTCTACAGAAAGTGTTTTGCTTCAATGCTTAGTCCGTTGTTCTTTTGAATAAAACAGGGAAGACAACGACAGAAAACTAAAACGATGTTTTCTATTGGTAGATTTGTTAATTAATTATCAAACAAAGCGTGTCGATTTCTCTCTCTCTCTCTCTCTCTCTCTCTCTCTCTCTCTCTCTCTCTCTCTCTCTCTCTCTCTCTCTCTCTCTCTCTCTCTCTCTCTCTCTCTCTCTCTCTCTCTCTCTCTCCCTCCCTCTCTCTCTCTCTCTCTCTCTCTCTCTCTCTCTCTCTCTCCTCACACACACACACACACTCTCTCGCGCGCGCGCTTCTCTCTCACGCTCTCTCACACTCTCTCTCTCTCTCTCTCTCTAAGCCTAAAATCTTTATCCTTGACAAACAAAGTTCAAGTTTTCTCTCTCCCCCCCCTCTCTCACCTCTCTAAATGTGTCTCTCGGTCTGCTCTCAGCTTAAAATTCATCTCTCTCTCATCTCTCCCTCTCTCTCTCTCTCTCTCTCTCTCTCTCTCTCTCTCTCTCTCTCTCTCTCTCTCTCTCTCTCTCTCTCTCATCTCATAGTGCACACACACACACACACACACACACACACACTCACACACACACACACACACACACACATGGACACACACCACACAAACACACAGTATGTGCACCTCAAAATGTGTATAGGTCGGTGGCCTCAGCTTAAAATTCATTGAGCTCATAGAGCTCTCTCTCTCTCTCTCTCTCTCTCTCTCTCTCTCTCTCTCTCTCTCTCTCTCTCTCTCTCTCTCTCTCTCTCTCTCTCTCACACATTAAGTGCACCTCCAAATGTGTATAGGTCGGTGGCCTCAACTTAGAATCCATTGAGCTCATTGAGAGCTCTCTCTCTGTCTCTCTCTCAGGGCTCTCTGTCTCTGTCTGTCTGTCTGTCTGTCTCTCTCTCTCTCTCTCTCTCTCTCTCTCTCTCTCTCTCTCTCTCTCTCTCTCTCTCTCTCTCTCTCTCTCTCTCTCTCTCTCTCGCTCTTCGAAACGTGTCTATGTGTCTATCTTCTCTGTTTCTGTCTCTCTCAGTCTCTGTCTGTCTGTCTGTCTGTCTCTCTCTCTCTCTCTCTCTCTCTCTCTCTCTCTCTCTCTCTCTCTCTCTCTCTCTCTCTCTCTCTCTCTAACGCTCGCTCTGCCACCCCCCCCTCCCTCTACCCCCCTCGCCCCTTCTTAAACTTATGTGAATGCAATGCCATTTTGATAAGTCATCCTTAATTCTGTATTCAGCGATAGTTCCCCGGTTGTCAAATTTTAAATGTATGGTAATCTCCATATTTCAATCGCGAATCGCCATTTCACGAATATGAAATTGTAAATGCACATAATAATGGTTATTTAAGTATTCATGATAAGTTGGTTTTTTTTTATGCAACACATGAAACATTATTGTAAGCGGCATAATCGTGCTGTTTTATTGTTGTTTGGGATGTAATATCATGCAGTCATCGTCCGCAATGTATACGAGACAATAATGCGTGTTTTAGTACACACGACAGTAAATAAATGTACCTTTTATTATCGTCATATGCCTAGAGCCAAGGTCTGGTTTCGTAGACCTAGATGATAAGTGATGAATATTTATTAATTTATTCACTCCACCTGACGAAAGCCTCTTCACACTCGTTAGTCACGGGGTCTTAAGTGATGCAGCGCTCGCCTTTACACGTTAAATGGGTTCTATCAGGTCTTGTCTGCCCTTTACTCAAATGGCTTTTATCATTGGTTGACATTAATAGCCTGTAGTAGGGGCCAACAGTAACATGAGAGCTGTACAATAGATGATTTTCTACAGTAATGGAAAATCATGGTACAGTTTAGTCTCTTGTGGAAGACTATGACTCTCGAACGAGGTCTGCCCTTGCACCGGCTCTGGTGCTGCAGCCAAAGGGATGGGATGGCCTTTGGGGACCTTCCTCAACGCCAGCTGTGTCCCCAAATCCCTTTGGCCGAGAGAGTGGGGATGTACCCTGGGCAAGGCATCTCCACTATAAACAAATTCTCGCCCAGCCCGCCAGAATAGTATCTGCCCCCTCTGCTTTCTGGCAGTCATTGTCGGAAACGACAGACTATCATACATCATGTCTTGTAGTTATTGCTAATATGAAATAGTGTCAATGTTGATACGTAATATACGGAATTTGTAACATTTACAAATGCACAGACATATATTTAAAAGATACATACAAAGACACACAAACACACACATACACGCACACGCACACGCACACACACGCACACGCACACGCACGCACACGCACACGCACACGCACACGCACGCACGCACGCACACACACACACACACACACACACACACACACACACACACACACACAAACAATATGGTAACGACCACGGGTAGTTAAAAAGAACAGGAAGAAGAGAGTTAACTGGTCTATTGCCTTCATATCTACAGCATGTTAAAGGTTAAAAGTGAAAGTTCCCTGTAGTTCTGTAGGGGCAATAACCTTTGCCATATGTGTGTGTGTGTGTGTGCGTGCGCGCGTGCGCGCGCGTGTATGTGTGTGTGTGTGCGTGTGTGTGCGTGTGTGTGCGTGTGTGCGCGCGCATCCGTACGTGTGTGTGCGCGCGTGCGTGTGTGTGTGTGTGCGTGCGCGCGCATATGTGTGCGTGCGTGTGCGCGCGCGTAGCGTCCTCTTCCCTAATCGATACAAACAAGTGTTAAAAATGATAAACATCATTTAAGTAAACGGTCAAATTGTCGTTAATTCGATATTATAATATGGAACTTGCTTCTGTTTATCGATTTCTTACATTATTATTTTTTTAGCAATAAATAATTCTCTGGTGATTTTTTATTCCTCCTTTGTTCCTTTTATCTGCGCAAGGGCGAGGCAAATTAATGTTAATTGGTGCCGTCAAATGGCAGGAGTTCTGTGCCTTTTCGGTGGAGAGTTCTGTTCCAAACAAATATACTGTATTGTTAGCATTGGTTTTATTTTTGTAACTCCATGATGGTGGTAAGGTTAAAAGACCGTGAATTGTGAATGGAGAAATTCAGGAATGGCGGGGGTGTTGATTATATATGTCACAGTAAAAGTGGGAATCCAGTAGGATTCGGAATCCTACTAGTAGAAATCGGAATTCTGATTTCTAATGGATTTTCTTCAGTAGAAATCGCAATTCTGATTTCTACTATAGTACAAATTGGAATTCCGATTTGTACTGACGGCCAGTATGAAATGGAATTTAGTACAAATTGGAATTTTGTTTTCTACTCTTAAACTTACGTGAAGTTATATCTAATATTGAATGAAAGGCTGTGTTAGAACTACAAAACCTGCCAGATGGGATACACATCACAGATCACACACATAGCATATATATATATTTGCTTTGATAAAGCTTTTCTGTGTCCAATGTCTTTATTTGTGAACCTCAGAAACAAAACCAGTTAACGTTAACTTTGAGTAATGTTCCGTGTTCAAAAAATTTATAAAAATAAAAAAAATAAAAAATAAAAATTATATAAATTGTGCTGATTTACTTTTTTTCTCCCAATGGGGGAGGGACAGTGCCTTATGCAAAGACAGCTGTTTCGACCTAGGAGAAGGTCTCATCAGTTTGCATGATCGGCCTGCAATTTGACTGTCCAGTGGATGCCAACCCGAGCAAAAAAGACATTCTACAAGAGAATGGTGTCCTCTCTGCATCAAATCGAAAATCCATAATAAAAGCAAACCAGCACAAAGTTAAACCAGAAATAGTAAAAATCTTATGAAAATCTTATGTAAAATGAACAAAATAATAATGTTCTGAAATTTTAATTTCAAAACCTAATAGACATGACTAGGGAGGGCTAACTACTGAGATGGTATCCAAATTAAGGATAAAAATAGTATGAAAGAAAAATCTCAGTGAATATGCCAGCTCCGTACCCCTACTCTGAAGGACTGAAAAGTTAGTGCATTTGAAATGCAGAATAGTTTGCTTTGATAAAACTTTTCTGTGTCCAATGTCTTTATTTGTGAACCTCAGAAACAAAACCAGTTATATATTAAGTGCTGCTTTGCTTTTATTGTGGACTTTCAATCTGGTGCAAAGAGGACAACCTTTCTCTTGTAGAAAGTCTTCTAGCTCAGTTTGAATGTTCACTGTGGACATTCTTTGCAGGCCGATATGCAGACTGAAGAGTCTTTCTCAAAGACGAAACAGCTGTCTTTGCATAGGCATTGTCTATCTCCCCCATTGGGAGAAAAAGTAAATCAGCACATTATTTTCTTTTATTCTTTTCAGAACACAGAATAAATTGTAAAGTTAAAATTAAAGTTATTCAGTTTCTTTCTTAGGTTCACAAACTTAAATATTGGACCAAAAAAAAGTTTTATTCAAGCAAACTATATATATAAAAGGAAAGTTTAATGGTGTGGTTGTTTTTTCTTCTTCAATTCTTGTACGTTTATATATATATATATATATATATACCCCTACCATAATGCTTGTGAGTGTCAGTCGTGGATATGACCTTTAAATAGCAGCTATACTAATCCAGAAAGTTGGACTGAAATTTGCTGTTTTTTTAATAGTTTTACTATTCGGAGGGTAGTTTATCGCATTACGTGCAATGACCAGCACACCAGTGGAACCGTCCTCTCTTATAAGACCTCCCATTATAAGTTCCCTTTTATAAGACCTACTTCCGTAGGCAATAGACCAGTTAACTCTCTTCTTCCTGTTCTTTTTAACTACCCGTGGTCGTGTGTGTATTGTGTGTGTGTGTGTGTGTGTGTGTGTGTGTGTGTGTGTGTGTGTGCGTGCGCGTGTGCGTGCGTGTGCGTGCGCGTGTGCGTATATATATATTATCTCAAAGTGTATTGTTTGGCGCCAATTACAATCATTCTGATCTATTCTTCAACGGTTTATTAGTTATATAACAGATCCAAATCCATCTGTTGTTATTTTGTTTCATGTTCAGCTCATTTCATTTCAGCTGGTGGGGCAATACTATAGGCCTACTCAGTGTAGTGGTAGTTGATTATGAAGTAATGTAAACTGACAGATGGTAAGCTTCGAAAAACAAATTGTACATGGAAAGCACTGTTTGCTGCATAAAGGGTCTTTTTTTTTGTTAGCATATAGGTTGATTATTACATTACAAGTACAGTGAAACCTCCCTTATAAGACCTTCAAAAATCAACAAAAATGAGGTCTTAAATGGAGGTAATATTGTTTGTCCTATATGTATCTTTATAGAGGTAATTTTAATACTTACAAAGAAGAGGAATGTCTGAACGAACGAAAGTTTAGCTTTACGTCCTCTCAGCCGAAGCCATATGGGACAGGAATGTCTCAGAGAAGTAGGTCTTATATGAGAGGGAGTCTTATAATGGGAGGTCTTATAAGGGAGGTTCCACTGTACGGTGTGCTTGTCATTACACGTAATGCGATAAACGACCCTCCGAATAGTAAAACTATTAAAAAACAGCAAATTTCAGTCCAACTTTCTGGATTAGTGTTTGCTTTCCTAGCTGCTATTTAAAGGTCATTTTCGGGTATCCACGACTGACACTCACAAGCATTATGGTAGGGGTCAATTTCATCCATGATGGGTTCTTTTTCTTAGTTCTTTGTCTCCTCTCACGCCCACTCACTCCTACAAACCCGCCCCCTTTCTCTCGCCCCCTCCCCTCTTCTCTCTGTTCTACTTAGGATACTTTCGATATTACACGAGGCCATCTATCACGGATTTGTGTGTGTGTGTGTGTGTGTGTGTGTGTGTGTGTGTGTGTGTGTGTGTGTGTGTGTGTGTGTGTGTGTGTGTGTGTGTGTGTGTGTGTGCTCGCTTTGTATTGCGTTTTGGTTTGAATGCGTTTTGAATGCTAACGTATGTGTGTGCGCTTTGATTTGATTTCTATCAAGATTCAGCGCAGTATAAATAATGTATGTTGTTGTTGGTGGTGTGTGTATGTGTGTGTGCGTGCGTGCGTTCGTGTGTCAGTGTGGGTTTGTGTGTGTGAAAGAGTGAGAGCAGATGGTAGTGGTATTCTATTGTAGAACTTGTTACCACACACGACGGTTAATTGCAGTGAAAAGAAAGAAAATATACTAAGCAAAATGAAACGTCTCCTTCCAGAGTTTTGCCGTTCATTATTACGCATACATGCTTCACACATAGACCTACACACTGTTGTGCCATTCATGTACGTACATATAGCGCATATGCGTGCGAACCTGCACCGATACACTACACACGGCATTCACATGCACACATACATATATACACACATACACTTATGCACACATTGGGCGCACTTGCACACAGAGACGCACACATACACACAGACACATAGGCCTACACACGGACACATAAGCACATACATACACACACACACACACACACACACACACACACACACACACACACACACACACACACACACACACACACACACGCGCGCGCGCCGCGGCGCGGCGCGCGCATACACGCACACAGACACTTTGCACATACGCACTCACGCACGCACGCCAAACGCATGCGCACGCACGCACACACACACACACACACACACACACGCACGCACGCACCTCTTCACACACAAACAAGTGAACAACAACAACAACAACATACAGTTCGTATACGGCGCTGTATCTTGATAAAAATCAAATCAAAGCGCGTGCACACTTTAGCATTTGTAACGCATTTCACACAAACACGCCAAACAAGATGGACAGAGAAATAACACACACACACACACACACACACACTACACACACACCACTCCAACCACACACACACACACACTGTTTCATACACACACACAGCACACACACCACACAAACCGCACACACACACACACACACCTCACGGTCACCCACTCCCGCACGCACTCACGCACGCACGCACGCGTGCGCGCGCGCGCGCCACCTCTTCGAAACTCTTCTCTAAGTGAGTCAAAACGAAATCTCTTTAGATAGTCCATTTACTTATTATTGAACCTATTACAAAAACGGTATAACTTGTATCAAACAATGACGTGCAAAAATAGAAATATTTGGGGAGGATTCTAAAAGCGCAAGATTTTGCTTTTTTATATTTCTGAACAGTCTTTTTTTAAAATACAAGTTATTAGTTTTCGTACATAAGATAAATAATAAAATGTCAATGAACTTATCTAAAGTTAGTCCGTTTTGACTCCAAGCCATCGCTTTCTTGGTCCTGTTTCATACTTAAACCCACAGCCGGCATATTATATAAACCGCCCACACTCGGCGTGCTGATTTATCCTCCGGGTACACCCATTTCCCTTTCCCCCCTCAAAATATGGCATCCATATCAAGTAAAAGTCCCAATGCAAGTTTGTTTGGTTTAAAAGACCGCAGAAAGGGCGTAACCTGGCTCCTATTGAATCACTCAAAATAAGTATTTTAAAGGGGGGGGAGGCGCGCGCCGTCATTATAAAGGTTGAGCGAGACGCGCGCCAACCGTTCGTTTTTTTTCCCTGTTGCTCGAGCTACTGCGAGTCAGAACTTCGCAGCGACTAGGCTAGCAGTCTACACCCGATCCCTGGGATCGGTAGCTTTCCCTTTAAGCACCCATCCGACCACTTCTGCTATCCCGGTTTGGAGAAAGTTAAATTACCTGTGCATAAATAATGATACAGCTGATTTGTCAGCAGTCAGCGTTATTTTTAAATCCACAAACTCGGTTATATCTTACGTATGCACCCCCCCCCCCCCCACCCCGACCTCCCGGGCCTCCCTTGGTAGTCTTATTGTAAAGAGATAATTGAGTCTGCTGAGTAGCCTGGGCCTACAGAGTGAGTCACAAATATCGTATGACTGCTTAGAAATACGAGTGACAATTTTTTATTGATATATACTACTGTTGGCTTAGGGCCTAGCTGCTACACTACATACGAATCGATTCACTGCGACCCGATTTTGACATTTGTGAGGCATGATTGACGTGAAATTCTACTGTCTAAATAAATCTGATGAAATCCTACTAGTTACGTTCACTATATTTGTAGTCCCCGTACACGAATCTGATAAAATATCTGTATTTTTGCATCAGACATTTAATTTGATTCGTGTATCTTACCTCTGCGATAATATTTCCATCTATAGTATACCAGCTCGCACTTTACGTTCAGTTTTTTGACAGCTTTCAACTGTTGGTCGGCGCTCTTTTGCTGTCTCAGGACCGACCTCCTGGAACAAAACTTCCTCTCTCCCTCCGTCAGCGACCGACCCTCTCTGCTTTCAAAGCTAACCTCAAGACCCACCTGTTCCCCCGTCATTAAAGCTCCGCTCTCTTTTCTCTTCCCTCCCTTGCCTTTAGGTCTGTTTCTGCTGTATTCCATTTATGTCATCCGTGTTGTATTCGCTTTAGCAATGCAGTTTTGTTTTAATGCGTTATGAATGCTAACGTGTGTGTGCGCTTTGATTTTGACTTCTATCAAGATTCAGCGCCGTATAAATACTTTATGTTGTTGTTGTTGTTGTTGTTATTGAGGTCTACTTGAGTATAGTGAGTGAAAATATTAGCATTATTTTTAGACGGAAGCATTTCACGTCACAATCCGATTGTATTTGGGTCAAATTGTATGCAGTGTAGCGTACCCTTTAGTCCAGGGCAAACTGTACGAGTGATAACTGTGTCTCCTGGTTTGTGTTGTTTGGCTGGCTGTCTGGCTGTACTTTCTGTCTGTGCCTTATGTCTGTCTCTGTCTGTCTGTACTTTCTGTCTGTCTCTGTCTGTCTGTACTTTCTGTCTGTCTCTGTCTGTCTGTACTTTCTGTCTGTTCTATCTGTCTGTCTCAGTTTCTGTCTCTTACAATATCTTCCTCTCTCTTTCTGTCTCTCTCTTTTTTTTTAATCGGTGCTTACTGTCTGTCTGTGTTTTCTGTCTATTTCTGTCTGTGTTTCTCAGTTTCTGTCTCTAACACTCTCTTTCTTTGTATATCTCTGTCTTCATAACCTCCTCTCTCTCTCTTTCTGTCTCTTTGTCTCGGTGTTTTACTGCCTGTCTGTGTTTTCTGTCTGTGTCTGTATATCTCCGTTTCTGTCTCCGACACTCTCTTTCTTCCTCTCTCTCTTTCTGTCTCTTTGTCTCGGTGTTTTACTGCGAAATGACACTAAGTTCAGAATGTGTCCCATGAGATGGCGATTTGGGAAATGGCGCGATTTGGGAAATGGCGATAATATGGGATAATATGGGAAATGGCGATAATATGGGAAATGGCGATAATGTGGGAAATGGCGATAATATGGGAAATGGCGATAATATAGGAAATGGCGATTTGGGAAATGGCGATAATATGGGAAATGGGATAATATGGGAAATGGCGATAATATGGGAAATGGCGATATGGGAAATGGCGATTTGGGAAATGGCGATTTGGGAAATGGCGATTTGGGAAATGGACGATTTGGGAAAGATTCCCCTGATGAATTTGTCAGGACCACGAGCGATTACGTTAACCTAATCTGGTAACAAACAGAGTTAATTCAGTCAGTCGATCGATGACCAGCCAGTCGGAATTCGGACTTTCAACTCTTTCTCTTTCTGTCTCTGTCAGCACATTTGGGAGCACGGATTAGTATTATAAGAAAGCTTTGCAACATTCTGCCGTTCCCGGGAAAGGGATAGGGTTAGGATCAGATCAGATCCGTATGCGGGGGGGGGGGGGGGGGGGGGGGGGGGGGGGGGGGGGTCTAAAGTTATTGTTTTATTTTCCAAATCATGAACAAAACTATGACATAACTGAAGCAACAACAATCAGAGCTTATGGCGTGCTCAGTTCAAAACGAATTACACAGTATAAACATTGGCGGAATTTTACCAGGAAATACAAGCAATACATTTTTGAAAAGAAAGTCACAACAATCCAAACGAACTATGGACATAGCAATAGACAAAAGAAGTAGAATCGACCAAAAAAATGATAAGAGAGAGAGAGAGGGAGAGAGAGAGAGAGAGGGAGAGAGAGAGAGAGGGAGAGAGAGAGCGAGAGAGAGAGAGAGAGAGAGAGAGAGAGAGAAGAGAGAGAGAGGAAGAGAGAGAAGAGATAAGAGCACAACTCTGCCGATCGAAGGTCATGGTTGGCCTTTGGGGACCTTCCCCACTGCCAGGTGTCCTCACATCCTTTTGCCGAGAGAGTGGAGGTGTGCCTTGGGCAAGGCATCTCCGCCGTAGACACATTCTGGCCCATCCATCCAGAACAGCAGACCTGCCCCTTGCCTTATCTGGCAGTCATAGTCGGAAACGGCAAGGTGGCATCCATACAAAGGCATGCGTACATTGTGAATAGACAAATGCAAATCAAGTTTTTCCTTCTCGGGTTCCTCAATTTTGGAATTCCCTTCCCTCTGCCATTCAGTTATGCCCCTCCATCTCACGATACAAAAAGATGGCGCGGGCAAATGTAATGTACAGCCCTGCTTAATTAATAATCCTTATACGATATTGAACTCACACTGTTTGATTTATCTATTGCCTTGTCTACAACTACATGTTATATGTCACACGAATGTTTACATCTCAGATGTATGCTTTGTTCGTTTATTGGTTTGCCTTGAAAATACCTGTTAAATATGTTTACATGGAAGTTACTTCTCATCAATTATTAGTTGTTTGATTGTTTGTTTTACTATGTTGGTATTCTTGTACTCTATGCTATGAGTGAGAGAGAGAGAGAGAGGGGGGGGGGGGAGGGAGAGAGAGAGAGAGAGAGAGAGAGAGAGAGAGAGAGAGAGAGAGAGGGGAGAGGGAGGGAGGGAGGGGAGAGAGAGATGGGGGAGGGAGAGAGAGAGAGAAGAGAGAGAGAGAGAGAGAGAGAGAGAGAGAGAGAGAGAGAGAGAGAGAGTGAGTGCAGGTGTAGACGTTTATGTGTTCAAATGCGTTTCTTGCTTAAAGTGATTTTTTTTCACGTTTGTAGTCAAATTTTAATTGTTTTGTTTCATCCAAGGACAAATTCTAAGAATAAGCATTGCCTAAAATCTTCATCCTTGTTAAATATAGTTTTTCAGTGTTCAGTGTTCCGTGTTCAGTGTTCAATGTTCAATGTTCAATATTCAGTGTTCAGTGTTCAATGTTCAGTGTTCAATGTTCAGTGTTCAATGTTCAGTGTTCAATGTTCAGTGTTCAATGTTCAATGTTCAATGTACAGTGTTCAGTGTTCAGTGTTCAGTGTCTGAACGTCTACGAGCTTTATTTACTAAACTTGCTGACCTTGCTCGTCGCATGTTCCTCCTTCACGTCGGTGTTCTGTGGTTGCGTTTGTAGTAATAGTAGGACAGCATGGGTAGAAGAATTCTGTTAAGTCCTTTCAGTTTTGAGGTTCAGCAATCACTGAGAGTTTGGTTGCCAAATGGGAACCTATGGTTAATTCCGCCACGTTCCAAGCTCCAAAATTTGAATGTGATGTAACTAGCAAGAAGGTAAATGTCAGCGGGTTCGGTTTTGTTTCTTTGGCGGATTTTCTCTCTCTCCAGCTACTCTCGGTCTCTCCGAGACTGCTTCTGTGTCTATTTTTCTCTGCATCTGTTTGTGTGTCTGCTCTCTCTCTCTCTCTCTCTCTCTCTCTCTCTCTCTCTCTCTCTCTCTCTCTCTCTCTCTCTCTCTCTCTCTCTCTCTCTCTCTCTCTCTCTCTCTCTCTCTCTCTCTCTCTCTCTCTCTATGTGTGTGTGGGGGCGCGCGTGTGTGTGTGTGTGTGTGTGTGTGTGTGGGGGGGGGGGGTGGATGTGTGTGAGTGTGGGTGGGTGCGTGCATGCGTGCGTGCGCATGTGCGGTGTTGTAATTGTGCGTGAGTGTGTGTGTGTGTGTGTGTGTGTGTGTGTGTGTGTGTGTGTGTGTGTGTGTGTGTGTGTGTGTGTGTGTGTGTGTGTGTTCGTTCTTTAGTTTAACGTCTGTTCACCCGCAAGTGATTAGACACACACACAAAAAGAAAGAAAAAAAAAGTGTGTGAAAATTAATTAAGCCTACAGCAGATAGCTATTGAAGTGAGAGTGTGTGTGAGTGCGTGGATGGTATTATTATTTATGTGTTTTCCCTACACATCTATTCATACAAATCTAACTGAGTGCATATAAAAATTACATTAACAGATATATAAGATGGGAGGGAAGGGGGTACATACAGTAACATTTCAAACTGACTTATGTAACATGAAGAGGAGTGTGTGTGTGTGTGTGTGTGTGTGTGTGTGTGTGTGTGTGCGTGCGTGCGTGTGCGTGTGCGTGTGTGTGTGTGTGTGTGTATGTGTGTGTGTGTTTGTGCGTGTGTGCATGCATGCACGCTTATACGTTCACCCACGAGTCTTTTTTTTAATAAATGTTCAACTCAAGCTACACAGAAAAGGCTACAACCTAGAATAGAAAGGTATTCTGAAGAGAGAACTCCCTCCATCTGGAATCAAGAAGCTTGAAACATGGGGTTGGGAGATCAATCCACTGGGGCTAAATGAAGAGCTATGTGCTTTGTCCACTCGGCCCCGGTAACCCTCCCCATCTCTCTCTCTGTCTCTGTCTCTCTCTCTCTCTGTCTCTCTCTCTCTCTCTCTCTCTCTCTCTCTCTCTCTCTCTCTCTCTCTCTCTCTCTCTCTCTCTCTCTCTCTCTCTCTCTCTCTCTCTCTCTCTCTCTCTCTCTCTCTCTCTCTGTGTCTCTCTCTGTGTCATATTCCCATGTTATCTTATAATGGTTTGTTTTTGTTTTTGTTTTCTTGTTTTTCTTCCTTAAAAGTGGTTTTATTCTGAAAAATTGTCATTGTCTCAAAATTGTTTCCCTTTTTTCGTACTCAATTTAAACTACCAATTCAAGTTCACCATTGTTAAGTATTATCCATGTTTGCTTTAATTCCCATTTTTGATATCTTTTTCAATTATTTCATGTGCCAATTTTTGTTCCATTTTCTTGACTTGATTGTTTTATGTCAAATTGTCTTTGCATGATGCATGGTATGAATGTGTGAGTGAGAGGGCAAGGTGTAAAGAAGCTATTGTAGCTTATCCTTTTTACCCTCAATAAAACATTCGTATTTCGTATTTCATTCGTATTTCTCTTTCTGTGTCCGTCTCTCCCTGAGTCTTGTTTTTTTATCTGTGTGTCTCTCACTTTCTCTGTCCCTGTCTCTTTGCCTTTGTCTCTGTCTGTCTCTCTGTCTGTCATTATGTCTTAGCAAGGGTTTTGAAAAATGGGCATGGCTTGTGCTTTAAAAAAACGTTGTAGACAGAAATGAATAGGGAACTCGCGAACAAATAAAACTTCGTTCTTACTGAAGTCGTTAAGGACTGAAGGATGGATACAAGTAATACGATCGTAGTTATTAAGTTATTATTGAGTAAACAACCCCCCCCCCCCCCCCACCCCCCAGTTCACCCTTTCGCTATAGACATGTCATGCAACAATCGAGACATATGTCTATTACTAAGTATTAGGAGAAAGATGAATAAGGCGAAAAGAATGAACAAGGGTGTCACTGGGTACGGCAACAACCCCCCTGTTGCACTAATTACTCGACATGACACACCAATAGGGCATTTGCCACGAGTGTTCGTTCTCTTCTGCTAATTTTCCCGCGCTCGTTCTGCCCGAGTTACGTTGACCTTTCTAATTCAACTCTCTAAATTCAACTCAGTGACATTCAAGGTCGCTGGTGCGCGGCAAATGCCCTATTGGGGGTAATGTGCCGCCGTGCAATATTTGAAGCGATTCGGTGCAGTGGTTCGCGTGATATCGTGCGGGTAGACTGACACCCGAAACAACATGTCTTTTGACAATTCGGGACCTTCCTGGTATATTGCAGTACCTCCAGGATCGTCCCACTATCTTTACATTTAATAATGTTCCACGTGTACCTGTTCCAGGTCGGAGGACTTTAAACGGATTTTCCTTCCAAAAACAAAAGAAACTGTATTCTACACGAACGATCGCAATATCCTTCCTCCCTGGACGGAGGCGGAGGGCTATTGAACGAATAGTACAGGGTGAAGGAGAAGGGTACGGAAATATACTAAAAACCCACTCAGCGTAATAAGGGGTCTGTTCCACAGTCTTTGAGAGTGAGTGACTGGATAGACATAGGTCAGTTATTCCCCCTCTCCATATTTCTTTTTCTTTTCAAAAGTTATCCGAAACGCGTACCCTTCCTTTTTACTCTTTCCCGTCTCCCTTTCCTTTGCTCGTTGTTGTTGTTGTGGTGTGTTTTCCCCTTGTCTCCCATGGGAGAAAGAATGGAAGGATATAACGAACAAACAACAAAACGTGTTCGCCGTGTGGCCTCGGCTGTAACTCTGTTTTTCAGAGTCGATTTAATGTTGTGACAGGAGTTTTAGTAACTCTGGCTGTACCTCCGTAGATATCAGACACTGTTAAACGTATTTGTATTGTTCTCGTCAGAAAACTATTTTTTGTTGAGAAACCCGAGTACCCAAATTACTGATACAATTTGAGTATTACAATGATGTACCGAGACCTAGGTCATAGGACATAGGCCTGGTCCTAATAAAACTGACAAATATCCTATTCTGCCGGGACCTATTCTGCCCCCCTCCCCTTCTGTCTGGACAAAAGTCCTATTAAAATGTATCACTGGCAGACGTATGAGTTCTGCTACATTTGATATTGATTTCTGCTACATTTGATATTGATTTCTGCTACATTTGATATTGATTTCTGCTACATTTGATACTGATTTCTGCTACATTTGATATTGATTTCTGCTACATTTGATATTGATTTCTGCTACATTTGATATTGATTTCTGCTACATTTGATATTGATTTCTGCTACATTTGATATTGATTTCTGCTACATTTGATATTGATTTCTGCTACATTTGATATTGATTTCTGCTACATTTGATATTGATTTCTGCTACATTTGATATTGATTTCTGCTACATTTGATATTGATTTCTGCTACATTTGATATTGATTTCTGCTACATTTGATATTGATTTCTGCTACATTTGATATTGATTTCTGCTACATTTGATATTGATTTTTGCTACATTTGATATTGATTTCTGCTACATTTGATATTGATTTTTGCTACATTTCATATTGATTTCTGCTACATTTGATATTGATTTCTGCTACATTTGATATTGATTTCTGCTACATTTGATATTGATTTCTGCTACATTTGATATTGATTTCTGCTAAATGTATAGCCAGGACATTTTATCCTCTTCATTTTCTTGTTTCAAGACAGATTGTCCTATATGTTTGGAATGAGTATATTCTGACTTGCCATAACGTTTGTCTTATATGTTTGGAATGAGGATATTCTGACTTGCCATAAGGTTTGTCCTATATGTTTGGAATGAGGATATTCTAACTTGCCATAAGGTTTGTCCTATATGTATACTTTGGAATGAGGATATTCTAACTTGCCATAAGGTTTGTCCTATATGTTTGGAATGAGGATATTCTAACTTGCCATAAGGTTTGTCCTATATGTATACTTTGGAATGAGGATATTCTAACTTGCCATAAGGTTTGTCCTATATATACTTTGGAATGAGGATATTCTAACTTGCCATAAGGTTTGTCCTATATATATACTTTGGAATGAGGATATTCTAACTTGCCATAACGTTTGTCCTATATGTATACTTTGGAATGAGGATATTCTAACTTGCCATAGCGTTTGTCCTATATGTATACTTTGGAATGAGGATATTCTAACTTGCCATAAGGTTTGTCCTATATATATACTTTGGAATGAGGATATTCTAACTTGCCATAAGGTTTGTCCTATATATATACTTTGGAATGAGGATATTCTAACTTGCCATAACGTTTGTCCTATATATATATACTTTGGAATGAGGATATTCTAACTTGCCATAACGTTTGTCCTATATGTATACTTTGGAATGAGGATATTCTAACTTGCCATAACGTTTGTCCTATATGTATACTTTGGAATGAGGATATTCTAACTTGCCATAACGTTTGTCCTATATATATACTTTGGAATGAGGATATTCTAACTTGCCATAAGGTTTGTCCTATATGTATACTTTGGAATGAGGATATTCTAACTTGCGATAACGTTTGTCCTATGAATGAGGATATTCTAACTTGCCATAACGTTTGTCCTATATGTATACTTTGGAATGAGGATATTCTAACTTGCCATAACGTTTGTCCTATATATATACTTTGGAATGAGGATATTCTAACTTGCCATAAGGTTTGTCCTATATATATACTTTGGAATGAGGATATTCTAACTTGCGATAACGTTTGTCCTATGAATGAGGATATTCTAACTTGCCATAAGGTTTGTCCTATATATATGTTACAGGCAATCGACGTTCCTTGCTATTTCACGTAATGGCTAGAGTCACCAGGCAATGTTGTGAACTGGCTGCGACCACTAGCCATTATTGTCTTTTTTTTCTTGTCCTAAAAATTTCAAAAGCGAGTGGGCGTAATGCCATAACGTTTCAGAGTCCTATATGTATAGGTTTGGAATGAGGATATAATCTAACGTTTGCCATAAACGTTTGTCCTAACCCTAATATATATATATACTTTGGAATGACAGGATATTCTAACTGAGTTTAACGTCCTCCGTTCTATATAGATACTTGGGGCAATGAGGATATTCTAACTTGCGATAAGGTTTTACCGGGAAAACCAGTTTGTGGCAGTTTATAAATGTACAGATAGTGGGTGTGAGGTGTGTACCGGTGTGGTGCATGTGGGACGTGTGCGTGTGCGTGCGTGTGATTGTCTTTTTTTTCTTTTATTTTTTTACAAAATACCGGGAAAGAGTGTATGTGTATTCGTATTTTACAAAAGCCCCTTATCCGGGAGTGACGAATATGGGAATTTTGATTATGAGGTGAGGGGTCTGAACAATGAGGTACTCTGAACAATGAGGTAATCTCATAATCAAAATTCGTTTGCGTGATAAATGTCTCTTGCGTGATAACCTAACCCTAACCTAAAGCAGATAATTTTACACAGACAAAACCATGACAGGTGAAGAAAATGTGGGTTTAACGTACTGCCGATACTGGTACAGACCTACATATGGGACATTTATAAATGTACAGAAAGTGGGTCGATCCCGGAGGTACTGCAATACCGGGAAAGACCTGGTACATATGGGACATTTATAAATGTACAGATAGTGGGTGGATCCTGGAGGTACTGCAATACCGGGAAAGTCCTGGTACATATGGGACATTTATAAATGTGCAGATAGTGGGTGGATCCTGGAGGTACTGCAATACCGGGAAAGACCTGGGACTTATGGGACATTTATAAATGTGCAGATAGTGGGTGGATCCTGGAGGTACTGCAATACCGGGAAAGACCTGGTACTTATGGGACATTTATAAATGTGCAGATAGTGGGTGGATCCTGGAGGTACTGCAATATCGGGAAAGACCTGGTACTTATGGGAAATTTATGGAATGTACAGATAACGTGCGTATCGGATCGCCTGGAGGTGAACAAACTGCAATAAACAAAAAAAATGTTCCCGAATTTTGTGGCCGAGATGAGATTTTTGTACCGCATATGAAATGTTCGTGGAGGTAGGCCAAGTACTGGGCATAACCAACCGTCAATGATACCAAAAAGCCTGAAGATACTAAGAGTGAAAACTCCGCAGCTGACTGAAGCCGGGATTGTTTTTTTTACTCCCACCCTTTCACCTACACTACAGACGGGGATCATTGTGAGCTCACTCACTGCCTCTGTTATCATACTTCCACCTTTTCATCTTCCAGGTGGGAAGTAAGAAAGTTGGCTTCATTCTTTCCAAGGTTTGTAGGCTGCGAAGTAATCACTCTTTGTATTTAGGCTTTTTGATGCTGCTGCGTAAGGTGAAAGTTAGAATGTACTATAATAATAAATAAAAATAAGGGGGGGGTGGGGGTACAGAAAGCTCATTTTTGGTTTCCACCCGATAGTAAGAAACTTAACGACTAAGAAAAATAATTATCACTTTCTACAGAATGCGCGATTTGACACCAGAAAAAACCACCAACGTTCGTAAACCTAACGTAGCAGAGAGCTTCGGCCGCGGGCCCTACTGGCAATATAGTCGAGTCGAGTTATTTCTGACTTTTAGTACGGTTATCTCCATTGATCTTGTTTAAATTCAAGTACTTGTAGATTATGCTGATAATCCCAACGTTCGGTTTATGGACCCTATCTCCCAAGGGGCATATTGTTCCGACGTATATTATATATATTTTTTTTAATGCTGATTCAGTGTATGGTATTCACGAACGGTCAAACAAATGAATGTTCCCATCTGATTACATTGAGAAGGAGCATATTGTTCTGACGTACAATCTAATTTTTGTTTAAATGCTGATTCAGTGTATGGTATTCACGAACGGTAAAAAAAAAAAAATCTATTTGTTTACCTTGAGCGAGAATTATAAATTTTGATTGTCACACCTTGGAAGACTTTTTTTACGGTTGCTGTTGTTTTTTTGTTTGTTTTTTTTTTGTTTGTTTGTTTTTGTTTGTTTGTTTGTTTTGTTTTAATCAAGATTAAACTAGTTGACAATATTTCACAAAAAGTTGGGGGGGGGGGGGGGGGTGCGTACGCGCGTGTGTACACGCGCGTGTGTGTGTGCGTGCGTGTGCGTGGCGCACAGACACATAAGAGTTTAGTGTGCGCTTTATTATATTGACTCCTGCATATGGCAAATGTATTTCCCCTGTGTGGAAAAGAGCCATCGATGAGCTATTTGTGTCCTCAACAATGGGATTGTCTATAATCGCTGAAATGTATAATCGTGGATGTGATAACTGCTACTCAGTGGTAGATAGATAACAGCCAGGCCTAGCAGATTACCTGTCCAATCTGTTGTTACCAGTCCTGTCCGATATGTTGGTACCTGTTCAATCTGTTGGTACCTGTTCAATCTATTGGTACTTATTCAATCTGTTGTTACCTGTCCAATCTGTTGGTACCTATTCAATCTGTTGTTACCTGTCCAATCTGTTGGTACCTGTTCAACCTGTTGTTACCTGTTCAATCTGTTGGTACCTGTTCAATCTATTGTTACCTGTCCAATCTGTTGGTACCTATTCAATCTGTTGTTACCTGTCCAATCTGTTGGTACCTGTTCAACCTGTTGTTACCTGTTCAATCTGTTGTTACCTGTCCAATCTGTTGGTACCTGTCCAATGTGTTGGTACCTGTTCAATCTGTTGGTACCTGTTCAATATGCTGTTACCTGTTCAATCTGTTGTTACCTGTCCAATATGTTGGTACCTGTTCAATCTGGTGGTACCTGTTCAATCTGTTGTTACCTGTTCAATCTGTTGGTACCTGTTCAATCTGTTGGTACCTGTTCAATATGCTGTTACCTGTTCAATCTGTTGTTACCTGTCCAATATGTTGGTACCTGTTCAATCTGGTGTTACATGTCCAATCTGTTGTTACCTGTTCAATCTGTTGTTACCTGTTCAATCAATCGGCGAACCTCTGAGGTCAGTATGTATAATATCTTAATGCCTCTTACATTTGAACAACTCTGTGTGTGTGTGTGTGTGTGTGTGTGTGTGTGTGTGTGTGTGTGTGTGTGTGTGTGTGTGTGTGTGTGTGTGTCTCCTTCTGTTTGTTCGCCCTGTAACACACGAGCCAGTGTATAGAATCGCTTCAAATTTTGTGTGGTGATGCATTATGGTGCGGGGAGGGTCCCGTAGAAAATTCGTAACCGTGGTAGCCTTGACCTTGGAGTTTGACCTTGAAAACCGAAATGTTCTTCTTTGTGCTATATATTCCATGTGTGGGAACCAGTAGAGAGAATCGCTTCGACTTTTGTTTGTCATGGTGCAGCAATGTTATCCAGTTTCTTAATTTTGAGCCTCCAATACAAACCTCCGCCACGGACGACTCAAAGGTAGACTTACCAGAAACACTCAAAGTTAGACTCACAAATGGAAGGGAAGCAACTATACAGTTCTCATCTGTGTTTTACTCCATAGTTGCTTCCCCTGAATTGAGAGAGAGAGAGAGAGAGAGAGAGAGAGAGAGAGAGAGAGAGAGAGAGAGAGAGAGAGAGAGAGAGAG
>CM065696.1:39528843-39531343 GCA_017654935.2 Phymorhynchus buccinoides
GGTAGCAGAATCCGAAATAAGCAATCCAAGGGGAGCGAATCTATAATAAGGCCGACAGGCGGCAACCAACCGAGGAGACACTGCACTGCTGCAGAGTCACCTCGGTGGAGTTCAGTGGAGCCTGTTCTGAGCTAACATACACAGGACACCACCTACTAAGCCCCCCTACTGACGACAGCAATGAAGATTAAATAATCTTTAATAGTTTCCACACAATGGTGTGTTTTTTGCAAGTCCAGTCAAGTCAAGTCAAAATCATCTTTATTGAGGGTTAAAGAATAAGCTGACAAAGCTTTTTTTCATCCTGCCCTCATCATTGTTTGATTGATTGTTTTGAACAGTCGCAGAGGTTACGGTGCTTCTTCTCCTCCTCCTCCTCCTTCTCTTTCCTCTTAAGACTTTTGTCCTCACTCACCCTCTTCCTCCAGCCCCACCCCCCCCACCATGGTCCTCTCTGACGGAGACCTCCTGCTCCGCTCGGTCACCATCAAAGAGGAGCTGCCAGACTCCGACACCGAGCGAGAGAGCGACTCCCCAGAACTCGCCGCCGCCGCCCGGGGGTCGCTCCCGGACTCGCCCTCCACCCCTACCCCCACCACCACCGCCACCACCATCATCCTCCGAACCTCCCCCCAACCTCCTCCTCATCCTCATCCTCCTGCCTTGGTTCTGACCAACGCGGACGATTCCATTGTGAGGACAAAAAGGGGGGTCAGGAATAATAATGGGAAAGGAGGAGGAGGGTTGGTAGGGCCCGCGGGATCCGAACCCTCGACTCCGAGTGCCGTGATTCTGGTGAGTCGGAAGACAGGGCGCAGGGACCACGTGGTGCTACAGAGTTTGCTGACAGCCAGAGGCAGCAAGAGGTCGGCTTCTGCAGCCTCTGCGGTTTCCTCCTCCTCGGCGGCGGTTCCTACTGCTCCGGGGCGAATCGAGAAACGCGTGGTCGTTAGCAAGAGGTGAGCTTGTTGTTCGTTGACAATGGTGTTGTTGAAATCATCGTCGTTGTCGTCGTCGTCGTCATTATCATCATCATCAACATCATCATCATCATCATCATCATCATCATCATCATCATCATCATCATCATAAACAACAGTACAAGCACCATAATCTTCATCCTCAGCATCATCGTGGCAACAAAAAGAGGAAGATGGAGAAGAATATTTTGCAGCAGCAGCATAATCATAATTTCAGCAGCAGCAGCAATATAATCAAAATCATTATTATTTCATCATCATCATCTTCATCATTATCATCATCAGTAGCAGCAGCAGCAACATAATCATCATTATTTCATTATCAAGCTCGTCATCAACAGCAGCAGCTACATAATCACCACAGTCCTTATTATTTCATCAACATCTCATCAGCAGCATAATTATAATCATTATTTCATCAGCATCAGCATAATCATCATTGTTTCATTATCATCGTCATCATCAGCAGCAACAACATAATCATCACAGTCCTTATTATTTTATCAACGTCAGCAGCAGCAGCAGCATAGCCATAATCATTATAATTCCATCAATATCAGCAGCAGCAGTAGCAGCGACATAATCATCATAACAATTATTCTTATATCATCATCAGAAACAGCAGCATAATCATCATAATCATTATTATAAATTCACCATCATCATCATCAGCAGCAGCAGCATAACCTTCAACATGATCGTGTTCAACGTGGTTGTTGTTGTCAAAGTCATCATCATTTATATCGTCGTCAACCTCCTCCTCCTCCTTATCATTGAAATCATCATCATCATCATCATCATCATCATCATCATCATCATCACCATCATCATCATCATCATCATCATCATCATCATCATCATCACCATCATCATCATTGTCATCATCACCATCATCTACACTCATCATCATCATCATTGTCATCATCATCATCTACAGTCATCATCATCATCAGCAGCAGCAGCAGCATCACCATCATCATCATCATCATCATCACCACCGTCATCATTATTATCCCTGTTGTTGTTGTTGCTGTTGTTTTGTTGTGGTTGTTGTGTTTTTGTTTTTGTTGGTGTTATCAGAAAGAGATAGAGAGGGAGAGAGAGAGAGAGAGAGAGAGAGAGAGAGAGAGAGAGAGAGAGAGAGAGAGAGAGAGAATGTATGTGTGCACGCGCGCGCGCGCGCGCGCGTGTGTGTGTATGTGTGTGTGTGTGTGTGTGTGTGTGTGTGTGTGTGTGTGTGTGTGTGTGTGTGTGTGTGAGAGAGAGAGAGAGAGCGTGCCCTCTGTGCGGTGTGAGCCTGTGAGGGTGCGGGGGAATATGCTCGCGCGCACGTGCTTGTATGAGTGCGCATGAGCATGCGTGCGCGCGCACGTCTGTGTCTGTATGTGTGTGACTGTGTGTTTATGTGTGTGTGCATGCGCGTGTGTGTATGTGAGTGTGCGCGTGCGCGCGCTTGCGCTTGTACGTTTTGTAGAAGAAACTAATTATACAATACTTCACTTTTTATTCTCGCAGAGCTC
>CM065696.1:39536343-39546343 GCA_017654935.2 Phymorhynchus buccinoides
ATCCTACAACCAAGTAAGAAAGTTCGGACGAGTGATGTCCCTTGCGTGCCCTGGTGAGTCCCGGTCACGCACACACATACACAGTGACACACACACACACACACACGCACGCACGCACACACGCACGCACGCACACGCACGCACACGCACACGCACACGCACACGCACACGCACACGCACACACACACACACACTCACTGACAGTAAAGAGAAAGAGGAGCCCCTGTAGCTCGCTAGCTCGTAATCCGTCATGGTTTGCGAGTTTTCCGTGGGTTGTTTGTGAACTTTAACAAGTACTTTGCCGGAACTCACCTGCGACACACCAGAGCAGGGGCAGATAACGCTAATTGATCGAGTTTCGGGAAAGTGCTTATATGGCTTTGCCACATGGCTTTTTTTTTCTTACTTGTTTTAAAGAAAATTCAGCATATTATGGAAAAGTACTTTGCAAAAGTACAACCAGCAGGAGAACTTGACACGGGTCTCTTCTGTAGGCCTTGTTCAGCATTAAATGGTTTAGACGTGGAGGATACTGGGAATGTTATTAATTCGTAACCTTGTAACAAACAATATGGAATTGTACATAGCTAAAGTACCTACAACGGCTGACAAAGATACACCTTCATGGATAAATAAAAAAGTATTGAAAAGTGTAACAAACGTTTCTAGTTTTTGCAGACTAAAGGTGGTCAGGCTTATGTAGCTTCTAAGCAGAAACTCAATAAAAAGGGACCAGCCTAAAAAGTATAGAAAAAAGTTCATAAGTGTAATAAATCTATCAAAAAAGCAGGAAATGTCTATGGAAAAAAAATATAGCAACTAATTGTAAGACAAATCCCAAACCTTTTTGGAAATATGTACATTAAAGGTCACACTAGTGCAAGTGTTAGTGCTTTGAAAACAGACAATGGCGATTTTGCTGTTGCTGACAGTGATACAGCAGAAGTCCTCAATCATTTATTTTCCAGTGTGTTTACTAACGAAGACATTACAAAACTGCCAAATTGATCAGACTGAAAATTCAGATGGAGTATCAGTGTCAGATGTTAGAATAACTCCTAAAGCTGTTGAAATAAAATTAAAATAATTAGATGGTTCAAAAGCACAAGGTCCTGATGGAATCCCCCCCAAGAGTTTTGAAAGAATTAGCTAAAGAACTAGCTTCTCCTCTACGTGTACTTTTTAATAAGTCTCTTGAGACAGGTTCAATTCCCGAAGAATGGAAGCAAGAAAATGTTACTACTATTTAAAAACAAAAAGGTTCAAGATCTCAACCAGGTAATTATAGACCTGTCAGCTTGACATGTATTGTCTGTAAAATATTAGTCATTTGTTAGAGAGGTAATCACAGATCATATGAATGTTAATAAACTATATACTCCATGTCAACATGGCTTTTGAAATAAAAGATCTTGTACTACGCAGCTTCTTGAAGTTATGGAGGAAATAACTGACCTGTTGAATAATGGTGATAATGTTGATATTGTATATTTGGATTTCAAGAAAGCATTTGATAGTGTGCCACATGAGAGACTGTTAATTTAATTGAAAGTTTACGGCATAGCTGGTAATGTACACAACTGGATTAGAAACTTCCTTACTTGACAGATATCAGAGAGTTAGAGTATGGGAAGTGTACTCGTCTAAGGCAAACGTTCTTTGTGGAATCCCTCAGGGAAGCATCTTGGGTCCTACTTTATTTACCATTTTTATAAATGACCTGCCTGAATGTGTGGATTCGTCTTGTAAAGTATTCACAGACGATACTAAGAATTTTTAATACAGCCAAGAACAATAAACTATTACAAAAAGATTTAAATAAATTACAAGGTTGGACAAATGAATGGAACCTTTACTTTAATACTGATAAATGTAAGGTAATGCACGTTGGTAAAAATAATCCTAATGCAACGTACACCATGGGGAAAAACAATGCCCCTTGTCCAGTAACAGTGTGCGAGCAAGGAAAAGATCTGGGGGTAACCTTTGACAAAGAGATTTCATTTGATATACACATCCAGAACGGCATCAATAAAGCAAACCAAATGATAGGATTGATTAAAAGAACATTTATCAATGTTGATCATGATATTTTTGTTATCAAACTATACAAAGCTTTAGTTGGACCTCACTTAGAGAATGGCAACATTATTTGGTCTCCAAAATTTAAGCATCAGTCATTATCAATTGAAAAGTTTCAGCGTAGAGCTACCAAGCGTGTTAAAGCATGCACAAACATGGGTTATTACCACAGGCTACAGTACCTTGATTTATTTTCACTTGAAGGAATGAGATCAAGGGGAGATATTATAGAAACTTATAAAATATTTAACAATCATGTGGATTTGTCCTGGAGTAATTTATTTCCATCTCCTCAATACAATAAGGCTAGAAACGCCTCTGGTAAAGTTTTTGTTAAAATATATAATACTAACATAAGAAAAAATTGTTTAGTAACAGAATTACTAACAGGTGGAACGAATTGCCAACTGACATAAAAATGTGCACCATATACTAACATGTTGGAAAATCGTCTGGATGCATTACAATGTTTTTTATAAGTTTTTAAAAGCTACTAGATAAAAGCATCTGCGTTCATAATTGATAGGAACCTGTCTGAGCGATTGAAGAAGAAAAAGAAGAAGAAGAACTGGTTAGATGTAAATAATGAAGAAAGGAGACCCAAAAATATGTGGTGGTACCCCCTCCCTTCCGCCCACTCCCCTCTCATTTAAAAAAGATGATGACCCCCCCCCAAAAAAAAAAAAAAAAAAAATTAAACTTTTTTTTTTTTAAATGTGGCGATTGGCCGACTCGAACCTGCGACCACGGACGTGTGTAGAGACCTGTGCGTGCCGCGACCTACTGATTTGCGCCGCTTTACCTATTGAGCTATCAAGGCTTCTTAGACAGTCTATGTAAAACAAATTATTATAAGAGGAAGAAGGGAAAGCAGTCAAGTCGGACACCTGACACAGCCTCATGAAAGCAATTGCAAGCCTCGCACAGAATAGACTTAGGTTTTGTCACTTTGAGAAAAGTAGGTGCCTAAATGTTGTGAAAACACACACACACACACACACACACACACACACACTGTAGTAGACAGCACACACTTAATCATTGCTTGCTCGGTTTCCTGTCAATTCATGAGCGCAGATGCGTTGTTCTCCGTTATGCACCTTTCAAAACAAATATGGTTAGACCAAACACCAAACTTCCAGAACGTAGAGGAACTATTTGTAAAAAAAAAAGCCCTACTCGCCTCCCTCTTCTCCTTCCTAGCCACCCCTCCCCTCTCCCTTCTTCTAACCAAAGCAACCATAGAAGTTCCTAGGTGCAGTGAGTTAGGCCTAGCCTCGGCTTTTTTTTTTATCACACGCTAAAAACGCTCAAAACTGTTTTAGCAGGAAATCTAAACTTGTCAAACTCGCAAAGTTTATCCATATACTTGTAACTTTATTTTCTAAAACTTTAAGAAACACATAAATGCGGAGAAGAAAAAAAACCTTGTGAAACCTACTTGCTTGTTGTTGTTTTTTAGTTTAAGCCACTGCTCTGTAACCTATGTCTTTGTTATTCTTTTTCTGTTTTTTTGTTTTGTTTTGAAAAATAGTAGGTAGTTTGTATGGGATACTTTTAGTTTGAATTTTATTTCTTAGATTATTAAGTCTTTTTGTTGTGAATTTTATTTCCTAGATCATTAAGTCTTTTTGTTGTTATTTATATTTGAATGTATGTTTTCTTATTTTCTTTTTTGACTCACCAGTGTCTGCCATTGTGTTTGTTGTTATCTATGTATTAGCTTAAAAGCCCCCCTGGGGCCAAAGCTCAAATAAAACTGCCAAACTGTTCCAAGCTACTCAGGCTATTGCAGCATCGTGTTTGCCCCCCGCGGTATGTACGAAGGGGCCCGATTAAGGATTAATCCACTATTGTTTTTGAAAACATTTTGGCAGCTTGAGTGTTTTTACCTGGTGATTGTTGTTGGGGGCCTCCGACATAAAGGT
Source organism: Phymorhynchus buccinoides (assembly GCA_017654935.2). Lineage (NCBI taxonomy): Eukaryota > Metazoa > Mollusca > Gastropoda > Neogastropoda > Raphitomidae > Phymorhynchus > Phymorhynchus buccinoides. The sequence continues at coordinate 39,540,354 of CM065696.1, forward strand.
CACGGCTGTTCCCTCAAGCACAAAAAATCTAAGTTTCGCGTAAAGGATATGACGTCACGGCTATTCCACTTTCCGTGAAACTGTCTTTCTTTCAAATCACTCCCTCCGAAGCAACTTTTATGTGAAATTCCGGCTTTAAACGACGACTTGGCGAATTTCACTTGGAAGAACTGTTAAGCACCTACACGTGCCCCTATATTTCACAGTTGAAGGCAAAAATCGCCGCGACTTAGGAGAAAATAGAGATTAAAAATTCTTATCGGCACGCGTATTATAATATAGATGATTAATAGGAAAATGTACGCCGCATCAGCCTTGACCGAAAGGAAAAATTACCAGAAAATACATAAAAGATGGGACTGTTTTAAACAGCTTCACGGCTTGTTTGGTCCCTACCTACCTACCTACCTACCTACCTACCTACCTACCTACCTACCTACCTACCTACCTACCTACCTACCTACCTACCTACCTACCTACCTACTTACCTACCTACTTACCTACCTACTTACCTACCTACCTACCTACCTACCTACCTACTTACCTACCTACCTACCTAGTACCTACCTACCTACTTACCTACCTACTTACCTACCTACCTACCTACCTAATTATAACCCAAATCTGGTCATCCGTTGCAATTTAACAAGGTTTTTCATAATCGTGTCACCGACTGTAATGAGTGGCTGGGGGTTAGTATTTTGTGTTGATTGTCTTTATCAGATGGAGATTGTGACACGTTTGACAACTTTTTTTTAAAAAAAGCGACTGGACACTGGCTATACTGTCCATAATGGCCTCAAGGCGATGGGCAGTTCATGAATATTAACTAAGGCGAAATTAGCACGAGTCCCGTTTTGATACAATGGTTCCACCCCACCTCCTTCCCGTTGTGGATGCCGGGGGGGGGGGGGGGGGATCTTTCGTACAAATAGTACCCCACCTTCTGGAAGTTCTGACACTCTGCCTTTTCCCTTTGCTTGCTGTCATCTACTATCTTTGTGCCTTATTAGTCAATTCTCCAGCCTTTTTTTTTTAAGACACTCTTACAAAAAATATCTCCAACCGAAGACGGACATGTTGGGCCTAACTATGTGGGTTTTTTTATATATACATTAGGCGCATAACTGCAACATGAGGCATATGCGCTCGTAATTGACAAGGAACTGTCTGAGCTATCGACGACTCAAGAAGAAGATGCATGGTCACAAAAGCCTCACGCCTCTTGGCTGAGAGAGTGGCTTCTCCGCCATGAACAAAGTTCCAAGTCAGTCCTCTGGAATAGCAGTCGGGCCCTCTGCTATCTGGAAGATCAACAGACAGACACACACATTTAGGCAGACTGACAAAGATAGACAGGCAGGCGGAGAGAGGTTAAAAAAAAAGAGGTAGACGTGCACGTGCACGTGCGCGCTCGCACACACACATGCACGCATACAGTGACACACACACAAACACGCAAACACACACGCGCGCGCGCGCGCGCGCACACACACGCATACATACAAGCGCGCGCACACATACACAAAAAAGGTATATAAACACACACACACACACACACACACACACACACTCACTCACTCACAGAGGCATGCGCGCATCCATACATGCACGCACATACACACACACACATATACACAGGGGCACGCGCGTATCCATACATGCGCGCGCACACGCACGCACACGCATAAACAGTATAGTAGACTATACATTAAAATCACGTAACAGTAGATTATATGCATGCTTTGTCGATTTCCAAAAAGCATTCGATAACATATCACATGAAGGATTACTTATAAAATTACAAAACTTTGGTATTCAAGGTAAATGTTTAAATCTGATTAAAAGTACGCATACAAATGCACAAATTTGCTCATCCGGCAAAAACGGGATTCCTCACTCCATTTATGTATGAAGAGGAATTTTACAAGGAAACTCCTTAAGCCCCACATTATTTAATATATTTATTAATGATATAATTAAGTGGTTTCCAGACGTAGATTCACCCAAAAATAGCCAATCAGAAAATAAATGTATATCTTCTTTACTATATGCAGATGACCTCGTACTTCTTGCAACATCTAAGCATGGTTTACAATTAAAACTTGATAAATTGCACTTATATTGTAAAGAGTGGGGTATACACATTAACAATGAGAAAACTAAAGTGTCAATATTTTCAAAAACAGACCCCAAAACTAAAACATTTTTTAGATGTGTCACAAACAGCATTGAAACGACAGATCAGTACAAGTACCTAGGAATTATATTTCATAAATCAGGAAAACTTGATATAGCATCCGAGCATCTTAGTAAGCAAGGAAACAAAGCAACACATAGCCTTAAGATAATGTTTAAAATTGAAAACATAAACGTTCAAGTTATTTTAAAACTATTTGATAGTCTTATCTCGCCAATATTAACTTATGGTGCAGATGTTTGGCTACCATTTACCATAAAATTAGATGACGACTTTAACTTAGAAAAGTTATTCACCCAATGCCTTTCAAATAAATTACAGCATGAACATATCCAGCATAACGTTTTCAAACAAATTTTAGAGGTTCTTAGAAAAGCTATAAATTTAGCGGTTATTGGAGAGCTAGGTAGTTTTCCTGTTAGTTTAACATCAATTTGTCAAATTATAAAATTCTGGCATCATATCTTAGAATCCAAACAAGACTCTTACATTAATGTCATTTACATTTAAATGTTAAACAATGAAACTAGTCGGTCACCATGGGTTAAATTCGTCAAATCTATTTTAAACGCCCTTGGATTGACACATGTCTGGAACTACCAATACACGTTTAACATAAATAAATTATGTCATGTAATTCAAAATAAGCTAAAGAAGAATATATTTCATTTTGGAGAAAAAGAAAATCTAAGACACAATCAAAGCTAAACTTTTATAACAAGATTACAAGTGAATACAGAACTGAACCATATTATTTTGACAAATCCTTTAAATACACTTTAACCAAAAACAGATGTTATGCAAACTAAGAACTTCATGCCATGAGCTTAAAATAGAAAAGGGTAGACATTCTAATATACCTAGATAGAAAAGGCTATGTTTACAATGTAATGAAGTAGTAGATGAAACTCATTTTTTAGACAATTGTACAAAATATACAGAAATAAGAATACAATTTATAAAACTCGTTGAAGAAAAATACAATATACATAATGTTACACCTAGCAAATTAATTACAAATGACGCCCTTGTAATTGAGCTTGCAAAATATATACACAGTTGTCTCAATCATTAGCCTCAATTGCCTGAAGGAGTAAGAAAAAAGAAAAAACAGAAGTATTTTTACACGCACACGCACGCACACACACACACACACACACACACACATTATTACACGCACACGCACACACACATTTTTATTAGTGTCATACACAAACACACAAGGGCACTAACCTCAACGACGATATTTATTTTTTCTTATTCCGGATTTACATAATTCAATCTAGAAGGCAAACGGGCAGACACACACACAGCTCAGACAATCACCACCATTAACCCTCTTAGCACGGCGTATAATAAAACATGTAAGCTAAAACAATCCGGATTTAAAATTGAAGACTGCAGAGAAAAATCAACAGCATCGTGGCTTCGACCGAGGAGCCACGAGCGTGGCATCATCGATAAAAAAACATCCCGATATAAGCGAATGTAATAACAATAATATTAACTAGAGGGCTTATGTTTGCCATTGACAGCAAACATGACAGGATTCTCCTCCGCAAACAAGCCGTTTGCAAGTTATTCAACATTAAAATTTGGCCAACTTTGGCCATGTTTTGACCCCACTACCGGTTGGTACTTCCGGTTTGGTTTCATACCGGGAGTGTTGAAAGGCTGCTCTTCCTTCCTGTGGGGGGGGGGGGGGGGGCAGGGGGGGGGGGGGAGGGGGGCGGGGCATACAGAGACGGGGGGGCATATCGATGTGATCCAGTAGATTGTCTTCCTTATCTGTGGTGGGTTGGGATGGGTTATTTCCCCTGTTCCGTTGTCCTTGCTGTCTATCATTGGCGCCGTTTGTGTCGCATGTCTGGGTCAGTCATCTCATCAGGTGGAAACCCCGTCCAGCTCTCTGGATCTGGATCTGGATCGTATACGTTGTAGGAGCCTATGGAGGCTATTTACACGTACATATGTTTGTCTGTCTGTCTGTCTGTCTGTCTGTCTGTCTGTATGTCTGTCTGTATGTATGTATGTATTTATGTATTTATGTATTTATGTATGTATGTCGATCTTTTCATGGCCACATATTCATTGGGGCCAAAGGCCTTACTGATGACTGAGAAAAAGAAATATCCAGTGTTCCAGTGCCGGTTATGTCTGTGTCTGTCTGCCGGTTATGTCAGTCTGTGTCGGTCTCTTCCTTTTTCTCCCACAAATTATGTCTGTTTCTGTCTGCCTGCCCCCCCCCCCCCCCTCTCTCTCTCTCTCTTTCTCTTCCGGTCTCCTTCCCTCCTTCTCTCTTTTTCTCCTCCCTCTTCTCCCCTCCGTCCCTCCACCACCCCCTCTCTTTCTTTCAACACCCACACCCCCACCCCCCATCAACGTCTTTGCCTCCTACTGATCAAGAAATCAACGAAAGGAACGGTTCGATGTTATCAAGACGACAACCCCGATTAAAGTGTAATCAAACAGCCGTGACATCTTGCCATACATATTCATCGTCCCCTCTCAGTTCCCCGAGGGGGGTGGGGGGGGGGGGGGGCTGAAGCTGGTTTTTTCTTGTTCCGTTTTCTTCCCACACACGCCCTTTCACTGTCTCCCAAACATTCATTCATCCATCCATTCCTTGTGGGGGGCTAACGTTAGGGAGTCAATCGCCTTGCCAACTCTCTCCCTCTCTCTCTCTGACGTGGGATCCTGCGGTTTGTTTGTATTGTGGGCCTGTTGATTGATCTGTTTTGAGCACACTAACCGACACAACCGTATTAGAGATGGGTTGTAGTGGCGATGGGTGGTTTTGGTGTGTTGTGGGCCCGTAGCTATTCTCGAGCAATACCACAAACAAACACCAAGGACTCCACAAAGACATTCTATGGAGAGCTGGACACTTGAAAGCCCCTTCCCCGTCCTACCCACCTCTTCATCTCGGCCTTGTGTGTCGGTCCTGAACATGTTGGTTGTACGGCCCCAATATTATTCAGGAGCATTTTGTTTTAATAACTGAAGTAGTTTTGTGACTACCGGAACACAAATTGGATGCCAAATCAAGGTCTAGTTTCCATTGCGAGTTAGATGCTGATTATTTTTAATCCCTAATTGTTTTTAAAGAATCTTCCGAAATGTTATTTGTGTATGTGCGTGGTTTTGTTTTTGTTGTGGTTTTTTTTTGTGCTGAGCATCACTAACTTAATGCAAACAAAACTCTTTTTTAGCGACAAGTTACGCCAGAGACAATACTTGCATTTGAACTTAATCAAGGAAGGGAGGACACAAGTTTCAAGGTCGTAGAATGGATGGAATCAACAGTCTTGTGAAGCACTGTTTCTGTGGACATTGACTCCTCCATTGGTAGCGTTGACACTGGTTGTGCCCATTACATGTTGAGTTTGTGGATGCTGGAGAAAGATTGAGATATTAGAGAAATAAACTGTGGATTTGGCAAAGAGACTGAGAATTGTGGGAGAGAGATTGCAGTTGGACACAGAATCTGAGTGTGGTGAAGATTGTAATTTCCCTGAGCGATTTGGCAAGCGCGAAGTGAATTCGGCAAATTGTTTGTATAATTAGGCATAACAATACTCAGTAGAATCCCAGTCAAAGAGAATAATGTAACGGCTGTCTTGCTGCCTCTAGAATGCGAGCGAGACTTGCAATAGTTACGCAGTTCTGAAAGACAAAATGCCCAATTTGATAGTAACCCCCTGCAATAAAAGCCCACTGTTGGATATAAGAACCTAATCTGAAGCTTCAGGCAGCCTCCGCTAGTTCTAGCTATGTTCGTGGAGACCCC
>CM065696.1:39553843-39561343 GCA_017654935.2 Phymorhynchus buccinoides
TAACTCTACTGTACGAGTTGGTTTCTTTGCAGGGGTTGCTCTGTGCGGTGAGAGAGAGAGAGAGAGAGAGAGAGAGAGAGAGAGAGAGGGGAGAGAGGGGGGGGGGGAGGGGAGAGAGAGAGAGAGAGAGAGAGAGGGGGGGGGAGAGGGGAGAGAGAGACAGAGAGAGAGAGAGAGAAGAAGAAAGGAAATATTACACATCCAGGGGTTGGGCTATGAGAGGGTGGGAATGAGCACAGAAGCAAAGGAGTATAATTAAAAGAACAAGAACAGATGGAGGGAGAGGGATAGGGAGAGGGAGGGAGGGAGGGAGAGAGAGAGAGAGAGAGAGAGAGAGAGAGAGAGAGAGAGAGAGAGAGAGAGAGAGAGAGAGAGAGAGAGATGTTATTCCCAGACGAAGCCGGGTACAAAATTGCTTGTTTCTTATAAAGAGACAGAACACAGAATTGAAATAGCTTTTCTAGCTTTGATTTTATAGTCATCTGAAGTTGAACTTCTAAGATGCGTAGATTGCAGAAACCACGGAGGCGCAATTGGTGTACATACCTAGAGAGGCGCAATTGGTGTACATACATAGAGAGGCGCAATTGGTGTACATACCTGGAGAGGCGCAATTGGTGTACATACCTGGAGAGGCGCAATTGGTGTACACACCTGGAGAGGCGCAATTGGTGTACACACCTGGAGAGGCGCGCAATTGGTGTACATACCTGGAGAGGCGCAATTGGTGTACATACCTGGAGAGGCGCAATTGGTGTACATACCTGGAGAGGCGCAATTGGTGTACATACCTGGAGAGGCGCAATTGGTGTACATACCTAGAGAGGCGCAATTGGTGTACATACCTGGAGAGGCGCAATTGGTGTGCATACCTAGAGAGGTGTACATACCTAGAGAGGTGTACATACCTAGAGAGGTGTACATACCTAGAGAGGTGTACATACCTAGAGAGGTGTACATACCTAGAGAGGTGTACATACCTAGAGAGGTGTACATACCTAGAGAGGCGCAATTGGTGTACATACCTGGAGAGGCGCAATTGGTGTACATACCTTGAGAGGCGCAATTGGTGTACATACCTAGAGAGGCGCAATTGGTGTACATACCTAGAGAGGCGCAATTGGTGTACATACCTAGAGAGGCGCAATTGGTGTACACACCTAGAGAGGCGCAATTGGTGTACATACCTGGAGAGGCGCAATTGGTGTACATACCTGGAGAGGCGCAATTGGTGTACACACCTGGAGAGGCGCAATTGGTGTACATACCTGGAGAGGCGCAATTGGTGTACATACCTAGAGAGGCGCAATTGGTGTACACACCTGGAGAGGCGCAATTGGTGTACATACCTGGAGAGGCGCAATTGGTGTACATACCTGGAGAGGCGCAATTGGTGTACATACCTGGAGAGGCGCAATTGGTGTACATACCTGGAGAGGCGCAATTGGTGTACATACCTGGAGAGGCGCAATTGGTGTACATACCTGGAGAGGCGCAATTGGTGTACATACCTAGTCTGAATGAGAGAGTTCTCTAGTTGGATAGAAGTAGGGAGCGAGTTTGTAGACAAAAGTCTCTTGGGGACAATGAACATAATTTCAGTCTTGTCGTTGTTAAGTTGGAGTTTGTTGTCAGTCATCCAAGCCTTGAAATAGACAAATCTCAAACTCCACATCATGGAGCTGGAAGACAACAATGGGGAAAGAATCATAGACGCTACAGAGAGAAAGCTTTCCTGAAGAAGTGGGTTTTCAGTTGGGACTTCCCCCCCCCGTGGGTATACCGGAGGCCTTTTGTATAAATAGTTCCCCCACCTTCTGGAAGTTCTGTGCTTGTATCTTCTTTTAATCTGTCACTCTCTTTGACTCTGCCTTTTCCCTTTGCTTACTGTCGTCTACTATATTTCTGCCTTACTGGTCCATTCTCCTGCCTTTTTTCAAGAAACACTTTCAAAAAGATTAATGATTATTTTCCTCCAGCCGAAGTCGGACTTGCTGGGTCTAACTATTTGTTAGTTAGGTGCATAACGGCAGCATGACGCATCTGCGCTCATAATATTTTTGATTGATAGAAACTGTCTGAACGATCGAAGAAGAAAAAGAAGTTGGGACTTGAATGAAGGAAAACGTTTCCAATCTATGATATAAACGTGTCAAGTAGATGATTATATTAAAAAAATGTTGGTCAATAATTCGATTGGTCATAGCTACTTAAGCCCACTAGTACTGGAGAGATATTGATCTTATCCGTAGACTCTAATCCCCCTGTCCATTTGTAAGTTAGAGACGAGAACTGATAGATACGTGCTTTGGGGGTGGGTGGGGGTAGCCGGTAGGGCTCTCCCCCCCCCCCCTCTCCCCATCTCACTTTGTTTCTCAAACAAACAAAAAAACTCGATGAAAATCGATGATAGTAACAGTGTCAATCAAGTAGTCAGTTTGACCACTTCGATAGGCTGGAGTAGTGTAGTACTGGTGATATTCATCTTCTCCACGCATCATGATCCCTCATCTCCAATTGTAGTGTATGGACATGTACTGGGTGATACTGTATGTATCTCTAGGCTTAGGTATTGGGGGGGGGGGGGAATACACTATTTAGCCGGTAGGGCTCTTTTCACCCTCATCTCCCGTTCATCCCCCCCCCCCCCCACTCCCCGCAATGCTTCTCACTTTGTCCCCCCCCCCTTTCCACATCTCTCTCTCTCTCTCTCTCTCTCTCTCTCTCTCTCTCTCTCTCTCTCTCTCTCTCTCTCTCTCTCTCTCTCTCTTAAGGACAGATTGTAAGAATAGGCATTGCCTAAAATCTTTATCCTTGTTAAATAAAGTTTTTGTCAGTGTTCAGTGTCTCTCTCTCTCTCTCTCTCTCTCTCTCTCTCTCTCTCTCTCTCTCTCTCTCTCTCTCTCTCTCTCTCTCTCTCTCTCTCTCTCTCTCTCTCTCGTGTTTGTAATGCTATGCCTCAACCCCTCTCCTACGCCTCTAATCCGCCACTCCCCTTTCTCTGTCTCCCCACCCACACCCCTCCCCCTCTCCTCTTTCACTCTGCCCCCTTCCACATACCTTGTTGTAGACAAGGTCTTATTATTCTCAATCATTGTTCTTGTTGTTTGGTTTTTGTTTGTTGACATTTTTTGATGGCTTTTCTTGATGTTTTGTTATGCCCCAGGGCTGATTGGAAATAAGCGTTGTATAATTATGCTTATGTCATTGCCCTGGTTAAATAAAATTTCGTTTCGTTTCGTCTTGTCTCGTCTCGTCTCACTCTCTCACTCTCCCTCCCTCCCTCTCTCTCTCTCTCTCTCTCTCTCTCTCTCTCTCTCTCTCTCTCTCTCTCTCTCTCTCTCTCTCTCTCTCTCTCTCTCTCTCTCTCTCTCTCTCTCTCTCTCTCTCTCTCTCTCTCTCTCTCTCTCTCTCTCTCTCTCTCTCTCTCTCTCTCTCTCTCTCTCTCTAAGCATCCTCATTAAACATTTCAAGTTCATGTTCTCTGTCTCTCTCTCTCTCTCTCTCTCTCTCTCTCTCTCTCTCTCTCTCACTCTCTCTCTCTCTCTCTCTCTCTCTCTGTTTCTGTGTCTGTCTGTCTGTCTGTCTCTCTCTCTCTCTCTCTCTCTCTCTCTCTCTCTCTCTCTCTCTCTCTCTCTCTCTCTCTCTCTCTCTCTCTCTCTCTCTCTCTCTCCTCTGCAACTAAAGTCGCGTCACGTTGTGATAACAGTATGACTTGTGCAATCAAATCATCCGATTCCAAACACTAGATGTGATGTCATTGCAAATAACAATCTTAGAACTGCAGAAGTCTGACTCCGAGTCATTTTTTTCCCCATCAGGTCAACCGTTCAACGGCTGTAGACTCAAGTTTGACACGGGCAGACAAAGTCTGGCGGGTTTTTGTTTCTCTGTCTGTCGAACAGCTTAAAAACTACAGGGCAGAATTTGATCAAATTTGACAGAAGGATAGACATCTTTAAAAGAGAGATTCATTTTGATAATCATGACAGTGCTGACATTGACCTTGAAGTTTGACCTTGAAAACCGACATTTCCTTCTTTGGGATATATATTTTGTTTCTGGGCTGTATCGCATAAACCAGTGAACAGAATCGCTTCAAATTTTGTGAGGTGGTGGTGGCGGGAGGGTACTGTAACACAATCATATGTAACTGTGCTGACTTTGATCTTGAAGTTTTGTTTGGATTTTTCCCGCACACACTAACATTCAAATGTTCTGGAGTGGACAAATGGGAACAACCATTGACAGATAAGCAATCATGAGTATTGTCCCTTTGACACAGGGGGGGGGGGGGGGGGCGTACTTTATTCACGATTTCGGTCTGTGGTAGTTTGAGATCGATGGGCGATCCGATCTTAGTGGCCGACTTTGCAGCTCTGTCTGCTTACCTCCAACGAGGCATTGTGATTTGATACCTGTCTGCCTGTCTGCCTGATGTCTGTCTGACCACTGAAACTCCTAAGGCGAGATCGGAGACTGTTTTCGCACATGGGAAATAACTCTTGTTCTCCTAATAACAAACTGTCCTATCTCCCTTGTTGTTTCATATCCCTCCCCCCACCTCTTCTCATCCGTCTTCTCTATCACTTATGCACGCGTACACACGCAGACACACGCGCGCGCGCACACACACACACACGCACACGCACGCACGCACACACACACACACACACACACACACACACACACATACACCACGCACGCACAGCCCAAACCTCGCACACACGCGCGCACGCACGCACAGACGCGCACATACTCGCACACAAATTCACGAACGTTCGCACGCGTGCGCACACATACACTTATTGAATCAGTCAAAGAAAGAAAGAAAACAATTACTGAAGCCCCAACAAAACAAGCTGTACTAGTTCTACAACCGAATTAAAGACCGTACGGTCATAACCCTGTCTGTAAGCAAATGTTGGTCAAGTGGGCAATAAACGATGCAGATCAGGAACATTGTCATCATCATCATCATCATTATCATTTCATCATCATCGCTGTCGTCGTCCATTGCCCAGTCATAACTAGGTCACATCACCTGCTACCATAATAACTGGCGGTCACAGAGAAGTTTATTTTGGCATCCTCGGGTTGGTTAATTGGGCCTTTCCTATCAGGCATATAAGCCAATACGCCCGTCACTCACATGGTCCCTTTAGGCCTATAGGCCCGTCACTCACATGGTCCCTTTAGGCCTATAGGCCCGTCACTCACATGGTCCCTTTAGGCATATAGGCCCGTCACTCACATGGTCCCTTTAGGCCTATAGGCCCGTCACTCAAATGGTCCCTTTAGGCCTATAGGCCCGTCACTCACATGGTCCCTTTAGGCATATAGGCCCGTCACTCAAATGGTCCCTTTAGGCCTATAGGCCCGTCACTCAAATGGTCCCTTTAGGCCTATAGGCCCGTCACTCACATGGTCCCTTTAGGCCTATAGGCCCGTCACTCATATGGTCCCTTTAGGCCTATAGGCCCGTCACTCAAATGGTCCCTTTAGGCCTATAGGCCCGTCACTCAAATGGTCCCTTTAGGCCTATAGGCCCGTCACTCATATGGTCCCATTAGGCCTATAGGCCCGTCACTCCAATGGTCCCTTTAGGCCTATAGGCCCGTCACTCCAATGGTCCCATTAGGCCTATAGGCCCGTCACTCCAATGGTCCCTTTAGGCCTATAGGCCCGTCACTCAAATGGTCCCTTTAGGCCTATAGGCCCGTCACTCCAATGGTCCCATTAGGCCTATAGGCCCGTCACTCCAATGGTCCCTTTAGGCCTATAGGCCCGTCACTCCAATGGTCCCTTTAGGCCTATAGGCCCGTCACTCCAATGGTCCCTTTAGGCCTATAGGCCCGTCACAATGGTCCCATTAGGCCTATAGGCCCGTCACTCCAATGTTCCCTTTAGGCCTATAGGCCCGTCACTCCAATGGTCCCTTTAGGCCTATAGGCCCGTCACTCCAATGGTCCCTTTAGGCCTATAGGCCCGTCACTCCAATGGTCCCTTTAGGCCTATAGGCCCGTCACTCCAATGGTCCCTTTAGGCCTATAGGCCCGTCACTCCAATGGTCCCATTAGGCCTATAGGCCCGTCACTCCAATGGTCCCTTTAGGCCTATAGGCCCGTCACTCCAATGGTCCCATTAGGCCTATAGGCCCGTCACTCCAATGGTCCCTTTAGGCCTATAGGCCCGTCACTCCAATGGTCCCATTAGGCCTATAGGCCCGTCACTCCAATGGTCCCTTTAGGCCTATAGGCCCGTCACTCCAATGGTCCCATTAGGCCTATAGGCCCGTCACTCCAATGTTCCCTTTAGGCCTATAGGCCCGTCACTCCAATGGTCCCTTTAGGCCTATAGGCCCGTCACTCCAATGGTCCCTTTAGGCCTATAGGCCCGTCACTCCAATGGTCCCTTTAGGCCTATAGGCCCGTCACTCCAATGGTCCCATTAGGCCTATAGGCCCGTCACTCCAATGGTCCCATTAGGCCTATAGGCCCGTCACTCCAATGGTCCCTTTAGGCCTATAGGCCCGTCACTCCAATGGTCCCATTAGGCCTATAGGCCCGTCACTCCAATGGTCCCATTAGGCCTATAGGCCCGTCACTCCAATGGTCCCATTAGGCCTATAGGCCCGTCACTCCAATGGTCCATTTCATCATTCAATTGGTTGACATTAGCCTGAAGTCGGGGGCCAGTATCAACGTGAGAGATGTACGATAAATGATTTTACAACCGTCCCTAAATGGTCAATCATGGTACAACTATAATTGGTCTTTAGTCGCTAAATATGGCCCTCAGACTAGGAGGTTGGCCTTTGGGGACCTTCGCCAACACCAGCTGTTGTTAAGTCCTTTTGATCGAGAGAGTGGCGGTGTTCCCTGGGAAAGGCTACACCACTCCAAAAAAAAATTCATGCCCAGTGGCCGCCTGTGTCATTCGGAAGTCATAGTTGGACACGAGGGACTAGCTGGCTCTCGCAATAATATATCAGTCCATGGATCCTAGATTAATGTAATTAGACGTTAAACCAACCATTGAGAAAGAGAAAGGTAGATTAATGTAGGGTCCATGATCAGTCCTAGTTGTTTTGGTGATCTATGGGAATGAATATTCTGTAAATCAGAACCCGAGTCTATTTTGTTTGAATGAAAAAGTTTTAACCCTTTCACCGCCAGCCATATTTCAGCCAAAATGTTCCATTAAATTTACCTGGGTAGAGAGAACAAAATCCATTTGCAGTATTGTGGATTTTTCTGTGACATAATAAAATAAGGTCTATCCTTACTTCCCAAAACTAAGACAATAGGGTCTTTGGATAGTAGATCCCAATTTGATGCCTTTTAGTGACATAGGTGTTAAATCACTGTGGTGCTAAAATGCGACTTTGGCGGTGAAAGGGTTAAAGGCATTTTATCTTGTTTTGTCACATCCAAAAACCCAATTCCTTAGAAGCTAACAAAGACAATTTACGCATAATAATGAGTACCGGTATAAAAT
>CM065696.1:39566343-39573843 GCA_017654935.2 Phymorhynchus buccinoides
ACCTAGTGACGAGTCAGGGGCAGGGAATTTTTCTGTGGCTGTAAACTACTACTTCATGACAGGCAAGGACGATAATCTTAATATATAGATGGCGCACGCATCTCAGTGCACGGGACAGGGGCGGGGACTTTTCAGTATAAAGCCTCATTAACATCGACCTGGGGTTTTTTGTTTTGTTTTTTTCTTCCCCTCCCCCCAATTTCCCCCAAACGAAACATGGACTAATGTCCCACATGTGTCCTTAGGACCGAGAGGACGTAAAACTCAATATTCGTTCGTTCGCCTGGTTTTTGTTTGTTTTTTGTATTTTTCACATCACCTTCTTGCGGGGCTTTTTGTTTTACCTTCTTGCCTGGTTTGTTTTAGTTGTCTCGTTGCGCTCCAAGACTAAAGAAACGGGTCTGTGAGCGTTAGTGGACTTCAAACTACCAAACAAAATTCTATACAAGGGCATCGCCGAGCGGCAGATATGTCCTTTGCCGGTTACGCCCTGTACATGCCCCGCCCTGTACCTCCCTTCCCCTTCACATCTTCGGTCCCCGTCCTCCTTGTGACCTTTGGGTGATGCACCTACACACCCTTGACTGGGTGCAAATCGTTTTCCGGGATGCACACCCTTAATTGGTGGGGTGCACACCCTTAACACTGAGACATGTCTGCCACTCGGCGACATTTAAGCCCCACGTGGCACATTTTGTGCTAGGATGTCTTTTACGTTTAGTTTAGTATTAGATCCCCTCCTTTAACGGGATGTACACCCTTAATTAGTGGGGTGTACACCCTTAATGGGGTGTACACCCTTAACTCAGAAACATGTCTGCCGCTCGGCCATATTAAAATCCCACATGGCATAATTTGTGCTGCAATGTCTTCTACTCTTCTTTTTACACCCCCACACAAAATTTGGAGTGATTCTCTACAGTATTTCACGAGATATAGGAGGGTGAAGAAAAACGGATACATGTCTGCCGCTCGGCGACATTGTATTTCCGAGGGATAATTTATGTACGAATGTGCCACATCCTGACACAAAATTGGAAGGGATTCTGTCTTCTACTTCACGAGATACAGCTTGAACAAGAAATATATAGCGCAAAGAAGGAAATTTCGGTTTTCAAGGTCACACTTCAAGGTCAAGGTCAGCATGGCGATAATTTATGCTCGGATGTTTTCTACTGTAGGTTATAGAGTACCACACGCAATCTGAAGCGCTTCTGTCAAGTACAAATGTGGAAATTATGGCTTAAAACCCACGTTTTTGACCCCTACCACAGGCCTACCGATCTCCCTGACCTTGACCTTGATCTGTATGCCATTATCAGAACGGCCATAAGCCAAAGTACCTCCATGCCAAGTTTCAAGACTCTAGGACCTACGGTGTGGAAGTTATGGCCCCTTAACGATTTTTGGTTTTCAAGGTCATACGCCAAGGTCAATGTCAGGACGGCGAAACGTTTGCGCGGATGCCTTCCTCGCATGGTGACACACCACCACACAAAATTGGAAGCGATTCGGTCAAGCGGTTCGGGAGATATCATTGGGACAGACAGAAAAACAAAAACAAAAAAGAAACAAAAAAAGAAACATACACGAACGAAAACATACTCCTTTACGATCGTAGATCGGCAAAGGACAAAAAATATTGGCCTGGTAAGGTGTGTGCACAACTGAAGACACAGAGAGAGAGGTCTGTTTGCGCTAGTTGATTTTAAACTACCAAACAAAACTCTATAAACATTGGCCTTGTAATGTTTGTTTGTCTGGTGTGTGCACAACTGAAGACACAGAGAGAGAGGTCTGTTTGCGCTAGTTGATTTTAAACTACCATACAAAACTCTATAAACATTGGCCTTGTAATGTTTTTGTCATGTGTGAGCACCAAGCAAAGACAACATAGTTATGTTAGCGTTAGTTCATTTGCTGTTGTTGTCGTACCCTGGCTTAAAGACTCCAGGGATCATCCCAACAGCCGAAGCACTTGAACACTATGGTACAAAATGCACCAGCTAGGGACGAGAACATCACGTGTGTTACTGTTAGTTCATTTCAAACCACCAAACCAAACTCTGAATATTGGCCTTATTGTGTTTGTCCCATGCATGTGTGCACGAAGACAAGACGTCTACTTGTTTGCGCTGCCCTTTAGTTTCACAGTTCGGATTGTTTATTCGCCTGTTCGCTTGTCTTCTGTTTGCCAACGCATGTTTGCCAACGATAAACGCTCAGGATTTATAGGGCTTTGGTAATTAGGCCTTCTGATTATTTCCAGCTTTCCATCTTAACCGAGAAATGTAGTGGGGGTGGCACATCTTGACCTTTACCCCATCTTCTCCCTGGTATCTTTATTAGGTCCGTGTGTTGCTGGTGTAGAACAGGGCTGATTTGCTTAGCTTAAAAGCAACATCGCTTTTACTTGACTTTTTTTTCGTCGTTGTTTTTGCGGTATTCATAGCGAAATTTAAAGTTTGACGTCCTCTTGACCCGAAGGGCACATATGGGACATTGTTAGCTGTGAATGTGCAGTGACGTCCTCTTGACCCGAAGGGCACATATGGGACATTGTTAGCTGTCAATGTGCAGTGACGTCCTCTTGACCCGAAGGGCACATATGGAACATTGTTAGCTGTCAATGTGCAGTATCCATGTTTAGCCTTTCCCAGTAAGAGAAGGCACTTCCTAGGCGGAAAGGAGCTTCCATTGACTTTCTTTCCGTCAACTAATTACCATCTCAAACATGGATTAAAAATCCTTGGATACCATAATTCCAGACAGTAGGCCCCTACTATCATTCTTCTGGGGTAAACGCCCCAAGGTATTATCAGCTTTATGTAGTCCGGTGGGTTTTTTAATCAGAGCTACGAAAAGGATATTAACTCTTAAAAAATGTGGACATTCTTGTTCAGGTTCTAAACATACAGGCATCAGAATGGGTGACAGGAATTCAGTCGAATCTACTATGCAGCCTACAGTCGTAATTTGTCGACTGTGGGCTGCAATGCTATTTTTCGACTGTGGGCTGCATTGTACATTCGACTGTAGGATGCATTGTATATTCGACTGTAGGCTACATGGTATATTCGACTTTAAGCTGCATGGTATATTCGACTATAGGCTGCATGGTATATTCGACTGTAAGCTGCATTGTAGATTCGACTGTTGTCTGCATTGTAGATTCGACTGCAGGATGCGCCGTATATTCGACTGTAGGCTGCATGGTGTATTCGACTGTAGGCTGCATTGTAGATTCGACTGTAGGCTGCACCGTATATTCGATTGTAGGCTGCATGGTATATTCGACTGAATTCCGCCCTCCCATCAGAATAGTCTTAAGTCCAATCCTCTGAAAACTGCAGTAAAAGGGCTACTAAAACCCCAGATTGTAGAGGGACAATATAGAAATGAGTTCCCAACATGACCAAAACGGCTTAATTCAGTGAGAAACCACATTAAAAATTATGCTTAACAGAAACATTCATCTGAATATAAAACAAAACAAGGGCGTCGCCGAGCGGTCAGACATGTCCGTCACCAGCAATGCCACGCACTTGCGACACCCCGTAGAGTGAAATCCTGACACAATCCTCTGTTCTGTCTTCTAGTTCACGAGATACAGCTTGAAGAAGAAACAATAGCGCAAAGAAGGAAATTTCGGTTTTCAAGGTCACACTTCAAGGACAAGGTCAGCATGGTGATAATTTATGCTCGGATGTTTTCTTCTCTATACAGACACAATCTGAAGCGCTTCTGTCAAGTACCAATGTGGAAAATATGGCTTAAAACCCAATTTGTGTAGGTCCCTACCACTTTTACTGATCGCCCAGACCGTGACCTTGACCTTGATCGGTACCAACAGAACGGGCATAAGCCAAAGTACCTTCATGCCAAATTTGAAGACTCAACCAACGGTGTGGGAGTTATGGCCCCTGAAAGATTTTCGGTTTTCAAGGTCGTACGCCAAGGTCAAGGTTTTCGACGGCCCAAAATGGTTTGCGCGGATGCCTTCCTCTCATGGTGACACACCAGCACACACAATTGGACGTGATTCTGTCAACCCGTTCGAAAGATATCCTTGGGACAGACAGAAGGAGAAAAAAAATGACCCCTCCGATTTTCAGGCTCCAGCGATCTTTCTTTTTGACCTTGACCTTGACCTTGATCGGTATGCCATCATCAGAACGGGCATAAGCCAAACCACCTTCATACCAAGTGTCAACATCCTATGTTGATCGGTGCCCGAGATATGGCTAAAAATAGATTTTCGGTTTTCAAGGTCGTACGCACAAGGTCAAGGTCACGACGGCAAAATGGTTTGCGCCAATCTCTTCCTATTAAGGAGGCACACCTTCACACAAAATTTGAACGCGATTCGGTCAAGCGGTTCGGGAGATATCCTTGGGACAGACAGAAAGGGAAAAAAACACCCAAAAAAACAGCCCATCGCAAAGTCCGTTCACCTTCGGTGACGGACAAAAAGGCAAAGCCTCTGACAGTAGAAGCCCATCCTCTGTCAGAAAGTCTCAATCCTCTGCAATGCGCAGATCCTCTGACAATAACAATTGTGGTGCCTGAAACAGGTTGTAACGGTCACAAACAGACGTAAAGGTGTCTTATGTGAGGACCAACCAACCAACCAACCAACCAACAAACAAACAAACAAAGGGCGATAAGCGGTTTTCTCCCCAAATGGTCGACTTATGGCGATTATTTGACCGCCAGGGAGCATAGCGCTCGAGTGGGGCTTATCACGCTATATTCTTAGTTGGGCGTAGTGAGAGAGAGAGAGAGAGAGAGAGAGAGATGAGAGAAGAGGTGGGGGAGAGAGAGAGAGAGTCCTCGAGAGAGAGAGAGAGAAGAGAGAGAGAGAGAGAGAGAGGGTTGGACTCCTCCCTACCTCTCTCTCTCTCTCTCTCTCTCTCTCTCTCTCTCTCTCTCTCTCTCCTCTCTCTCTCTCTCTCCCCAACTAAGATTATAGAGAGGATTAGCCCCACTCGAGCGTCATGTCACCTGGTGGTCAAAAGATCCCGCTAAGTCGCTCATTGTCAGAGACAAAAAAGACAGGCTACCGATTTCAATTATTGGTCATTGAGTATCACTTTACTGTAGAATGAATTAATCTTTATTGTGATGTGTTTTTCACGTCAATTGTGATTTTACTACTAGACACATTTCCTGTAGAGTATCGTTTTAAATGTGACAAGGAAGACATGATGTTCGTTATTTTTTCGTTGTCATTTTCATTCATCGTCAAACCAACATCCTTTTTCTGTTTTATTACTCTTTATACTATCTGTATCGTTATAAATTCGGGACTTTCCTGGAGTTGCACTGCCTTCGGGCATTGCCTCCAGGATCGTTCCCACCATCTTTATATCTACTAATGTCCCATATGTGTCTGTTCCAGATCGGAGGACGTTAAACAGATTTTTCTTTCTTTTTCTCTTGCATCTTTTTTTGTAACCACATACACATCTGTATTGTTAGAAATTCGGGACTTTCCTGGTCTTGCACTGCCTCCGGGCATTGCCTCCAGGATCGTTCCCACCGTCTTTATATCTACTAATGTCCCATAATTATGTGTCTGTTCCAGACCGGAGGACGTTAAACAGAATTTCATTCATTCATTGTTCTGTTTTGCTGCATGAACATATAACTTAAGCCATCGAAGCCTCTTGGCATTCTAAGCACAAAACTGTTATTTTTGTATCTATAATGCTACAAATTATGTCAATGGTACACATGTTCTTGTCTTCACGCGGGAGACATTATGCGTGTAGGGTGCGCGTGTATGTGTATGCATGGATTTTTTGTTTTTACTTACATTTGATGCATCAATCAAAAATTCATTTGCATATTGTATGGGCATAAGCTTTCGACTTTTTCGTACCGGTGCAGCCGGTGCAGCTCAATTGCGCCTTTTAAACAAAATTGCCCCTGTACTCAATTGCGCCTTTTTTTTAAAAATTGTCCTTATGCTCAATTGCGCCTTTTTTAAATTGTCCCTATGCTCAATTGCGCCTTTTTAAAATTGTCCCTATGCTCAATTGCGCCTTTTTTAAATTGTATTTATGCTCAATTGCGCCTTTTAAAAATTGTCCCTATGCTCAATTGCGCCTTTTAAAAATTGTCCCTATACTCAATTGCGCCTTTTTTTTTAATTGTCCCTATGCTCAATTGCGCCTTTTTAAAGAAATTGTCCCTATGCTCAATTGTGCCTTTTTAAAAAATTGTCCCTATGCTCAATTGCGCCTTTTTTTAAAATTGCCCCTATACTCAATTGCGCTTGAGAGAGAGAGAGAGAGAGAGAGAGAGAGAGAGAGAGAGAGAGAGAGAGAGAGAGAGAGAGAGAGAGAGAGAGAGGGAGAGAGAGAAAGAGAGAGAGAGAGAGACAGACAGACAGAGAGAGCGACAGAGAGACTGGGAGAGATAGAGATCTATAGATACAGAGAGAAAGACAGAATGAGTTTGCCGCTGCTAAGAAACTGACGTCAATGTTAAATACTGAGGACCGTAACTCCACCTGAAGAGCTCCTTTAGGCACTTACTTATTACAGTAACCTAACACGACTTCAACTTTTCTGATAGTTTACGGTTTCATTCGCTTGAGTGCAATCGATTTTGTGAGTATCTTTGATACTAAAAATAACTTTGTCGTGACACGCTCATTAAAGATGAGTAGACTTAGACGGTCTCCTCCCGGTTATCAATTATGACGTGGCGCTAGCGGTTTGTGGCGCGTGCAGGGTTGACAGGCACGTACGCACGCGCATTTAATGAGGTAAACCACAGATTAGTTTCATGCGCGCACGTGTATAATGTATGCGCACATAGTCACGAACGCTCAAATAAGCACAGTTTGCGAGTGAGCGGTTGTCTTTTCTTCCAGGAGGGCTGGGGGTAAAGCATTGACGGTTCGTTTCGTGAATAGAATTATTCAAATTATTAAACACGGAACATAATTGATAGGTAGTTGTTTTATCATTATAAAGTAGACACACTGGTTTTTAGTTATTTAGCTGCACCTGGTTCGCTCACGTACTATGAATCATCTGTCACTGAACTTTAAACATTCTTAAACACGCACGCACGCACGCACGCGCACAACAACAACAACAACAACAACATACGGTATTTATACGGCGCTGAATCTTGCTATAAATCAAATCAAAGCGCACACACACGTTAGCATTCATAACGCATTCAAACAAAAATGCAATACAAAGCGAGCACACATGTTTGACATAAATGGTATACAGCAGAAACAGACCTAAAGGCAAGAGAGAGAGAAGAGAAAGAGAGTGGAGCCTCAATCACGAGGGAACAGGTGGGTTTTGAGGTTAGATTTGAAGGCTGAGAGGGTGCACGCACGCACACGCACACAGATGGTTAGAAGAAGAATTGGAGAGAGGAAAGACAATAGAGGATAAGGGGGGGGGGGGGGGGGGGGGGGGGGGGGGGGGTGCAAAGAGGAAATAGACCTATTTCTAATATTTTGTTGATTTT
>CM065696.1:39578843-39581343 GCA_017654935.2 Phymorhynchus buccinoides
TCTCTTGCATTGTTCTTTCTGTTTATATTAAGGTCAGGGTCTACCATGAAAAAATACAAAATTTGTGTGTTTGGTCTTATTTTTTTCTTTTTGCACTTTCTTGGCCTGTGTTCCCTCTACTTTCACTTTTGCATGCTTGATACCCGTTATTATAACTAAACATATGTTTATTAGAGTGTTTTGTAAGGGTTGCTGTTTGTTTGGAAGCTCTTTTCTGACCTAATTATATATGCATAAATTTCAATTTTCGATAATGTTTCACCTATTGCACTTAGAAAGCTCATTCAAGTACCAAACTAAAGCTTACAATCCGCTCTTCAACACTGCATACACACCAAAAGACGACCAGAACAATGATTTTCATTGGCTAATGAAAACATGGGCCATATAGCAAAGGCCCTTCTAGGTCAAGCCAACAGCCAATCAGAAACATTCTTGCAAATCCAGTTTTTCAGTCGGCAACTTCCTGTTGAGAGAAGCAAAAATATGTTGCATGTTGTATTGTCATTTAGTTAGTTAGTTTTCTGATTTCAATGTAATTGATATTCTTATAGCTATTCAAGTAAATTCACGAGGCAGAGACCAGTAATGTTTGTAACTGAGTTTGAGTGCGCTTATAAGCTTACAGCTTGTTATGCTCATGAAATAATTTGTGTATATATTATGCAATGTGTTATGTCAACAAACTTACTGTGGTGACAGTCCTGAGCGAACCATTGCTGTTGACGGGACTATAAGCAATGTAAAAATAAAACTGAATGTATTCAGGGGCGAATCCTTCCGGCCAAACAGCAAACGTTTTCGAATGAGGAAAGGGGCATCATTTCACGCGGTGGATATTTCACGCCACACGGGGACGATATACAGAGGGAGACAGATAGAGAAAGGCGGAGGGAGGATGGCATCAAGACGGGGACACATAGAGACGGGGACACATACAGACGGGGACACATACAGAAACGAACATAATAATATCGGATGCATCAGCGTGTCTTCATAATTACTTAATCATACACATCTGTATTATTAATAATTCGGGACTTTCCTGATGTTGCACTGCCTCCGGGCATTGCCTCCAGGATCGTTCCCAACATCTGTATATCTATAATTAATGTCCCATGTGTGTCTGATCCAGACCGGAGGACGTTAAGTAGAATTTCACGTCTTCATAACCTTTTTTCACGGGTTCTACAATCTATGACGAGAAAATGTTGTTCTCGCTCCTTGGTCTAGACATTCGGAATAAAAAGCACAACTGAAACTGGGACAAACAACAAACAAGCACACAACTAAGTGTGAAGTGACGTTATTTCATTCACACAACACAGAACAAAAACCAGTCATTGAAAAGAGGGACATTAGAACGGTAGTATACAGAAACAATGAGAGCGACGGGGGCATGTCGATACGTGCCCCGGGTTTGTTTACCGTCCTATCGGTCCAGTTAGACACATGTGGGACTTCGATTGGGGAAAGGTTTTAAAGACCCCCCACGTCACGTGTCACATTCCCTCTTATGCTAGGAAGATTTCTTAAGATTTCTTACTAGCTATAAGAGGAAAAGCACGTGAAAACGGTGATTTTGACACGTGACGTGGGGGGTCTTTAAAGACCCCGCACGTCACGTGTCACATTCCCTCTTATACTAGGAATGTTTCTTAAGATTTCTTACTAGCTATAAGAGGGAAAACACGTGGAAACCGTGATTATGTTCCATATGGTCTTTATAGGTCGGGAGGACGTAAAACATTCATTTCACAAAACCGTGATTTTGACTCGTGACGTGTGGGGTCTTTAATGATTGCAGAACGGATGCTTTGTAGTTAGGCAACCCCACTGGTAATGTAGGTCCGTGGGCAACCCCAAGTCTACGATGGTGATGAGATTAGCGTCCAATCGGTCAGAGCTCTGACCACTGGGTGGCAGTGTTGTGACCCCCCCTTTGATGACCGCCGCCACCGCTAATGACGGGGTGGTCGGTTTGTACTAAAGCCTGGCAAGAAAGATGACTCTTTCTCTTTGATGGGCTTTTTGACACTTGTGGGACAAGTTGAGCGGCGCGAAAGTGCGCCGGTGTTGCATAAAATATTTTACCCATGAAATAAATACTCTTTTCCTCATTCAAATTGTTTGCTGTTTGGGAAAGATTCGCCCCTAAATACATTCAGAGGCGTCTTGTGGCATGTAGGAAGAACAGAAGATTCATCATTAAATACTGAGTCAGGGATATTTTTATAATATTTATTATTGTTTATTTTTGTTTGCACGGATGGTTGTTTTTATCGTCCGCCATTTTCAAAAATACGAAACTAAGTGACATGGCTTTGTATATCGATTTCTCGGCACAAATGTAGATTTACACCCTCCCGCTCTATTTCTTGTTTCATTCCGTGTAGATTGAGCACTTAAATATCAATATTTTATATAATAGTTGACTTATTTATCACATGAAAGAAGAATGGCTAGTGCGCTTTTGAAGGGTACTTGTTTCACGGTAGTA
>CM065696.1:39586343-39633843 GCA_017654935.2 Phymorhynchus buccinoides
CTCTCTCTCTCTCTCTCTGTCTCCCTCCCCCCCCCCTCTCTCTCTCTCTCTCTCTCTCTCTCTCTCTCTCTCTCTCTCTATCTATCTATCTATCTATCTGTGCTTGTGTGTGTGCGCGCGCGACCGCGCGCGTGTGTGCGTTGGCAAGAATGCAGCCTCCACGTCCCAATTATTGAACATAAAAAAGCAACTTAAAATGAGACTGATCAATGATTTATGAATGTAAGCCTAAGCACAGCCCGCGGGAACAATATAACAGGTTAATGTGCATGCACTGTGATTTCAACAAAAGAAAGAGGTCAAATGGCACTGGAATATTAATCCATTGAAACAATCCCATGAATAAAAATTAGTTCAGCACTTATAGTCTTAACTCATTCGCATCGCAATGATTTTGAATTATTAAACAAACCTCACAAATCACTCCAGCCATACACACAAGCAAAACAGACATAAACAAAAAGAGAAATGAAAGACGATTACAGGTTTTTACTTCAGGTTTAGATATATATATGTTGCAGTCAAAATGAGAAATTAGTCATTACGGGTAATGTCTGAAAATTTCAGTCATTTCCGGAACTACCTGTTTCAAACAGCCATTACTGGAAATGGCTAAAATGTTCAGTCACTACCGGTAATGCCTGAAACGTTTCTCCAGTCAATACCGGAAATGACTAAACACAAAACACCATATTGAACCTGAATGGTTTTTAATTTATGATGCATTCAATCAGAAAAATAAACGAATTTTAAGGCTAAAAGCAAGTCTATGAACACGATAACAAATAAAGTCAACAATAAAAAACAAATTCAAGGCTAAAAGCAAGTCTTTGAACATAATCACACATAATCATGCAGAACCTTTCTAAAAATTACTACATTGAGTGTGACAATCAAATCGGTCACTCGTTCAAAACAGATGCAACTTTGTCAAATATGCTTTTTTTCCGTCTTATGAAATGGAAAGAAGGCTGATATTAACCCTAAACTTTCAATAAGACTGAAAAAGCAGTTTATCAGTATAATTTTTGCAACAAATATCAGAGGGGGGAGGAGGGTTTGAAATTAAGTTTGAAGTTAATAGTTTGCGTTTTATAAGACAGAAAGAAGCATTTGGGAACCGTTGGCATCTGTTTTGAACGAGCGACTGATTTGACTGCGACATCGAGTCATCTCAAAAGCTTATTTGTTGCATCTGTTGAAGCCATGGTCTCTGAATGATTGTGAGCCAGAATGGCAAAACCAGTTTGAATTCCTGTGGTGAATGCTTGTCAAACAGTTAAGGAGACACAAACAAAGTTTTATTACAGCAAACTATATATATAAGAGGAACGTTTAATGGTGTGGTTGTTTTTTCTTCTTCAATTCTTGTACGTTTATATATATACATAGAAAAACTCCCTACAGCAATTAGTTAACCCACTACAAACGCAAAGTAAGAGGCAAAAGTGTGGTCTAAGGGAGCGAAGCGAGTTTAGAAGTGACCAAAGTGTCGTGTGCACACACATATTTACTTCCCTTTAAACAAATGCATCAAATTGACAGCTTTGTACTAATTCCGGCCATATATTGGGTGGAACGACTTGAATGAGTTAAAAGTCTTGTCACTGCGTGATTATAAAGCTAACCTTTCCCGTTCAAACTAAGCAAAGAGTGCTGGGGTATGTGATAACTAAACAAACAATATCTTATTAATATTATGGAGAGAGAGAGAGAGAGGGGGGGGGGAGACAACGAGAGAGAGAGAGAGAGAGAGACAAAGATAGAAAGAGATAGACAAAGGCAGAGAGAGAGAGAGAGAGAGAGAGAGGGGGGGGGGGGGAGACAGACGAGAGAGAGAGAGAGAGAGAGAGACAAAGATAGAAAAGAGATAGACAAAGGCAGAGAGAGAGAGAGAGAGGGGGGGGGGAGACAACGAGAGAGAGAGAGAGAGAGACAAAGATAGAAAGAGATAGACAAAGGCAGAGAGAGAGAGAGAGAGAGAGAGAGGGGGGGGGGGAGAGACAACGAGAGAGAGAGAGAGAGAGAGACAAAGATAGAAAGAGATAGACAAAGGCAGAGAGAGAGAGAGAGAGAGAGGGGGGGGGGGAGACAACGAGAGAGAGAGAGAGAGACTCAGAGAGACAAAGATAGAAAGAGAGAGACAAAGGCAGAGAGAGATCTTTGTGAGCCAAGCAGTATAAGACGTGCTCTCACTTACTTGCTGTTGAACAGGGAGTACGATTACACGACTTTGCCATTTTGTAACTAATCCGCGAATGAAACAGGAACTTTGTATGCAATAATATGCATAATGTATGACGTATATCATTCTTTTGCATTTTTTATATAATTAAAAGAAAGAAAGAAACAAAACCAAAACCTGGGTCTTTCGTTGTTAACAAAGTGCGCTTGTCCCCCATTCCCCACCCACTCGTGTCTAACTAAGGTGAATAGGGCATTTGCCACGAGTGTTCGTTGTCTATTATACTAGACTACTAATTTGCCCGCGCTCGTTCTGCCCGAGTTACGCTGACCTTTCTAATTCAACTCTCTAAATTCAACTAAGTGAAATTCAAGGTCGCCGTCATGCGGCAAATGCCCTATTGTTGCCGACCTTGGGATGGAGTTCGTTTCGTTTTTCATCCATTTATTAAAATGCCAACTCACTCTTTTCCCCCTGTGGCATTCTCAAAATGGATTTGTTCTCAACATGTCTGAGCATGTGCGAAATCGATCATGACGTACCATCACATTTTATATTTTGTGTATTCGACCCTAAATTGACCCTAAACCTATTCCTAACCCTAACCCTAAACCTTTTTCTTTCTTTTTTTCCTAACCCTAAACCTATCCCTAACTCTTCGCACATGCGCAGACATGTTCAGAACAAATCCATTTTGAGAATGCCACACCCCCTTCCATCTAAATCACTCCGAGGCTCTCTCTCCTACGATCTTCTCTTCTCATAGTCATATGACTATGAGAAGGACTTATAGGATTCCTGCTCATACCCTTTCAGACAGGACGAAATAAAATCAGCAACACCGCGTTCAAAGAGCGATATTTCGATTTATTATAAAATCTTTGTCCAGCTAAAACGTTGGCCAACTGACTGTTTGAAGCAACGAGTCATCCTATGTCATCCACACAAAAAAGGCAAAACCTAAAATAAAATAAGTGATTAAAGCGCGTATTTCAACTAGTTGCACGTGCGGGAATCAGTAGCACGTAGTGGAAAAGAAAGGGAAAAGAAGAAAGAAAGTTAAACCCTCTCTCATAGTCTCTCTCTGTGTCTGTCTCTTTGGGGGTCTGTTTGCGTATCTGCCTGTCTGTCCGTGTGTTACTCTCTCTCTCTCTCTCTCTCTCTCTCTCTCTCTCTCTCTCTCTCTCTCTCTCTCTCTCTCTCTCTCTCTCTCTCTCTCTCTCTCTCTCTCTCCCCCTCCCCTCCTCTTCTCTGTGCATGTGTCACAGACCTGTGTGTGTACACACGTGTGTTTCTTTTCGCGTTTACACCACGTTGTGCCAATTAATGTGTGTGTGTTTGACTGCGGACTGATGTTACGTCACCATGCGCGCGCGTGTATGAATGTATGTTTTCATGCACACGTCACATGTACGCACATAGGCTACACACTCTTACCAGTGTTGCACTTATTTACGATTTTCAGGACACTGACCTATCAAATTTTCAATTGTCTTGGCCTCTGTCCTATTATGTCACAACTGAAGCGGACTTTTGTCCTTTTGTTTTTGCAATCAAGGGGATTGTTATTCCCAAACACCCTTCCGTTATTTTTTTAGGAGAGTTTCCCCCCATTTGCCTCAGATTGATGACACATATGTTTGGGTCTGAGGAGGGAGAACAATCAAAACAAAAAGCTGGGTCAAAAGTGTCGACATTTCGATTTAATAATCTGTATCAAGACAACCAGAAACAACAAATATGTTTGGGATGATTTATTACAAACATTCATTTCACGATGCTGAGCTGAGTGAGTTGAGCTGTGTACACACATAAGCGGATATTCCATGCGGAAACCCATGCGCAATAAATAAATAAATAAGTGAAACAAAGAAGGGAAAAGATTTGCGCACGTGTCCGAATTTCCCCTATAGGCTATTCTATATCTATGCGTAGACTTTTATCGTTCTTTCTTCCATTTATTTAGGGTTTTCCCCACGCGTCTAATGTGAACCAGGCCTATTAGGTGTCCTATTGAAATTGCATGTGCAGGACAATTGTCCTATTGATGTGCTAGAGTCAGGACAATTGTCCTATTAGGGGTTTAACCCTTTCACCGCCAAGGTCGCATTTTAGCACCACAGTGATTTAACATCTATGTCACTTAAAATGCATCAAATTGGGGTCTATTATCCAAAGACCCTATTGTCTTAGCTTTGGGAAGTAAGGATAGACCTTATTTTTATATGTCACAGAAGAACCCCAATACTGCAGATGGATTTTATTCTCTACCCAGGTAAATTTGATGGCAGTTTTTGGCTGAAACATGGCTGGCGGTGAAAGGATTTTTTTTTAAAAGTGCATCACTGCTTACGTGCGCGCTTGTATACATGGTTGTTTCATACAGAGAGGGACTAGAGGATGTTAGACTCGTTTCGTTTGATGTATCTTTCGCTGACACTTTCTTCGCAGTAGCCTCTACATGTAGCAATGTTGTGTGTCATCATTGTGCTAACTGTTGTTCTTATTGTCCATGCGAAACAATTTCCTTTTGGCCGGGGCGTGGGTCCGGGTTGTACCGTCATTTACTTCCCCCTAGTACTCCACATCATGGCAGTGACTGGCCTTGAATGGCTTTCCTTTGCCTGTGGGCGTAGTCATACGAACATACAGACACAAATATGCCATACATAACGCACGTGCGCACGCGCGCACGCACACACACACACACAGATTACCATACATAACGCGGTACGTGCGCACGCACGCACGCGCACGCACGCACGCACGCACACACACACACACACACACACACACACACACACACACACACACACTGCACACAGATATACCATACATTGCGCACACACACACACACACAAACTGGCCGTTGAGAGAGAGAGAGAGAGAGAGAGAGAGAGAGAGAGAGAGAGAGAGAGAGAGAGAGAGAGAGAGAGAGAGAATTCGACATTTTTATTGTCATCAGATTACCAAACAGGGGCTGAGAGAGAGAGAGAACTTGAACTTGAAATGTTTAATGAGGATGAACTTAATAAGCAAAATAACACTTCTCAGGTCCTCAAACAAATAAGAGAGAGAGAGAGAGAGAGAGAGAGAGAGAGAGAGAGAGAGAGAGAGATCACGTCAAACCGGTGGGATGGTTGAGGCGGCAGTTTGTTGTTCATTTAGCAATTAGGTCCCCCGACACTGTTCGTTTTCTATGCTGTAGGCCTGCTGCGGCCTACTATACTGTCATCTATTGAGGCAGAAAACAGTAGTCGACATCCCCACAATGTGAATGGCAGATTCTGGGGTGAAACCTCACTGATTGGGACAGACATGCACGCAGTCGCACGTTCTCAATCTTTGCACGCACGCACACTGATTTGTAAAAGGGTGCAGACTTTTGTTTGTTCACTGTGAGATTCACAAAAAATACATGCTATGTATGTATGTATCTATGCGCGTGTAAACATACACACACACATACACATACACACACACCTGCGCGCGCGCGCAGGACAGTGAGAGAGACAGAGGGAGGTCTTGAAAATATGGAGATAAATCTCAACTTCTTGAAGTGATCAAATCAATTCAAGAAGAGATAAAATCAATTCAAGAAGCCGCGATAAAATCAATAAGCGATAAAGCGCTTCCAGGATAGATAAAATCACTACAGTTTTCAGCTTTCAGCAGGTGTTCAATGCTTCGTTGACTTGTGACTGCTTGTCGCTTTAGTTTAACCAATCTCTGAGTCTGTATCTTCCACTGTCTCAAACATACAGTGTTGTTCACCTGCAAACGCACGCGTTCGCGCGTGCAGACACACGAACATGTTTGCAAAATACCATGTATTTCTACAAAATATATTGCTCCTCTACGACCCCATTTGTCTGACCTTTATGCGACTCTCTCTCTCTCTCTCTCTCTCTCTCTCTCTCTCTCTCTCTCTCTCTCTCTCTCCTTCTCTCTCTCTCTCTCTCTCTCTCTCTCTCTCTCTCTCTCTCTCTCTCTCACACTCACTCTCTCTCTATCACACACACACACACACTCTCTCTCTCTCTCTCTCTCTCTCTCTCTCTCTCTCTCTCTCTCTCTCTCTCTCTCTCTCTCTCTCTCTCTCTCTCTCTCTGCGTGTCCGGTGTGTGTGTATCTTTTATGGTGGTGTGTGTGTTTAGGGGGGGGGGGGGGGGGGGGGGGGGGAGTGCTAACGTGTGTGTGCGCGCGCGAACGTGCGTAGGCGGCTACGTGCATGCCCAAGTACCGTATTTTTAATGACGAAAAACGATAGACCAAGCCATGAGATTAGCCTAAGCCTACTTCGGTGAAATAACAAACAGATTAAACAAAAAAATACTCACTTATCTCTGACTAGATAGACCAAGCCTACACTTGTCAAGGCCGCTCGCCAAACATTCTAGTAGACTTGTGATAATGTCAGAGATATATAGGTTGTTAATCAATCTGACATGACCGACTGTTTGATAATTCAAGGGATTGCCTCACCGTCTTTTTCGGAATTATTACGTGTCTTCAAACTCAACCTGAGCCAACTGGGCATTAACAATCAAAACAAGGTCTGTTCTCTGTTCCTTAGCTTTTCAGTGGACCAACATTTACTGCAAAATTGTGCTTTCTGGATTTTTATTATTTCAAGTTTTAAATTAAAAAAATAAAAACTATAATGCCGCGTTGGCTTTAAAAAGGTTAATGTTTGTCTGGCACTTTTGACTAGTGGCGACACCTGTCTAAAGAATTAAATCGTTTGTTGTTAAGTTTGGGAGCTGCGATTTACAATCAATGGCTAAAGCGACAGAGTGGTTGTAAGAGATTTTAACAAAACCAGACGATGACAAACCGGTGTAGTGTTCTCAGATTACCTTGTTCTCAAGATTCCTGCGCATGCGCGAAACTTTATTTGACGGTTTAGGGTTAGGGATAGGTTTAGGATCAATTTAGTGTCGAATACACAAAAGATACAATTTGAGATGGTACGTCAATCATCGTCATGACCGATTTCGCGCATGCGCAGAAATCTTGAGAACAAATCCATTTTGAGAACGTCACACCGGAGCCAGCCTTTTTCAGCTTCAGTTAAACATTTCAGTCAGTTACCTGGGAATTAAAAAAGATAGCTTCTGCACCACTGGGGATTCCTTTATAACATAGTTATATAATATTATTATATAATAATGCATTCTCTAATATGTATTCATTTTCATAGAGATGTACGGTGAGGATGCGTGGGCCAGTTTGTTAGAAATGTTTGTACGAATGGTGAGTGAAAAGCGCATTGAGTTGCTTTGCAAGATTATGCGCTATATAAGCATTATTAATTATTATTATTATTATTATTATAACATTATTATGCCTATCCTTATTTCCCACTCCCAGCATGACAGGTCCTGATTAAATGCCTTTTACTTTTGTGGGTGTTAAATCAAAGTGACCAGTGCCAAATGACTTATTACAGACTACCGCGGCGGTGACCAAACAGCTGAGAAAAACAATGGCCGAAGCAACAGACACGGTTGTGTGAGATCTTAACGAACCCAGACAACCGGTGTGGCATTCGGCTCAAAATGGATTTGTTCTCAACATGTCTGCGCATGTGCGAAATTACTTTTGGTGTATTTGACGGTTTCAGCCGGGTTACGGTTAGGGCCGGATAGGGTTAGGGATAGATAGGGTTAGGGATAGATAGGGTTAGGGATAGGTTTAGGGTCAAATTACTTATTAGATCGAATACACCAAATATAAAAATTTGATGGTACGTCATGATCGATTTCGCACATGTTGAGAACAACATTTGTTTGAGAATGCCAAACCGGCTTTACCTATTTTAAGTTAACGGACAGACAGACAGACAGGCCTTGACTTGAAAATAGGATGCTTGTGGTAGTGAGATGCGATACCAGTACTGTAGATTATGTGGGTGGTGGTAGAGCTACAAAGGTCCATCCATAGTCCATCCGTTGCTATGAAGTCAACCACTGCTTTGGGAGTCCATTCTGTGTTAAAAGTCCAACATTAGCTCGGCATGTCAATGCTAGTCCACGAATCTGGTCTAACCCGATGCGGAACGGATGAAACTCGGTCCGACTGTGACAGACTCTGGAACAGAGTGATTAAAGGCAAAAGCTTTAACTGTTTTATACAAAAAGAAATGTATCATCAGCTGAGAGAGAGAGAGAGAGAGAGAGAGAGAGAGAGAGAGAGAGAGAGAGAGAGAGAGAGAGACAGACAGACAGACAGACAGACAGACAGGGAGAGAGACAGAGAGAGAGAGAGAGAGAGGAGAGAGAGAGCGGAGACAGACTCGGACAGACAGACATATATGTTTTTGCACGCGTGCAAACGGATGAACAGAAGTCACGGTCTGGGATGCAACTGCAAGCCTAGAGTGTTTAATGTTTGTCTAATGCTCTATCTCTCTCTCTCTCTGTCATTAATTGATAGGATATAAGCTAATCGGGAAGACAGGGACAATAAGAGTCAGTGACAGAATTAACAAGGGCATCGCCGAGCGGCAGCAACGCATTGTGACAATGCAAACCCGGCCAGAGTTATGTCCTGTCCCCCCCCCCCACCCCCCAATAAACACACCACTTTCCACCCTTACAGAACGCATAAAATACATAGCCCAAAATTTGAAGCGATTCTGTTCAGTAGTTCACGAGATACAGCTGAACTTTTATACAAACTTCCTTGCACCGAGTGATGTCCTCTCCCCCCCCCCCCCCCCCAATAAACACACCACTTTCCACCCTTACAGAACGCATAAAATACATAGCCCAAAATTTGAAGCGATTCTGCTGAGTAGTTCACGAGATACAGCTGAACTTTTATACAAACTTCCTTGCACCATGGTACACCACCACACAAAATTTGAAGCGATTCTGTTCGCTAGCTCACGAAATAAAGCTGGGGGGAAATTACATAGCCCAAAGAAGGAAATTTCGGTTTTCAAGGTCAAACTTCAAGGTCAAGTTCAGCACGGTGTTGATTAACGAAAGGAAGCTTCCTTTTCAAGCTGTCTACACCTCTGCCAATTTTAATCAAAATCCAAACAGTCGTTTTTAAGATAATCGATACACAGACACACACACACACACACACACACACACACACACACACACACACACACACACACACACACACACACACACACACACACAGACACAGGACAGACAGACAGACAGACACACAAACCGATCGCAATACCTCGGCCTCTGGCCGGGTAATGAATCAATAGAGAAAAGCTATCAGTATCACTGCTCACAGTAATAGTGTCAGACAATGAAATGGTACATCTTTGCTCGGGTGGCTGATAGGACTACAAGGAGGCATTAGTCAGTTGGCCTTGGGGGAAAGTTGATATGCACCAGGAAAGACAGTGATGAGAATGGATAGGGAGATGAAAAGTAGAAAGCTGGGAAGTAGAAAGGGATGCTAACAAATGTTGCCTCTCTCTCTCTCTCTCTCTCCTCCCTCTCTCTCTCTCTCTCTCTCTCTCTCTCTCTCTCTCTCTCTCTCTCTCTCTCTCTCTCTCTCTCTCTCTCTCTCTCCTCTCTCTCTCTCTCTCTCTCTCTCTCTCTCTCTCTCTCTCTCTCTCTCTCTCTCTCTCTCTCTCTCTCTCTCTCATGTGTTGTGTCTTCATATATGGATAACTTTGTTATTTTGTATTTTTTCATTTTTTCTTGACATTTGTTAACTGTTGGCAAGATGAAAAGAAGCGTGTTTGATATGCTTATTCTTTTCCAACAATAAAAAAGATTCGTTCGTTCGTTCGTTCGTTCGTTCGTTCGTTCGTTCTCTCTCTCTCTCTCTCTCTCTCTCTCTCTCTCTCTCTCTCTCTCTCTCTCTCTCTCTCTCTCTCTCTCTCTCTCTCTCTCTCTCTCTCTCTCTCTCTCTCTCTCTCTCTCTCTCTCTCTCTCTCTCTCTCTCTCTCTCTCTCCGAAGATCATTACACAAAATTAATTGCTGCCAAAGTTGTAAAAATATTAGAAAAATAAAAATGTGTTCTTTTTATATAAAAAAAACCTAGTGACGAGCAGAATAAAGACCTTGAATAAAATTCCGAAGTCCAATAAATGATGATGTGATTATCTCCCTTGCAATGTACATTTTTGAAGCTTGTTCTATTTAAGAAAAAGAAAATGTCTAACAATGCATTCTGTATGATGATGTAGGCCCTAATGCTCTCTCTCTCTCTCTCTCTCTCTCTCTCTCTCTCTCTCTCTCTCTCTCTCTCTTCACGGCCTAACCCGGTCTGACCTCCAAGTGTTGTGCAATCGGCCGGATTTGGGACATTAGTGCATGTGTACTCCAACTGACACCGCGTCTTCAGTGCTTGGCCTTATACAAGCAAGACCGCCAACACGGATATAAAATGAATCATTAGCCAGTTCTATTACCGGTTATACATTTATTGTATTGTTTAATTTTTCGGGACTTTCCTGGTGTTGCACTGCCTCCGAGCATTGCCTCCAGGATCGTTCACACCATCTTTATATCTACTAATGTCCCACTATGTGTCCGGACCGGAGGACGTTTAGATTATATTAATAATAATCACCGGCTTTTTCTTTTGGACACAAACACGGCAGGCACGCGCGCGCGCACACACACACACATACACACACAAACACATGCGCAGGCACACACACACGCGCGCGCGCACACACACACCGTGCACCCCCCCCCCCACACACACACACACACACACACACCACACACACGAAATCTTGGTAAAAGTAAAAATGTAAAGTAACAATAGGATCCACCCCCCCTCCCCCCTCTATGTAGTGCGGTAGGCTACACGCAACAGCCGCGCGGAGCATTTTGTTGTTCATTGCGTTTTTTTTCGTCTTGCCTTTATCTTCTACTATTATTGAATGCATGTTTAAATATGTAAATGGATGAAAATTAGTGTTAGATGTAGCAAACGATAGAGGATGATGTACTCCATCTGCAGTAAGAAACAAGGCAAGACTGAAAAAAATGGAATGAACCGAGAAATGGAGGAGAGGGGCGTATACCTGGACCGTGTGAGTTTGGGGGGGCTACAGGCCGCTTAGAAGTTAGTACAAACCGATATTCTTGGTATCGAGTATCTTTTGGAGAAAGTTTTTTTTATCAATCTATAGAGTACGATCTATCCATGTACAAACACTACATTCACGAAAACCCGTTTTTCAAGAAAGAATCTTTAAACCCATCGTATGACTGCTGTTTCTGCTCGTGGTTCCATTCACACGGGATTTCCCCTTCGTTGACGTCATAGCCATTTTTAACCCCTCGTGAGTCAACCAAGGTCACGACCAATCAACAACAAGCCAGAGAGCTCAGACCAGGAAAATCGGCCAATGAAAAGCCCGCCCTGTCGACAGCTGCGGGGCTGCATGAAAAAAAAAGTAGGCCTAAAGGTTGCTTTTTCTCGCACTTTGATAACAGACGACACTGGTTGGGACGGTGGAACGAAAAAAAATCTGTGGCCCCGTTTTGTGGACAATTCTCTGGATAAAAAGGATATAGTAAAGCTTCCAATGACTGACGGAACCATCGATTCGGGCATCGAGTTCGATCTCTCCAGCCTGTTGAGTGTCAGCGATGTCTCCGAGGTGGAATTTCAATTGGAGCGTGCCACTACAGCTTCGCTCGTTCAGCCCGAGTCGGCCCCTCAGTATCATGAACTGAAGAGTCGTGTCGTGGTGGGAAGGTCGGTGCAACCGATAGATAATTGAACGTATGTGTGTTGCTGTTGGTTCAGCTCGGGTCGCAATGCAAATGTCGGCTGCGCCCCACCCACTAACTGGGTTGGTGTTGAGTCGACTGTTGTGTTGTGTTTTCCTTCTGCTTTTCTGGGCTGTACGTACGCGTACGGTGCCAGTATGACTGTCATATCAATGTCAGTCGTAGGCCTATGTCGACTTAGACCTACTTGTTCTCCCGTCGCATGTTACTTCAAATTGTAGTCTACTCTAGTTAGTAGGACACAACACGCGCACACAACCGTTGCGTAAAAAATGGTGGTTTGCTTACCGTTACGGCTGTCGGTGTGTTTATTGGTGTTGTACTGAGGGGCGTATAATTTATAGGCCTTGATTCCATGGCATCGGTTGTATGTGTCTGTGACACTGACAGAATGGATTGGAGACAGTGTCCTTCGTTCATGCTGCATCCTGCTACTGTCACCAGTGGCAGTGGCACAACTGGCATGTTTTTCAGGTAGAGCGTTAACACCAGGATCTACTCTAGGCCCGGTAGGGGTCTGTAGCTCTGTCCACAATTTGTCTTATACTAGAGGAAAATTATAATGCTTATGATAGAAAAGAGCTTGCTTTTTCTGTCAATGGGGGACAAATACCCAAGGATATTATGTGACCCAGGGCAGGATCCAGGGGGGTTACCAGGACTCCCCCTCCTGCAAAAAAAAGAAGAAAAAAAGAGAGAGAGATTGAGAAAGAAGTCATTATTACTGTTTTATTGTTCTTGGGTGCAATTTAAAGGGTTTTTGCACTTTATTTTCTCAAAAAAAAGCTTCAGGGGGCATTGCCCACTGACCTCCACAAGGGGCGTTGCCCCTGGACCCCACTGTTGTCTATGCCGGCCCTTGCTTGTACCCCCCCCCCCCCCTCTAATGTATCCCAGATCCGACCCTGTATGGATGCACATGTTCAAGCTCATACTCACAGTTGTAGAGAGCTGTCTCATTAGTGCATAAATTTATAATAAAAATCATTAATTAGAATATCACTATCACACAAGTATCAGATTGGTAATGGTATAATTTATTTTTAATAGTTATAAGTTGCAAAAGAAGATTTGAACAAACCGGGGTGTGGCTGCGAATTGGGTTTCGGAACGAGCGGCGTGGGAGCAACGCCACTGTACGGTCCAGAAGATGGGACAAAAAAATAAATGAAATTGCAAAAGAAAGTAAAACTTTGAAGCCTGTACAAGTAAATACTTATCGACTGCCATTACTGCTGTCATAAACGAGAGTTGGCTCCCCTTTCGAATAATTGAACTTCCCTTTGTGCGACTTCCTGTTGTTGTGTTTGGACTTTTCTTTGCAAAAACTGGTAGAATTATGACATTTTAAGCTCGACAACAATGCTTTTTAATCCAATGAAGGGTTATGGCATTTATTTGACGGTATCTCGGATGATAATGGAGATTTTGAAGCATGTTAACGTGAGTATTCGTTGTATCGGCCACTCGTGACCACTTTCAATGTCTAGACTGTACTGAGCATGGCAATATCGCCTTATACAGTTATAGTCCGAAAATATTGGTATCATTTTTTTAATAAAACCATGACAAGACATTGTTCATTTGCTGGTTGTTGGGGGTTTTTTCTTCTTTTTTTTCATTTCAGAATTGTTGGTTTTGTAGCATTTGGGGCAAAAACAAAGACAAGAATATTTTAAAACTTTGTGAACAGAATATTTAAACAGTGGCTACGGGATTGTTGCAACCCTCGGACCATGTTCAGGGATAGTTATTCTTCATATTCGTCAACAAATGCATTTTCTTATTTTGTAAATTATATTTAAGTTAAACATCAAGGTTTCGTTGAAATAAGGGATAGGGTTAGTCCTGAACATGGTGCAGTCAATCACTCAATGTTAGTAGTTTTTCAAGAGACTTGCACACCATTTTTGTGTCCTTGATTGAGCATGCGGGTTACATATTTTGTCAACACAATGTGATTGATGACATATATACTGCTTAGGGAATCGGATTGTTTTCTTTTCAAAGGTATTACTGTAGTAAATTTTTAATGTTTGAAAATTCTGCAAGAGTAACCAAAGGCATTGAGTGATTTGATCGAAGGTTAGACATTAACCCTTTCACCGCCAATGTCGCATTTATGCACCACAATGGTTTAACACCCATGTCACTAATTGCTAACAAAAACTAAAAGGCATCAAATCCAGGCCTGTTATAAATCCAAAGACTCTATTTCTTAAGTTTGGGAGGTAAGGATAGGCGGCAGGCCTAGTGTTATACATGTCACAGAAGAATTTGTAACTATTGCAGATTAAATGTTTATGCTAAATTTAATGGATTTTTTGGGCTGAAAAATGGCTGGTGGTGAAAGGGTTATTAAATTGACACAAACCAGGAAGTTATACCTAAGGTTGAGACTATGTGAGACACAGACAGGTTCGTACTCTAGTACTAGTACTAGTAGTAGTAGTAGTACCATAGTGGAAGGTTTACCACTACCAGCCTAGTGAGTATTATTATTATTTATAATTCAAATTTATATCATTATTTATTATATAATGATATGATTACAGGTATACATGTATGTTTATGATAAAGTTAGATTTAAAAAAGCATACTCCTTGACAAAAGACTATTGTTACTGATTAACAATCATCTACAGTATCTAATTAAAACCGCAATTGTATAAGTCTTTATTAAGTGTGTTTGATTTTAATCTGTCAAAGTTGCATTATTTAGTAAGTTCCCAGTTCCAGTGGAAAGAATTTAAATCAGATCCATAGTAATAATGAGCAAGAACTACGATAGTGTGTGCAATTTAATTTTTGTACATACTTGGTTTGAGAACTACAATTTGATTTTTTTTTTTTACAGTTTAATACATTGTATATCATTTCACTGATAGTGATACATGTACCCAAAACACTTAGCTTATGTACATGTGTTTTTGGTGATCTGAGTTAGAGTAAAATTAAAAGACAATTCATTACATTATACAACTCTCTAAGAAGAAGAAAAAACCTCTCTAAGAACTTGGTAAAAACAAACTTGCCATTGTAGTTTTTTGTTCTAAAAAAATGTCAATAAATTTGAATAATTGTGCTAACCCCATGTCCGACCCCATCTCCATTCACCTGCACCCCCACCTCCCCCAGGGATGGTATTCATGTCGAGATAGCATGAGACTTAGCATGATGCTAACTTAGAAGCTCTTCCAATGTCCTATAGGATTTAATAGGACTTTTGGAAGAGCTTCTAAGTTAGCATCATGCTAAGTCTCATGCTATCTCGACATGAATACCGTCCCTGGGCTACCAGCTCCATTCTTTTAACTGACCCAGAACTTGTTGACAAAGAGACAGAAAAAGTA
Organism: Phymorhynchus buccinoides; assembly: GCA_017654935.2. Lineage (NCBI taxonomy): Eukaryota > Metazoa > Mollusca > Gastropoda > Neogastropoda > Raphitomidae > Phymorhynchus > Phymorhynchus buccinoides. The sequence continues at coordinate 39,601,616 of CM065696.1, forward strand.
GACAGCAATTTGAAAAAGAGGCTCTTGACAACATGCACTAAGTACCTCTGTGAAGGAAGGTTTAAAAAACAAAAAGTGGAGAGAGAAAAATCAGTAGAGCATTTTTGCAGTGTAAGTTAGTGTAACTGTAAGTGAGCCTACCGCCTTGAACTGTAGAGGTAATTATGGGTTGGGTGTTTTTTATGCTTTTCAGCTGGCCTCTCTGCTGTAAGAGACTGAGCGAAAGACTTTGAATGCGTGTCCCTTTGGCTTTATTGATTGGCACCGTCAAGACAAAAGGCGGAGGTCGCGTGCATGCTTACGCTTGGACGGGCTCCGTCGCAGACACGTGGAGCTCGACAAGCTCGAAGCGTGATGAAACTGGGTTATCAATAGGTCATGTTTTGTTGGCTGGGCCCGCAAACCTCACTGATGAATGCCAGTCAATTGGCCGGATCAGGTTTATTGTTTTTCTTTTAGTTGACATAAAGTTGATAAACTTCTTAAAGCTGTAGTACCTGCAGTACAGTGGAACCTCCCATATAAGACCTCCCATTATAAGACTCCCTCCCATATAAGACCTACTTCTCTTGAGATATTGCCCTTCTTTGCAAGTATTAAAATGACCTCCGTTAAGACCCCTCCCTTATAAGACCTCATTTTGGATGATTTTTGAAGGTCTTATAGGGGAGGTTCCACTGTAGTATAACTATAAGTATTTCTACCTGTATCAGTCTATGGCAACCCTGATCAATAAGTATGCTCATCATGATTTAAGCACTGTTTTACTAGTCTATCTTTTATCTATTAACTTGATGAAGTAAACTTTACTGTAACGTGACTCGTATTTCTTCGGTTATGAATAACACTTCATATTAAACAAATGTTACATTTTTTTCAGCTTTGAACAATTTTTATTTCATTCAATTTTGATATAGTAACTAATACTATTTTTTTTTAAATAGCAATATTCTGTGTTAAAAAAGCAACAAACAAAATCAACCCCACCCCACAAAAAAAGAAAAAAAAAGAAAATAACCCCACCAAAAAAAAAATGGGCTTGCTACTTGAATGCTGTTTATGTTTCTCCCTCTTTCCCTCACTCTTTCTCTCCCATCTTGTCATTTCTGCTAATCTGATTTTGCCCTCTTCTTGTTTTCTCCTGTTTCTTATTTTGTCTCTTTGCGCCTTGGCATGAGGCTGTGTCAGACCAGTTGACATAAGCTAGAACACCAAGGCTACATCAAAATGTTGTTATGTTCTAACTTCTACATGGTTGTGCGGGGATTGTCTTAACTTTTTCGCAATACACCGCTAGAATACTAGCAACGCCCGAGTTTACCATTGCCGACACAGCGCTAGTATGTTAACAACACGCAATAATGAATAGGTTTTCAAATTTTATATCATTTAAAAGATTAAAGATACATTACATACATGTAAGCCACTATACAAAAATAGTCAAGTGCTGTGATCTCCAGATTTTTTTATTTTGAAAAGGGCCAAAATGGGGTCTCCTGAGGGAAGTTCTACTCCTTGACTGCAGTGTCCTGAGGGAATGTGGAGCAGTGAGAGGGGTTGTGTTGAAAGTGTTAAGCCATAGCATTAAGCAAGCTCCTAGCATAACATGATCAGTCTAAGATCCTTTGAAGTCGGAGTGTGGCTGCCCATGTGGCGGGGTAATAAAAAAAACAGTCACACACTTAATGTTCTCATCCCTGGTGCATTTGTACCATAGTGTTTAAGTGCTTCGGCTGTTGGGATGATCCCTGGAGTCTTTAAGCCAGGGAACGATGCAACAACATTTTATCTCTTAGTCTCAATGAGTCAATCTCAAAGATTTATCAATATAATGCATTATACTCCATTAGAAATGAGATGCTAGCTCATCATCAGTATCACTTTATCAAGCTATATGATGCTTACACAGGCATCATAATTGTCAGAGGATGATCAGCTTATTTCAGAGGATTGAGAATTTCTGACAGAGGTTTTGCCTTTTTATTGAGTGTTATCCTTTCTGTTAAATGTAATTTTATAGTGATTCGTCACTGCATAAAGCATTTTTTGGTGATGTTAGGAATCGATTTCAGTATTGTCCCTCTTACAGTCTGGGGCCTTGATGGCCCTTGGATTGCGGTTTTTAGAGGATTGGACTTCAGACTATTCTAAATTATTTAATACCTGCTTACACTTACAGTTACAGCATCACTTTGATAAATCACTTCCAAATGTTCCACCCTTTCAATCTCATCATTAACATTCTGTAAATGTAATACTGTAATTATTGTAATATAGAGCTAAATATTGCTATAAAAGTATAATCAAAGAAAATAATAGCTATCTTGAGTTACACATCTCTATCATGTCTATGGCTACATCTGCACCCTTTCCTTCCCTTGTTTACTTTTTGAAATTAGGTCAATTTTGATGAAGAAATATGACTTGATTTTCAAACCAAGACTAAGTGATTGGAAATGTTGAAGAGGGACGGGGGATTGTGTGTGTGTGTGGGGGGGGGGGGGGGGGGGGGTGTAGGGGGGCAAGTATGAGCATACAGGGACTCTGACCAGTTGTTGTTGCCCTTTGATTTCTGAATTAAGTTTATCTATTTAGTTTCCGTTGACTCATTGCATCAAACCATGTCTCCAAGATGTCTGGTACCCTTTTAATCTGTTGTGTCCATTTCATTTCTGGGGCCAAAGATTATAAATTATACAAATGTTGGTCAGTCGGTATCAGTGACAGCCTGGCAGTGGCCACATCGCTCAGAGAAGCTTCACCTCTCTTCCTATTGGTTGACTAATGACAAACTATTTAGCAAAATGATATAAAAGGAGGAATCACATGCAGGACTGTTGTCTTCTTCCCTTGCACTGAGCCAGTTAGGGTGTTGCCTGCTTTCAAATTCCTTAATTAGAGGAATTGGAATTTGTTGCCTGACATTTTGAAGTCTGTCAGTTTGGGTCACTTTCAGCATGCCTGGTGTTGTCCGCCGTGCTAAAAACCAGCGTCGGTTAGTGTGCATTTAAATTGTTTCCTTCACTTCAGAGAGAGAGACACTTGACACTTGATTGCCTTTGTAATTTGAATAGATTGTTTATAAATTATTATGCCACTATTTCACTGAATTTCATGATGATGGTTCGATTGCCTACCATATCGGGGTCATACTGATATGTAACTGATTGTAGTGATGTGTGATATGACAATTTGGTATGACATGGTTTAGTTGGATGAGGTGCATAATTATGTGAACCGCACCATTGTAAGTGGATTAGCTGAGGTTTGATAGGACGATGTTTGTTGCAGTGATTATTTTATGTTGTGCTTTGTTTCATTGATTGATGTACGTAATCACAGCAGTTCTTGCCGCAACCCTTCAATGTGACTGGATATTGGTCTATATTTTCTGTTTTTTCGTTTGTTTGTTTTTGTTTTTGTATGTTGTTGTCGTCAAAGGTTTGTTTGTCCGTTTATTGTTTGTTCTTTTTTACTTTTTCTTTTTTCAGTGTTTATATATATATTTTTTTTTTTTTTTTCCATGTACCCCCAAGGGGCTTTTTTGGAAATAAAAAACCTTGAACCTTGAACTTACATTGTTTTTCAGTATAATTGTACTTATGCACCCTTGTACAAGTTGTAGTTGTACTGTTGTAGTTGTATGTTATCTTGTTACTAGTTAGGCACTATCTTTCTTTTCTCCTGAATCCATTTGGTTTGAGTTGATGGTGAAACACATGTGATTAAAAGATAACATGGGGAAAAATTAAATTTTCAGAACAAAGATGAGAACATTATGGTTCAGGTATAAAACATTAATAACAGTGCCCTTCCATTTCTTGGACTCTGAGTTTCCCTTAACATTGAAGTCTCATGTGATTCCAACAAAAGCAAAGTAAAAGTAATTCTAAAGTTTGACATGTATAGTTCATTGTCAGCAGGCAGACTTCAGCTTGACACTGTACTTCTAGAAGGGTTTTCCTTTTGCATTGTTTGCTCATGGATGCTCCTGCTTTCAGGAATTGTTTTTATTGCCTAGAGCCATGTTATTAGAATTTGAGAAGAAATGGATTTCCTATTTGTAAACATTTTGTCAACTTCTCTCATGTGTAGAATATAAAACTTAAAAGAAATGAATGCAGATAACTATTTATTTACCTGCCTTTACCAGGAACTTTGTTTTTTTAGGATTGTTTAAATCAAGTTGTTAACTGGGCGGCTCCTGGACCGCTGCCTTGCAGGATTTTTGTAGTTTCCCAGGAGCACCCATGTTTGCTTTATTTACCCAGGACCTTTGTTTTCCCCTCATGGTTCAGTACATGAGGTGCCATCACATTGTTTACAATCATCCACTACAGTTTGGTGGTGCCAGGTGGCCATCAATTGATGAGTCTCAGGTCTTTTGAATTCACATGTTGCTATCAATTCACCTTTCTTTGTCATGCTGGTGTCCATGTACTGATATAGTGGTGTGGTTTACACTTACAGGGCACAGGGCAGTCTCAATACATGGCCTAGCTAGGAAAGATGTCTTCTAAAAGTTTATTCATACATTGATACAATGGGCTTTCGAGATCTGATCCTGACATAGTCGGGATCATTCCATTTGATGTTGATAATCTTGTTTAGGCAGTTGGTGTCAAAAGGTTTCAACTTTTCTTTCTTGCGAAGTCTTAAGCTGACTTCCTTTTACATCCTGAAAAGACTAGAAATAGAATATCATGCCTTTAAGAATTGTGTAAAACCTGAGTTTCGCCTTCTATTTCTAAGCGGAACACACTTCTGGGAGCCCAGCATAAAGTCACAAAATGCAAACTTAAGGTAATAGATCTGGAACCTCTTTGACATTGAGAATTGTTATGGAAAACATGAGTTTCAGCTTCAGTTTCTTAGTTATAAACATGGGTGGATGCATGTTTTTCAGCCTGCTAACAGACTTGAGGGAATCCAGCATTGAAGAAACTCACATTTTTCCAAAATGAATATTGGATTTGGAATTATGTTTGTTTTGCAGACCGCGAGCGGACTTTAGGCAATTCAGCACAGAGTTGCGAACCCTGTTACACTTGAACCTGGATAATTTGGAAAGGGGAAAAATTTACTTGGCCCAAAATGAAAATTGGAATTTTTGTGTGTGTTTTCAGCCCGCGGACAGACTTCCGAGAGTCGAACATGGGTTCTCGCACCCAGCTGAGGCGGAACCTGGAGCGGCAGCAGGTGCTGGCCCAGGAGGAGCGGGAGAAGCAGCATGCCCTGGTCCGCCAGCAGCAGCAGCAGCAGCAGCAGTCCCAGAACATGGCCATGCCCACCCCCATCTTCCACAGCCCAGAGGTGCCTCCCAAAGTGCTGCAGGTCAGAACCAACCCCCAGTGCGGTTTACATGGGTGCTGCTCTCATTTTTACACTGATTTCAGTATTTGTAATTTTACCAGAAACTGAACTTCAGTTTTTTTTAAAATTATAAAATAAAAAATTGACCACAAGCGATTTGGGGCATTTTTAACTTAAGTTTAGTTGTTCTATCTTACCACAAGCGATTTGGGGCGTTTTGAACTATCTTGGAAGTTTACAAAGGCAATGTAATAATTTTACCAGGCTTATCAGACACTCAAACTGTCTCTGTCTATCATTTTAACTGTCTGCCTGTCTCGTTATATCTCTCTTAAGTTGCCCCCCCCCCCCCCCCCCCCCGAATCATCTGACAGGGCTCTGCCCCTGTACCCTGCTGGGGCCATGGGTCCCTGGACCCCTACCTTTCAGGTTTTTTCATTTGGGGGAGTTGCACCATGAGTTTATAGTGTTCTCTGTTGTAAACACACAGTGAAAAACAGCTAACTCAAAAATGGGTACCACAATTGACCCAACCAAAAAATTGGATAAATTTGCAATAGTATTTTGGTTCCACTTTAAATCCTTCTTAAGGTAAAAGTCTAAATGTTTATGCTTCTTTTCCTGACTCCCAGGGCCCTCAGGTGCCTCCCAAAGTGCTGCAGGTAAGAACCAACCCCAGTGTTGATTTTGACCTGCATGTGTCATTGTCTTCGTGTCTGAGTCAGAAGTGCCATCTGATGCTCTTGTTTTCACACCAGTGGGTCACTGAACGCAGAACATTTTCACTCGATAGTTGGTGCACAGGATTTCAAAAAGTGTTTGAGACCCCTAAAATATTTACATGACCCCTTAGAAATAATTAATCTGGTAGTATTCTACAGGCGTACTTTGTGAGATGATTCTTTATTACTCTTTGATTCCAAAATTAGGAATAACATTGTACATGCTCCCAATTTCCGCAGATGTTAGAGAGATTTAAAAATGGAGTTGACTTGAGAGAAAAATCATTTCCAGGTGTAAAACTGTGTGTGTCACTGTGTGTGTAAGCAGGTGAAGACGGAGCTTCAGCACCCCACAGAGTACCACATCAAGCAGAAGAGACAGCAGGCGGTGAAGAGCTTCCTCAATGACAGCGACGACTTCCAGCTGCCCGCCCACTCCATGCCCAACCTGGGCATCCACTCCACCATCGACGCAAACTGGATGTCCGGATCAGCCCCCACCGAGATCACAGAGATGGCCGACGTGGATGTAAGTCCCTCACAGCTCCAGATTGTTGGCGCGCCCACGCCATTCACGCACATTTTGTCAAAATGATGCATTTTTACACCTTGTAATCTGGAGAGAGAGAGAGAGAGCGTCATTTCAATCAGATTTTTTTCTTTCTTTTTCCATCACGTCACAAATACGTCATTACATTTGACGTCATTCAGTCATCCTGAAAAAGGTTTTGTAGGCATAAAAACTTGCATGGTCTTTGTATTGTGTTTCTAGATCTACAACTAAATGACTTATGAGCTAAGTTTATCCGAATGCCCCCCCCCCCCCCCTCTCTCTCTCTCTCTCTCTCTCTCTCACTGCCTCATATATGTATGTCAAATTAGAAATACCAACTTGAATTTTTATAGCAATAAATTTAAAGTTCTGTTCTGTTCATACACACATTCTCATGTGCATGTTCACGGACACACACACACACACACACACACACACACACACACACACACACACACACACACACACACACACACACACACACACACACACACACACACACACACACACACACACACACATCATAATGTAATTAAAATGTAGGTTTAGTGACACATTAGTGGCCCATCACTTTAAAACAATGACCCCTCATTTTCTGTAGTCAGGGGTCATATGACTCATGAAGTCTGAAAACAATGAAGCTCTGGTCCCTACATGTTTTGTTGTTGTTTTTTTGCTGAAGGTTTTGCTGGTGTTGGTTTTGCAGGGATGCCATGGAAGTAAGGACATGCAGTAGACATTTCTCTCTTGCTATTTTGTTTTTACTTGAAAAAAAGCAACCAAACAACTGAAGCTTGTGGGAAGCCTAGATGGAACCGAGGACAGGCATTAGACATGTTCCTCTTCTTTTTTTCCCCCTGCTGATGCTTTGTCAATGAATTTCAGAGTCCTGTGCAGTGATTGCTAACAGTCAATTTTTTTTCTTCTGCCAGATATGCCATTTTCTTCGGTGATTGCTAACCAGAGATTTTTTTCTGCAGAAAGTTTTGATGTCAGAATCCTATTTAATGATTGCTAACCAGACAATTGTTTGCAGCGGAAAGTTTTTACCAATTTCAGAATCTTAGTGATCGCCAACCAGATTCTTTCTTTTTTCTTGAAGCCTGAAGGTTTTGCTATTTTTAGAGTCCAGCTCAGTGATCAAGCTCTCTAAAAGCAATAATGGTGAAGGCAGAAGCTGGAACAAGAGGGCTACCAATTACGTTTGTTTAGTTAATACTTATGTAGTGTGTTTCTTCAGGATTTGGTAATGGAAGGATTTATATTAGATAGTAGCAGCAATTGTTATTTTTGCTGTCTTGGCTGTACAATGGTGTTGCTCCTACACCGCTCATTCCGAATCGCAACTGGCAGCCACCGCTCATGGAATCGCAACATGGAAATGAGGCAGATGATGATGATGCTATGGAGTTACGTATCGGGACTATGTGACACTGACAGGGCTGTAAAGTGTATTCTATGCTTCCTTTCATAATGATATCCCGGCGTTAACCAGGTTGGAGAACTACAGACACCTGCAGTGTTGGTCTTGAAATTAGAGCAACACTCTCAGAATCACATCCGTCAAGCGGATGAAGCTCGACTGTGTGGTTTCAGTCTTCTCACTCTGGGTAAGAATCAGTCCAGGACTGAAAAAAACCCAACTCGCCTCTGATGGGATTTAAACCCGAGACCTCCCAGCCAGTAGTGGGTGACGTTACCAGTGCATCACGGCAGTTATATTCTCTATTGGTTTTCCAGGACTTCGCTATGGTGGAGAAGTTCACAGTGTGCACTATATTCTCCATTGATTTTCCAGGACTTTGCTATGGTGGAGGGGTTCATGGTGGACAGTGTGCACTATATTCTCCATTGATTTCCAGGACTTTGCCATGGTGGAGGGGTTCACAGTGTGCACTATATTCTCCATTGATTTCCAGGACTTTGCTATGGTGGAGGGGTTCACAGTGTGCACTATATTCTCCATTGATTTCCAGGACTTTGCTATGGTGGAGGGGTTCACAGTGTGCACTATATTCTCCATTGATTTCCAGGACTTTGCTATGGTGGAGGGGTTCACAGTGTGCACTATATTCTCTATTGATTTTCCAGGACTTTGCCATGGTGGAGGGGTTCACGCTGGACAGTGTGGACCTGTGCGCGGACGGTGACCTGCAGTTCATTCAGCCCACCCTCACCTCCACCCTGCCCTCCACGGTCAGTGCCGCTCCCTCCCCATTGGAGCGTAGTTATACGGTGGAGGTGAAGAGGCGGCTTCATCCACTTTTTAAGTCCGGCAAGGGAGATGATTTCGTGACAGAAAAGAGCAAGACAAGCTGCTCTCTCTCTCTCTGTTAATTAATTGTCTCTCTTTATGGGCGGAAAGGTGGATTTTGCCAAAGTGGCAGGGTGTGGGGAATGTCGGATGTCTGCATGAATTAAAAGTTTTACACTGTCTTGTTGTCGTCGTACCCTGGTTTAAAGACTCCAGGGGTCATCCCAACAGCCGAAGCACTTGAACACTATGGTACAAATGCACCAGCCAGGGATGAGAACATGACGTGTGTGACCGATTTTGATTACCCCGCCATGTGGGCAGCCTCACTCAGACTTGTTGATGTTTGTTTGTTTTTTCTCCTCCTCCTATGTAGCTGCCGCAGCAATCATGCTGTTTGCTGCGAAACTTTGTGTCATTTTTCTCTCTCTGGAGCTTCTTCAGCAACTGTTGTCAGACGCTGAGCTCACCCCACCTTCACTACTATGACTCTCTGCCCCTCTGTAGCTGCTTCGGTAGCCTACTTCTCCATGTTTTCAACACTTGTTTTGTCTGTCTCCCAGTCCCAGCCATTTATAGCTGCCCCAGCATTCACACAATTAATTATGATTTAATCCTGTGGACATGTTTTTGAATCTGCATGCTGAATGATGCTGGTTGTTGACGTTCTTCCGGCTTTCTCCGTCTCCCTACTCTTTCATATTTCTTCAGCAGTCCTATTCTTGAATACTAATCCGTAGTTTGTTAGTTTTCTCCCTGCATTGTTTGATGTTAAACCGTAGTTGGTTTTCTCCAAGCAATCCTACTGTTGTTGTTTTGTTGTTGCTGTCATACCCTGGCTGAAAGACTCCAGGGATCATCCCGACAGCCGAAGCACTTGAACTCTACGGTTCAAACGCACCAGCTAGGGATGAGAACATTACGTGTGTGACCGTTTCTGATTAACCCCGCCACGTGCGCAGCCACGCTCCGACTTTGGAGGCAATCCTACTGTTTGATGCTAAATCATGGTCTGTTGGTTTCCCCCCCTGTAGCTGCCACAGCAGGGGATGTTCCAGCCGGGGTTCACGCTGGAGGCGGACTCTGCGGGCGCCACGTCGTCGTCCTCCTGCCCGGCCCTGGTGGTGCAGCCACTGAGTCCCCCCACCAGCATGAGTGAGGAGGAGACCAAGATGTGGTTCAAGGACCGCCAGAAGAAGGACAACCACAACGCAAGTGAGTTACCCTTGTTTCGTCCTCTCTCTGCGTGCGTGCCTAGTGTCGTTTGTCTTTATCTATTACATAGATGCTCCTTCTTTCAGGATGTCCTGAATAGGCCATTTGCCACGTGCCGGCGACCTTCAATTTCACTGAGTTGAATTTAGAGAGGTCAGCGTAACTCGGGCAGAACGAGCTTGGGCAGTTTAGTAGTCTAGTATAGTGTACGGACAGTCGTGGTAAATGCTCTATTGCAGGATTTTTAAATTGCCTAGAGCCGGCGTTGCCAGATTATGAGAATTTGAGAAACAATAATTTTCTTACAGTACACACGCACGCACACGCACACGCACACACACACACACTCTTGTACAATAAAAAGGGCCTTTATAAGCATTTGCCATATTCAAAGGAATGTAGGTAGCACTTGTACTAGTCTAGAGGGGTGAAAAAAGAGCAGTAAATGTGTGTGCTCTGCTCCTGCACACCCCCCCCCCCCCCCCCCCCCCACCTTGCAGGATTTTTAAAATTATCATATGGCTTGTTATCCCTTTGCACCAACGTGAGCGACTAGGAGAAGACCAAGCAGTGGTTCAAGGACTGACAGACAAACTGAAAAGGACAACCACATGCCTTGGCAATGACGCTTTACCTCTTCTAGGGGCGGGAATCAACAGTTCTGTTTTGGAAAAAGGTGCATGTTTGCTGCTTTTTTTTCTTCCAAAAGAAAGGAACAAACATCAAGTGGTAAGTTGAGCTCTGCTGTGAAAGCTCATTGAGTGGGAATCTTTAAAAAAGCTGATCAAATGTTTGTCTGTGCTTGCATTGCAGTTGAAAGGAGGCGGCGCTATAACATCAACGACAGAATCAAAGAACTGGGTCAGCTGTTGCCCAAATCTATTGACCAGTAAGTGACATTTTTGCTTTTATTCTGTTGGAGGAGTGTGTGTGAAGGGGGGATGGAGCAGGGAAAAATGGTTTTTAAAAAAAGATCAAACTTGTTGATAATTTTTGGCTGACCAGAAGAATCACGTTTTTAATGGTTTGAACAAAATGTTAACTAAACAAAGATACCCTGTTGAAACACAAAGGGGACAAATATGAGCCTATGCACGCCAAGCTCCTCGGTTATTAGAATTCACGTTAGGCCTGAGTGGAGGTATTTCAGTGCTGAGTTCCTCTCCTCCAAGCTCCTCAGTTATTAGAATTCACGTTAGGCCTGAGTGGAGGTATTTCAGTGCTCAGTTCCTCTCCTCCAAGCTCCTCAGTTATTAGAATTCACGTTAGGCCTGAGTGGAGGTATTTCAGTGCTCAGTTCCTCTCCTCCAAGCTCCTCAGTTATTAGAATTCACGTTAGGCCTGAGTGGAGGTATTTCAGTGCTGAGTTCCTCTCCTCCAAGCTACCCAAAGCATTAGTAATCTACCATATTTTACGGACTACAAGGTGTTTCTAATGATAGGGCGCACCCCCTGAATTTAACTTAAAATGTGAATTTAAGCATACACAAGGCGCAACATATTTTAAGGCGCATGCACAATGATCGAACAAAAGCAAAAACAAGCGCGGATTCGCAATCGTTTGTGGCATGCGACAATTGAAAATGAAACATCATTTTAAAGAGCAGCCTCAATTTGAAGTGCAGCCTCGATTTGAAGTGCGACAATTTTGTAGCCTCGATTTGAAGTGCGACAATTTTGTAGCCTCAATTTGAAGTGCGACAATTTTGGACCGACAGACAGACAGACAAAGTGAGTTATAGGTTTGTGGCTTGTGCCACAAACAAAAATAGATCGAAAACCTGAGATTGACTCAAACAAAGGTCGTATTTTGCCTAGTTCTGTCAAAACAATCTTCAGAACGCCACTATCCGGATTTCCATATGATGAAGCACTTCTACAAATCGTCTGCGTCAGGGAGCCCAGAAAAGTCGGAATTGATAGACACAGAGCAGATTTCTACAGTGAGTTTTGCTCGCCTTGAGCAGCAACACATTTTTCCGCCATGTTTGTTATGGCTTGTACTGTCAAAACCGAGGCTTGGACATCATATCATGCTTCAACCCCCCTCCCTTTTGACTTTGAATTTGTTGTCTGCATCCATGGCTTCATTCACAATTTCGGTCTGCTAATTGATCTCAATATGTACAATATGAATGGAATTCATAACTTTGTTTAATCAGATTTCAGTCATGCACTAGGCGCAACGCAATTCTAAGGCGCAGGGGTCTCAGTTGAGGAAAAAAGTGTCGCCTTGTCCGCAAAATACGGTATTATAAAAAAAGCTTTAAACAGGCCTAATCTAGGTGATTGTTACTGTTGCCAAGGAGGGTGGGGGTGGGGGTGGTTTAGGGAAATGAGTTTGACTTGCTGACTCAGGGCTAAGTACGGCTTGTCCTTGAGAATAACAATTAATATGTTTACCATGCAGAGCATAATTTGTGTCTTCCCATGATTGAACTTTGTTTCCTGATCCAATGAGATGATGACATGATATGTCTACATCTGTAGATGGATCTAGACTGTCAGTCAAGATTATCTCCTATAGGCATCAATCTATTATCCAAAGACCCAATTGTGCTTAGTTTTGGGAAGTAAGGATAGACCTTATTTTATATCTGTCACAGAAGAAGCCCCAATACTGCAGATGGATTTTGTTCTCTACCCAGGTAAATTCAATGGACATTTTGGGCTGAAATGGCTGGTGGTGAAAGGGTTAAAAAAAACACCTAAAAAACAATAACTACTTTTTTGAACGAAGGCTTATTTTTGTTTTAGGAGTTTGTTGATTTTTCCCCCTGACTGGTTGATGAGAACAAAAAGAGGGGAAGGGGGTGGGGTTCCAATGTTTTAATCCATGGGGAATGTTGAGGACGGTATTAGGGTAACTTTAGCCTGCAGGGACATGCAGCACGGCAAGAGCACCATGATCCTTTTTCAAATGTCCTTTTTATGTACCCTTTCACTGGTCTTTTCCAAGGCCACGCTCCCTGCTTGTCTATGTATGGGTGCAACTACACAAAATGAAAAAAATCTGAAAGGCCGGGGTCCATGGGTAATGTCCCCCTGCAGCTGAAGCAAACATTGATTTATGAAGGTATTTTAGTTTCCCTTTTCCACAATTTATACAAATGCTTAATCTAATTTAATCATACTGTACCAACACTCAAAACAACTGCATTAGCCTAAAACAACCTGGAACCTTACCCTAGCACATAGCTAAAACGAAACTGGCCCCATGGGACTGCACCCATACCGCAGGGAGTAGCGGGAGTGACTCCCCTTACTTCCGGGTATGACGCGCACCCTTGGGGCACCGGATATGTCATTCTTAAATTTTCCAGCCTTTCAACCACACCTGGGCCTACCCTGCTCCGCCTTTTCTGACTCTTGTCTATCTGGTGGGTTCGTTCCGTGCATAGCTTTGTTCTATTCAGTTTCTTGGGAAGGCTGTTAGTCATCCTATCGATATTATTTCATTGTCATTTCTTGGTGTTCGTTTTAGTTGAAAAATTATTTCGTTCACTCTCTTGTTCGTTTTCGGGGTGGCGTCAGCCATTATGGCTTCTTGCACCCCTTCGGTTTCCACTTCGGGCAAAGCAGTTTCTGCTTCGGTTGTTTTTCTGTTTCCAAGTCAGTTGACTCTTCTTCTCTCACTAGGGACCCTTTGGGCAGGTTCTCTTAATCTTCTCAAGAAGTTTCGTCTAAATCCTCTCACAAATCCTACGTCTCGTCCAGTCACAGTCCGTTTCGGTTACACCGGCCTAACCGGTTTCGGAGCCCATTCCAGTTTCTCTCCCTTCGGAGGTTTCTGCTCCTTCTCCTTTTCCGTTGGACTCGCAGGCTTTGTACTACGCTGTCTTTCTTTCGTCACTTGGACTCTTCGGGTTTCAGGGTTCTCCCTTTCGCATCGACAGAATCTTCCTCCTATTTCGGTTCTATGATTAGGCCAGAGAGGGTGCCGCCAGTTGTCTCTTCTCGTGAGACTGTCACTGGCGCAACCCTCTCTCCTTCTTCTGTTCACAGGCTTGCTTCCAGTAGGCCCTTGTCCACTAAGGCCAGCGTCGACCTCAACAGGGATAGGAAATCCCTTTCCACCTCTGGTTTCCGTCCTGTGGGCATGATGTTTACGGAACAGAGAGGCTCCCCTCCGGGGAGCTTGCCTAGTGACAGAGGTGACTCCTCTGTCACCAGACTGGCCAGTCTGTCAGGCAATCATCCGGTGGTACCTAGGAGGTACCTCCAGGATCGGGAACGGCCTGTTCCCTTTCCTGAGTCCGGGCTCAAATCCTCCACTCAGTTCGAGGGAGAGGTTACCAGGACAGTCAAATCGGTCGGTGCGGGGCACCTTCATACCGATAAGAGTCCATACCCCCCTCCCGGGGGATGGCTCTCCAGTGATCCTGGCACTGGCGCGGTTGGGGCCTCTTGGCAGTCCCACCGCAACCGGAAATTCGCTTCTCCCGGTTGTGAGACGGTTTCCTCCGGTTCTCCCGGTGCTTACCCGGTTTCACCCGGTATTCATCCGGTTTCTCCCGGTTGTCTCCCGGTTGCTTGGCCAACGCGGACATACCGGGGGATGGCACGGTTGGAGCCTCATGGCATTCCCACCGCAACCGGATATTTGCTTCTCCCGGTTGCGAGACCGTTTCCTCCGGTTCTCCCGGTGTTTACCCGGTAATCATCCGGTTGTCTCCCGGTTGCTTGGCCAACGCGGACATACCGGGAAAGGGTTCGTCTGGAACCGGAAAATTCGGATGATGAATTTCCGGTTCGTTCCTCCGGTTCGGGTCAACCGGAAATGTCCCGTTTTCACGGTGGACGTCGGGGTCTCCCGGTTCCTGCCGGTGTTCTTAGATCTACACACTCCCAACCGGCAGAACCCTCTTCCAAGCATGGTCCTCCAGTGGTGTTTGATTCTATGGGCCGTGCTTATCAGAAGCTTCAGCGACTAGACCCCTCCAAGGAATTCTGTGTGGATCATTCTGACTTTGAGTCTGACATGGTGCTGGACCCTCAGTTGGAGGTCCCTCACTCTCTAACAGAGTCTTCTGTTCAGAATCTTCTCAAGATTTTGTCTCGATCGTGCCCTTACGTGGTCCCTGTTCGATCCACCCATCAGGAGTCCGCCACTGATCTCTCAGTTGGCTCTCTTCAGCAGTCTAAGAGCTCTTTGACTCTCCAAGCTCCCTCCTTCATGGAGGATTCGGTGGTTAAAACTGAATTCACGTTGAGGACTGGTAAAGTTTTCTCATCTGGTTAGATCTGCTTCGATCTTCTGATCGATCGCTCTCACCTATCCATTTAACCGGTATGGGCAACGGACCGTCCGATTCCGTTCCGGTTCAAGAACCTCGTGGTGATTTTGGCCTCCAGTGCTCTTCCGCCAATTTCGCCGTTTGACATGGGGCTTTTGGGAATGCTCCATCGTTTTCTTTGTTTCATTCTTGTCCGTTGCAACGGCGCCTGTTGGTCCGTTTTCTTCGATTCTGACGAGCATGGATTTCCTTGCTCTTTTTAGATTCATGCCTTTCTGGTTACAACAGTGTTGTTCAACCTGATGACTTTTTCAACCGGTCCTGTCAACCGGTTTTATCAAAAAAAATTCCGGCCGTTTTCGGCCCATTCTGACTCTAATTGGCCGGCGATCTCTTAGGCCGTTTAAAGGGTTTTTTGTTCTTCTGTTCTCTACCGTTTCCAAGTCAGTACCGTTGAAATGGGTTTTTTCCACGGTTATCCTGACGTCACTTGGATACTCTGTTACGCTTCTCGCAGTAACTAACCGTTTCACTTTGGGCGGGTCTACCAGGCCCAAGGAAGATTCAGTTTCCTTAGGCTCTTTTTGTTGTTCATCCTTTCAAGTTGGTACTAGGTGTCCATGAGGACTACCTCCCTTTTCCCTCTTTCTCCAAGCCTTCTAAGGCTGTTGCAGAGAAACTCCATTGTGACAAATCTTGCCTGGTCAAGTTTTAGCCTTCCTACGTTATACTGTTGGAAGCATCTTTGTCCAAAGCCCTCAAGGGCTGTGCTTTTGTGACGTTGTTGGTTCGGTTTTTTGCTGTATTGCGTTTTTCAGGCTCTTTGAGTCCGTGAATGGACCAGCCATTGGAGTGGCTCTAGCTTCCCTTGGTGATTCTTCTGGCCAGAGACTCTTTTTAGGGGCACTTTAGGGACTGTCTGGTTATGAGGTTCGACACGGTCGTGTTCACAGTCTCAGCCTCGGAGGACACAGGTGGTGTCCGACCTCTCAGTAACGAAGGCGGTCACACTTCGCTGTCCCCTCGGTTTTCTTAGTCTGATGGGGTCGATTTCGGAGCTCCTTCCTCTGGCCTGGGTATACAAAGGCCCTTGCAGAGAGAAGTCAGAGTGCGCACTCCTTCTTTCACGGTTTCAACCATGAGTTGTTCAACCTGTTGACTCGTTCGGCCGTTCCAGTCATCCTGTTTCGGACTGGTTCCGTCCCGATCTGGCTTTAACTGTCCGGCTAGCATGATCTTCCCTGCTCAGCCGTCAGATCACCGAACGGCACAGCTTTCAACCTAAAGTTGTTCGACGGGGTGATTTTTGCCTTCCTTCAGGCCCCCCCCCCCTTTTGGTCTTCGGCGTCTCGTTCCGACCGTTTTTTATGGTTTAGGTCGAGGTGTGTCATCGTCACGTTTGCACACTGTTTCGCTTTTTGTCTACATGTTTTCCTTTTCGGTGGGGACATTTCCGCGTCATCTGGTTCGATTTGACGTCATGTGATATGTTGCTGTCTGTTCCTACTTCATAGGCAGTTTTTTATTTTTATTTTACCTCCCAACCGATCGAATTGTCTCCGCTGGTTTTTCACCCAGTCAACGGGGGTCCCTTTCGTCGGTCTTAGCATGTAGAGTTGGTTACGAAGTGCAGTCGCACATTCGTACCGTGGTTTCTCAGTTTGCTAGGTCAGAGGCTGAATCTGCTGCTTTTGCGGATTCTCATCCTAGTACTAGCTGTCTCTATCCCGCCATCGGTCCTTTGCTTGCCCGACATTCTGAACTAGTCTTGTCCAGTTTGTTTTCTACCCAGACTCGCCCCTTCGATCGATATTTTCCAGTTCGAAAGGGCGTAGCAGCGTGTAGTGGCCCGGTCCGGCCACTCATAGTCCGTAATGTATCAGGCCTTGGCTTCTCTAGGTGACTAGATGCGGAGTTTGTCTTCTCCTGACTGCTTTGATAGTCAGCCATGTGCTTTCCAGAGATGCCTTCCCGGACTTTTTCAGGACTCTTTCTCTTGGTTCGCCTTCTGTGGTGACAGGAAGTTCGATCCGTTAAGACCTTCTTCGGTTCATTCGTCGAATTCTTAGCTTTTCTTCTCAGGTCTAGAAATCTCTGCCCATACCCTTTCTGGGTACAGAGCAGCCATCTTCAGTATGAGTTCCATGGCCTTAGGTGCTACCGTACCGCTAAGCTGTACGCCACCACTGTCTCGCACTTCTTGCTGAAGTGCATGCCGTTGTATTCCTCCCCTCTGATGGCACTAATCCCCCGGGTGTTGAAGAAGTCCTCCGGGAGCACCCGGACTTGATTCTCGTCACACCAATGTGGCCCACGAGCCATTGGTTTCCAGAAGTTCTCTACATGGCGAAGGACGGTCCTCTTCCTCTCAATCTCACTCACGCCACTCTTCTTCAGCCAAGAGGCTGGGTCGGACACCCTTGCCCTTCAAGGCTAATCTTGGTCGCATGGCGACTATTCGACTAGGGCTTCGTAGCCAGGGATTCTCCACACGCACTGTGGACCTGTTGGTCGCCTCTAGGCGTAAGTCGACTCACGATCTGTATGATTTTCGTTGGACCACCTGGTTTTCCTTCTGTCAGGTTAGAAAGTTTGACCCGATTCGTCCCCCTGGTCCAGTTTTTAGAATTCCTCTCTCACTTGCTTAGAACCAGGAATTTGTCTTCTCAAACCTTATCCGGTTATAGGGCGGCTTTGATTAGCACAATTTTGTTGGCCTTTGGTTCCAAGTTTACGGAGAATCTCTCAGCCTTGCCTGTTTCTCACTTTCTCGACACTGTGTGCCTCCAGGCTCTGTCCAGGACGTTCCAGTGTCCCCAGTGGGACATCTTTTTTGTTCTTTCTTTCTTTTCTCAGGGACAAGTATGAACCTCTGAAGTCGTCCCTTAAGCTTCTGACTCTTAAGACAGTTTTTTCTGATCTCGCTCGCCACTCTCGGCGCATCAGCGGTGTGCATGCTCTGAGTGGCCTGACCTAGGACGTCCAGTTCGAGGAGGTTTTCTCGTCCGTCTTCCTTTCTTTTCTCCCGGAGTTCCGGGCAAAGAATCAGTCTGGCGACGTGTCCTCTCCTCTAGTCTCTTTTTCGATTTGGAGCTCTACGTTTTTACTTCCTCGGACCAAGTCCTTCAGAGGGTCTAAGCGTCGGTTGTTTGTCTCCATCAATACCAAGTATTGTAGCGATGTGGCTAAAGGTACTGTGTTTCGTTGCATCCTCAACCCCATTAAGTTGGCTTACGCTGGCTCTCTGGTTTGGTTGCCTGATAACCCCATTCGCGCCCATGAGTTGCGGGCCTTCAGCTCTTCCCTGGCGATAGTGAAGGGCGTCCCTCTCGTGAAATTGTTATTATCTGAGGGACATCACCGCTCAGGTTGAAGACGTCTCCTTTTCCTTTAAGAAGGTTGTCGTTTCGCAGGTTCCGGTCTCCTTGTAGTGTGAGTCCCTGCGTTTTTGTCTTTCTGTGTTCTTTGGTATATCATGTATATGATTATTTGGGGGTATTTATTGACATATTTGATGGATGTTTTGCATCTTTCAGGGGGTTTTCTTCATGTATGAGTGTTACCCTCTCTGTTTGTAAAATGCCTTTTCGGGTTATTGGTGTGTCAGTTGGCACGCATCACCCTCCACCACGGTGGTAATCTGCAGTTGTTTTGAGTGTTGGTACAGTATGATTAAATTAGATTGGTGGATTTTGATTAATCCTACTATCTATTTAATTTAATACTTACCAACACTCAAAACAAAAAATGTTCCCTCCCAGCCTCCCTCCTGATGCGGGGCTGTAAAATTTCATGAATGACATATCCGGTGCCCCAAGGGTGCGCGTCATACCCGGAAGTAAGGGGAGTCACTCCCGCTACTCCCTGCGGTATGGGTGCAGTCCCATGGGGCCAGTTTCGTTTTAGCTATGTGCTAGGGTAAGGTTCCAGGTTGTTTTAGGCTAATGCAGTTGTTTTGAGTGTTGGTAAGTATTAAATTAAATAGATAGTAGGATTAATCAAAATCCACCATTTGGAAGTGTTTGAAAAATACAGTAGACACACAAAGATCTTGTTTGACAAAATATAAAAAAAAAGGGACCTTCCTTTTCTGGTAAAATTCAAAAACAGGAAATCCTTGTGTACCAGGAAAAGTTGCACCCATGTCTATGTGAAAAAGAATGAAACCCAATATTCAGTGAGAGGGACATCATAGTACATCATAATTTTTCCATGCAAGGACATCACATGTCAGATCAAGGATACCATGACCATTTTTTTGTTTTGTTTTTGCTGTCCCTTCTTCTGGAGCGCACAGTGGCGCTGCCCTTACATGGCCCATTCAGAGTCCTTTGTTTATTTCCAGTCCTAAGCCACAGCCCACCTTATCAGGTCGCTGAATCCAAAACCAGCAGTCCAAGGGGAGCAACATTTTTTGTTTTATCCGTTCTTGCGTTTCTTGTGGCTTTATTTCTCTGCACCTCTTGACATGGCAGAAACAGGCACCTCATGCAAAATGCATTACTAATCACATGGCATTTTCCCCCTTTATTTAGAGATCTACACCACAATATTCTCTTTTCCTGACCTGGAGAAATTGGAATTCCATTATATTTTTTTCCTTTAGGGACCTGCATCAGAACCGTTATTTTCAAGGTTTTTTTTACTTGTCTCCTAACTCCATATTCTCCTGACCTGAAGAAGTTGGAATGGCACTAATACAGGGTGTATGTATTTATTGTGTGAAGTTTGGTCTCCTAGCAGGGACCTGCGACAGAACAAGGGCACCGTGTCTTATCACTAATAATGGGTGTATGTATTTATTGTGTGAAGTTTGGTCTCCTTGCAGGGACCTGCGACAGAACAAGGGCACCGTGTCTTATCACTAATAATGGGTGTATGTATTTATTGTGTGAAGTTTGGTCTCCTTGCAGGGACCTGCGACAGAACAAGGGCACCGTGTCTTATCACTAATAATGGGTGTATGTATTGTGTGAAGTTTGGTCTCCTTGTCATTGATGCCATAATGTTGTTTCTTTGTTTGCTTCTAGAATTAAAAAAAGAAGCAATGTAATTTGACTATTTTCCACCCAGCAGACGTCCTCGATTTGTTGCGAGTTACTTCCCTTCGCCATATCCAGATCTTATAACTTGAATGATCATGATCGAAGCAATTGTATTGCATGTCGTGAGAGGCCTTAGAAAATATGATAAAGGGTCTTTGAAAGTTTGTGAATTTTGATATGAGAACTGTACATGAAACCTATAATGCTGTGTTTTGTTGACCTGAAGAAACTGAAACGGTACTAACCTCTCTGATCCACACAATTATTGTGTGAAGTTTGCTTTCCGCCAGGGACCTGCGGCAGAACAAGGGCACCATCCTGAAGGCCACGGTGGACTACGTGCGCAAGATGAAGAAGGACGTGGGTGAACTGAAGAAGGAGCGGGACGAGCGCATGAGGCTGGAGAAAGCCCTGCAGAAACAGCAGCTCAAGTTCACGGTCAGTACAGAGGCAGCCAGCTGTAAGAGTAGCAGGGATGCTCCTGCTTTCAGGATGCAGGGATGCTCCTGCTTTCAGGATGCAGGGATGCTCCTTCTTGCATGTCCTCAATTGCAGGATTTTTAAATTGCCCAGAACCAGCGTAGCCGGATTATGAGAATTTGAGAAGCAACGATTTTCTTACACGCACACACACTTGTACAATAAAAAGGGCCTATATAAGCATTGGCTATATTCAAAGGAATGTAGCACTTGTACTAGTCTAGAGGGGTGAAAAAAGAGCAGTAAATGTGTGTGTGTGCTGCCCCTGCACTCCGCCGGGGCCGCCCCCTTGCAGGATTTTTGAAATTTCCCAGGAGCACCCATGAGGATGTCCTGAAGTTCATGATTTTTTGTATTGCCTGGAGCCGGCGTCGCCGGATTATGAGAATTTGAGAAGATGCATTTTGCTGGTTATAGAGGTCATGAAGTTTAACCAGAAGTGAAAGTGCAACGAGAGCCTGTCAGTTACGTTGGAAACTGTTGTTTCCCTTTGGCTTCCAGGGGCCATTGCCCCCCGGAACCCCATGAGGGGCACTGTCCCTGCACTCCGCTGGACCCCTGCCTTGCAGGATTTTTGAAATTTCCCAGGAGCACCCTTGGAGTAGTGTTCCTAGCTGATATTCATCAAATCTGCAGAAACTGAAGTGAAATTCTTGGTCAGTACAACATACGGGGAAGAAGCAGCTTACATTCAAAATGTTAACACTGGGAAACGTCCAGTGCTTTGGGTTTTTCTTGTAGTGGTCTGTGTGTGCTTTGTGTCTGCCTGAAAAGGACTAAACAAGTTGAGATACCAGTTTCCCCTCCAGTGAGAGTGGTTTTTTCCCGTGTCAGTGCTTTCTAGTTATAATTTCTTGAACAAGAATTTCCGCTTCTTTGCTGGGAATTCCAAAGGCTTTTTTATTTTTAAACCTAGATTTATTACAATCAAAAGAGATTTTAGAAACTTTGAAAACTTTACATCCCTGATACTACTACAGTGGAACCTCCCTTATAAGACCTCCCTCCCACATAAGACCTACTTCTCTGAGACATTGCCCTTCTTTGTAAGTATTAAAATTACCTCCGTTATAAGACCCCTCCCTTATAAGACCTCATTTTGGATGATTTTTGAAGGTCTATACAGTGGAACCTCCCTTATAAGATTAAGACCTCCCATTATAAGCCTCCCTTCCATATAAGACCTTCTCTGAGACATTGCCCTTCTTTACAAGTACGTATTTAAAATCACCTCCCTTATAAGACCTCAATTTGGATGATTTTTGAAGGTGTTATAAGGGAGGTTCCTTTATATTAGAAATGTAACCTTGTTGTTGTTGATGTGTCCAGCAACTGGTGGCGGTGATGCAGCAGAAGGGCCTGACCTGCAACGGCCTGGAGGACACGCGTCTGGACACCATGGTGGCCCCCTCCACCATCTGCGAGTTCATGCAGCACCCCCCCACCCCCAACCCCACCCCGTCCTCCTCCGCCGCCTCCTCCCTCACCCACCACCACCTCCTCCCCCCCTCCTCCTCTCCCAGCCTGGCCCCCACCACCACCCTCACCCTGACCCCCACCACCTGCACCTCAGCCACCTCCTTCAACAGCTCCTTCCTGCCGCAGATGTTCAGCAACGCTCATGTGGACTTCATGGAGGACAACTCGCCGCGCGGCGACCCCATGCTGATGTCCACCCCCGGCAGTCCCGACATTGAGGACCCCACCATGTGAAGGGGAGGGAGGGGAAGAGAGGCGCTCTCACATGGCTTAGTTGGTTGGTTGGCGTGGGGAGGAGAGGGTGGACGACGCTGGAGGAGAAGGGATGGAGGGGGGGGGGGGGGGTGAAGAGAGTTTTCACTAGCCAAGTTGACTTGGTGGTGTGAAGAAAGGGGGAGGGGAGATTGCAGGATGGTGGAGGAGGAGGAGTGGAGGCGTATTAATGGGATGTTGTGTTTAGGCTGAAAGGAGGAAAGAAGGTTTGTCAGTTACGCGTGGAAGGTGGCACTATCTTCCTGTCACCAGACGCTCGGACCTTGACTTGTACTGGCCAGTGACATTACTCTGTACAAAAGGTCCAGATGTTTTAAAACAAAACAACAAAAAAGACATGGTTTTTGTTCATTTTGGTAACCTGATTCAACTTTTTTGAGAATCGAGGTTCGACCATCGAAGCTTCGCCAACCTACCCTACGCTTGAAGAGACCAGTTATGCGATTGGTTCAAACACCAGTCAGACTGGGACTTCCTCCGAGTCAACGTTTTAGCCTCAAATCGGTGCCGGAGACTCGAGAAACAAACTGTGAGAAACATTTCGGTAGGATACTTTTAACGTCTTGTGGGACAGAGATGCAATGACTTTTAAAACAAGAGCGGTTTTTTTAGAGAAGGTAAATTTGCTGGTGAAGGATCTACAGACTTTTAAAAAAGATCAAGAAAAAAAAAATGGACTGATTTGATGTACCAGTGGATCAACAAGCAAAGCAAAGGAAAGTGCAGCTACTCCGTTACGTGCGGTCCTTGTCTTAATCATTGCCTTGGATATTTTAAGGGTATTGTACTTGGCAAAATGCCTTTTTTTTTCATTTGACATTGGACCATTTGTTTTACTCGGTTCATAAATACCACAAGCTTCAGCGGAACGAATCATCAAAGGAGAAAAGGAAGTGTTGAAAAGCATAGAATTAGCAATTTGTTTCTAAAAAGGATTTTTTTTTTTTTAACTAGGTCTAGCAGTGGTAAATCTGGTGAGCAGAGTGGTAAATCGGAGTTTTATAATTATAAAAAAAAAGTAATTGCAACAACTTTCATTTCATTATCTGCCCACCCATTTAAGGGTTTCTTCCCGTTTCGAAATACTGATTGGAAGAAGTCGGTCATCCGGAAAGGGGAGAAAAAGAGGTTCATCTCCTGCCTCGTACGTTGTACATGAGTCATCGGAGAGTCTTGCCTGTGTTCGTCCTTGCTCTTCATTTCGTCTTCTTCGTCCAAATTGGAATTTGGAAAAATTCCTTGCTTTTGGAAAAGGAATCTTTTTCCTGCAAAATCAATGCAATTCTTGTACTTTACTCAACACTCTTTAGGAATCACCAGTTGACAAAGTCAGATCAGATAACTTTACTCTTTGGGGTTTACATGTTAAAAAATCAGATAACTTTACTCTTTTGCGTTCATACGCTAAAAATTCATAATTTTTTTATTTTACTGACTAGTCATAACAGAAAACCAAGGCCCATAACTTTGGCAAATTTTCAACAGTACCGCACTTCTTTGGGCCATCTGACTGGTTCTATAAAAAAAACAGTTTTTTCTAAAACAAAACTTTTTAGTTAAATTTGGAGTCAGTTCAATTTTTTTTAATCAATATTGATACTTGGTTATACTTGGAAAGATGTCAATACGTCATAATTTATTATCTAGAATTGAAACAATATTAATGAATTTTTTTAAGCTACAATCCACGATTCCTAAGCAGTGTTGAGTTATTAGTTACTTGGAACTGGTTGCCGACCGGGGTGGGTTACAATCATCATTTGGAATATTATGTGCGTTTGTACAACATTTTTGTACATGGAACATGGTTTGTGTGTAAGAATTGGCGATGCATGCTATGCCGTGAATGGGTAACCCACAACTTTCAGAATGGTCACCTGTTCTCCCAGGTGAAAAATAAGGCAATAACTCATTGGTAATCATTCAGGTCGAAAAAAGGAAGTATTTCAGCGTTATAAAATAAATCGACGGTAGATAGGAAAGAAAAAAACAGGAAAAAAACCCAACAACTGTACATTGAAATAGAATTTCAGCCATTCTCTAGTGCTTTGGTAGTGTAGTTTACTGAACTGGAGGTTCAACATTACCATAAGAGATTATATATATTTATTTATTTAATTTATTTCTTTTTCTACTTTATTTAAAAACTGACGGCAGCTTAACATTTTAAGCCAGATCTTTTAGACACAGTTTACTGTTCGGTGGAGAAAATAACGTTGACATGACAAAAGTCAGAACGGCTTGTCATCTAAAATTTGCCCCAGCTGCTGTATGCCAGGACTCTTTAAATAATTCAGCGCAGGCACAAATGTGTTCATGGTTTTTGTCGGAGGAAGGACTTAAACTGATTTTTAAATGGTTTGATTTTACTTGCATTTTTAAATTGGATTTTTTTGGGCAAGAAACTAGTAAAAAGCAAAATATATGCATACTAGGACTAGGAGCAAGTTAAAACTTATTTCAGTCTGTTTTTAGGTGTCATTTTTTAAATCCAAAATTTTTTTCCCATCATGTAGTTCACTAGTTGCTAGGCGTAAAATGACAATGACTTTTTTTTTAAAACTTTCTGTTCTTAGATGTTTGGGAGCATAACACTCTTTTCTTTCATGTAATTTACTGGTACTCATCGTTGTTTTTAATCTGATTTTTTAAAGCTGTTTGGCAGTCATGACTGCCAAGAATCGTCCATTTTTTAAACTTCTTTTGTTTTAAACCTTTTTCCTGTCATGGTGTCATTATTACTTTTATTTCCCTTACGCTACTAAAAAGAGGAGTGCCTTGATGAACCGTTTGTTGTGTTGTATCCGTACATTATTTTTCAGACTATAAGGCGATACTGTTTCCCCCGACTGAGTCCCCTGCGCCTGATAACATAGTAAGAACAAATAATAAAATCTAAAAAATTTTGGGGGGGGTTACAAAGGTGCGCCTTATAGTCTGAAAAATCCAGTACTACTGTGATGTCCCCACTGTGATTGGTTGAACACAAAATGAGATCAGGGGAAAAACAAAAGTCTGTATCAGTGTATGTATGATTATGTTCAAAGCGGAATGAGAGTGTGTGTCAGACACCAATGAGCTGTGTTTGTCACGGTTTGGTGTGTGTGTCAGACACCAGTGAGCTGTGTTTGTCACGGTTTGGTGTGTGTGTCAGACACCAGTGAGCTGTGTTTGTCACGGTTTGGTGTGTGCCTTGTCATTTCAGAAACCAAGAACCTTTATGCAGGGTTATTGAAATACTACTTATTGAGAGGAGCTTTGTTTGTTTAATCGTCTATCAAAACTGATCCATGAAAAACTGTTGTTAATGTGGGTTAACAATTCAGACAATGGCTGTTGTCTCATTCCATCACAATATCATGCGTTTGAGTGCAGTGCACTTGTATTGTAAATAGAGAAATGTACCGTAAACTGTGGAGTTAGACACAAAAAAAGCCATTGTGCATAACTTGCGCAAATTAGTTGCTGTGGTTTTGCCTAGGCCGGCTAAAACTCATCTCTATTTCAAGAACCTACACCCTCTTTGATTGGCTGTGTGTTTGTGTTTTGCCTAGGCCGGCTAAAACTCATCACTATTTCAAGAACCTACACCCTCTTTGATTGGGTTTGTGTTTTGCCTAGGCCGGCTAAAACTCATCACTATTTCAAGAACCTACACCCTCTTTGATTGGCTGTGTGTTTGTGTTTTGCCTAGGCCGGCTAAAACTCATCTCTATTTCAAGAACCTACACCCTCTTTGATTGGCTGTGTGTTTGTGTTTTGTGCGTTGTCATTATGCAAAGGGTGTTTAGTGTGCTATTAAGCTCGATAAAAAGCATGTTGGTCGCAATGGACATGCATTCTGATCTTGCAAACAATGTAATAACCTAGCCAATCACAAGCAGTCTAGATCTTGCTATCCATGCAATAGCCCTCACATAGATTGTGCGCTGTGGTGTACCATGTTCCTGCCCTCTCAAGGTTTTAGTTTTTTATTTAACAATGCTTATGTCATGTCCATGGTTGGTGTTCGATAAAGGTAATCTGAAATATTGCCAGACCACAAATATGGGCGTTTGTGTTTTTTGTTTTTTTTGCTAATTGTGTGGGTTGTTTTTGTTCATTCGCCTACAGTGTGCAAGATGACAATATTATTAAAACTACATCAGTTTGGCGCTATTTTCTCCTCTTTAATTTTCCCTTTGAATTGATGTGAGTGTACGTGCGTCTCTGTATCTCTGCATGTGTGAGAGAGTGATGAATGTATGTGCGTGTTCAATCTTTATTTCTATGTTTAAAGTCATAATGCTTTCAAAATTAAATGGGCATAACTTTTTGTTTAAAAAGAGTTCAACAACAGTAAGCTTCAGTTCTTTGTTTTTCATGAAATATAATGGTCCCCTCCCCTCGGCTGCGTCGATTAAAGGATTAAAGATGCCAGTATAGTATTGCAAACACACCCCTACCCCTTGTTCCTTTCAAATCAAACGCAGGGTATGTTGTCTCCCTTGACTTACTGAAATCTGAGAAGTGTTGCATTCTTTGGTAAAAATAAAGTGAATGTACTCCCTGAATTTAGTAAATTCCGAATAAAGTTCTCTCCCCTGACAAAGTAAAAATGCACTAGTTGACGCCCCTCATATTTCATATTAAATGTGTATGTATTGTTTTGCTCTTTGGTGCTTCCTTGTAGACACTATGTGATAACTGTGTTGTCTTTTTCTATATTGTTATTTCCCTTCCATTAATAATAGTAGTATCGTCTCTCTCGAGTCAGTCTTTCTCTCAAGCAAGTGCAGTGTTATAACGCAAGTGTGGCGGTGTTGCTAAAAAAATGGGGACTTTTACTTACTGGTGTTGCACTGCCTGCAGGATCTTTATATCTACTAATGTCCCACATGTGTCTGTTCCAAGGCCGGAGGACGTTAGATTTTGGCGTGGCGGTGTTACTCGCTTCTTTGGCAATGCCTATCTTTCCTTTTTTTGGTTTACTTTCCGCTTACTTGAGACATATTTTTCTTTCCTCTTTCTTTTTTTTAAAATTAGGGTTCACACACATTGGACGTGGAAAACTCGTGCGCTTATTAGTCGTAAATAAGTAAAAGAAAGAAGGAAAAAATAAGCGCATTCATTTCCACGCGGAAAACCGTACGCTTATTCTTTTACTTCTTTACGGATAAGCGCACAGTTTTCTGCGTCTAATGTGCATGTGCCCTAATTTAGTAGATGTTAGAAATAGTTGATAGAATTTTTTTTAATTGGATGTGTGTTGTGTTTAGTTTAGCCGCACAGTTTATCGGTCCCTAGAACTAGTACAGTAGTAGAATTTTTATTTACCGGTAAATGTGTTTGGTTTAAGCTTTTTTTGTTTAGCTTATCCCTATGTGTATTGTTCCCCCGGCCTCTCACTGTTTTGGTTTGTGTCGCCTGTCATGTCTGGGTGTAAATTACACACGTTGCTCTTTGAAATCATCATTAGTTCAAAGGAGAAAGACGGATAAGATCCTTTTCAGTAATAAACATTTCCATTCCATAAAAACTTGTTCATACACATTGTTATGAATCTTATCTAAGAAAGCGACTACGCATACAAAACGATTTCCGTCTTGTCTGATCTCATGTTGGAGATCTATAAATAAGAATCTTCTCTTTCTCAGACACTTGCCCTGAAGATGTTTTCGCTATTTGGTTTGATGACAAGTATCTTAACTATGCATGAAGTATGAACCGACATTAATCATCATGCTTATGATGGTCAATAGATAATGTGTATATTCTGCCAAACCAGCCTTGCTTAATCATATTGTGCATTGATCTTGTTAGCCTAACTGATTCAAAATGGCTCTTTGTGTGCGTGCGTGCGTGTACAAGCATGCGTGCGTATGGAAATGAATGTTCTATGTTATGTTTTAGCATGAAAACAACTGTGTGTGCTGTCATTCCATCAGATACCATTACTTCACCCGGTTATCATGGAAATTTGTTCTTGAATCACTGTGAGTTTCTATGTAGATGATCATGATTGTGTGTTGAAAGAAAATCATGAATAAAGATATTCGGACAAAAATGAGAAATATGTGAGTGTGTGTGTGCAAGAGAGTTGTATGGCTCTATTAATGATTAATAGATTACACTAGCCTGAAATATGGGCTCATTGGAATAGCTGCCTTTCAAATAGCCTGTCCGATTTGTTAAAATAATAAAATTGGTACTGTAAAAGCGTACTTTAAAAGTACTTTATACCCCCCCCCCCCCTTCATTTCTCAGCATTCCCGGCTTTTTCAATTTTGCCTTTCTTAACGACCATTAACCAATAATATTTTATAAACTTTTTTTTAGCTAATTATGTGTTCTCAGTAATCATTGCGAGTTATAATTATTTCCATTATTCACCATTTAGTAGAACAGCCAGAGCGTTTTGGTGACAGTCAGTGTAGTGTCGCAACTTTGGTGACGAGTGTGGCTCGGGGAAAATCTGGCCAGAGGATTATGATATGTGACAATGCATTTTGATGTCATATTTTCAATGGATAGTTTTAATTATTTTTAAATGGATGAAAGTTAGTGTAAAATATAGAAAACAATAGAGGCTTAGGTGCTCCATCTACAGTAAGGGCAAGATTGAAAGAGCAGAGACAGCCGATAACCGTGGTTTTCAGAGGATTGGTCTTCAGAGGGGGGGGGGGGGTCTTCAGGTATCAGAATTGTCAGAGGATTAAGAATTTCTGTTCCAGTAGACTTTTCTATCTGTCAGAGGAAAAATTTTTTATTGAGTGTTATCCTTTGTGTTAAATAGCATTTGAAAGAGATTATTGAGCCTTGTTTGGTGGTGTTGGGAACTCATTTCAGTGTTGTCCCTCTTCAGTCTTTAAAAGATAGCCCTTTTACCGTGGTTTTCAGAGGACAGGCTTCATAGGATTGGTTTTCAGAGGATTGGTCTTCAGAGGATTGGTCTTCAGAGGATTGGTCTTCAGACTATTCCGATGCCTGGGGATAAAGTGCAAAGTTCAAGTTCCAGTAGACTTTAATATCTCCAAAAGAAAAATTCAGGTTAGGTGCAACAACATGACAGAGATACAACATAGCTGAAAGAACAAAGGATCAAACGTGTGAAATAAAATTATACCAACCAAATAAGGTCATCATTAAAATTCATTACATCAACTTACAAATTTGCACATTTAAAACACAGAGAGACTGACAGACAATATGAGACAGGTTTGATTATAAAATTGACCCTTTCTGTATGTAAACATTGTAATGTAGTAGCTACAGCTTTAAGTACTGATCTGATCACAATGAAAATTGGCAAAAATGTAGGGGGACCTACATCATCTACTACTGATCTCCCTCCCTGACGAAGAAGACGAAAGGACAAACGCCGGGATCAAACCTTGAGCTAAGGTCATTTAAGACACTGGAGATAAAACAACTCTCTCTCTCTCTCTCTCTCTCTCTCTCTCCCTCCCTCTCCCTCCCGCGTGTTCCAATCCAAGGGAGGCCAATTTGTTTATTGCCTTATAGGCTAGATAGCTGTAGTCACGGGGTTGTCTACCTTTATATTAAGCAGGACACACACAGTTGATAAAATAATGCTATGTTTCAAAATGAGAGAGAAACAATAACAATGATGTGTCAAATAAACTCCACAGCCCTATTCAAAGAAGATTATAAAACAGGATCTGGGGAGAGTAGGGGGGGGGGGGGGGGGGGGGGGGGTACCTGGGTTTCCAGGAATGCCCCCGGACCCCTAGCAAACTAGGGGCTTCGCACCTGCGGATTTGTTTTCCAGAATACCATGGCTGATAACTATTTGGGAACCACCCTCCTCCCCTCATAAATGATGCGATCCGCCCCGGAGACACACACACGCGCGCGCGCGCACGCACGCACACACACACACGCGCACACACACACACACATCCTTTTCTCTTTTTTTAACTCCCATTTCTCAAAGAATAGCAGTGCAGTGGGATGGGGACGAGGGTCTGTGCGTTTCTCTGTCTGTCCCTGTGTGTGTCTGCGTGCGTCCGTGTGTAGCCAGACGACCTGAGGAGGGATCACTACCGAGTTTCATTAAGGTCGGTTCAGTAATTTAGGCGCCGAGAAGTGAAATTTGTATTTTTATTCACACACAGACACGCGCGCACATACAGACAGAGAAACACACAGTCCCTCGTTCCAATCTTAAAGTTCTCTCCTTCTGTTCCGTAGAACAAGGAGTAGGCTAGCCTACATGATCAAGTCATCACCCCCCCCCCCCCCCCCACCACACCACCACACACACACCAACACCCACTTCCCACGGGCTTTCGATTCGATGTTAATTTATATAGGATTAAGTGATTAACTTCAAGCGATGGCTTGGAGTCAACACGGACTATCTTTAGATAGTCCATTGACATATTATTGAACTTATTACGAAAACTAATAACTTGTATAAAAAAAAGACTGCTGAAATATAAAAAGCAAAAAACCCTTTTTATATTTCTGCAGTCATTGTTTGATACAAGTTATTAGTTTTTGTAATAAATCCAATATTATGTCAATATATTATCCAAAGATAGTCCGTTTTGACTCCAAGCCATCTAACTAGTACTGCGCCACAGGGGAGAAAAAACACACGAGAGAAATTGCAATCAATCTACTGACCTTGTGAAATAGTGTGACATTTTCTGACATTACATAGAATTATTTATGTGTACTGACGCCACAGAAACACTGCTTTGAACCTCCGTGACAATGGCGCGCGCGCACACGCGCGCGCGCGCACACGCACGCACGCGCGCGCGCACGCACACGCACACGCACACGCACGCACACACACACACACACACACACACACAAATGTCCCCCACCCTACACGACCCCCTTTGAACTGGTTATAAGTTATAATATAACGATCCTGTCATCCATCCACTTATGTACAGCATTTCAATTTGTTTAGTTTTGTTTTCTCATTTGTATCAATCATTGTGACGACAAAACAGAAAGCCCATTCTGGGGAGGGGAAACGAGGGGGGGGCGGCGAGAAGACTAGCTAGCCCACCACGGCACGAGCTCGCTCTCTCTGTCTCTCTCTCTCTCTCTCTCTCTCTCTCTGTCTCTCTCTTATATATATATATGCTGTCCATTTTATGATAATCTAAGAAAACAGTTTATTGCACCAAACTTTTATTGTAATGCAAATGCCTTTCGTCTGTCATTATTAATGTCTTCTAGAAACAGCGAAACTGTTAGAAAACTGTGCATTTTTATATACCAAGCTCTAAAGGCAAGACAAATTGCTTTGTCATAAATTCATTATTTTGCTATAAATTGTGCAAGAAATGACACTATGTTTCTATTAATGATGTACCCCAAAGGGGGCTTTCGCCTTATGGAATAAATATTTTCATTTCATCTCTCTCTCTCTCTCTCTCTCTCTCTCTCTCTCTCTCTCTCTCTCTCTCTCTCTCTCTCTCTCTCTCTCTCTCTCTCTCTCTCTCTCTCTCTCTCTCTCTCTCTCTCTCTCTCTCTCTCTCTCTCTCTCTCTCTCCAGAGGGCTGGATGTAAAAAAGCATGTTATTGCTTACTCTATTACCCTCTATAAATAAAAGTCAATCAATCAATCAATCAATCTCTCGCTCGCTGTTCGCTTAGTCCAACGTTGTTTTCTATTTTCATCAATGAGCTCGC
>CM065696.1:39643843-39663843 GCA_017654935.2 Phymorhynchus buccinoides
GGGGTCTTTTACCGTCGTCAAAAGACCCCCTTTTTTAAAGGAAGAAGAAATAGGAGGAGACGAAATAAATATATAAAGAAAGAAAGACAACACACGCACATGCGCGCGCACGCACGCACACACATTCACACAGAGAGAGAGAGAGAGAGAGAGAGAGAGAGAGAGAGAGAGAGAGAGAGAGAGAGAGAGAGAGAGACTCAGGACCTCATATAACTGTTAACATCAGTCAGACAGACAGGCATGCACGCACGCACACGCACACACACACGCGGAGGGGGGGGGGGGGGGGGGGGCTGGCACACAGACAGACAAACAAGAAGACAACGTGGCAAAGAGACAGAACAGACTGAGGGCCCTTTTCTGTGAAAATCACAAGACCAGAAAGTACTAACACACTACAAGGAAGATAGCTCAAGCAGGCACGGGATCCTTTAAACATTCAAAGTACAATCACGCGACAGTCGTGAAAGTCGAAGTAGAATCATCATATAGTAATAATGATTAAATACAACACCCGTCATGCCAGCGAGGATAGGGGGAGATAAGAAGGGAATGAACGAACATTGAGGTTTGAGTGCGATTTATCTATTTAGTCACACGGAACGCAGTTGCTGACATTTGCAATTGTGGTGAACTCAGTGTGTTCAAAAACGGGATTTGGGTACAATTCATTTTTTATAGGGAGGTTCCATTGTATTTGCAAAATGGCAAAAAAAAGCCAATCAACATTAAAGACCCACCAGATCACGTGTCAAAATCACGGGTTTCACGTGTTTTCCCTCTTTTAGCTGGTAAGAAATCTTGCTTTGACCAGGTTTGACTCCCATACAAATGCCCCCAAATTAAAAACGAAACATCATTTTAAAGAGCAGCCTCAATTTGATGTTAGGGGCATTTGTATATGGGTCACAGTTACCCAGAAAAAAACCAAGGGACTTAATCGTGGTGGGTCAGTGGGTCTTTAAGCTTTACCATTACCGTGGAGTAACTGAATGACATTGAAGCGCGTTGACATACACAAACACACCATACATTTATCTGATAATTTGTAGAACGTTGAAGCGAATAATATTCATATAGATTAGATGAGCAGTGGATGGATTTCTACACTGCTTATGATGGAATGTTTTCTCCCCAAACCTCCGTGTCTATTTACACACAGTTCACGTGCTCATTCACCTGTGACCCCATGACTTCAATTAGGGTAATCTCCCCTCTGGTAAAGGTCACAAGGTGACTGGGTGAGAGGATGCGGGATGCTAGGAGAGAGAGGGAGAGAAAGAACGCGAACTTTTGTTCAGTTTTAAAGACCCACTGACCCACCACGATTAAGTTCCTTGTTTTGTTCTGGGTATATTTACTAATGTCCCATATGTGTCTGTTCCAGACCGGAGGACGTTAAGCAGAATTTCATTCATTGTTTTGACCAGGTTTGACTCCCATACAAATGCCCCCAACTTCAATGCTCTTTAAAATGATGTTTCGTTTTCAATCTGGGGGCATTTGTATGGGAGTCAAACCTGGTCAAAACAATGAATTAAATTCTGCTTAACGTCCTCCGGTCTGGAACAGACACATATGGGACATTAGTAGACATAAAGATGGTGGGAACGATACTGGAGGCAATGCCCGGAGGCAGTGCAACACCAAGAAAATCCCGAATTTTTAACAATACAGATGTAACTCTGTTAACCCCTGTTAAATGGTCAAAACAAGATTTCATACCAGCTGTAAGAGGGAAAACACGCGAACCCCGTGATTTTGACACGTGATCTGGTGGGTCTTTAAGGACATTATTATAACCTAGCTCATGAATACTGCGCGGGTGACACACTCAAGGAAAAATATGACTAAAAATATAATATTGACGAGTGAAACGAACAGAAAACAATAATGCGCAAGAACAACAACAAAGCACGTAATATTTTGATTTAAAGACCCACTATGAGTCCCTTGCACGGATTGCACGTGTTTCCGTCTCTCGCTGGTAAGAAATCTTATTTTGACCAGGCGTGACTCCCAGCCTCTACATGAAAACGAGACATCACTTTAAAGACCCACTGATACAGCAAAATTATAAGTCCCTTGGGTTTTTTCTGGGTAGGTGTGACCCGCATACAAATTCCCAAGTTCAAAATGGGGCTGCTCGTCTCGTTTTCAATTTGGGGGCTATTTGTATGGGAGTCAAACTTGGTCAAAATAAGATTTCTTACCAGAGAGAGAGAGAGAAACACGTGAAACCCGTGATTTTCACTCATGGATGTGGTGAGCCTTTAAAGAGCAGCCTCGATCGAGTATTGGGGAACTCTGTGTGTGTGGGTCACACCTTCCCAGAAAAAAACAAGGGACTTAATCATGCTGGATCAGTGGGTCTTTAACATAGAAACGTATTTCTGACGCTTTCGTATAAACGTACAATGCTGTGGAATAGCACATCAGTGGGTCTTTAACACACATAGAAACGTATTTCTAACGCTTTCGTATAGACGTACCCCTTTCGCCGCCAACCATTTTCCAGCCAAAAAACACCATTAAACTTAACTGGGTAGAGATTTTGTGTGTGCAATATTGCGAATTCCTTATAACATTAGACTTATCCTTACCTCTCAAAACTGAGGAAATAGGGTCTTCGGATAACAGGCCCAGCTTTGATGCTTTTTGGTAACATGGGTGTTAAACTATTGTGGTGCATAAAAGCGACATTGGCTGTGAAAGGGGTTTACAATGCTGTGGAATAGCACCTCCCCCTCCCCCCTCTCTCTCTCTCTCTCTACCCCTCTCTCTCTCTACCTCTCTCTCTCTACCTCTCTCTCGCTCTACCTCTCTCTCTCTCTACCCCCTCTCTCTCTCTCTCTCTACCTCTCTCTCTCTCTCTCTCTCTCACTCGTTTGCGAGTCAATAAATAACTGGGCACAAGAAAGATTGCCGCTAAAAGCAAGAAAGGAGAATGGGGTTTTGCCTAAAATATATCTCTATTTATCTCTCTCCCTCTCTCTCTCTCTCTCCCTCTCTCTCTCCTCTCTCTCTCTCTCTCTCTCTCTCTCTCTCTCTCTCTCTCTCTCTCTCTCTCTCTCTCTCTCTCTCTCTCTCTCTCTCTCTCTCTCTCTCTCTCTCTTCTCTCTCTCTCTCTCTCCCTCTCTCTTTCTCTCCCTCAACATTTTCACTTTTTACATGATATTCATGGTTGTTGTTTATTATATTCTTTCATTGGATGTTGTTGTTTTTAATTGTTGTTTATTTCGATATTTTCGTTTACCACAGGGCTGGGTGTAAAAAAGTATGTATACTTATCTCATTACCCTGTATAAATAAAATTTCGTTCGTTCGTTCGTTCGTTCTCGCTCTCTCTCTCTCTCTCTCTCTCTCTCTCTCTCTCTCTCTCTCTCTCTCTCTCTCTCTCTCTCTCTCTCTCTCTCTCTCTCTCTCGCTCTCTCTCTCTCTCTCTCTCTCTCTCTCTCTCTCTCTGCTCTCTCTCTCTCTCTCTCTGCGAACGCCCCACGTTCCCCGCTCCTCCCGTGCGGTTGACACATAGGGGAAGACGGGGTAAAAAGCGCATGGGCGGGTAAGAAGCCCACCCCAATTATCTCATGAAATGAAGCAAATTTCAGTCTCATTTTGCCCATGAGACGAGCGTTAATGTCTAGCATTGTCTCGGCAAATTTGACTGAAATTTTCTTTATTTCATGAGATAATGCTTCTTACCCGCCCATGCGCTTTTTACCCCGTCTTCCCCTAATGTCAATAGTTGCCTATGTGTCTCCCCTTGTTTTAGTCTGATTGTTCAAACAATGTCGCCCCTGGCTGATTCCACACCTGCATGATCTCAACACTCTGTAGTGTCTGGAGGTTTCAACTAAAACTTTGCTCCACCTCAGGACATCTAGGTCTGTCATAATTATGATGCTGATAACCCACATCGGATTAACGCGCGGTTCGAGGCCTGTTTGTCCAACCCCTCAACCCCCCAACCACCCTTTGCGAGTCAATAAATAACTGGACACAAGACTAAGATTGCCGCCGAAAGCAAGAAAGGAGAATGGGGTGTTGCATAAAATATTTTACCCATGAAATAAATACTCTTTTCCTCAATCAAATTGTTTGCTGTCTGGGAAAGATTCGCCCCTAAATACATTCAGTGGCGTCTTGTGGCATGCAGGAAGAACAGAAGATTCATCATTAAATACTGAGAAGTCAGGGATATTTTTCTAATATTTATTATTATTTATTTTTGTTGGCACGGATGGTTGTTTATATTGTCCGCCATTTTGAAAAATACGAAACTAAGTGACATGGCTTTGCATAACGACTTCACAGCAAAAATGTAGATTTACACCCTCCAGCTCTATTTCTTGGTTCTTTCCGTGTACATTTAGATTGAGCACTTAAATATTAATATTTTAAATAATTGTTGACCCATTTATCACATGAAAGAAGAATGTCTGTAGTGCGCTTTTGAAGGGTACTTATTTCTCATGACAGGGGAGGGGAATGAATAGGGAAAGGACGGGGGGGGGGGGGGGGGGGGGGGGGCGGTATCTTATGCCGAGACTACAATTTCATGGGTGCTTCTACAACATCAGCCGACTGACATCTCTATTGAACTAGACTATCTGACAAACCCGTTTGCATTGACACTAACATTATCATCACGTGAGTACACCATTTCCATCTGCAAAACATCTGAAGGTCTGATCATCTGGGTGTCGTATGATCAATCACATGCCGTTGCTGGGTTGCTCACACCCCGTGACCACACGTCACCACGAGACTCAAGACTTGAACGCCACCCCTCCCCGTGGGGATACCGGGGGGTCTTTCGTAAAATAGTTCCCCCACCTTCTGGAAGTTCTGTGCTTGTGACTTCCTCTAATCTGCCACACTCTTTGACTCTGCCTTGTTCCTTTGCTTTCTGTCATCTAGGGGAAGACGGGGTAAAAAGCGCATGGGCGGGTAAGAAGCCCACCCCAATTATCTCATGAAATGAAGCAAATTTCAGCTCATTTTGCCCATGAGACGAGCGTTAATGTCTAGCATTCCTCTCATGGGCAAATTTGACTGAAATTTTCTTTATTTCATGAGATAATTGGGGTGGGCTTCTTACCCGCCCATGCGCTTTTTACCCCGTCTTCCCCTACTATCCTTCTGACTTATTGGCCCATTCTCCTGCCTTTTTTTCAAAAAAATCTTCCAAATAATGTTTCTCCTTTGAGTTCCTCCGACACGGCTGTACGCAGCGCGGAGACCAGTGAAAACTGAAAACCGGACACATATGTACCTTACCCATTATGGCCATATGGCCTGGGGACGCAGAAGAAGAAGAAAAAGAAGAAGAAGAAGAAGAAGAAGAAGAAGAAGAAGAAGAACACCACACGAGTCAGCCCTCTGACCATCATCGTGTCAACGGATTATCTCTTATAATCAGGACAATAATTATTGCGTGCCTGTTAGTCACGTCCGTCGTATGACTTCCAGAGGAGACCATTGCTATTCTGGAAAACTGGCCAGGAGGACATCACAGGTCACACACCCCATCACTCTTACTTTGCTTCTGGAAGTCCTGACAAAGATTAATAAATCGAAATGTTGACAAATGTTTGAGCTTCTTGTTTTGTTTCTCCGCCCTCAGACCTGTCTTACTTTGCTTATCAGGGGGGGGGGGGGGGGGTCCAACCTTAGGCTAACGCCAACCAGCGACAAAAGCAATCTGATGAAAGATGTTAGTAGCAGTATAACTCAGTTGACACACAACCTAACTCGTCATCTTGAGTTGGGGGTTCAAATTCCACAGCAGGCTGTTGTGGTGTTCGTGAATTTTTCTCTTGTAAATAAAAAGTTTTGTTCATCAAAGACAAAATCACGGGTTTCACGGGTTTTCCCTTTTATAGCTGGTAAGAAATCTTGTCTCCCATACAAATGCCCCCAAATTGAAAACGAAACATCATTTTAAAGAGCAGTCTCAATTTGAAGTTGGGGGCATTTGTGTGTGGGTTACGGCTACCCAGAAAAAAACCAAGGGACTTAATCGTGGTGGGTCAGTGTGTCTTTAACAACACGTAATGGAATCTGAATTTCTCTCTTTGAATCAACAATACTTAATATCGAACATTCTTTAAAACCTTATACATCTGGCAATATAAAAATGTTATATTTGTCACCCGTTCACTATCAGCGTGAACTATAAATAGCTGGTAAGATTATAAACAGTCGGGCCTGCAAAACCCAACTCCAATTCTGAATCTCTGGTTTCATTTGACTGCGTCTTGTGATCTGAATGGTCAATCTAGGACGCCGATTTCACCGCCAGGTGGCAACCAAGTCAATAGGGGCTTATCTCGTGATATTCTTAGTTAGGGGAGAGAGAGAGAGAGAGAGAGAGAGAGAGAGAGAGAGAGAGAGAGAGAGAGAGAGAGAGAGAGGGGGGGGAGGGACTCCTCTCCCTCTCTCTCTCTACCCCCAACTAAGATTATCACGAGATAAGCCCCTGTTGACTTGGTTGCCACCTGGCGGTGAAATCGGCTAGCTAAGCTGCTCATTGATCGCGTCACCTCAGAAAACCAATGACCATCGTGTGACCCAAAATCAACTGACCATATTGACCCAGTATAACGTGATCGTCATTCTTATCACCCCACAATATAACAACGTAGGCTGAATCAGATCACCGTCAAACTTTTATATCTTCACCTTCCCGAAAAACGCCATAAAGTTATGACAAGTCTTCATAATTCTTTCTCATATCAAGTGAAATGTATGCTTCTTCATTTTTTGGACATTACTCTATTATAATCTGACCAGGATTTTTTTGGTCGCTGTTTAATTGCTTTAAAAAAAAAAAGATTTTTAGAAACATTTGTGTGACTAAATGATTTCTTTCTTGCTTCGAAGTTTACCATGTACAACTTATAATTGTAAAATGTCCCCCAAAAATAATAATGAAAAAGTCAATTTGCTGAAGTCATTATGAAATCTCCAATCTTTATTTCTGACAAGTGCCAGCAACAATGAAGTGCGCGCGGATTAGATGGGAGGAGGGGAATGGGGCATGCAGTAACTGAGTTTGTTTGTGTGCGCGAGCGCGCGTGTGTGTGTTTGTGCACGCGCGCACATGTGTGCGTGTTTGTGTGTGTTTGTGTGCGTTAATGTGAGTGTGTTTGTGTATGGGGAGGGAAGGATGCGTTTGTGTATATCAATGTGTATATATGCGTGTGCATGCTTGTATATATGCGTGTGCATGCTTGTATATATATTTATGAGTATGTTTGTGTATATCAATGTGTATTATATGCGTGTGCATGCTTGTATATATATATCTATGAGTATGTGTTTGCGTGGGAGTGACGGTGGGAATGCGGGCGCGTCTGAGTATGTTCGATATGTATGATGTCATCTTGCATATGGAGTGAAGCTTAGTTTTGTTAAGCGCCATGAGTAGGCCTAGTTCGTCTAGAATGTGCGCTCTATAAATGTCTTTATATTATTATTATTACTAGCAATCGCCCCGTGGCAGTTAAGTCCCGTGGCAGTTTTAACCCCATGGCAGTTTTAACCCCGTGGCAGCTATCTCCTCCCTACACCTACCCCCTCCCCATATTTACTTGCTCGGGGACTTATCTGCCACTCGGCGACACACTTGTTTGCTATTGTGGCTTTCAACAGACAGCCAGTCTCAAACATACGAAAGTGAAACTTTCGGTTTTACATTTCCAAGAAGAAGGCAGCATTTCACCTTCCAAGAAAATGGATCACAAATGTGTAAGGTCTTTCATTTGACCTATCGCAGAAAGAGTGTTTCATAATCATTTTGTGGCTGAAAACCCAATTTTGGACCCCTACCACTTTCAAGGCCTACCGATCTCCATGACCTTGACCTTGACCTTGATCAGTATGCAATGATCAGAACAAACATATGCCAAAGTACCTACATGCCAAGATTGAAGTCCCTAAGACCAACGGTGTGGACGTTACAGCCCCTTAAAGATTTTCGGTTGTGAAGGTCATACGCCAAGGTGAAGGTCATGACGGCGATAATTTATGCGCGGACGCCTTCCTCTCATGGTGACATGCCACCACACAAAATTGGAAACGATTCGGTGAAGCGGTTTGGAAGATATGCGTGGGGCAGAAAACCCCAATTATTAGACCCATACCACTTTCAAGGCATACCGATCTCCCTGACCTTGACGTTGACCTTCATCGGTACGCCATCATCAGAACGGCCATAAGCGAAAGTACCTCCATGCCAAGTTTCATGACTCCAGGACCTGCGGTGTGGAAGTTATGGCCCCTTAACGATTTGGGGTTTTCAAGGTCATACGCCAAGGTCAAGGTCAGAGCGGCAAAAAGTTTTGTGCGGATGCCTTCCTCTCATAGGGACACACCATCACACAAAATTTGAAGTGATTCGGTCAAGCGGTTCGGGAGATCCTTAGGACAGACAGAAAAGAACAACAAACAAACAAAAAAAGGAAACAAACCTGAACAAAAACTTACTCCTTTGCGATCGTAGATTGGCAAAGGACAAAAACAGAAAAAAGAACTGAAAGCCAACTTAGTTCGGCCATTTGTAAATACAAAGATTGTGGGAACAATACTGGAGGCAATGCCCGGAGGCAGTGCTAAACCAGTGAAGTCCCGATTTTTTAATAATACAGATACGTGTATTGTCATCCCCTTGTAATCCCCCCCCCCCCCCCCCCCCCCCCCCCCCCCCACCATCCCTCCGCGCGTTTCTGAACCGATTCGCTTCCGGTTTGGCACACGGATAGTCCCCGGCCCCGGTCATCTTCCTGCCAAATTCGAAGGCAATCGGCCCAGAAATGCCGGAGATACGGGCGCCGAGAGGCCGGCGGATGCCCGTTTCGCGCATTTGCGAAACCGCGCAAATGATACGGCCGCCTCGGTTGCCGTTGCCATCGCCCCGTGAGGGCTCACAGCAAATTTGAAGCGATTCGGTCGAAAAACGGCGGAGTTATAAGGCCCGTTTCGTGTTTCAGACACACACACACAGACACAGACACACACACACACACACACGGGACACATGGCTTTTTACTATATGACTAGCGCAACGCCTAGTACTGGCAATGCACCGTACTGGTAACGCCAAGTACTGGTAACTCTGAGTACAGCAAATTTGAAGCGATTCGGTTAAGAAACGGCGGAGTTATAAGGCCCCGTTTCCCGGTGGCGCTGCTCTGAAAGTGACGCGCTCTCCCGATTCTCTTCAAATTTCCTGCCAGGCTTTGCCCTGGCCATAGCAAGCCTGACAGCAAATTTGAAGCGATTCGGTTAAGAAACGGCGGAGTTATTCGTAAAAAGGTGTAGCGGCGTCTAGCACGCGCGTTTCTAAACATTCAGATCATGAAGCGAAACGTTTTGTTTTCCCTTGTTCAGGTTATCAGTAAAGTTCTCAATTGCCTATAAAATCTAGTACTCGTGTAACAAGTGATGTATTCTGCGATGTCTATTTGTTCATACAATGTGTTTCAACCAAACGCTTGCTTGTAGTGGTGGATGTTTGTTGTTTGTTCGTGTTTATCAATCAAATGAG
The DNA here is from genome assembly GCA_017654935.2 of Phymorhynchus buccinoides. Classification (NCBI taxonomy): domain Eukaryota; kingdom Metazoa; phylum Mollusca; class Gastropoda; order Neogastropoda; family Raphitomidae; genus Phymorhynchus; species Phymorhynchus buccinoides. Next base: position 39,653,394 of record CM065696.1, read on the forward strand.
GTATCGTACATTGAAATATCAAGGTTTGTGTGTGTGAAAGGATGACTGTGTGATTACTGGATGTGTACCGTATGTACTGAGTGCAGTGATGGAGATTTAACAATGTGCAGAGAGAGACGGTTCACCATTGTGTGGACATATTTTTAAAAAATCAATCAAATCAATTCAAATCTCTCTGTTAATTAATCAGACATTTGACAAAGTTTCTGGAAGCAACACACATACACGCACGCACGCACGCACACACGTACGCACGCACACACACGCACGCACGCCACGCACGCACCCCCCCCCCTTGAAAGTCAGAATATAAAAAAGAAAGAGGCAGATATTTATTTTTCTATCACAGTGTATAAATAATGACTACAAGCAAAAACGAGAGATGAAAAAATGATCATACATAATTCAAACTTCAGGAATACACGAACTCATTCTAAAAGATAATCGATAATTGACACATGAATTATATTTACTTTTTTTAACTTTTCAAACGACAGATGTAAGATAACATACTATTATACAAAAAATATAGCACCAGCATATTTCAACATGCGAATATTTCCGAGTATGCGTATGCACGTGCGTGAATATGTTTGTGTATGTGTGTGTGTGTGTGTGTGTGAGAGAGAGAGAGAGAGAGAGAGAGAGAGAGAGAGAGAGAGAGAGAGAGAGAGAGAGAGAGAGAGAGAGAGAGAGAGAGAGAGAGAGAGAGAGATGTCTGTGTGTGTGTGTGTCTACGCGTGCGCGCGTGTGTGTGTGTGTTTGTACGAGTGTACATGTGTGTGTGTGCGTGCGTGCGTGCGTGTCTCTGTGCATGTGTGTGTGTGCGTGTGCGTGTGCGTGCGCGCGCGTGCGTGTGTTTTCTTAATCACGCATAATAAAAGTGCATGAGCTCGTTGCGTGTACTTGAATTTCATCTGTGCGCATGTGCATACATACATAAGTGTGTAAAAGGGCGTTTGCCTGTGTTGAAACAGGTCTTTGGCAGGCTCGAGCACACAAAACGGTAATTGTTTAAAATCTCTGGAAGGCCTTGTCTAGAGAATGGCACGATTACATTTCAAGACCAGAAAAGACAGAACGAGGAAGACCGTAGACGAACAATGAAGAACACACAAGAATGAATAAAAAGTTCAACGCAATGCATATTTTGTTTCTATAATACCATAGCACCTGTGCTTCATTACTATCATAAGTATCTCTTTCTACCAATTAAAAGCAAAAAACAAAAAATGTGGGTAATTTAAAAAAAGTCGGACAACTATTAAATAAAAACTGAATAACAAAACATACAAGTCATATTGCACAAATAATAACTGGCCACATCAGTTAAAAAATAAAAATAAAAAGGGGCACCATGACGGATACGTTTTTGCAAGAAACACGTGGAGATCGCCAGGAAAACACCCTTTACAGAGATCACAACACTCACTTTGCTCTGGTTTCCGAAAAACTCAAACCGTCAAATAGGCTATTCCTCCTTGGCGGAGGTGCTGGAAGTCAGATTCTGTCAGTGAAAGAGAAGGCATGTGCTTTCGCTTTTCTAATGGCCGTCTGATTTAGACCAAATCATTTGCACGAAACTTCCACAATACAAGCCTTTTTATACAGTTTTTATATAGTTTACCAAAAGGAGTTTCGTTCACAACAAAGGAAATAGCTCCAATGTTTTTCTTACTGCACTACAAAGAAGAAAAAGCTTCAACCACTCTCAGTGGCCTCCACCCACTCTATCCAAAATGACTTATCTCTCCGGCAACTCCGCCAAGGAGGAATCGCCGTTTCGACGGTTTGATTTATAGGAAACCAGAGCAAAGTGAGTGTTCTGATCCTTGAAAAGGCTGTCTTTCTGCTGATCTCAACGTGTTTCTTGCCAAAAAACTCATCCGTCAAGGTGGCCCTATAATAATGTACCATAATATTTCTAATACTGATTCAAGGCTGAAATACTGTTCCTCCGGTAAAAAAAAAAAAAGAAAGAAAAGAAAACAAAATGGAAAATTTAAGGACTGTCATAAATGTAAGATTAGATGTCTTTATAAAGACTGTGTCATCAACACCGTGTCACTAGCGCAATATATCGTCCTTGCTGTAGTGAAACTATAGCATGTCAATAGAATTACTATGAACAGTAGTTATTCAGCTGATTCTTACATTTTCGCTTGTGGCATTTTCCATACGTGCGCACACAACAAAGATTAAAATACTCATAAAGGAACTTCATTCGCAAACCATGTTACTCAATGATGATATTATCTCTCACTCACTTTCTCTCGCTCACACACACACACACACACACACACACACACACACACACACACACACACACACACACACACCCCCCCCCCCCCCCCCCACACACACACACGGAACCAAAAACAGCTTTTAATTCATTGGTGTTGTTATGTAATTAATTTGTACTGGAAATAAATAAAAACCAAAAAATAGACTTTTTTTTAATTATAAAGGAAGAAAAACAACAAACAAACGAAATGATGATTAAACTGCATCATAATAGAAGACACATGACAACTCCACAGAACAGACATGAACTCACCAGGGGCCAATACATTCGCCCAGTACATCACTCCCCACTCCCACCAACCGCAGAGACATTCACTGCCACACATGACAACTCCACAGAACAGACATGAACTCACCAGGGGCCAATACATTCGCCCAGTACATCACTCCCCACTCCCACCAACCGCAGAGACATTCACTGCCACACATGACAACTCCACAGAACAGACATGAACTCACCAGGGGCCAATACATTCGCCCAGTACATCACTCCCCACTCCCACCAACCGCAGAGACATTCACTGCCACACATGTGTGCTTGTGTGTGTTTTGGCTTTGTGGGTTGTGTGTGCACGCATGTGTGTGTGTGTGTGTGTGTGTGTGTGTGCGTGTGTGTGTGTGTGTGTGTGTGTCTGCGTGCGTACGTTGTGTGTGAGGGTGTTTGTGTATGTGTGTTGGTGTATGTGGTCAGTCCGTGCGGCTCGGTTGCTGTGGCTTACTGAATGGGGTATGAACGAGTCGGTGTCGATAAAATGTGTGTGTGTGTGTGTGTGTGTGTGTGTGTGTGTGTGTGTGTGTGTGTGTGTGTGTGTGTGTGTGTGTGTGTGTGTGTGTGTGTGTGTGAGAGAGAGAGAGAGAGAGAGAGAGAGAGAGAGAGAGAGAGAGAGAGAGAGAGAGAGAGAGAGAGAGAGAGAGAGAGAGAGAGAGAGAGAGAGAGTTGCTTTGTATTTACGTTGTTCCTGGTTGGTGTCATTCTTGAATGCTGTTTTTGTTGTCTATTTGTTGATGAATAATTGATTGTAAAGCGCTTTGGGCTCATCTGAGGTAAAGCGCTATATAAATGTACTATTATTATTATTATTATTATTATTATGTGTTTGTCTATTTTTAGAACTTATGTCAATGATTTTGTTTTTCCCTTTGAAGCAACGCATGCACACTCGAAAAAAATAGTTACTTCCCTCTTGTCAGTTGAGATGCAACTGACAGCCAAGAACGTCAACAAGAACCAAGAATGTCAACAAGAACCAAGAATGTCAACAAGAACCAAGAACGTAGAAAAATACATGGCGCTGGAAGAGTCGCTAAAAAACCCAAACCAAAACGTAAAATCTCGTAAATGATTTTCATAATGGAAAACGTTAAGCAATAATACCAGTGTTTTCTGTTTCTACAACAATTCGCTAAATCCACAGGCACGATAATAAAAACGAAAACAAAGTTTGGCACTCGAAGCTTTCAACCAACAGCATAAAGATGTAAAGACCACAAGGTAGGCCTACCCTAACGATGAGAGACATGTGAAGAAAACCAACAGCATAAAGATGTAAAGACCACAAGGTAGGCCTACCCTAACGATGAGAGACATGTGAAGAAAACTAACAGCATAAAGATGTAAAGACCACAAGGTAGGCCTACCCCAACGATGAGAGACATGTGAAGAAAACTAACAGCATAAAGATGTAAAGACCACAAGGTAGGCCTACCCTAACGATGAGAGACATGTGAAGAAAACTAACAGCATAAAGATGTAAAGACCACAAGGTAGGCCTACCCCAACGATGAGAGACATGTGAAGAAAACCAACAGCATAAAGATGTAAAGACCACAAGGTAGGCCTACCCCAACGATGAGAGACATGTGAAGAAAACCAACAGCATAAAGATGTAAAGACCACAAGGTAGGCCTACCCTAACGATGAGAGACATGTGAAGAAAACCAACAGCATAAAGATGTAAAGACCACAAGGTAGGCCTACCCTAACGATGAGAGACATGTGAAGAAAACCAACAGCATAAAGATGTAAAGACCACAAGGTAGGCCTACCCTAACGATGAGAGACATGTGAAGAACACCAACAGCATAAAGATGTAAAGACCACAAGGTAGGCCTACCCTAACGATGAGAGACATGTGAAGAAAACCAACAGCATAAAGATGTAAAGACCACAAGGTAGGCCTACCCTAACGATGAGAGACATGTGAAGAAAACCAACAGCATAAAGATGTAAAGACCACAAGGTAGGCCTACCCTAACGATGAGAGACATGTGAAGAACACCAACAGCATAAAGATGTAAAGACCACAAGGTAGGCCTACCCTAACGATGAGAGACATGTGAAGAAAACCAACAGCATAAAGATGTAAAGACCACAAGGTAGGCCTACCCTAACGATGAGAGACATGTGAAGAACACCAACAGCATAGAGACCACAAGGTAGGCCTACCCTAACGATGAGAGACGTGTGAAGAAAACCAACAGCATAAAGATGTAAAGACCACAAGGTAGGCCTACCCTAACGATGAGAGACATGTGAAGAACACCAACAGCATAAAGATGTAAAGACCACAAGGTAGGCCTACCCTAACGATGAGAGACGTGTGAAGAAAACCAACAGCATAAAGATGTTCGAACGTTCATCAAAGATTAAATGATACGAACTGCGTCAAATCAATTCACAGCTATAAAGTTTAAAAAAGCAACAAAAACACGTTTGTCGTAGATGATATGGAAATAAATGTTTAAAAAGGGTGAAAATGATAAAAACAATGACTACTACGGACAGTACTTCATGTATGGACAAGTAAATATGAATATAACATCAACATGTACACTATGCCAGATTCCCACGGGAAGGATTTCATATATTGACAAGAAAATTCAAATAAAGTATCAAATTCACAAATCCCCGAATCACACTCCACCCAAAAAAACAAAAAACAAAAAAAGGAAAAAAGACTCACCCCCCCAAAAAAGAAGAAAAAAAGATGCACAGGCACGTCATTGACAAGTAACACATTTCTAGCAAACAAATGTGAAATTTGCATAAACCAAATAAAATGCGAAGTGGTCGTGGTGAATTTCCCCTGTTCCCAGTTTCGTGTTCCCTAGTTCAATAAAACCGTGAGTGTATTACAGTGCGATCAGTGCGTTTCTCTGTCCGTGTGTGTGAGTGTCTGTATGTAAACTTCTTCTTCCCGTGCGTTCCCAGGCCATACAGCCATAATGGGTGAAATACGGGTGTGTCTGGTTTTCAGTTTTCACTGGTCTCCTTAGGCTGTCAACATGTCCCAAAATCGATCTGCTCCATCATCTTTCCACAAGTTTTAAAACACAGGTTTTAAAAAAAGGCAAAATCAAGAATTTGGACACCAAAAGTTATGTACATACCCACTGCAGTTAAGCCTCTTGTGTGTGCATGTGTGTGAGAGTGCTTTGTTTGTGTGCATGTGTGTGAGAGTGCTTTGTTTGTGTGCATGTGTGTGAGAGTGCTTTGTTTGTGTGCATGTGTGTGAGAGTGCTTTGTTTGTGTGCATGTGTGTGAGAGTGTTTTGTTTGTGTGCATGTGTGTGAGAGTGTTTTGTTTGTGTGCATGTGTGTGAGAGTGTTTTGTTTGTGTGCATGTGTGTGAGAGTGCTTTGTTTGTGTGCATGTGTGTGAGAGTGTTTTGTTTGTGTGCATGTGTGTGAGTGTTTTGTGCGTGTGCATGTGTGTGAGAGTGTTTTGTGTGTGTGCATGTGTGTGAGAGTGTTTTGTTTGTGTGCATGTGTGTGAGAGTGTTTTGTTTGTGTGCATGTGTGTGAGAGTGTTTTGTTTGTGTGCATGTGTGTGAGAGTGTTTTGTTTGTGTGCATGTGTGTGAGAGTGTTTTGTTTGTGTGCATGTGTGTGAGAGTGTTTTGTTTGTGTGCATGTGTGTGTGTGTTTCGCTGACCTTCATACGCTAATTAGCATAGAATTCATCATGGAAATCTTAGGAAACTTGAAAATACTACGAGTAAAAAACATGAGCACATTAGCCAAAGTGCCCTAAATTCAACAATTTCCAAAGCAAAGCGCTGCCATCAGCAATACAGCCCTTCGTCGGCTTGAAAACAAACAAAACAGCAAAAGAAAACCCCATCCACACCAGCACACACACAGTCAATAGACCCAAACCACCGGAAATAGTACACTGCCTGCAACGCAATACATGCAGCTTTATAATCATGGACCAATCAGAAAAAGAGACAAGCATGGTCATAAGTTGTTTTTCAAACGAATCGTTGAAAAACAGTTGCATGCACGCAAGAATGAACACACAAGCTTTCGACCAATGAGAAAGCAAAAAGCAGAGTCAAAACGTTTCTTTTTTAAACCAATCATAAAATTGAAAAACCCCACTCGTTTTGCAACCAAGCACAAACGCACAGGTTTTGACCAATGACAAGTATTGTTTAAAGAAATGCATGTGCGTGTGGATTTTCAGACAAAATGAGAGACACTGTTGGACAAATCAGACAGGGGCACGGACTGTCGTTTTAAAAGTCCTCTTGGGCACAAACTTAAGCATAAAACTTACAAAATGAATTTAATATTTGAAACGAAGCCCCAAAAAGAAACTTGAAACAACGTTTCAAAGATAGAAAACTACACGTAACTTGAAACAGCTTACAAGTTGAAATTTAAAACTGGGCTCCCAAACTTGAAGCAAAGCTCTAACCATGGCTATCCTCTGGACGGTCATACTTCAACGCTAGAAGTTAAAAGGAGACTACAAACCAATCTCGGAATTACTGTCTCTAAGAGGCTACGTCAAACTAGACGTTAAACCAACCAGAAAGCAATCTCGGGAAAAACAACTCTGAAACAAAAGAAAGTTTAAAAAATGGAACAAAGCTCCAAGCCTAAAGAAAAAAAAATGAAACTCTTCACGTCCTCAAGACTTTTAAGTTTTGAATATAAAGTAAGACAAAAAGCCTTAATAGTAAAGACTTGAAACCCTTTGTACGGAAATTCAAATAAAAAGGCCTGTCAGAAAAAGGCACAGTGAATAATATAGAAGAAGTCAGCTGGCGTTGAACTGGAAGCGTGAAACAAAGCTCTAGGTACGGTATTAATTTCTGAATGCACGTTCAAAAGTTAACACGTTCGAGGGGTAATTGCCTAAACGTGTTCATTTTTCCTTTCGTGATAACACGCTTAGGCAATTACCCCTCGAAATAAGCGGGGAAACAGCCAATCGTTTGGGCAGTTTCTTCCGATTTGCATGTGACTACCTGCGCTAACTGTTTTAACCCTTTCACCGCCAATGTCACGTTTATGCACCGCAGTGGTTTAACACTCATGTCACTAAAAGGCATCAAATCAGGAAGGACCTGTTATCCGAAGACCCTATTTCTTAATTTTAGGAAGTATGGATAGGTCTAATGTTATACATGTTACAGAGGAATTTCCAATATTGCAATTACAATTTTTCCTCTACCCAATTGAGTTTAATGGAAAACGTTTTGCTGAAGAGTGGCTGGCGGCGAAAGGGTTAAAGACGCGCTCATGATCTTCACAAAACTGCAAACTGGTCACAAGAGGACCGATGACGACTGGAGTCAGGTGGAGGTGAACTGCCTGGCGATGGAGGCGGTGTGTGAGCAGCCGTTGAGGCGGTGGTGGCAGTCCTTGGAGCAATACAGGCGACCCTCCTTGAGGAGGAAGGCCTGGTTCAGCAGGCCCCGGCCGCACGAGTGGCAGGAGAAGCAGTGCGGGCAGGCGTGCCAGTGCAGGCTCTGGTGCGTCACGCCCGGGGCGTCCGCTGTGATGGGCCGCTGGCACGTGCTGCACACCTGACAGAGAGGCGAGAGACATTCGGGTTCACAGAGCCACATAGGTGGCTTCTATGATAGAGCTCCAGCCCTGTATCTAAAATAATCATACCTTAAGGTCTGTGTACACGTTAACATATTATTCATAAAATATCACTATTTCCCCGTGGCAACTCAGTGAGTTGTAAGTCATATTATGAGTGGCCTAACACTGTGTTGCCATGGGGAAATAGAGACATTTTGTGAATTTGTTAACGTGTACAGAGACCTTTAGCAAGTCTGACAGTACAGTGGAATCCGCTTAATCGGCCACTTTTGGGACCAGGAAAAATATGGCCGATAAAGGGAATCGGCCGATACAACGAACATCCAGATACTGTATGACGCAATTATGCAAGTGATAAGCAATGACGTCAAAATTAAATGTTGCAGTTCAAATTCAAATTCTTTCCCGCGTGCGTGCGTGCGCGTGCGCGTGTGCGTGTGTGTGTGTGAGTGAGTGAGTGAGTGAGTGAGGGAGGGAGGGAGGGTGGGAGGGTGGGAGGGTGGGTGAGTGAGTGAGTGAGTGAGTGAGTGAGTGAGTGAGTGAGTGAGTGAGTGAGTGAGTGAGTGTGTGTGTGTGTGTGTGTGTGTGTGTGTGTGTGTGTGTGTGTGTGTGTGTGTGTGTGTGTTTATTAATCTTACAACTTGACAGAAGCACGAGTAAAAGACAATGATTTTGTTTTCTTGAGTGATTTTAACGCCATGCAGGGTCTTTCAATTGACAACAGCTCACCTTTCAACTTCACACTCAACCATGTAAACGTCAAAAGCGTGTTGTCAGTTTGTCTGCCTCTGTTGTTCTCCCTCTCAAAAAGGGATAAAGAGGAAAAATTAGAGAGAAAAAGTGGCCAATAAAGCGAAATTGAAGATTTCAGCTTTGGCCGTAAAAACGAACAAAATAACACATGCTTATTAAGAAGAACAAATTCCGTTCCAGAGGAAATTGGCCGATTAAGCGGCTTTGGCCGATTATCCGATGGCCAATTAAACGGATTCCACTGTATAACTTTTCTCATTCTTCCTCTTTTACAAAAGCAAGTATCGTATCCAGACAGCGCTGCGTGTGCTCACGATCATTCCAGTAACAGAACAATACTGCCTAGCTACACATTTTGCTAAATCAAAATTTTGTTGGCAATTTATTTGATAAGAACCTGATAGCCGTTCATTCCAAGGAACACACTAACGTTGTATCCCAGATGTTACTTGTTTCTAGCAAATGACATTGAACTCAAACCTGGGACCACCAAGAAAACAAATGTTTGTACAATAATGTACAAAGTCTAACAATAAACTGGAAGCAAAGGCAAATGAATTTGATGCAATCATTTTATCTGAAACATAATTTGCTGATTCTATCTCAAATGATTCCAAATCTATACCCAATTTCCATCTCTCTGTTAGGGTTAACCAACCAAAATCCCTATGGGGAGTAGCCATTAATGCTCGTGTGTGTGTGTGTGTGTGTGTGTGTGTGTGTGTGTGTGTGTGTGTGTGTGTGTGCGTGCGTGTGTGTGTGTGTGTTTCTCAAAGCAGTGTGTGTGTGTGTGTGTGAATGTGATCGTGGGCCGCAAAGAGTGTGCGTGTGCGTAGGCGCGTGCAAAATAATTATACCCCCCCCCCCCTTGCTGAAGCGCGCGCATGCACGCAAGCACAAACACGCAAGTACAACAATGCACTCCCTTTTCACTTCCTCACCTTGCTGAAGAGTTTCTCAAAGCAGTACATGCAGTCATTTGCAGTAGGATTATCCTCGCCTTTGCGTACCTTGCTAAAGGGGTTTCTCGAAGGTGCCAGAATGATCAATGATCGTGGGCCCCAAAGAGAAGAAGACGCAATGCATGCAGTAGGATTATCTCCCCCTCCCTTTGCAGTAGGATTATCTCCCCCTTTGCAAAATAATTATACCCCCCCTTGCTCACCTTGCTGAAGTTTCTCGAAGCTGTGCATGCAGTAGAATTATCTCCCCCTTGTCTCACCTTGCTGAACAGTTTCTCAAAGCAGTACATGCAGTAGAATTATCTCCCCCTTGTCTCACCTTGCTGAACAGCTTCTCAAAGCAGTACATGCAGTAGGGGTTGTCGTCCTTGGCGATGTAGCGCTGGCCCGCCAGGGGCGTGTCGCACTGCCAGCAGCAGAAGTGGTGCACGTGCCACGAGCGACCCTCCGCCTGGGTGTACTCCCGGGCAAAAATCAGCTGTGGAACAGTGGAACAGGTTTTGCTAGTTCCTTAGCAAAGCGGCAGGAAATATTGTTTTTGCTCCGTGCGTGCGCCCGTCCGTCCGTCCGGACACCAAACCCAGTTAAG
>CM065696.1:39671343-39683843 GCA_017654935.2 Phymorhynchus buccinoides
GCAGACCAAGATAAATAACTAATCTCCTCGCAGAATGCTAGTTTGTTGTTTCAGAACACGACTTCCAGAAATGAGAAACAGGCAGCTGCTATTGTGGAAGGCTGGGACATGTCTTCCTAATGGCGGAGATGCCTGGTCCACCCTCTCGGCCAAAGGGACGTGAGGACAGCCGGTGTTGAAAAATGTCCTTAAAGGGCCAGCCACGTGTCAGCTAAAATCGCGCGACTCGATTACGTGTTTCTCAAAGCTCTAATCACATTTGTTCTTGGAGACCACGTGATCGAATCGTATCGTACAATGGTACGATTTTAGTGGACGTGTGGCCTGCCCTCTAAGGCCCACTAATCCTGTTTGGCCAACACCGGCTAATAAGAGTGACGAATGACATTCTGCTCAACGTCCTCCGGTCTGGAACAGACACATATGGGACATTAGTAGATATACAGACGGTGGGAACGATCCTGGAGGCAGTGCAACACCAGGAAAGTCCCGAATGTTTTAACAATACGGATGTGTTACTACTACTGTCCCGGCTAAGAGTCAGTGCAAAAACCTCCGATATAGTTTTGAGAGTCATGGTGTTGTTTTTCTCTCACAAGTCTAAATGAACCAGAAACACCTGAAGGTGCTGACAGGACTCTGAGACGCTCTCGCCCTACCAACACAGGGTGGTGGGTGGTGGGTGGTGGGTGGTGGGTGGTGTTGGGTGGTGAGTGGTGAGGGTGGTGGGTGGTGAGTGGTGAGGGTGGTGAGTGGTGAGGGTGGTGGGTGGTGAGTGGTGAGGGTGGTGAGGGTGGTGGGGTGGGTGGTGAGGGTGGTGGGTGGTGGGTGGTGAGTGGTGAGGGTGGTGGGTGGAGTACAACAGACCAAACTGTACCACGATGCTCCGTCACTATAAAACAAACAACCTCACGGACTACACAGCTCTCGCATTACCCTTGGCCCCAACTTCAGGCCGATGTCAACCAATCATACAATGCATACAATCAAAGTGCACTCTCTGATGCTACTCACCATCTTTCCCGTAGAAGAGACCTCTCCGATCTGGCCTATACCGAGAGCCTCTTTCTTTTGGTTATGTCACAGAGATGGTATACCGAAAGGTAGAATTACCCATACATACAGCCCCCCCCCCCCCACCCACCCACCCATCAACCCCCCCAAAAAAAATGAAACGCACAATTTTTGTAGAACTTTTTTTTCAAATTTCATTAACTTCCAAAAAATTGGGTTGAAATATTTCATGTAACAATTGTTTTCGGTTTCAATCACATTGAAGGAGGTGAGCAGTATCCTAAGTTTGGTTACATCATTCCGGCTCGTTGACATCCAAAGTGAAGACTTTTAACAGTGTGCGTTTCTTTTTTGGGGGAACAGTATACACATTTAACGCCACTCACCACTTTGCCCGTGGACGACACCTCCCCGATCTGCCCGATGCCGGCGGCCTTTTTCCTGCGCTTCTCCATGAACTTGTCGTACTTGGCCCGCTCCTTGTCCTTCAGGCTGGAGCACAGGCGGGGGTCAAGGTCGTGCAGCGGAAGTTGCTTCTGGAGCTGCCTTCTGCGCAGCTGCGCCGCGAACTCCTGCTTGTCTTCCGGCAGCATGGAGATGTACTTCTGAGACCTCTGTGGGGTTTCAGATAAAAAAAATGAAAAATAATAATAATGGTGGTGGTGGTGGTGGTGGTAGTGATGATGGTGAGGAGGAGGAGGAGGAGGAGGAGGAGGAGGAGGAGGAGGAGGAGAAGGAGGAGGAGGAGGATGATGTTAGGCTTAATCAACATGCTCATCGTTACAATGTTGGCGGCAATGGTGGTGGTGGTGATAACGATGAAGAAGATGGGGAAATGGAAAAAGAGTTGTTGTTTTTTAGGTTCCGAGAGAGAGAGAGAGAGAGAGAGAGAGAGAGAGAGAGAGAGAGAGAGAGAGAGAGAGAGAGAGAGAGAGAGAGAGAGAGAGAGAGAGAGAGAGAGAGAGAGAGAGAGAGAGAGAGAGAGAGAGAGAGAGAGAGAGAGAGGGGGGGGGGGGGGATTCCAGAAGGGGAAAGGCGAATTGTGAAAAGAAGAATCGGTTTTACCCACCCTTATCCAACTCCCCAAATTAAACCTGCTTTTGATATTGATCATACAGATTTTAACATAAGTCAATCTCCAAACATATTTTTTTTAAACTTAGTTAATTTACATATGGAAAGTTGTTATAGTGGATGCATTAAAATATACACAGATGGGTCTGTTCTTCAGAAGGGGAATACAGGAGCAGCCTTTGTAATACCCTCGTTAAAAATAGAGAAACGATATTATATACTTTTATAGGTAAATATTATTCCATTTTTACTGCAGAATTGTTAGCTATTTTAATGGCATTACACTATGTACTATACTGCAGAATTGCCTATAAATGCTTGTAAAATATTACTTTGTGTAGATTCGAAATCAGCATTACAAGCTATCAAAGGTCAAAATGTTAACATACACCTTGAAAAGATATTAGAGATCAAACATTTAATGAATCAATTATCGAGTAAAGACATTAGTGTAACTTTTTATTGGGTTCCCTCCCATTGTGGAATATACTCAAATGAATTGGTTGATCGAGCAGCTAGAAATGCAGCGCGTAATTCCGAGGGAACGATTCATCTTAATGTGAATTTAGATCTGCATGAATATTATAAACATATTGAAAAATTATCCAAAGATAAATAATTTTGACAGCATGTTAATGACTTCAGACAGTCAATATTCACGCTATTGTATAAAAGGCTCAAGTACAATGAATTCCTACTTAATTTTAAAACAGCTCAAAGATACAAGTTCAAGACAAATCGTATCTTTGATGTTTAAACTTCGTTTAAATGCTTTTAAAACAAAATTTTCTAAAGATGTTAAGTGTATATGTGGAAATCAAATATCTATAAATCATTTGCTCCTATATTGTCCTAGAATTAAAGAACAAATCAACAAAACTGATGGTGAATTGCAGAACCATCAAACGCCTTTAACCATTGAAAACATCTTAAACAACTTTAATCTCCTTTTTCAGAAATCCTGCACATAAGTCCTGTTGGTATTTTTCTTTGAGTTACTAATTAATTGTTGGCTTAAATTGTGTTGTCTAACTCTTCATGTTACATAAGTCAGTTTGAAATGTTACTGTATGTCCCCCCTCCCCCTCCCTCCCATCTTATATATCTGCTAATGTAATTTTTACATGCACTCAGTTAGATTTGTATGAATAGATGTGTAAGGAAAACACATAAATAATACTACCATTCACGCACTCACACACACTCTCACTTCAAAAGCTATCTGCTGTAGGCTTAATCAATTTCACACACACTTTTTTTCTTTTGTGTGTGTGTGTGTGTCTAATATCACTTGCGGGTGAACAGACGTAAAACTAAAGAACGAACACGAGCACGAGCGCGCACACATGCGGTATGACAGAACACCTTTCTCTAACAATAATAATCCTCATCTCCCCACCCTTAAAATACAAAAACAGCTGTGCCCGATCCGCTACTGCCCTGATCAAACATCTTGTTTTAGCTTCAAGTCTTCTTCTTCTTCTTCTTCTGCGTTCCCAGGCCATATGGTCATACTGGATAAGGTACGTATGTGTTCGGTTTTCAGTTTTCACTGGTCTCCCCGCTGCGTACAGCCGACACATTCCTATTTCGGAGGAGCTCAAAGGATAAACATTATTTGGAAGATGATTTTTTGGGGAAAAGGCAGGAGAATGGGCCAATATGTCAGAAAGATAGTAGATGATAGAAAGCAAATGGAAAAGGCAGAGTCAAAGAGTGGCAGATTAGAGGAAGCTACAAGCACAGAACTTCCAGAAGGAACTATTTGTACGAAGACCCCCCGGTATCCCCACGGGGTGGCTAGCTTCAAGCGAACGACACAGACATAAAAAAAACAACAGGGATACTGCAATAAATAGGCCTGTTTTACATTTTAAAAAATAATGTTTTAAGTACCGTTTTGAAATGTTGGCAATCACGGCGCGCCCTGCTAAACACAAGCATGATTATCGATCCGTCGATCTTGATCGCACATCACAAATCAGACCTCAAGCCCTGCCGTGAGGTTGTGAACTCGGCGGTCGAGTACGAGTTTGATGCTAACTTAAACGACGACTTTGTTGTTTATTTACTCGCTTGTTTGTCTACACAAATGCTTGATGTTTGGGGTGCACATGCTCGAATCTTTCATTGACAAAGTCATAGCATTTCAGCAAGATTCAATGAACGGTTTTGAAAATATGAAGCAAAACGTAAAAGTATGGGTGCAAATACACCCACGGGGTACGGGAAGCTCGAAGGGTTAAACAATGACTTTCTTGTTTACTTAATCGCTTGTTTTCCAACAACAAACATTTCTATTTTTTTGGCGGCCGCGCACGCACAAATCTGTCATCGACAAAGTCATAAAATTTTAGCAAGATTGTATGAACAGTGTTGGAAACATGAGGCAAAAGGAAAAGTATGGGTGCAATTGCACCCAAGGAGTACGGGAAGGGTTTTAAAGACCCACCATGTACCAGATCACGTGTCAAAATCACGGGTTTCACGTGTTTTCCCTCTTATAGCTGGTAAGAAATCTTGTTTTGACCAGGTTTGACTCCCATACAAATGCCCCCAAATTGAAAACGAAACATCATTTTAAAGAGCAGCCTCAATTTGAAATTGGGGGCATTGGTATGTGGGTCACAGCTACCCAGAAAAAAAACAAGGGACTAAATCGTGCTGGGTCAGTGTGTCTTTAAAGACCCACAGAGCCGGCTGGATTAAGTCCCTTGTTTTTTTCTGGGTCGGTGTGGCCCACATTCAGACTTACCTCGTACACGATCGAGGATGTTCTTTAAAGTGATGTCTCGTTTTCGTGCAAGAGGCAATTTGTATGGGAGCCACACTTGGTCAAAATAAGATTTCTTACCAGCTATAAGAGGGAACACACGTGAAAACCGTGATTTTGACACGTGACGTACTGGGTCTTTAAAGAGCCACCCGATCACGTGTCAAAATCACGGGATTCACGTGTTTTCCCTCTTATAACTGGAAAGAAATCTTGTTTTGACCAAGTCTGACTCCCATATAAATTACCCCAAATTGAAAGCAACACATCAGTTTAAAGAGCAGCCTCAATTTGAATATGGGGAAATTCAAAAGTGGGTCACAACAACCCAGAAAAAAACAAGGGACGTAACCGTGGCGCGTCACGGGGTCTAGTTCACATAAGACGCACAAGAGCGTACTCCACGTGCACGAAGCTCGCAAAGGTCAACCCACGAGTAAAACAAATAGGGTAGAGGGGTGCTAGAGTGACTCACTTTTGGCACGAGGCTTGATTTGCTTTTTATTTATTAACCCCCCTCCCTCTTTCTACGTGAGACAATGCCGCGCGTCACTGCTGCAAGGCGGATTAGATAAACAGCTGCTGCTCTCTGCTGCTGTATCCGTTTAGAAAATTAAACCCAACAAGAAGGCACTGACACGGTGCAAACCTCCGCCATAATAAGTAATGAGGCAACGCGAAACGAAGTGCTTAAAAACAAAATGGGAGAGCAAATATCATAATTTTGTATTACTCATGGTTGTAAGACTTCCCTTGCCTTATTGCCTTAGAAATAAGAACGGTTTGTTTTCTTCATCACTTTTTTCTGAACAATAACTCCGATTAGATAGCCTCAAAGTTTGATAGATCGTATCGCTAGAACGATACCCGATTGCGCGAACAAATATCATTGAACATTTTTGAAGACGTTTTACAACTGATATGCTAACAGTTCTCTAAGACAGGGATACAGGGATAGAGAACAAAGTTAACGGGGATAGGCACGCATACACAAATACGTTTGTGTCGAATGCACACATATACGCGCGGGCGGGCGGGCGGGCGCACACATACACATGCACACACTCACTCTCTCTCTCTCACTCTCTCTCTCTCTCTCGCAAATCAATTGTTTTTCTTTATCCAAGGACAGATTGTAAGAATAGCATCGCCTAAAATCTTTATCCTTGTTAAATAAAGTTTTTCAGTGTTCAGTGTTCTCTCTCTCTACTCTCTCTCACACACACACACAAACACACCAACACAAATACACACACACACTCACAGAGCCTAACCCCCCTCCAAACCCTATACCCCCACCTCATTACCCCCCCCTCCCCCTAACCATCCCCTAACCATCCCCACCCCCTCCCCACCCCTACCCAGACCGTGAGACGGTACTATTAATCCAGGAAAGGGGCAAACGCCCATGACAGGTAGAGGCACACATCTGGCGAGGGAGGCATGCGCTGGCACCTTAAATAAAACAAAATAAATGGGAGGGGGAAAGTAACGAAGGGGGGGGGTGGGGGGTGGACAACACGCAATGCCTGTACAGCAGATTACAAACTATACTACTTAGGTAAAGCTATATCATACGATTTTGCAGCAGTATGTAGGAGCCAGGAAAGAAAACAAAAAGTACGAGTGCGGTTGGAACGAGTGAAGGGGGGGGGGGGGGGGGGGGATAAAAACAACCCACATTAAAAAATAAAGAGGAGGGATACAAGAGGGGGTCTGGGGGTGGGAGAAATGGGGGAGGAGAGAGACAGAAAACAGAGGGAGGGAGGGAGAAAGAGAGGGGGGGGTGGGGGGAGAGGGGGAGAGAGAGAGAGAGAGAGAGAGAGAGAGAGAGAGAGAGAGGGAGGGAGGGAGAGAGAGAGAGAGAGAGAGACGAGAGAGAGAGAGAGAGAGAGAGAGGAAGAGAGAGAGAGAGATGGGAGAGAGAGAGAGAGAGAGAGAGAGAGAGAAGAGAGAGAGAGAGAGAGAGAGAGAGAGAGAGAGAGAGAGAGAGAGAGAGAGAGAGAGAGAGAGAGAGAGAGAGAGAGAGAGAGATTGAGAGAGAGAGAGAGAGATAGAGAGAGATTGAGAGAGAGAGAGAGAGAGGAGAGAGAGAGAGAGAGAGAGAGAGAGAGAGAGAGAGAGAGAGAGAGAGAGAGAGAGAGAGAGAGAGAACGAGAGAGAGAGAGAGAGAGAGAGAGAGAGAGAGAGAGAGAGAGAGAGAGAGAGAGATGAGAAGAGAGAGAGAGAGATTGACGAGAGAGAGAGAGAGAGAGAGAGAGAGCATGGAGAGAATAGTGAGAGAGAGAGAGAGAGAGAGAGAGAGAGAGATTGAGAGAGAGAGAGAGAGAGAGAGAGAGAGTAGAGAGAGGAGAGAGAGAGAGAGAGAGAGAGAGAGGAGAGAGAGAGAGAGAGAGAATATGAGAGAGAGAGAGAGAGAGAGAGATTGAGAGAGAGAGACAGAAAGAGAGAGATGATGAGAGAGAGAGAGAGAGAGAGAGAGAGAGAGAGAGAGAGAGAGAGAGAGAGAGAGAGAGAGATACAGACAGACAGACAGAGAGACACAGACAGACAGAGACACAGACAGACAGACAGGCAGAGGCGATAGATACAAAAAGGTTAACTCCCAAAACAGTGGATCCAATTTCACTGCACCTCAACAGAAAAAGGCCAAACGAAAGGGCACAACAGTTGTCAAACTACTCTCCTGTGGTGTTCTTTTTTATCTCCAATTTCATGTTCTCTTTGTAGGTTTTAGTAGTAGTAGTAGTAGTAGTAGTAGTAGTAGTAGTAGTAGTAGTAGTAGTAGTAGTAAACTGTAGTCGTGTAGGGGAGGTTTATTGATACAGTACCTGACGTCACCGAGACTAACTGGAACATTTAGAAGAGAGAATGGCCTATAGTTAAAGCAATGTCGCGAGCATTCTACAGTTGAATTAGTGCTATAAACCCTCTGGTACGATACCAGTAACTTGGTGGTACGAATTCCGTAACAGGTCTTGTAATTCGTACCTTCTGAAGAAAAAAGTATTTTTGCAATTAAGCCATAAGTACAAACATTATCTTTATAATTAGAGTATATAGTTATAGCCCTCTACCGACAGTATCCATGTTGGAAGTTTTATAGCTTCTGGATTATCTGCCCTTGAGATAGAGATCTCTATCTTAAGGAGGTACTATATCAATAAGTGTCCCATACACCAAGCTTTGACAATTTTTGGCAAACTTCTGTATTAATGTGTAGCAGTAGTAGTAGTATGCCTAGTAGCAGCACTACTACTACTACAACTATAAGTAGTAGTAGTAGTAGTAGTAGTAGTAGTAGTAGTAGTAGTAGTAGTAGTAGTAGTAGTAGTAGTAGTCTTCTTCTGCGTTCCGGTCCAGGCCATAAGGCCACAATGGTTACGTATGTGTCCGTTTTCCAGTTTTCACTGGTCTCCTCGCTGCATTCAGCCAACATATTACGATTTCGGAGGAGCTCAAAGGAGAAAACTAGGCCTATATGGAAGATTGTTTTGGAAAAAAGGCAGGAGAATGGGCCAAAAAGTCAGAAAGATAGTAGATGACACAAAGCAAGGAAAAAGGCAGAGTCAAAGAGAGAGAGACACATACACACATTAGAGGAAGTTGCAAGCACATAACTTCCAGAAGGTGGGGGAACTATTTGTACAGAAGACCCCCCCCCCCCATCCCCACAGGGGGAGTAGTAGTAGTAAACTGTAGTCGTGTAGACTTAGCTTCGACAATTTTAGGCAAACTTCTGTATTGTTATAGCCCTTACTCTAGCCCAGTGCGGAAAGAAGTTTGGTGCTGATATGTTGAGCAGTTTGGAAATTGGGTTGCGTCACATTCACTGATTTCCATGTTGGAAATTCTTGGCTTTTTCCCCATTTCGCTTAAATTTGCAGAAAAAGAAAAAAGTTGAAGGACACTATTATTATGCCAGATTCGCAATAATATATTAATCCGATTGGTCAAATTTCGGCCGAACGTTTTGAATAACTTGAAAATGGCTGCACGGAATGCGTTCATGTTTTCAGCGTTTACTACAGAGTAACTCTGCAACACTTCTGGTATAAAACCGGAAGAAAGAGAGAACCGGAAGTACCAACCGGAAGTGGGGAGGGAAAGGATGGTGGAGGGGAGAATCCTGTCATGTTTGCTCTGAAAAGCAAACATAAACCCTCTAGTTCTTTTTATTGTTGTTGGTGTTCAGTGGCAGTGACACATAACTTAAAAACAAAACATGCCACAACAGGAAGTAGGCCCCATATGCCTAACAGTTGCAACCGAAACTACAAGCACCCCCCTCCCTCCCTGCCCAATCCAAAGGTACCAAATCTCTCACTCCGAGGTCTCTCTCTCTTTCTCCCTTCTCTCCCTCATCTCTCTCTCCCCCCCCTCTCTCTCTCTCTCTCCCTATGATCTCCCCCCACTCTCTCGCTCTAACTATCTCTCTCTCCCACCTCTCTCTACTCTGATTGATCACTGCTATCATCTCTCTCTCTCTCCTGGCTTTCTCAAACACTCCCCCCCTCTTCTCCCCCCTCTCTCTCTCTCTCCTCTCTCTCTTACTCTCTCTCTCTGCTCTCTCTCTCTCCAGCACGTTTGAAGATTTACGTGAACAAGGTGAAGACTGAAGAAGACACAAAGAGCTCCACTTGTTTTTTGTTTTTACCTCCCCTTTGACGGAAGTTCGACGTGTCGAAAGCAATAATTATAACGCGCGTGCAACAATCGCGAGACACGACACGATGCCCGGATGCAAACGGGCTTAAGTTTCTTAACATTAGTTCGTAGGTCCATAATACTATTACTCAGCATTAGCAAAAAGCCTACATGTCACAAAGAGTGATTACTTCGCAGCCTACCAACCTTGCAAAGAGTGAAGCCAACTTTCTCACTTCCCACCTGGAAGGTGAAAAGGTGGAAGGTGGAAGGTGGGAAGTGTTCAGTATGGCAACAGTAGGCAGTGAGTTCACAATGATCCCCACCTGTAGTGTAGGTTAAAGGGTGGGAGTAAAAAAAAAACCGGCTTCAGTCAGCTGCGGAGTAATCACTCTTTGTGTATATTCAGGCTTTTTGGTATTAGGTTAGCAATGATAGATTGATGCGATTTACTGAATAATCTCGTCAGGGAATTCGCTCCTCAATGTAGAAACAAAACTACTACTAAGAGACTGACAGAAGAAGAAAAAAGAAACGCCCCGAGATGCCACTCCGATGGGTCCCAGAGACGCACCGGCCTCACCTGCCCTACCAACACAAGAGCAACCCAAAGCCAACCCTGAATAAAGAACAAAACTACTATAATCATAGAAGAGACTGTAGTCTGTAGCAACAGTTTAAGATTGGATTGAAAAGAAAACCAAACAACAATAATATTTATAGAAAGCAAATTGTAATGTTTGACAAGTAAATCGCATGAGAAAGAAAGTGTGTGTGTGGAGGAGGGAGGGTGTGTGTGAGGGGAGCGACGGAGGGAGAAAGAGAGAAACCGGAAGGTCGGAAAACTGACATAGGAAAGAATTTGTTGTTGTTGTTGTTTTCAATGTGTGCATTAGTATAAAACAAAAACAAACGAAAAACTACACCAAAGTAGTTTTAGGCATTATTTTACTACGAGGGGAAGTATTGTTTTTTGATCTTGTTGATTTGTTTGCTCCTTTTGTTGCCTGCTTTTTGCTCCTTTTGTTGCCTGCTTTTTGCTCCTTTTGTTGCCTGCTTTTTGCTCCTTTTGTTGCCTGCTTTTTGCTCCTTTTGTTTGCCTGCTTTTTGCTCCTTTTGCTATATGTGTCTGTTTTGCTGTTTTCTTGTTTGTCTGTGTTGATAAAGGCGCACTCGCCGAAATATCCAGTAGTTTTGTTTTGTCTCTTGTGAATAAAACAACGTCACTTCACACTTGTGTAGTTGTTTGTTTGTTGTATACACCAAAGGAAAAAACACACACAAAAACCCAAGGCAATGAAATGGGAAGGAGTGAGCAATGGCAAGGGGAGGTGGGAGATGGGGATGGGGGTGGTGAGGACGGAATAAGGGGGGGGGGGGGTAACAGAATGAGAGAAAGGGGAAAGTGACGATGCACAATCATCAGAAAGATGATAGAACTAGCAGACAGAAAGGAAAACCACCCGAAGACCAGAAGAAGACATGGGGGGGAATAATGGAAGTGGGTTTTTTTAATTGTTTTAATTAGGTTGATAAAAACACGAACATAATTAAGTTAATCAACACTTTGGAACGTATTTTTGACAGTAATTTAAAAAACAAAATTGTGTAATTTGGTTTTAGATTGATATATTTCCCGCCAGAAAATGTCAGTTAATATCAACGTATTTAAACTTTCATGACGAAGACTGATACAGCCTAAGTACACCGCAAACTGGATTTTTTTTCTTGGCAGTTAATTTTGCTGTAAACGGAAATGACTATAATATTATCATCAAGCGCATAACTGTACGGAGACAGCTGTGGAGCAGAATAATGCCTTCATGCGTGTTACACACCTGATGATAAATATAAATCTATCCATAAAGCTCCATCTTACCTCTGCGACAATATTTCCATCTATACGCCAGCTCGCACTTTACGTTCAGTTTCTGACCCTCTTTCTCTCCAGATCCCTAGGTATAAGCTTTCAACTGTTGGTCGGCGCTCTTTTGCTGTCTCAGGACCGACCTCTTGGAACAAACTTCCTTTTTACCTCCGTCAGCGACCGACCCTCTCTGCTTTCAATGTTAACCTCAAGACCCACCTGTTCCCCCGTCATTAAAGCTCCGCTCTCTTTCTCTTCTCTCTCTTGCCATTAGGTCTGTTTCTGCTGTATTCCATTTATGTCATCCGTGTGTGTTCGCTTTGTATTGCGTTTTTGTTTGAATGCGTTATGAATGCTAACGTGTGTGTGCGCTTTGATTTGAATTCTATCAAGATTCAGCGCCGTATAAATACTGGTATGTTGTTGCTGTTGTTGTTGTTGTTGTTACACACCTCTCTCTAAAACACGATATAAAGTATCTAAGAGTTTTCATCAATCTAGTTCTATCTTTTATAATTATCTCTGTCTTTTGAAATCTATATATATTCAAATGCACACCCACTTCCCCGCCAGTTCAAAAACGTTTTCCCCTTTTTAATTATCCTGAAACAAACTCTCCAAATTCAGACATTCAAACCCTTCTCCACCCCGTGGGGATACATGGAGGGGGGGGGGGGTCTTTTGCATAAATAGTTCCCCCACCTTCCGGAAGTTCCTCTAAACTGTCACTCTCTTTGACTCTGCCTATTCCCTTTGCTTGCTGTCATCTACTATCTGTCTGCCTTTCCGGTCCATTCGCCTGCCTTTTTTTTTCTTCTTCAAGAAACACGTTCAAAAAGATTTCCTCCAGCCGAAGTCGGACATGCTGGGCCTAATCATTTCTTACTTAGGCGCATAATGGCAGCATGACGCAT
This sequence comes from Phymorhynchus buccinoides, assembly GCA_017654935.2. Classification (NCBI taxonomy): domain Eukaryota; kingdom Metazoa; phylum Mollusca; class Gastropoda; order Neogastropoda; family Raphitomidae; genus Phymorhynchus; species Phymorhynchus buccinoides. The sequence continues at coordinate 39,683,633 of CM065696.1, forward strand.
CTGCGTTCAAAATTGACAGGAAACTGTCTGAGCGATCGAAGAAGAAGAAGAAGAAGAAGAAGAAGAAGAAGAAGAAGAAGAAGAAACCCTTCTCTCTGATACCAACACACATGAATATACCTAACCATAACATACAACAGTTTAGATGCAGTTGTTTCAGTGTTTGATTTGATAAGCTTAGCTTGCACACGTTTCCAAATCTTGGGTGTGT
>CM065696.1:39688843-39693843 GCA_017654935.2 Phymorhynchus buccinoides
CCAAACAACACGAAAATCCAATCATAATCAAAGCCTGTCATAGGTCAGGGTCAAATCCTTTAGTTACAATCAAGTCCACTTTCAATTTATCTTTAGGCCAACAATTACATAATAGTCCATTTCCACTGGACTCCATAATCCTCCAACATCATCTTGTAGATGCACCCAAAACATCACGAAATTCTTTCAGCCACAAAAAGAAGACCAAGTGGCTAGTCACATTATTTTCTCTCTTTTCCTCTATGCCTTTAGCTCCTCTTCCAAGTTACTCACACACAAAAAGAATAAATACACATTCAATGAATGGTGAGCGAAATTTACATGGCGAGAATAAATTTAATCTATCTATGACTCCCGACTGGGTTGACCCTAAAATTATTAAAAGAAAAAGGAGGCCTAGCCTCTTACCATTATTGAATCCCAAACTACTGAATTCCTAAACAAACAAAAATAAAGATGTGAAAGATTGTCTATCAACTGTGCTATTACAAAGCTACAAACTAATTCCTAAAATCTTTCACTCACCAAAAACCCCCACATCACCAGGAACAAAGAAGAAGAAGATCTTATTGGGTCAACCTCAGTACGGAAAGTGAAGCTAAAAGCTCACTGTCAAACTTCAATGATTTCTAAAAAGTGTTCACCTCCAAACAATACACGCTGGATTATCCAATGCGCTCACAAGTTACAACACCTACCAATCAAAGATATTATTGCATGGCAAGTACAAGTCACACTAAAGACATTGCCACACTGGCTATGATTCAATCTCACAAAAAGCAATTCATTCACAAATGGTCCTTCTCCCATCATAATCCAAAGGGTGCTCTCGCACTCACACCTGACAATCGTCGTCATCATCATCATCATCATCATCATCACCATCATCATCGTCATCATCATCATCATCATCATCATCATCATCGTCATCATCATCATCATCATCAAAATCATCGTCGTCGTCATTGCGCCTTCATGTATTTTGTGTGTGTTCTTTTTTGCTTGTTGTTCCCCCAAACTGCAACGTATTTGGGTGGGGGGTGGGGGGTGGGGTGGGGTCGTTTCCTGTTATGGGGCTTTCTGACCCTTGTATTGCATTATTTTTCTCCTTGAACTTGCAGAAAGAACGAGGTGAAAGTACTTGCCCCCCCCCCCCCCCCCCCTCTCTCTCTCTCTCTCTCTCTCTCTCAGTAAAGCGAGGTGCCAGAATAGAACAGCTGTCAGCGGTGACTTCACTGCCGACTGTATTTATAGATCTTATACTGGGCCCGCCCTTCTGCTTGTCTGTCTCTTTGTCTGTATGTTTGTCTGTATGTTTGTCCGTTTCTTTGTCTGTCTCTTTGTATGTTTGTCTGTCTCTTTGTCTGTCCGTCCCTTTGTCTGTATGTCCGTTTCTTTGTCTGTCTGTCCGTTCCTTTGTCTGTCTGTCTGTCCGTTCCTTTGTCTGTCTGTCCGTTCCTTTGTCTGTCTGTCCGTTCCTTTGTCTGTCTGTCCGTTCCTTTGTCTGTCTGTCCGTTCCTTTGTCTGTCTGTCCGTCCCTTTGTCTGTATGTATGTCCGTCTCTTTGTTTGTATGTCTGTATGTCTGTCCGTCTCTTTGTCTGTATGTCTGTATGTCCGTTTCTTTGTCTGTCTATCTGTCTGTATGTCTGTCCGTCTCTTTGTCTGTATGTCTCTTTGTCTGTCCGTCTCTTTGTCTGTATGTCTCTTTGTCTGTCCGTCTCTTTGTTTGTATGTCTGTCCGTCTCTTTGTCTGTCTCTTTGTCTGTCTGTCTGTCTCTTTGTCTGTATGTCTGTCCGTCTCTTTGTCTGTCTCTCTGTCTGTATGTTAGTCTCTCTGTCCATCTCTTTGTTTGTATGTCTGTCCGTCTCTTTGTCTGTCTCTTTGCATGTCTGTCTGTCTCTTTGTCTGTATGTCTGTCCGTCTCTTTGTCTGTCTCTCTGTCTGTATGTTAGTCTCTCTGTCCGTCTCTTTGTTTGTATGTCTGTCCGTCTCTTTGTCTGTCTCTTTGCATGTCTGTCTGTCTCTTTGTCTGTATGTCTGTCCGTCTCTTTGTCTCTCCGTCTCTTTGTCAGTATGTATGTTCGTCTCTCTGTCTGTCCGTCTCTTTGTCTGTATGTCTCTTTGTCTGTCTCTTTGTCTGTATGTCTGTCCGTCTCTTTCTCTGTCTGTCTGCCTGCATGCATGCCCCTATGCATGTTTCTCACCCTGCCTGTTTGTGCGTGTGCATCTTTTGTAATTATTTGGTGTGTGTGTGTGTGAGTGGGTGTATGTGCGTGTGTGGGTGTGCGCGTCCGTGCGTGTGTGTGTGTGTGTGTGTGTGTGTGTGTGTGTGTGTGTGTGTGTGTGTGTGTGTGTGTGTGTGTGTGTGTATACGTGTGTGTGTGTGTGTGTGTGTGTGTGTGTGTGCGTGTGTGCGTGTGCGTGTGTGTGCGTGTGTGCGCGTGTGTGTGTTAGCTCATACATATTTGTATGCGCAGTTGGATCGTGTATTTATTCAGATGCACACGTGCACTCGCTGTGTTGTTCCTGCTTGCGCTATGTCCACACACATATATCCAGTGAGCTGCCATGGTAAACAGGCACAGACGAACGCATGCGTGGCGTGTGCGCCCAGACCTACACAGAGACAGACAGATTAATACAGAGACACACACATACTCGTACTTATACACAGATACACATATGCGCGCATGCGAACACACACACGTACACATTCACAAGCATACACATGTATAGCCCTACCCCCCCCCCCCCCCCCCCCCCCCCCCCCCCCACACACACACACACACACTGGACTGGACTTGAACCAATTTATTGTCAGATTAACTATAAAAGCTGTACTGACATACACACATTGACACACACACACGTGCGCGCACACGCACGCACACACTCACTAAACTGGACTTGAACCAATTTATTGTCAGATTAACTATAAAAGCTGTACTGACACACACACACAGTCGAGCGCGCACACGCACGCACACACTCACTATCTCTATTTGATTTGCCTGCTTACCTGTCTGCCCCTCTCTCTCTCTCTCTCTCTCAAATCTTTATCCTTGTTAAATAAAGTTGTTCAGTGTTCAGTGTTCTCTCTCTGCATCTCTCTCTCTCTCTCTCTCTCTCTCTCTGTGTTTTTGTAGCTTTCACTAGTACCAAAGAGGGCTAGTACAGCCAGCACTACACCCAGTGCTCTCTGTTGCGACAAAAATATGGCAGGTGCACACAAGCCTCGGGGGGCCATGGGTTTGTTATCAATGGATGCAGAGTCGCTTCGTTGTGTGCTTTAGTCACCTGCTCACAATTTGTTTTACCTGCAGGGCTCGCCCTTTTCTCGACTCAGTCATTGCTATACCAAAAACACTGCACGTGAATAATACGTTTGAAAGGGTTATCACATCTCTCTCTCTCTTTTCTCTGACTGCCTGTCTGTTTGTTTGTCTGTCTCTCTCTGTGGTGTGTGTGCCTGCGCGCGCGCGCGTGCGTGTGTTGTATATATGTATGTGCGCGCATATATGTGTATGTGTGTATGTGTGTGTGTGTATGTGTGTGTGTCTGTGTGTATGTGTATGTGTGTGTGTGTGTGTGTGTGTGTGTGTGTGTGTGTGTGTGTGTGTGTGTGTGTGTGTGTGTGTATATATATATATGTGTGTGTGTGTGTGTGTGTGTGTGTGTGTGTGTGTGTGTGTGTGTGTGTGTGTGTGTGTGTGTGTGTGTGTGTGTGTGCATGTAATTATCTCCCTCGTTTCTTTTCGTAACACTCTCTCTCTCTCTCTCTCTCTCTCTCTCTCTCTCTCTCTCTCTCTCTCTCTCTCTCTCTCTCTCTCTCTCTCTCTCTCTCTCTCTCTCTCTCTCTCTCTCTCTCTCTCTCGTGTTTCCTTTCAAATAAGTACATTTTAAAGATGAGTATGTAAAGTAAGATTAGGATTGATTTTGTCACGTGTTTAGATGAGTGTGAAAAGTAGGATTGGGTTTTATTTTCCCCGTGTGTATGTGCTTACTTCTTAATTTATGCATGTTCAAAATGAGTAGAGTTAATAACATTAGGTTCGATTTTGTCACTGTTGTGTTACTATGTAGGGTTGTATTTTTGCATGCTTTATATTGCTTTGTCTGCTCATTTTCCGTTTTCATTTGTACTTTTATATATGTGAAAAACATTCTGGAGGGCTGGATGTAAAAACAAAGTATGTTATGGCTTATTCTTTTACCCTCTATAAATAAAATCCATTCAATTTGAATTCAATTCAATTCAATTCTCTCTCTCTCTCTCTCTCTCTCTCTCTCTCTCTCTCTCTCTCTCTCTCTCTCTCTCTCTCTCTCTCTCTCTCTCTCTCTCTCTCTCTCAGTTGCAGCTTAGGTTGAGAGTGACAAAAATGGTGAATGTACTTTTGTGTCTCCCAATGGTTCTAGCGTCATTGACTATTTTCTTGTTCCTTTTGATATGCTGTCACATTGTGATTTGAATGTCGGAGATTGTACTTTTTCTTGGCACCTACCTGTCGAAATAACGTGACGGTCTCAATAACAGTCAACCAAAGCAAGTAGGTGAAAAAAGAATTGTCTGGTCGGAAGAAAATTTAGATGTTTACAAACTAAGAGCTTGATAGTGAAGATTTTCAAAATAGTTTGCAGAAAGCATTTGGATTGTTAGAGCGTAGTGTTAATGATAGTTTAGGTCAGTTTACTAGTGCTTTGTGCTCAGCTGCTGCATGCATGGTAAGGACAGTAGGGAAAGGTAAGAAAGCAAACGATTATTTCGATGATGAATGCGAGCGAAAGAAAAACAGAAGTAAAAAGATTGTTAAAAAGGTATCAGCGTTGTAAAACAATGAAAGACAAGATTACAAAAAGAATAGAATACGCTGCTTCTCGTAAAGAATATGTTGATATGAGAAAACTGAAAGAAAGGGAGTTTGAGGAAAAAAGATTAAAGAAACTAATGGAGTCGGACAATGATTCAAAGACTTTGTGGTCTGTAATAAGTTCCGTAA
>CM065696.1:39698843-39703843 GCA_017654935.2 Phymorhynchus buccinoides
TGTGTGTGTGTGTGTGTGTGTGTGTGTGTGTGTGTGTGTGTGTGTGTGTGTGTGTGTGTTGTGAAGAAGAAGAAGAAGAAGAAGAAGAAGAAGAAGAAGAAGAAGAAGAAGAAGAAGAAGAAGGAGAAGAAAAAAGAAGAAGAAGAAGAAGAAGAAGAAGAAGAAGAAGAAGAAGAAGAAGAAGAAGCATAAACAAATCAACAACAATAACAACAAACTCTGAAACAGCAACCCAGCAAACAGTGAAAAACAACAACAGCAACAACAACAGCAACAACCAACCATCCGTGTTGTCATGGCTGTAACGACACCCGCTCATAGTGCTGCAGCCACAGGGATTGGTTGGCCTTTGGGGACCTTCCCCCAACACCAGCTTATCCTCAAATCGTCTTTTTTTGTTTGACCGAGAGAGAGTGGAGATGTACCCTGGACAAGGCTTCGCCACAATAAACAAATTCTAGCCCAGCTATCCAGAAAAGCAGCTGCTGCCCCCCCCCCACCCCCCCCCCCCCCCCCCCCCCCCAACCCCCCCCCCCCCCCCCCCCCCCCCCCCCCCCCTACACGCCACCGCTCTGCTATCAGGCAGTCATGGTCGGAAACGCCAGACTGGCACACAGACATGGATGACTGACTGGTCCTTGCTGCCGGCGCGTCCCATCAAACAAATTAATAATCAATCAACCAACCAATCAACCATTTTATTGGCTTCGCTCAAAGCAAAGGAATTCGCTGCCTGGCATGCACGTATAACAAAAAATGTTTTTGACACGACACAAGTAACGTCTAGAAGACATGGATAAGACAATAAGTTTTAAACACACACACACACACACACACACACACACACACACACACACACACACACACACACACACACACACACACACACGCACACACACATGCGCGCATGCACACACGCACGCACACACACGCACATAAACACACACATTTGGACCATAATAATAATAATAATAGTGAATCATTTATATAGCGCATTCCTCCACCAATGTGGAGCTCTATGCGCTTAACAACAACAAAAATTAAAAAGCAACAAATTCAACAACAAAACGAAATAATCGCTCACGCATATGCAAATAGGCATACACATACACACCCCACCCACACATACACACACACATACACACACACACACACACACACACACACACACACACACACACACACACACACACACACACACACACACACACGCACACACACACACACTCACACACACACACACACACACACACACACACACACCGTTACCATCACCACCACTCACCCCACCCAAAAAAACACACACAATACAAACTACAATCAGTTGAACAAGGCATCAACACACACACACACACTCTCTCTCTCTCTCTCTCTCTCTCTCTCTCTCTCTCTCTCTCTCTCTCTCTCTCTCTCTCTCTCTCTCTCTCTCGCAACAAAGCTGACGTACACATTGCAGTCAACACACAGTGAAACTAATATGGGGGGAGGGGAGTGTGTGTGTGAGAATAGAGTCCAGAAGTAATGTGGCCTAAAGGTTGTGATGTAGCTTGAACAGGTGGGTCTTGAGAGCTGATTTGAAACATTGCAAGGACTGGATATGGCGGATTTCGCGTGGTAAGGAGTTCCAAACTGATGGGGCCGAAAAGGAAAAGGAGCGCTCACCAAACATTTTTGTTCGTGTACTAGGAACACAGAGAATTTTGGAATCTGAAGATGACCGCAATTGCCTTGATGGAGTATAGACAGAAAGCATGTCAGAAATGTAGCTAGGGGCATTTCCAGAGAAATAAGAATGACATAGAGTGGAAATTTTGTAGTCAATACGTGCTTTGATGGAAAGCCAATGGAGGGATATCAGGAGTGGTTGAACATGATGATACTTAGAGACCTTGAGGACAAGTCTGGCAGCAGAGTTCTGGACTTTTTGAAGCTTGTCAATGAGGTGTTGGGGGCAGCCATACAAGAGTGAATTACAATAATCTAGTTTAGAGAGAACAAAAGCGCAGACTATTATTTTAGTAGTATCTATAGACAGGAGATGGCGAATCGTACCAATGCGACGCAGCTCACAGTATGCTGACCGACAGATAGTTTGAACTTGTGAGTCAACACTCATATCTTGAGAGATGTGGAAGCCAAGATTTCTAGCAGAAGGAGAAAAAGGTATTCGAGTGTCACAGACAGAGATGGAATCAGGCTTTGGGTACGAAAGTTTTCTAGATGGAGAGTGGATGAACAAGGCCTCCGTTTTGTCGTCATTCAGCTTCAGTTTGTTTTGTAGCATCCATGATTTGATGTTGCGAATACAGAATTCAAGTGAAGATATAGAAGGAAGAATGGTAGATGGGGATACAGGCTTGTGGAGTTGTGTATCATCAGCAAAAGACTGAGAATCAACTGAATGAGAAGTGATCAACTCGGACAGGGGTTTAGTGTACATGATGAAGAGGACTGGTCCAAGTACTGAGCCTTGAGGAACCCCACATGTGAGGCCAACCATTGCAGAAGATGAGTCATTGATGGAGACAGACTGAGTTCGACCAGAAAGGTAAGACGAGAACCATGACAGAGCAGTGCTTGATATTCCATAGGTGATTTGAAGCCTCTTAAGGAGTATATGGTGGTCAATAGTATCAAAAGCAGCTGAAAGATTCAAAAGAGTTAATATAGATGCGTCACCAGAGTCAAGAGCTAAGAGAATGTCATTAGTTACTTTCAACATAAGGCCGGGTTCACATTAGACGCGTAAGTTCCGTACGGAAAAACCGTACGGAAAAACCCTAAATAAGTGGAAGAAAGAAGGATAAAAGTTTACGCATATAGGGGACATTCGGACACGTGCGTAAATCTGTTTCCTTCTTTGTTTATCTTATTTATGGATTGCGCACGGGTTTCCGCATGGAATATCCACTTATGTGTGTACACGGCCTAAGCATACATTACTCCATGAAGCCAACCAATTTGATGAACTCATCTGGCCATCCTCGCATCAAACAATAACATAACACTACCAGCAGAAACAGGAGCAACAAACAATGACATAACACTACCAGCAGAAACAGGAGCATCAAACAATGACATAACACTATCAACAGAAACAGGAGCATCAAACAATGACATAACACTACCAGCAGAAACAGGAGCATCAAACAATGACACAACACTATCAACAGAAACAGGAGCAACAATGACATAACACTACCAGCAGAAACAGGAGCAACAAACAATGACATAACACTACCAGCAGAAACAGGAGCATCAAACAATGACATAACACTACCAGCAGAAACAGGAGCAACAAACAATGACATAACACTATCAACAGAAACAGGAGCATCAAACAATGACATAACACTACCAGCAGAAACAGGAGCAACAAACAATGACATAACACTATCAGCAGAAACAGGAGCATCAAACAATGACATAACACTACCAGCAGAAACAGGAGCATCAAACAATGACATAACACTATCAGCAGAAACAGGAGCAACAAACAATGACATAACACTACCAGCAGAAACAGGAGCATCAAACAATGACATAACACTACCAGCAGAAACAGGAGCAACAAACAATGACATAACACTACCAGCAGAAACAGGAGCAACAAACAATGACATAACACTACCAGCAGAAACAGGAGCATCAAACAATGACATAACACTACCAGCAGAAACAGGAGCATCAAACAATGACATAACACTATCAGCAGAAACAGGAGCATCAAACAATGACATAACACTATCAGCAGAAACAGGAGCATCAAACAATGACATAACACTACCAGCAGAAACAGGAGCATCAAACAATGACATAACACTACCAGCAGAAACAGGAGCATCAAACAATGACATAACACTATCAGCAGAAACAGGAGCATCAAACAATGACATAACACTACCAGCAGAAACAGGAGCATCAAACAATGACATAACGCTACCAGCAGAAACAGGAGCAACAAACAGCAGCAGCAGCAGCAGCAGCAGCAGCAGCAACAACAGCAGCAACAGCAACAGCAACAGCAACAGCAACAGCAACAGCAACAGCAACAACAAACCGCACCCCAAGACATAAACAGACACTAGACAAGTTAAGTGGTGATAAAATTCACTCCATCTGATCAAGAAGACTAGAATGGTTCGATATCACAGCGAGCCAGGAATGCAAGTTTATTATAGCTTAGGGTACCCTCTCTGACATAAACAACACCCAAACGGGTGTGTTAGGGGGTGGAAGGGGAGAGGTAGTGGGGGAGGGAAAGCGAACAAAAAAGAGACACAGAGAGACAGAGACAGAGTGAGTATGAACTTGTTTTCTTTGTGTGTATGCGTGCATGTGTGCGTGTGTGTGTGTGTACGGATACCGCGGGGATGAACACACCCATCCCCTGACATAAACAATAAAACAATACCAAAGGGGGGGGGGGGGGGGGGGGGGGGGAGGGAGGTGAGATAGTGTACGTGTGTGCGCTAGAGCGAGTGTCCGTGTGTGTGTGCGTGCGTGCGTGCATATGTGCCCATGAGCACGCGCGTGTGTGTGTGTGTTGCGTGCGTGCGTGCTTGTACGTCACGGTGAGAATGAGTGTGCGTTGTGGGTGCGTGTGCAAGCGCTGTGCATGTATGTGTATGCTCGCACGTGCTATGCATGACAATGATGGCACAGATACCGGTGTGTACAATTCAGAACTTGTGAACATAATCTTTCACAACATGAGTGAACTGTACTCCCGGGCACCATACCTACAAATGGAAGACGGAAGAGTTAAGACGTTCGCCTGCCAATTCTAGTGCGTGGGTGACCCGGCTTCGAATCCCGGCTTTGCCTTTTCTTTCTACCTCGACGGGAAAATCGAACTGAACGTCGAGTCCTTCGGATGGGGACTTAAAGCTAGTCTGACCCGTGCGCTTTACCGCGGCACGTAAAATCCCACGACAGTTAAAAGTCGATAAGACCAAGGAGAAATCCCGCTGCCTGGCATGACCATATTGCAAAGGAAT
>CM065696.1:39713843-39728843 GCA_017654935.2 Phymorhynchus buccinoides
GGCTTTTATCACTGGTTGACATCAGCCTGCAGAAAGGGCCAGTAGTAAATGAGAGCTTTACTGATATTCTACAGTATTGGAATATCATGCTACAGCTCAGTCTTTCGTGGAAGACTGTGACTCTCGAACGAGGGGGCCCTTGCACCGGCTCTGGTGCTGCAGCCAAAGGGATTGGTTTGGCCTTTGGGGACCTTCACCAAACGCCAACTCTCGTCCTCAAATCCAAAAATCCCTTTGGCCGAGAGAGTGGGGATGTACCCTGCGCAAGGCATCTCCACTATCAACTAATTCTCGCCCAGCCCGCCAGAATAGTATCTGCCCCCTCTGCTATCTGGCAGTCATTGTCGGAAACGACAAACAGGCAATAACAATGTCAGGGGTAGGGGATGCATGAAAATAATTGCGTGCGTGAACAATGGGGGTTTTTTATGCGTGTGTGTGTGTGTACACGTGTGTGTGTGTGTGTGCGTGTGAGGGTGTGCGTGTGTGTGTATTGTGTGTGTGTGTGTGTGTTGTAATGTAAGTCCGTAGCCTACATAATTTGTGTGTCCCTCTACATGTACGTGTATGCGAGCGCCTGTGCATGTGAGTGTACGCGCGTGCGTGCATGAAAATCAGCGCGTGCAAGCATATCTCTGTGCATGCATTGGTGCATGTGGTGTAAGCGCTGTGCCAGTGTTTCCGCTTCGTTAAGCTCAACACACAGCAGAGAGGAGAGAGAGAGAGGAGAGAGAGAGAGAGAAGAGAGAAGATAGAGAGAGACGGAGAGAGAGGAGAGAGAGAGAGAGAAGAGTATGACGAGAGAGAGAGAGACTGAGAGAGGAGAGACGAGGAGAGAGAGAGAGTGGTGAGAGAGAGAGACGAGAGAGAGAGAGAGAGAGACCGAGAGGAGGAGACGAGAGATGAGAGAGAGAGAGAGAGAGAGAGAGAGAGAGAGAGAGAGAGAGATTACATATTAAGATCAACTAAATATTTTTTAAACATATTAAGCTTGCGTGGAATCGAAAATCCATATTTTAAAAAAAGACGAGAGAAGTGTGTGTGTGTGTGTGGTGTGTAGGTGTGTGTGTGTAGTTGTGTGAGTGTGTGTGTGTGTGTTTTTGTGTGTACGTGTGTGTGTGTGTACTGTTGCGTGTGACGTGCCGCGTGCCGTGCGTTGCGTCTTGTGTGTTGTGTGTGGTAGTAGTTGTGTGTGGGTGTGTGGTGTGTGTTTGTGTGTTGTGTGTGTATCGTGTGCTGTGCTGGTGCGTGCCGTGCGTGCGTGGCGTGCGGGCGTGCGTGTGTGTGTGTGTGTGTAAGTTGTGTGGTGTGTGTGTGTGTGTGTGTGTGGTGTAGTGTGTACATGTGTGTGTCTTTCATTTAACGTCTATCCAACATACACGTGCTCATTAGACAAAGTTTGTGTGTGTGTATGTGTGGTTGTGCGTAGTGTGGCGCAGCGCGCGAGCGCCGCGTGTCAGGGGGGGGGGGGGGGGGGGGGGGGAGGGGGTTGCAAGCATTTATGAAGAGACGATAAGATAAGCGGGACTGGAGGAGAGACGGGGAATAACTGGTGATAGTGGCATTGAATGCCAGACCTGGGGCACCCTCGCCGTTCCTAAATGCAGAACATGCATCTCCTGGCTGATACTTATGACGGACTGATTTGATAAAATATCGCTATGACCTGAGCATACATGTCTTGCACGCGCAGGCACACGCACACGCACACACACATACACACGCACGCACACACACACTGCACACACACACACACACACACCGCGCGCACACAGACACACACACCGCGCGCACGCAGACACACACACATAACAACACAACACAAACACACACACACACACACACACACACACACACACACACACACACATACATACAATACACGCACGCACACGCACACACGCACGCGCACACACACAATCTGACGCCCGCCTAAGCATCATAGATAACACTGACGCTAATTTCCCCCCCCCCCCCCCCCCCCCCCACCCCCCCCCCCCCCACCCCCCTTCCCCCCCCCCCCAATCCCCCCCCCCCACCACCATCCAGCCGTGACAAGTATCACCTTGGTCCTGTCAGACATAAACCACCACCCACCCACCCACTCTCTCTCTCTCTCTCTCTCTCTCTTTCACTAATTGCGAATGATAACATATATATTACTAGAGATGTTGCTATGTACATCTACTATGCACTGAGGAAAAGAGAAGAACTCTTGCCTCAGATATAATAAGCAACATTTATGATTGATGCTATTAGTATATTAATTATTATACATTTATTATCATTTCGTTTTTTGTGTGCACCGCACCTCCTATGTTATAGGCCGGACGCCTGAAACATTAAAATTGTGTTCAATTGTTCAATTGTGTTCAATTCTCTCTCTCTCTTTCTCTCTCTCTCTCAGAGATCTAGCTACATTTCTTTGCTATATTATGGTATCTGATTATTAGTAACCTCAAGAGTGGAATGTCAGAATCCTTCCCTCCGCGCCCTCCCTCTCATAATCTGTCAGGGGAAAATGAACGATGAGAGAGATAGTCTTTAGATCTACGTTTCTTTCTGTCTAGTGAAATGAGCCCTTTACTCATTTATACTGGTGATCGAGTTGACAGAATTCGGTCTAAAGAATTGGACCATATAAGGGTTAACAATTTGACAGGACCACTCCACCATCGCACCAAAGGTGATTATAGAAATAAAATAACCGTTAATGTCACGTGTGACATTTTCTTTTCGTTTTAATTAATAATAGGCTTTAAGATTAAGATTGAAATTACAGCCCAGTCGACAACTAAGGCCATGTCGGGGCTGTCACCACGTTAAACCTTACCAGAAGCAGAAAGAAGAAACTACTCATACAGTCTTGCTCACGTGTTTTCCATCTGATCTATTGGTAAACGCAGCGCACATTGTCAACGTTTACCTGTGCTATTATGGGTTTGTTCCTCTGTTGTTGTTTTCGTTATCTGCACAGAGCTAGGCGGGTGTGCCGTATGTGACTTTGGTGGGGAGTTGCGTGCCTTTAATGGACAGTTATCCGCCTTTGCTTATAACCCATTACGTTTTGCTAATTTTGAAATATCGCCGATCAAATGAAAAATAAAAACTGCGAAAAGAACAAACAAAACAAGTGCAACGCCGGGCGGCTGCAAAGTCCCCTCGCAGCATCGCAGAGCTACTCCGAAATCGGAATGTGTCGGCTGTACACACAGCGGGGAGACCAAGGAGAACTGAAAACAGGACGCACGCACGGACGGATGGACGGCCGGAAAGAAGTGGGACATATCGGGCCTGTGACACAAAGGGCCTAGGCATGGCCGTTCAATTGGCCATCATTTAGTTTTCACCTATGCACTATCGTGAAACCCACTCACCTCCTCCCCTAATGCATCTCCTTCCCCCATCCAGCCAGTCACTGAGGCAAGCAAGACTCGGCGATGCCAGCAAGCTAGCACACGCACGCAGGAACTCAGTAGTCAAGTGTGAGCCACAGTGCTACAGCCAACTGTTTGCTACGCCCCCCCTCTCTCTCTCTCTCTCTCTCTCACCGCTCTCTCTCTCTCTCTCTCTCTCTCTCTGTCTCTCTCCTCTCTCTCTCCTTTATGTCTCTCTTTCTCTGTCTCTCTCTCTCTCTGTCTCTTTCTCTGTCTCTGTCTCTGGGTGTTTCCAGCTGTGTTGGTGGAGTCTAGGCTTACGGGTTCACTTGTAATATTTACATCCAATCATCAGTCAACAGATAGAGTTTCAAACCATGAAGTTTCCAACAATGCTTTGTGAAATTTTCAAGTCATAGCCTTGGGGTTCGGACCCGTGATTTGAGCGCGCGCGATCATGCGCACACGAGCGCACAGAAAAATTCATGACAACTGTGTTATTGACCATTCATCAAGAAATGTTGTGGGGAAAAAAAAACTGCATTGAAATACATGCAAAACTTCGCGAGATATTAGCGATTATGTGTTTGGGGTTTGAACCCCGTACCTGGCGCGACCTTGACCTTAATGTAAAACTAAATACATCAGTGGATAGCTTGCATCTTAGCAAACTAGTATACCAAATTTGATGATGATAGACTGAATAGTTTTTGAGAAAAACGGACGAATAGCCGGACGGACGGAGGCACGGACGGACCAGACAGAAACAGAAATAGTTCCCCCGAGCCGAAGGTTCGGGGACTAATAACTTGCACACTACCAAACTCAACACAGCAAGTAAAACGTACCCCCCCCCCCCCCCCCCCCCCCCCCCCCCCCCCCCCCCCCCCCCCCCCCCCCCCCCCCCCCCCCCATTACACACACACACGGGTGATCTTTCTTTAGCGTGAACTGACGTGCGCGTTGGAGGATGACAGAAGTAGAGAGGATGACTAGGCAGCATGTAGTTGTACAATGTGTCTGCACGTCGTGTGCTGTCAATCAAACCAGTCAACTGATGGGACAGAGGCTAGGGATAACTGGTAAAACGAGCAGAAATATGTCGAAACCATCTACACTCCATCTTTTAAAAAAATAATTAAAAAGAAGAGGGGGGGGGGGGGGCTATGCTTAACCAAACCTACTGCAATGGGGTGGGGTTCTAAATAGAAAGCATTGAGTAAACTACAAGTCTATGGTACAGAGTACACACGTATAATATATACCGGTGTTAAGCAGAGACAATGCAAACAATGGATTTTTTTATATTTTAATGTGTCTGTTCACTAAATGCGTATGCATTAGAGACCCACCAGGTCACGTGTCAAAATCACGGGGTTCGCGTGTTTTCCCTCTTATAGATGGAAAGAAATCTTGTTTTCATTGTGACGATCTCTGTGAGTCATGATTCACGTGAAATAGTTCCGTCTAAAAACAATTCTATTATTTTCGCTCACTATAACTCAAGTTGACCCCAATACATGAATCACATGAAATGTCTGATACAAAAATATTAATATTTCATCAGACTCGTGTACATGGGACTACAAATATAGTGAACTGTCAAATCTCATCGCATTGGGATCGAATCGTATGCAGTGTAGCGGACCCTTTAGTCTGCACATACAACGCCACAAAACGAGCATGAATTTTAAAGGAACACCCTGACGGATGAGGGTTTTGCAAGAAACACGTCGAGATCACCTGAAAGACAGCCTTTTCAAGAATCGGAACACTCAATTTGCTCTGGTTTCCTAGAAATCAAACCGTCAAAACGGCGGCGATTCCTCCTTGGCGGAGATGCCGGAGAGACTAGCCATTTTGGACGGAGTGGGTGAAGGACACTCGAGTGGTTGAAGCTTTTTCTTCTTTGTAGTGCAGTAAAAACAACATTGGAGCTATTTCCTTTGTTGTGAGCGAAACTCCTTTTGGTAAACTGTATCAACGTGTTTTTTTAAAGGCTTGTATTGTGCAAATTTCATGCAAACGATTTCGTCTAAACTCAGGCGGCCATTATGCGTTCTCTTTCACTGAATAAATCTGACTTCCAGCATCTCCGCCAAGGAGGAATCGCCGATTTGACGGCTTGATTTCTAGGAAACCAGAGCAAAGTGAGTGTTGCGATCTCTGTAAAGGGTGTTTTCCTGGTGACCTCGACGTGTTTCTTGCAACAAAACTCATCCGTCAGGTAAAGGTGGAATATTATCTGCGAATGCTGAATAACACGCTTCGAACATTACGTTCGCGTACACGTAAGAACACAACACCGACTGAATCATTTTAGCTTAATTCTCTAAACTAGTGTCTGCCTGTCTGACGTTTCCGAATATGACGGTCAGATAGCAGAGGGGGAAGCTGCTGTTCCTGTGGGGTGGGCTAAACTTTGTTTATGGTGGAGATGCCTTGCCCAGGGTACATCCCCACTCTCGGCGAAAGGGATTTATTTTGAGGACACAGCTGGCGTCGGGGGAGGTCCCCAAAGGCCAACCAATCCCTTTAGCTGCAGCACTAGAGCCAGGGTCAGTGCCCCCTAGTTTGAGTCAGTCTTCCACAAAAGACTAGTTAAGCTGCAACATGAATGTTCAATACAGTAAACAAACAAAATCATTATTACCCAGCAGTATATAACTATTGGCCCCGACTACACGCTACTGTCGAACAATGGGCACTGTTCTAAGCTCCAAAATAAATTAAAACCTAACTCGCTAAACACGTACATGTCGGAAATTGGCTACTAAAAGTCAGTCAGTACCTTTGACCTAATTATTAATTAACAATGCTTTTTTAAATCTTGACATCTGAACCTGAACCGGACGTGAACTGGACCTGTCCTGACCCTGTTCCTGTGCCGCTGTTGCCGCGGAACCTGTTGGCCGGAACCTCCCCAAAGAACTTTGCTGCTCGGGGCCTCACTCCAGGAATGTAAACCAGGATCGTCATGCAGCTCAATCATCCGTCTGCAACTAGGGGAGTGAGGGGAAAAAACTGTTGTGTGAATGCGTGCGAGTGGGTGGATTCTAGGCTAAATTTGTTCTTGGCTTTTGGGTGGATAAGGATCCAGGGTTTAGGTTGGGGAGTAGGGGGAAAGGGAGAGTTGGTTTTTCTTTCATTATATTAGTGGGAAACGTTAGTTAAGGTCCTTAGATTTTTGTTCTTTTTTTTTGCCACGCCCAAGATTTTGTTTGCAATGATTTGTGTGTGCATGATTGTGTGAATAAATGTTTTTAAGATTCCCATTTGCCTGCGCGTGTGACTCGTGAGCCTCTGGAACCAAGTCTTTCCCTGTCGCCTGTGTCTCATCTATCCCCTAGACTGTGGCTACGGGTACGGCGTTGCTGCAACACTCAGACCATGTTCAGGGATGGTAACTCTTCCTAGTCGAATTTTTCGTCAACAAATGCATGTTCTTTATTTCGTCATCTTGGTAAGGAATAGGGTTAGGTAGGGGCGGATCTGAGGGGGGTTTCCTGGGTCTCCGGAAACCCCCCTCTGCCCCAATATGTACCTTATAGAAGGTTGAAAAGTAAGAACATGACTCGATTTTGGCCTTAATAATCGCTAAATTGCACAATGTTTCCGGGGGCTTTGCCTCATGGGCCCCCAAAAGGGCATTTCCCCATAACCGAAAACCAAAACAGCTCCCTGGACCCCCAACGGACCCCCCCCCCCTTACGAATGATTTGGTCCGCCTGTGTTAGGAACATGTCAAGAGTCAATATTAGTAGTTTTATCTTTAAGACATTTGCGCACAATGTATGCGTCCCGTGATTAAGCGCCGTACCCGTAGCCTGGAAAATGTGAGATACGGGCCCGTACCCCGAGTCTCAGCCTTTCCCATACGTACGGTACGTGGCAGGTGATTGGAATAACAGATTCACCCTATAACTTGCACAGAACTAGAGGGAGTGCATAATGAGGTCAGCACTGTCAAACCAGACCACAGCGGCATGCCATAAGCCTAGCAAAGCACGTGCAGCTACAACTCCATGGAACGGCCAATCCTTAGGCCTATTTACCTAACCCCGTTTCTGCTCTTTTACTTTTTATCTGGCTAGCCCAGTTTTTGGCGCGCGCGTCTCAGTGTGCGTGTGTGTCTCAGTGTGCGTGTGCGTGTGCGTGTGTGTGTGTATGTCTCAGTGACTGTCTCTCTCTCTCTCTCTCTCTCTCTCTCTCTCTCTCTCTCTCTCTCTCTCTCTCTCTCTCTCTGTGTGTGTATGTGTGTGTGTGTGTGTGTGTGTGTGTGTGTGTGTGTGTGTGTGAGTGTGTGTGTGTGTGTCTCTATGTCTCTCTCTCTCTCTCTCTCTCTCTCTCTCTCTCTCTCTCTCTCTCTCTCTCTCTCTCTGTGCGTGCGTACGTGCGTGTGCAAAATTTCATAAAAGTATTTTTAAAGGTATTCAAAAGCAGGTCATTTGGGGCACGCATTTTATCTACAGAGTTGACGTCTGGGCTGTCTAGATTATGAGCCCCACCACGCCCACCCCCCCCCACCCCCCCCCCCCCCCCCCCCCATCAAATCAAGACCTCTGTGTGTGTGTGTGTGTGTGTGTTGTACAAGATGATGTGTGTGCGAGTGGGGGTGGGGGGTGGGGGGGGGGGGCGTGCATGCATGCCGGGTAAGTGCGCGTGCGTGCATGTGTGTGTACATGCAGTACGCGTGTGTGTCTTGTTCTTTTTTTAATTTTGATTTTCTGTTTGCAGGATATATTTGAATTGTGATATATGAATATGATATTATGTACTTGTAATCTTTTCTTTCATATTAATATGTACGTGTGTCCATTGTTTGCAATGACCCCCCCCCCCCCCCCCCCCCCTCGAAGCTAACAGGATGATGATGAGAATAGCGTCCAATCGGTCGGAGACCCTTATGGACGGTATTCCTGAAGCTAACAGAAATTTGACTGTATTTTATGTAAAAGGTACAAAGAAAGCCTCTCCTGGGAGTGGGGGAGGGGGGTGTCCGGAACCCCTGTAACACCCCACCCCCATCCTTCTCTGACGTCACACACACACACACACACACACACACACACACACACACTACTTACCCCAAACGCCCCACTCGTGGCATAGCCAGGACACACGTGTTCCATGATGCAGCCAGGCTATTCAACCGACTTCAATAAACAACTTAAACTAAAGAAAAGCACAATCCTTTCACAAGTTTAGGGCCCCAACTGGATGGAACCTCATTGAATCAGGCTTGGAACTGACCACACTCCTCGATAGGTGGAAATAATTATGGTTATTGATTTATTCTCTATGATGGTTATTCTCAAAAGATGTCACTTCAAGTTCGTGCACTGACAAGACGAGTAACCAACTTTAAAAAAAAAAAAATTTGAACAATACTTAGTAATGCGATTTTTCAAAGTGAACTTCGTTTGCTGGAATTTAGCCTTTTATTTTCAGTTCCAGTGTGACCATGTTATAAAGCTTCAAAGAAAGTAGATCCTTTTTTTTTAAACGGTTTCGAACACACCTTTGGTAGCAGTAAAGTATGGCAAAGAAATGATTGAAACGAAAGGGTTATTTCTGAATATTAATAAATAACAATACCTTACTTCATCAGCATAACAGTTTGTAATGGATTACAAATGTTTTCGATGATCGTACATCCTTACAGTTTTTGAACAGGTGCGACTTACTTCTCATCTTCTGCTCGAAAAGTTCACCTAAATTTTGCAGAATGCTGGTAACAATTCTCAAGACTCCTTCCAAAAATGCCCACAAAATCGTTAAAAACAGAACGTTTCCTGTCAACTTTTCTCACTTTTTTCAACTTCTCAGCCTGAGCACACCCACATTTTCGTCAAGACTAACACCCTTTCCATCAGAGGCCAACTTTCAACTTCACTGAAAAAGGCGTATATTCAAGGGAGAGAAGCGAGGAGGTGATTACGTCACGAAGCAGACGGCTTCTGAAGTTCTCAGTGGCAGACGCCGTGTTGTGTGAGAATGAAGCGAGAAGCAATGTCTATGGCATTTCATTTATCAAAATATTATTTGCATGATTTTTAGTGGTAAAATGAGGCACACAGAATGAATTGTGTGCGCCACAGAATGAATTGTGTGCGCCACAGAATGAATTGTGTGTACAGAATCAGAAAAATGCCGCATTTTACTACTAAAAATCATGTTAAAAAAATGTGGCAAATGAAATGCCATAAATGTCGGCCTATTACTACTAGTCTACCTACTTTTCATAGTCCGCCCCTCCCCTCTGGCAGTTCCAGATTTTCCGACTGACTGAAAACTCTGGCAGAAACGGTGTGTATCTGCGGTACGAAGCGTGCAGTGCTTGACGCGATAGTCGAAGAATGTAAATGCAGCAGTAAAGTTACCGTAAAGACAAGTAGGTACTAGGTAGCTTAGCCTTAGCTACTGGCCAATGATCATTATCACATGCTGCTGGTGATTGCAGCAGTAGTTATCGTGGCGCGTGCGTGCTTGGTGAAAGGTCATGGTGTCCACACATTCCCGACTGATACACACACATGAGTGCGCGTGAACGCGCGCGCCCACACACTCACATTCACACACGAATTGCATAACACTTCACACGCACATTCGCATCGCATACATGATTACACATTTTCCCATAACTCTACATGACACGCATTTTCTTTTTAGACTAAAACAAAAGACAGGAAAACACTCTTACCCCCTCCCCCCAAATCAAGCGCGCGCACGCACGCACACGCACACGCGCACACACACTCTTCCCCACCTTCACCCATGCACACGGCACGTGCACCTTTCTATCATTTTTTCTATTTTTTTTTTTTTTTAAAATTAAAAATATGAAAAGGATAGAACATACAACAAAAAAGACAAGAACTGATCAAATCAAATATCAAGAAAAGGAAATAAGCAGACCAACAATCAAAACAAGAATGCATCATCAAGCATAAATGCACATGCTAGCATGGGACAACCTGAGCATTAAAACAATACCAATAATAAAGATCACAGTGATCATATAAATAATAATAAATGACAGTATTAACCATAGCGGTGGTGATATATGTGAACAGGCAGTGCCTTAGATATATATTGTGTTCAAACAAGATGCATGCATGGGTCGTATTACATTATGCATCGACAAAAATTCAACAGCAAAAAACAATGACTCATTTTCGTAGGGCCTGAATATTAGCACATGGGTATTTATGTCTGAGAATGACGACTGTACAGTGTGGGTTAGTTTTCATCCAAGAACAAGGATTTGTATGGCAACCACTCCAAAACGAATTTGTCATACAAACAGTTTTTCCTAGCAATATATTCCTGAATGTGATGTCTATATTTCAGCTTTCTTAAAACTCCGTGTAACTCTGGGATGTGCTAGTCGAGTTTACAATTGTACAAGAACTGTTTGGCAAACAACACAATGAAATATACAGTTTTATCAATATGTAAGTTTTTGTCATAACCTAATATTACTAAAGGTGCTGTCATTTGCTTATAATTTTAATCTTAATCTCAATGTGCATTTGTAGGCCTACATTTGTTGTGAATTAAATCAGCTAGACTCTTCCAAAAGCGTTGAACAACAGCACATTGCCAGAACATATGGATAATATTATCTCTAGAAGTATTGCAGAAACTACAACGGTCATTTTCAGACACTCTCGTCTTTTTTAATTTTACATTTGTATTACATTTGCACCTATGCATCTGTGCATTATTTTCATTTGCAACCACTTCATCCCAACATCTGGCACTTTATGAAGATAAAGAAAACATTTTCCCCAGTCAATATCAACATTCAATCAATCAATCTGTTTATTGGCTTCATATTGGTTTCAATGTATCATTCCACTTTGTGTAGCACCTTGGGTGTGTTTCATTATCAATAAATATATTATAGTATACCTTACAACCTTTATGTATCGACATTAGTTTCTTTAAGCATACAGGAATGTGTAAATATTTGTTATTATCAACAGCTGCTCCACCCACCTTTCTATCATAGCACACACACGTTGAGCACATGTGTTTCAACACACAACACCCCTGGGAGGCTTTGCTGCAAATCATAAATAAAACTACTGTGAATCAGCGCGAAAAGTTCTCAGACTGATTTGAAAAGCACTTAGTTTCTTAGCTACGTGGATCCGTTTAAACTCTTGTTCCAAACATTCTTACACGAAAACAACACAATAAAAACAACCGCTGGCGTGAGTAGAAGTGCAACCTAAAAGCTTTTGGGTGCCACACGTAAGATGTAGGCCCAAAATCAAAACAGTGTACTACATTGCAAGATGCATCTCTCTCTCTCTCTCTCTCTCTCTCTCTCTCTCTCTCTCTCTCTCTCTCTCTCTCTCTCTCTCTCTCTCTCTCTCTCTCTCTCTCTCTCTCTCTCTCTCTCTCTCTCTCTCTGCGTCTCTCTCTCGTCTCTGTGTGCGTGTGTGTGTGTGTGTGTGTGTGTGTGTGTGTGTGTGTGTGTAACTTGAGGAGCTCTCATACACTCACGCACTTGCACGCACGCACGCACCTATAATATGCACATACATGCACAGAAAGATATACACAAAATCCTCTACCAACGCGATCACAGTTAGGTGCACACGTTCACGGTGCATGCGTAAACATTACATGCATATTCATACGCACACACGTATAAACACACACACACACACACACACACACACATATATATATATATATATATATATATATATATATATATATATATATATATATATATATATATATATATATATATATATTATATAAAATAAGTTATATAAAAATATATATATATAGAAGGAGATAGGCATGGTCAAAGGACAGTAGTCCGAAATATTTGCTAATTAAATTGACACCACAGTCATCCCACTTGTTGTTTTTTCCTTTGTTTTGAATGATATATAGATAGATATATATATATCACCTCCATTAGAAGGGAACACAGTGTCCCGAAATATTGGGGTTTATTTATATTTATGTTTATTTCTTATTATTCTTTTGTTATGTTTTCCCTTTCTCTCTATTTTATTTTTGTCATAGTAAAGAAAAAGGAACGTTCTTTAAAAGTGTGGAACTTGTTTTTGTTGTTGGTGGTGCAAATCCTTTGATTATTATTTTATATATATATATATATTTTGCATGAGGCACTGTCCCTCCCCCATTGGGAGAAAAAGTAAATCAGCACAATTTATATAACTTTTTAATTAATTTTTTTAATTTTTAATTTTATTTTTTGAACACGAACATTACTCAAAGTTAACATTAACTGGTTTTGTTTCTGAGGTTCACAAATAAAGACATTGGACACAGAAAAGCTTTATCAAAACAAACTATTCTGCATTTCAAATGCACTAACTTTTCAGTCCTTCAGAGTAGGGGTACGGAGCTGGCTATTCACTGAGATTTTTCTTTCATGCTATATATATATATATATATATATATATATATATATATATATATATATATATATATATATATATATATATATATATATATATATATATATATATATATATAGGCCTACGCACGCACGTATAAAACACACACACACACATGCAAACGCACGCACGCACGTACGCGCGCGCGCGCACACACACCGAGGGTCCGACAAACAGAAAGAAAAGATATAGTATCCACAGACAAAGTCAAATACTCTAAAAAGTCAGAATACGAAACAGACAGAGAGAGAGAGAGACATAACTAAAAAAAAAAGAGACAGACACACAGAAAGAGAGAGAGAGAGAGAACTCGAACTCGAACTCGAACTCGAAATTTTTAATGAGGATAAACTGAGTAAGCAGAAATAGCTTATTTTCATCAGGTCCTCTAAAATAATGACATAAGAGAGAGAGAGAGAGGAGAGAGAGAGGAGAGAGAGAGAGAGAGAGAGAGAGAGAGAGAGAGAGAGAGAGAGAGAGAGAGAGAGAGAGAGAGAGAGAGAGAGAGAGAGAGAGAAAGGTAGACTGGGTGGATAGGATGAGAGTAGAAAACTATGAACATTGACTAGCCTAGACATTAGCAATGAGGCATATGAGGCATGGCATTCCAAGCTGGCACCCCACTTCCTACCCCCCCCCCCCCTACCCCCCCCCCCCCCCTCCCCCGCGCTCATTCTTCCTCTCACCTGACTACCTATGTGACCCCCATCCTCAACCACACCTCTCCACCACCTTTTTTTTTCCCCTGAGCCTTCTCCCCTATTATTATTATTCATTCACTTTCTCCATTTTGTTCTCTTTGTCTGTTTGTCTCTGCCTCTCTCTCTCACTCTCTCTCTCACTCTCTCTCTCTCTCTCTCACTCTCTCTCTCTCTCTCTCTCTCTCTCTCTCTCTCTCTCTCTCTCTCTCTCTCTCTCTCTCTCTCTCTCTCTCTCTCACTCTCTCTCTCTCTCTCTCTCTCTCTCTCTCTCTCTCTCTCTCTCTCTCTCTCTCTCTCTCTCTCTCTCTCTCTCTCTCTCCATAAACAAAGGCTCGCATAAACGCACGCGCGCTCACACACAAGAGAAAGGCAGAAAGAGAGGGGCGGGGGAGGGGGGGGGGGTAGAATAAATATGAACATGAAGGACATAACAGCCGCACAAAACACACACACACACACACACAAACATCTTCGTGGCATACAAAATCCCTGGTGGCACTCATTCCAAGGGTAGGCCTAATCGTGAGACAGTCCAGTGTATGCTCCCTAGTTGACACGTGGCATGCCAAGAGCTAAAAGGCTACACATGGTGTGTGTTTGTGCATGTACGTACATGCGTAAGTATGTGTGTGCATGTGCTCCTTGCGTAATGTGTGTGTGAGTGTGTGTGTGTGTGTGTGTGTGTGTGTGTGAGTGTGTGTGTGTGTATGTGTGTGTGTGTTGTTGTTCTTCAGTTTAATTAACGTCCTTCCACTAAAAGTGCCATTCAGACAATATATTGTAGTGTGATGTTGGTGTGGTGAGTGTGTGTGTGTGTGTGTGTGTGTGGGGGGGGGGGGGGGTGCGCGCGCGCGTGTGTGTATGTATGTGCTTGCACAGTCGTAGTCCAACATGCCATCACTTTGTTTTCCCAGTTCTATAAGTAGACCCTACATTGAGATGGGAACGATCGAGGGTCTCTCTCTCTCTCTCTCTCTCTCTCTCTCTCTCTCTCTCTCTCTCTCTCTCTCTCTCTCTCTCTCTCTCCTTAAACCTGTCTCTGTCTCTCTGTCTGTCTGTCTGTCTGTCTGTCTGTCTGTCTCTCTCTCTCTCTCTCTCTCTCTCTCTCTCTCTCTCTCTCTCTCTCTCTCTCTCTCTCTCTCTCTCTCTCTGTGTCTCTCCCACCTCTCCCATGTCTGGTGCTCTACTCGCCCACAGACGCCCGCACGCCCGCGCGCGCGCGCGCACGCACACACACACACACACACACACACACACTCTCTCTCTCTCTCTCTCTCTCTCTCTCTCTCTCTCTCTCTCTCTCTCTCTCTCTCTCTCTCTCTCTCTCCTCTCTCTCTCTCTCTCTCTCTGTCTCTCCCACCTCTCCCATGTCTGGTGCTCTACTCGCCCCAGACGCCCGCACGCGCGCGCGCGCACGCGCACACACACACACACACACTCTCTCTCTCTCTCTCTCTCTCTCTCTCTCTC